>CM072532.1:27362500-28562500 GCA_036898165.1 Silybum marianum
ATAGATAGATAGATAGATAGATAGATAGATAGATAGATAGATAGATAGATAGATAGATAGATAGATAGATAGATAGATAGATAGATAGATAGATAGATAGATAGATAGATAGATAGATAGATAGATAGATAGATAGATAGATAGATAGATAGATAGATAGATAGATAGATAGATAGATAGATAGATAGATAGATAGATAGATAGATAGATAGATAGATAGATAGATAGATAGATAGATAGATAGATAGATAGATAGATAGATAGATAGATAGATAGATAGATAGATAGATAGATAGATAGATAGATAGATAGATAGATAGATAGATAGATAGATAGATAGATAGATAGATAGATAGATAGATAGATAGATAGATAGATAGATAGATAGATAGATAGATAGATAGATAGATAGATAGATAGATAGATAGATAGATAGATAGATAGATAGATAGATAGATAGATAGATAGATAGATAGATAGATAGATAGATAGATAGATAGATAGATAGATAGATAGATAGATAGATAGATAGATAGATAGATAGATAGATAGATAGATAGATAGATAGATAGATAGATAGATAGATAGATAGATAGATAGATAGATAGATAGATAGATAGATAGATAGATAGATAGATAGATAGATAGATAGATAGATAGATAGATAGATAGATAGATAGATAGATAGATAGATAGATAGATAGATAGATAGATAGATAGATAGATAGATAGATAATACTCATTAGGAACCTCATTTTCATTGAAAACTGAGGAACCATCAATAACATATTAATTGTCGTGTATTATTATTCACCATGAATACTTTACAACATTCATCATGGATGCAAACCTAACATTCATCATGAATACAAACATTCATCATGGATGCAAACCTAACATTCATCATGAATACAAACATTCATGATGAATTACGGATGGACCTATAGTGGTGCCACAATATTGTTCCTAGTCGGGGACAAGGGTTCTCCACTAAGCCGGGACTTGGGATGGGGATCCCCGTTTGTCTCAAACTGAGGATGGAGACGAGGACAGGTATTGTCCTTCCCGCCCCGTACCTGTTACATATACAGATATATATATAGGGGCGGGTTCAAATGAGAACTCAAATTTGGTTGTGAACGTGAGGACAAATGAAAACACGACAAATGTCATATTCAGACTGAAAAATTAAAGAAATATTCAGACTGAATTAAACTGAATACAATGTTTATTCAGTCTGAATAATGCTTATTCAGATTGAATAAACATTGTATTCAGTTTTATTCAGTCTGAATATTTATTTGATTATTCAATCTGAATAATTTACATTCAGCCACGTGTCGCGCTCTCATTTGTTCTCACGTTCACAACCAAATTTGAGTTCGCATTTGAAATTTCCTCTATATATATATATGTGTGTGTGTGTGTGTGTGTGTGTAGATTAAATATGTATTACTTAATTTCGACTAAATCAGTAGTTCATAATTTTCTATTTCCTAACTAAGTTATAAGCTAAAATTGTTATTTTTCTTGGATGTTAGTATGTAATATTTGGATCTTAAGTCAAAATAAAATTATTCAATATGTCTTTGGATATTATATTTTTTGGTATGTTCTACGTTAAGTTTTTTTTTTTGGATTAAATTGAATTCATTTTGGTTTTAGATTATTAATTATTACATGATATTGTGACCCTTTTTGTATTAAATTTAGTTTCTTTCAGTTTTAGGTTTACTGAAAATATGTGAAATTTAAACGTGTGGTAGCTCACATAGTTGATTTAAAATAACTTACATAAACAAGGAAAAAAATCCTCGTTTCCTCATTGAGGATGGAGATAAGGATGTCATCATTATTCCCTGACATGGACGGGGACGAAGATGAGGGATTGGGGACGGGGATTGAGGTCCCTAATTCCCATGCCTAATATTCGTCATGAGAGAGAGAGAGAACATTTACCAAATAAAAGAAAACGAAAACCGTTAAATCACATTTTATTTTACACTAAAAACAAGTGTAAAATCGCATTTGATTCGTGCAAACTTGGTTGTGACATGAGGGTGTGGGCCAAGTCGCCCACACACCCTTGCGTTGATCGTGTTTCGTAATAGAATGTAATTTCAATGCAAAATCACATGTAGTTTTGTCGTTCTTGCGTTCTCTTATTTTGACTATGTTCTTGTTTGATTCTCCTACTATATATATATATATATATATATATATAGAGAGAGAGAGAGAAGGAAATTCAAACTAGAATAGTAACCAAATAAGTGAACGTGAAAACAGTTAAATCACGTGCAAATCACATGGAAAATCACATGTGGTTTTACACTAACGTTTAAAGCAAAGGTGGAAGTGCAACGTTGCCCATGAACTCATGTTGCCACCAAAGTTGGTGAATCATCTGTAATTTTAATGTAAAATCACATGTTATTTAAACATTATCTTATTCTATTATTTAGTTATTGTTTTTGTATAAACATAACTATATATATGGACTTTTTAAGATCCCCCAACTTGTAGGAACTTTGGGGTCGATTTTCGGCCTCACAAAAATAAATAATAAATGTCAATGTCTTATTAATAGAATATTTTAATAGATCTTAAAAAGACAATCTTTATTTTGTCGGTTGAGATAAATATGGGGTAGATTAGACATTTGAAAAATATCATTACCAATATTAGGAAAAAAAAACGTCCAGAATGCAAGTCTCTTCATGCTAATCTTTGTTGGCATTTCTACATCTTTGAATTATTTTAACCATTTAGTTTGGCAAGTTTTTCCAGCTGCTTATGTGGTGCATTATCATCTGAAACACATGTTCACATCATGCATACAAATATTAATCAAAACAAATAGATGTGCCAGTCCTACATGAAAACATCCGTATGATAAGTTGTAAACATGATAGCCTATGATGACCTACAAGTTTCCAGAATATCAAACTCAGGGAATGAAGATAGTTTCAATTGATATGTTAAAAATGAAAATTATGTTCAATGTTCCAAAATGGTTCATTTATATAATTTAAATTTATGTGTTCAAGATAGTGTAGGAACACAGTAAATAATAGGCCGTGAAGTGCATAATATATATGTGCAATGTGATATACCCCTGTATAGAGATGGTCAAAAACTGGTCTTGGACCTTAACAGTGTTTTTCGGACCGGGTCTTTTGTAACCGGTCCTGGTCACGTCAAAAAACATCCGGACCGTTTAAGCTACTTCATACACTACTCAAATGGAAGGCTTTTTAGCTACGAATATATCCCTGGGAAATCCGTCGTTAAAAGGTAATTCGTCACAAAAGTTGGTATCTAAATTGTTGGTGGGTAAATCAAATCAGTGACAGATTACCCAGGAAATTCCTGGGTAATCCATTAGTATTTTCTTAAAAACATCGGATTCTACATAAACCATTAATATTTCCTGGGTGATCCATGGGTAATAATCGACGAAAATTTCTCTGGATGATATTTGTAGGTGAAAGTCATTTGTTTTGTAGTGATAACCGGTTACATATATTTGCATGTTTGACTCCATCTTTTTCATTCCTACATTTAAAATATTACAGATCTATGGACTATGATCATCTTTTTCATTGTAAGGCCTAAAATCTTCTAAATCTCCAATAAGACCCATATTTTTGCATTGCTACAAATGAAATATCATCAATATCCATGATCATGTTTTTCAATGAAAGCCCTAAGGTAGTGTTTGGTATGCAGACATGATTGGATAGGATAAGACGGGACAGTACTGGACTGGACAGGACAAGAGGGTGGGATAGGACATGACAGAACAAATATATGTTTGGTACAACTAGGACTGGACAGGACATAACAGAACTAGACAAGTTGCCACATAAGTTATTTGGACAGTTTTATATATTATATAATAGTTATAATTACACAAAAAAGCAAAAAAAAAAATTAATTTATAAGCATTTTTACTCAACTTTTATATATATATATATATAATAATATAAAATTTGAATGAGAATTTTGTTATAATTATTGATAGTTTGAAAAAAAGATTTACACAAATGAGAATTTATGCTTTATTCTGATGGTAGTATTGGTGGCGGCGATGGGCGGTGGTGATCAGTGGCCGACGTTGATTATAAATGACATTAAGACTTAAGATGGTAGTGGTGGTGGTCGGCGGTGGTGGTGATGGTTATGGTGGAGGTGAGGTGACCCACAGTAGTGGTGGTGGTGGAGGTGGACGGTGGTGGTCGGTGGCCAACGATGGTTGTGGAGGTGGAAGAGAAGTTTGGTGTAGTAGAGGAGGAGGTGGTGGCCAACGTTGGTAGTGGTGGTGGCGATGGATGGTGGTTGTGAAGAAGATGAAGATGGTAGATAGCATTCACGGTGGTGGTCGGCGGTGGTACTGGTTATGGTGGAGGTGAGGTGGCCACGGTGGTGGTGGTGGTAGCGATGAACGGTGGTGGTCGGTGGCCGACGGTGGTTGTAGAGGTTGTGGAGGAGGTTGTTGTTCTAGAGGAGAAGGTGGAGGTGGCCAACGGTGGTGGTGGTAGTAGCAATGGATGATGGTGGTTGGTGGCCGACGATGGCTACCCGTGGTCGCCGGCGGTACCGACGGTCGTGACTAGTAGTGTTGACCACTAAAACAAGTATCATATTAAGGTTATTTATCAAATGAGGGTAGATTAATGATATTTGATTTCCTGTTTTATTCTTGTCCCATCTTGTTCCACCTATTTTGGTAGAACAAGAAAAAACCTTTTTTGTCCCACTCTGTCCCACCTTGTCCCAGTTCCTGTCTCTGTCCCATGTCGTGCCAAAAGTGGGGTGGTAAATTCCTGTTCTGTTCCATGTTGCACCAAACAGGGGACAATAAGTTATGTCTCATTCTATCTTGTCTTGTCTCATGTACCAAACGTACGTTAATAATTGTCTTTTTTTAGTAACTTTTTAAAAACAACCAAACTCCAAATCTCCAAAAAACCATAGAAATTATCTCAATCATTAAATATAATCTTAATTCGAATTAATAACAAAGAGATAAATTAATCCCATAAAATCAGGAGAGATAAATTAAAAGATATGATTTGAAATTCATAGAATATGATTATTTTTGTTTTAACTAATGAAATCTTCATTTTGAAAATAACGCATCCATAATTAAATTACAAAATAATCCTTTAATAAACAATTATCTATACTATATTATAAAGCATTTACAAAAAAACTCTTAAAAACAACTTTATAAGCATTATTTATTATCTATTAAAGCGTAATTACTTAATTTACAACTTATTGATGCATTAATACAAGTACTTGAAGCACAAAGTCTTATTGTCTTCCCTAAACATCACTCAATCATCTTCATCCTTATCCCTAGATTTTCTCACCATCGTTGATCCTCACTCAATCGTCTTCATCCTTATCCCCAGATTTTCTCCCCATCGTTGATCCTTAAAATTATGAATTTAGTTGGAGATGAAATCCCGTATCTTACGTGATTACATTATTTATTTCTCTGATTTATTAGCAATTTCAGCCATCCAAATCATCTGCTAACAAGGTAAGTTCCAATATTTCCTAATTTGTAATTTGATAATTATGTTCATTTTTTCACCTCTTGATTCCTTCATAGCGTTTGCTTATTCCCCTACTCCAGGTTTGAATCTCTTTCTTTTAAACGAACAAATTTACTTACTCTTTAGGCCAAAAGCATTGAAAATCGACTGCAAATCAACTCAAAGATGGCATCATTTAGATTAATTTTATATTGTTTGTTCTAAATTGGTTTGGTGTTTAATAGGCTTTGTTTTGCGGACGATCTCTTGCAAATTTCGAACTCGATTTCTATTATATGACTACTTCTCCACTTGGTGTTCCCCAACATGTCATTGCAGTGAATGGAAATTTTCCAGGCCGAACACTAAACGAGACGCGCTGCTGTTTCAAGTCAAGGATCAGATAGGCTTCTTTGTTTCAAAACGGTAGGTATTGATCCATCTTGTTTTGTGTTGTTGATTTTTAGGTAACCTATTAGTTTTTTGAATTTCCAATATGGATATTTTATACGAGTTCAAGTTTTCAGAACCGCTGCATTGTGCGGGTACGCTTCTAGTATATTTAAAAAAACAATAATATGTAGTTTATAATGGATCTTAAGAATTTTGAAAAATAAATTTGTATTAACTATAAAATTTAATCGTAGTCAATCAATTATTGATATTAACTTTATAATTTATTTAATTAATAAAGGGGGTTGGGTCTCTGTGAGAAATGTAAGAAAAAATCTCAAACACTTGATTAATCCTAATTGAATGTCAGCACTAATGATGTGTACCGAGAGTCCGAGATACACTTGAACAATTCTCTTCTAAAGTACAATTTATGGATGTACATGAGATTAAAAGTGACCTAGAGTTCAAATATCTTTTTACGCTTTTCACTTTACCTTTTTATTTCCTCACACGATTAGCCGCCTAATAAAGGGTGTATTAATAATGTTAGTAATTAAAATTAAAATTTTAACTTTTTATGTTAGCAATTATCTTTTGGTAGGCAGTTTTTTAAATTTCTCAAATTGATTAGAGCATCTCCAACAGCTATGCTAAATTTTTCCTAAAATAGTATATGAAAAGTCAAAATCCCTAAAAAATATTACGTTCATCTCCAACAGCTATTCTATTTTAGCAATTTTACCATAAAATATATTAATAAAATATTAATATATTTAATATCCCAAAAAAAGGGTATGATTGGTGGGAACTATTAAATAATTATTTTTCTCTCCATTTAGAGATTCTCTAAATTTAGAGTTTTTTTTCTCTCTTTCTACCCATTTCTCTATTATATCATACGGTATAACATAGCTGTTGGAGAGTAAAATTGCTAAAATCCTCATTTTTTCTAATTTAGCATAGCTGTTGGAGATGCTCTTAGTATCGATTTTGTTTTATCTATCTTTTTTTAAAAGGTGGACTTTGTGACCTTGTAATGAATGACAACTTTTTTTTTGAAAAGTGAAGTTAAGATGACAAATTAATTATTCATTGGTTATTATAATGTGTAGTTGAGTAGGGTTGTACGCGGTTGGATTGGGCGGTTTTTAACATTGTTATAACCCAGCTTAATTATGGCGGTTTGGAAAATTTCAACCTAAACCAACCCAACCCAAACTTTGCAGTTTGAGGCGGATTGGACGGGTTAACGGTTTGGTAGTATACATAAAATTGAGGAATGAAATACGATAAATACTAGTATACTACTAAAAATATACACAGAATTTTGTTAGATGGCTTTTATGTTATTGTCGTATATATCAATTGTTGTCGGATCTCTTCATATTTTTTAAAAAGAAAGTTATAAATGTAGATGACATTGTGACATCGATAAAAGTTGTATTCATATAAATGAATGAAACATATATATATAGAGAGAGAGAGAGAGACGGGTTCATGCGAGGACGGTAACAATTTACGAGAATGCGAGGACAATTTTCAGCCAATCATTCTGTACATGAATTTCATATGATTTTGTACTAGCATCAAAAATGACACGCGCGACTTTTGCTGTGGAAAAAGTCTCGGCTAATTATATATGATTTTGTATGTGAATCACACGTGATTTTGTACATGAATCATATGTGATTTGTACATGAAAAATTTCATGTACAAAATGATTGGCTGAGGATTGTCCTCACATTCTCGTAAACTGTTACCGTCTTCGCATGAACCTCTTTCTATATATATATATATACCAATTATTTTATGTTCGCATCCATTGATCCGACCAATTGACTTCGAATTTATATATTTATCGTGTTCATTTGTAAGTGTTGATAAAAACCATAACTTAAAAATCAACCTTACTTAAGCTCAATTGTTAAACTCTAATCTACAATCATAAATTAACGTTTATCCAAGAAAACATCGTCACTTACTTGGATTAAGTTTTGGTTTTGGTCTCTAAATTGAACTAATAATATATGTATTTATTTTTGGGATGTAAATTGGAATAAAATATATACATATTGTAAATATTATATATATATATATATAATTTTATCGAAATAATATATATTAGCGGCGGGTTGGCGGTTTTGGTTGGATTTGAGTTTTGCTAACCCAATTACAATCATTCTAATTAAAGGGCTAGCGGTTTCGCAGGGTGACGGTTTTTTGTACACCCCTATAGTTGAGACAGGATTTTACAGTTATCACAAACAATTAAATTCTTTTTCAATATATATATATATATATATATATATATAGAGAGAGAGAGAGGGAGAGGGAGGTTCAAGGGAAAACGCTAAAAAAAAGAGAAAACTGAAGAACACCCTAAGAGCCCTCCATCTGAACGTTATGCATAAATGCATACAAACGATTGAAACTATTTTTTCTTCTATGCATTAGTGCATGTTATGCACCAGTGCATATACACTAATGCATGTTACGAATTACCAATATGCATTTGTACATACTGTCTAGAATGAAGGCTCCCAAGGTGTTTTTCAGTTTTTTTTTACGTTTTCCTTGAACCTGAATGTCTAAGCTTCCACCCAGAGAGAGAGAGAGAGAGAGAGAGAGAGAGAGAGAGAGAGAGAGAGAGAGAGAGAGAGAGAGAGAGAGAGAGAGAGAGAGAGAGAGAGAGCGAGAGAGCGAGCAGGTGCTAGTCTTAATGTCTAAGCTTCACATGCTCTAGGTAGTATATATGAATATATTATAACTAAGATATAACATGTGTGGTGTAGAAAATATGATGACTATTGGTATATATGGTCACAAAGCAACCACCTTGTTTTGAGTCATAAAAAACAAACAACATGCATCCATGGGAATTGAAAGCATGAGTCAGGCCCAGGCCTCGTTAATATGGCTTTGAGTTAGGCCCAGGCCTCATTAATATGGCTTTATTATAATATATTGCACCACCATCAATAAAAACGTGTTGTTAGCTAACAACTTTCAATAGTATTTTTAGGTTTACAAAATAGTTTTCAAAAGTGTCATAAAAATACTAATAGAACAATTTTATTTTTAGTATTTTATTAGATTACTTAATTTTATTGATAAAATTTGTTAGGTTGTCTGTTTCATCCAAACAACTTATCGTATCATCGTTGTATATGATGCACAATTTTAAAAATTCCATTTAGTATTTTATTAAAACGATTCCGAATACCTAAAGATGTCCAATTTATTATAGCGTCTTATAAAAAAACCATATATTAGAGCCAAACTTGTGAACATCTCAGGGAAAAGTTTGTTTCGTAGAATAGAGTATGGTGAAATTGGAATTTAAAGGAATTAGAATGAAATTCATTAAACTTTGACCAATATTCTAAATGACATTAGACAACAATGAGATCAAACTTAATTAAGCCTTATTTGACACGGCTAGGAAGCGATGTTTTTCTAAGCATGATGTAAATGGTAAGTTATAAGAAGAAGAAATACCATATATGCTAATTAGTATTATATATAAACAGTCTGTGATCAAATATTCAAAATAGATCTTGAAAGAGTTTTATAACTTTATTTTAATCGTGAGTTTATAACGTGTGAATCCATAAAAGTGATAAAACGGTGAGTGATGTGATTATATAAATCTATAAAACTGTAAAAACACAAAAATTAATTAAAATAAAAAATATTAATTTAAAACAAGATCAATGTTGATTCCCATTCAAAACTGAAACTGCACAAAAGGACCTTCTGTAACTTCCTTTTGGGCCTAACCACTACTAGAAAAACGATTTTCTCTAAGTACAATTACAAGCATAAAGCAAGGATTCTTCGACAATTCTCACACCAAAAAAATAGAGGCCGAGGATTCTTCGACAATTCTCAAAAAACAGAGGTGTATTATCGATGGCGTATCAACAAGGAAAAGGACCTCTGTAATCCATCACCAATTGACGATGGAATAATGATAAATTAGCGATTGTCAATATATTTGTCGTTATAATTTGAAGGGTTTTATTTTTATTTATTTTTCGGTAGACCATCTGTATTCTGAAGATATCACCCACAATTTTATTTAATAGTGCTTTCTTTCATTTTTTAATTACATTATATTTGCATCTATCGGTAATCCATTAGTGATATTATACATTACCAATATAGGTATAAGATGAATTCTTGTGTATTAGACGTGACTCGCTATGAGAACATTTAATTGAATGTCATATGAGTTTCATATATGTTTCTCATGTTGTCGTTGTACATATAGTCCTCTAACTTGAGAGCATAAAGTTTGCTCTCTGTGTGAGTTATTTATTTGATAACGAACCCTAATCATTCCTTAACTAGATGATAGAATGGTTGTTGGGGTAAGTCATGTATCATTTAGTAGTACTAGCATGAATCAAGATGGAATTTGTTCCTCTTGGATGATAAGAGTGATATCCTTAGGCCCCCTCGATTAAATAGTAATGAAGAAGTGCATGCATGCTCATGTAGTCAATATAGAATACTGATGTTTTTCTAATCAGTATATTCCCGAATCGAGAATCTAAAGATCAAATATGCGTGGATGACACTTCCACGCGTAGTGTTCAATCTAGATATCTAGAACGAAGAGAAATAAAATGTGTATACTATAATGATCATAAAATTTGTTGATTAGTTGAATCACCAAACTTTATCATTTAGATAACGACCAAGCGATGATATATCGCTAGATGTCGCTCTTCATTTATAATTATAAATAAGATCTATAATTATTGGCAACATGATAAAGTATACATAAAATGTATATCTGAATAAGAATAATAAAAAATTAAAGTGTTTACATATTATATATGGTTTTGTGATATTTAATCTGATTAAATATAACCAGATAAGTGCTAGAATATAAGATTAACAAGTAGTGACTTGTCAAATAAAATGTATAGAAAGGACAAAAATGACTTTGACTTTGGACTTTAACTAGGTTCAAAGCATTTGCATGGATACCGTGGAGGCAACGAACTGAGTTCACTGACTTAGATTCAGATATAATATCAAAGGGTTGTTGTCTATCTTGGAAAAATTTTGGAACACCCATCCTACTCCATTTTGTATGGATTCTTGGAGGAATACAATTATTTTCCGTTGAGTTTATGGCTCCCATATTCCAATATAGTGAAATATTAAAAAAAAAAACATATTTATGACATGTTAAAAATACATTATGACATGATATTAACCTATTAAGGTCCTCTAAAACCTATCTGACATAAGGGACATGTTATTTTATTAACTAAGTTAACAGTACAACTTTGTTAATCGGGACATTTTCGTCTTTTTAATTATTGATACCACATTCCCTAAATATCTTATTCACTAAATAATTTAATTTTTAGTTATCACATTTCTTAATTATCTCATTCACTTAATTGTTCACCTATAAAATTTCTGATTTCACCTATAAACTTGTTTAAACTTTTTTAATTATCTCATTCAATTTCTTGTTTCACCTATTAACTTTCAATAAAAATCATTGTTTCACTTTTCAGTATCACCTATGAACTTTGATTATCTGGTTTCACTTATTAACTTTAAATAAAAATAAGTGTTTCATTTTCTGGTTTCACCTATTAACTTTGATTATATGGTTTCTATGCACTTTAAATAAAAATCGTTGTTTAATTTTCTGGTTTCTTTTATTAACTTTAAACAAAAATCATTGTTTCGCTTTCAGGTTCCACCTATGAACTTTTTAATTTTATCTTTAAACAAAAATGATTTAAATATTATAAAAAATATTCATCGTTTTCCAAAAATAAAATGTGATTTCTTCCAGAAAGAAATAAAAATTAGAGTAAACTACAAATTTGGTCCCTATGGTTTGTTGGTTTTTGTGGTTTTGGTCCCTAGAAAAGTTTTACTGCAAAAAAACCACTGTGGTATGCAATTCTTTGTGGTTTGGGTCCCTCGCACTAACTCCGTCTCTTTTTCTTCCGTTAATCCCCTCCAACATGCCTTGCACATGAAGGCATTTTGGTCCTTTGATTCTTTTTCAATAAAAACAAAACCAGAGGGACCAAAATTGCAAATTATTGTTTAAAAAAGTAATTTTTGTATTTATTCATGATTTTTAAATAATTTTTGTGATTTAACCCATGATTATTTTCTTATTTGCTATTTTTTACAACATCTAAAATAAGTGTCATTTAGTTTTCATTTAAAATATTTATTTTTATTGTAGTTGTTTATTTAAAGAATTTACGATTTTCGTCAAAAATCACATATGGTATCCACAAGTAATTAATGTTTGTTTCCCTAAAAAGGAATCACTAATTTTTATCAATATATCATATATGATATTCATCTTTGTAAAAAAAAGATAAGTTATCTACAACATTACATTTGATGTGTGTAAATTATAAATTATATTTTAAACTACATGTGATACTATAAACGTTAAATGTGTTTTGCTACACATCACACATGATACTGTTTATCATTATTATTCTTTTTCAATGTCTAACTTGAATTATTGTTTTTCAAATTTGACTGAAAAAGATAAATATTAAAAAAAATCATGAATAAATACATTAACTAAATTATTTAAATTAAAACTAAATCAGAGCTATTTCAAAATTTTAAATAAACAACTTCAATAAAAATAAATATTTTAAATGTTCAAAAATAACAAATAAAAAAATAATCATGATTAAATCACAAAAATTATCAAAAAAAATCATGATAAATACTTTAATTAAAATAATCTTTATATAAATAAATGAAGAAGGGGACAGTGAGTACCTGGTATGGTATGTTATATATATATATATATATAGGAAAGTTCAAATGCGAACTCAAATTTGGTTGTGAACGTGAGAACAAATGAGAGCGTGACACGTGTCAAAATAAGCAATATTCTTTTGTATATTCAGACTGAATATATACTATAATATTTCTTTGAATGAGACACGTGTCGCACTATCATTTGTTCTCACGTTCACAACCAAATTTGAGTTCTCATTTGAACCCGCCCTTGTATATAGGAAAGTTCAAATGCGAACTCAAATGTGAGGACAATTCTCAGCTAATCATTTTGTACATGAATTTTTTTTTCATGTACAAAATCATGTGATTTTGTACACATCAAAAAGAACACGGACGACTTTTCCAGTGGGCTAAGTCGCGGCTAATCATATATGATTTTGTACGTGAATCATATGTGATTTTGTACGTGAATCATATGTGATTTTGTAAACGAATCATATGTGATTTGTACATGAAAAATTTCATGTACAAAATGATTGCTGAGGATTGTCCTCGCATTCTCGTAAATTGTTACTATCCTCGCATGAACCTCCCCCCCTCTCTCTCTCTCTCTCTCTCTCTATATATATATATATATATATATATATATAGGGGTTTAATCAAATAAAAACCAAAAAATTGTTGAAAACCGTAAGGACTGATCCAAGCCTTAGATCCTATTGTTTTAATTAAAAACTATTTTTAAATTAGAAAAAGGTATAATTGTTATTTCGGTAACAAGATTCACCGGATGAAACATACGGATTCATTCACCATATGAAACACAGATTCACCCGGCGAAACAGATACTCATCATGCTATTTCACATAATGAAACAAAACGCAAATTTCATAAATATGTTATTTCACCTTATGAAATCCAAACATAGTATTCATATAAATGCTATTTCACGATATGAATCAAACACACATTTCGTCTATAATCTATTTCACCCCATGAAATAAAAAAAATATTCCGTCGGTATGACATTTCACCTTATGAAACCAAACAGTCCCTAAGAGTATCTCGTGAAACCAAACAGTCCCTATGAATTTCGCGAACCAAACTGTTAACCGGAGTTTTCCTCCTGTGTGACGGTTTTAACGGTCGATCACCAGAGTTGCAGGTTTGCAGGTTCGTCGTCTCAACCGTCGATCACCGGAGTTGCAGGTTCGTCGTCTCAACCGTAGATCCCCGGAGTTGCAGGTTCCAGGGCAGAGCCAGGATTCAAGTTTAGGGAGGGCTAGAAGATGTTAAAGGAAATGAATTTAACTTGTCGATTCAATGTATTGAAACAAAAGATTAATATTGGATGTCGATTAATATTGGTTGTCACAAGTTTTGTATAACTTCAAAGGAAACTTGAGGTGCGATGAGTATGTAGATAAAAAAAACCATGAATGTTGTGGTTTTGGTTTGTAAAATATTAAAAAAATAGAGTAAAGTTCAATTTTGGTCCCTGAGGCTTGTTCATTTCAACGGTTCCCATCCCTAAAGTTCATTTTCTCACTTTTGCCCTTCACGTTTGATCGATTTCCTCAATTTTCGTCCCTCCCTCTAACGACCATTAACTTTTTCTGATAAGTACAATTAAATGAGGGATATTTTAGTCATTTTACACATTTTTAAAATTTTCTTATTTTTATAAAGACCTTTAAAGTACAGGGACCTGTTATCTAATTAACTATAAGATATAATTTTTATATATATACACACACACACACATTCATACATATAGGGACCAAATCGGTAGACCAAAACGATGGTCTCCGGGGACGAAAACGCAGGTGCTAAACCACAAGGACCAAATCACCACCGCCCCAGTACCATCATTAGTAGCAACCATAATCATCAGTAACCATCACCGGAAAATTTCATCACCGTGAAATCGTACATGTTGTGATATCGTCCATGCGATAACGTCCCTGTGTTCTCGTTCCTGTTTTCTTTGTTGATTCCATTCTTTTCTGTGGTTTGGTCCCTTTTTTTGGACGACGATAGGGACACATGGGTTTTGGGTTTGGAAGTGGTGGTAGTGGTGAAATCGACATAGAGAAGAGGGGGTTGCAGCAGCAACCATGGTAGTGATGGTGGTTCAAATCGTGGTGGTGGTCCTGTGGCAGATCGTGGAGAAGGAAGAGGGTTGTCGTCGATGATCATGGTGATGGTGGTTCAAACGATTGTCGCCAATGATGGAGGGTCCTGTGGCAGATCGTGGAGAAGGAAGAGAGTTGTCGCCGAAGAGGGTTGCAGGTTTGGTTGAGGTTGACGAAGAAGAAGGTTCTCGCCGATGATGGAGGTTGACGGAGATGGAGGCTGGCAGTGAAGGTGACCGTCGATTTTGTTCCGGTCATCCAATTTGGGCCCTGTATGTATGAATGTATATATATATATATATATAGAGAGGCGGGTTCATACGAGAACGGTACCAATTTACGAGAATACGAGGACAATCCTCGACCAATCATTTTGTACATGATATTTTTAATGTACAAAATCACATATGATTTCATGTACAAAATCATATGTGATTTTATAAGAATAAAAAAGGACACGGGCGACTTTTCTCGCGGGCAAGTCACCGCTAATCATATATGATTTTGTATGTGAATCATATGTGATTTTGTACATGAATCATATGTGATTTTGTACATGAAAAATTTCATGTACAAAATGATTGGCTGAGGGTTGTCCTTGCATTCTCGTAAATTGTTACCGTCCTCGCATGAACCTCCCTCTATATATATATATATACTGAAAGGAGGGTAACCTCCAGGCAATATTATAAAACAGAAAAACGGAACAAGCCGAAAATAAAAATTACATCATCCAAAGCTTGGTAAAGCAAAACCAAGCAACAATAAGCCAAAATAAACAAAGACTAACCAACCAAAAAAACAAACACCCAACAAATAAAACCATCCCAACAACAAATGAGAGGAATGAACCGTTTGAATGATGTGATTATTCCGATCGTCTATTGGTTGCCCGAAGATAGTAATGGTGGAACCGCGACCCGTTGCTTATATAAGAGACAAGAACCTTGGTATAGAGAATACGCCACAATCAACCCACCAAGTTGATTGATAAGTATTGAACGCCACAAGTTAAAAGACTTGATAAGTTCTAAAGTTCTTAAAGAACAAAAAGAGTTTAAAACTCACAATATCATTCAAAATCAAAGGTGTCTTCAAACGATTACATTAGAGCTCTATTTATACTTGAAAATATAAGCACTACTACTTATCTAGATAAGCTATCATATAAGCAAAGTCACTTATCTCTCTTTGTAACTCCTTAAAAGACTTTAATGGAAGGAACCTTCAAATATCTTGGCTTAAATATCCTCATAACGATAGGAACCTTCAAAATGCCTTACAATTCAATGAGATGAGTTACTTTGAACTTGGATCTATTTTTGGGCAGATTCTTGGACGTGGTTATGCTTTATTTTGGGCTTGTAACCTTCTTGGAATGTAGGAATAAGAGTACTCTAGAAGTGGGCTTTGATTTTAGTCCATTTGGACTTGAAATGAGTGATTTATGGCTAAAACATGGGCCATATATGAACATGGCCGAATTTGCTTGGGCTTGACTGATTTATTGATGAAATAATCTCCTCTTGGGCTACCAAGACTAAGGATAGTCTTGGCCTTCAATTCGGATCAAAAGTAGAAGATTTCCTCGGCTATTTGACGATGAAATAGTTGATTGTTGTCGACAGGATTTTATCAACCCATGAAGAGCATCGTTGAACTTCTTGGATCTAGATTTTGTAATTGGTCCAATCTTCCATATCAATTGATCTTCGTCATTCGGTTCGTTGGATGGGCTCTCATCATTCCCCCTCTCTTGAATGTGATTTGCCCTCAAATCATCACCATGATTATATGACGAACTCAACATGAGGTAAGCATTGCTCCCAAGTTTTGACATTTTTCCCAATTATTGATCGCAACAAAGTACCAAGAGTGCGATTTACAACTTCCGTTTGCCCATCAGTTTGGGGGTGACAAGTTGTTAAAAAGAAGAGTTTAGTTCCCAATTTTCCCCACAAGGTTTTCCAAAAGTAACTCAAAAATTTGGTGTCTCGCTCCGAGACAATGGTTCTTGGCATGCCATGCAATCTAACTATCTCTTTAAAAAATAAATCAGAAATATGGGATGCATCGTTAATTCGGTTGCAGGCTATGAAATGAACCATTTTTGAGAACCTGTCAACAACCACAAAAATTGAGTCTTTCCCGCTTTTGGTTCTTGGCAAATCTAATACGAAATCCATTGAAATATCAACCCATGGTTCACTTGGTATAGGCAAAGGAGTATATAAACCATGAGGTTGAACCTTAGATTTTGCCTTTTTACAAACGATACATCTTTCACAAATTCTTTTCACATCAACCTTCATTTTTGGCCAAAAAATTGTTCTTGCAAAATTGACAAAGTTTTTGCCATGCCAAAATGACCCATAAGGCCTCCACCATGTGCTTCCCTAACCAAAAGTTCTCTCAAGGAAGAGTTAGGGATGCAAAGCTTTGACTCTTTAAATAAAAATCCCTCATGTATGAAAAACTTTTCAAAAGAACAATTTTCACATACTTGAAAAATATGCCCAAAATCAACATTAGTTTGGTACAATTCTTTGATTTGTTCAAATCCAAGAATTTTATAGTCAAGAGAATATAGAAGAGAGTATCTACGTGAAAGTGCATCGGTGACAACATTTTCCTTACCTTTCTTGTATCGAATGACATAAGGAAATGTCTCAAGAAACTCGATCCACCTAGGATGCCTTTTGTTTAATTTTTGTTGGCCCTTTAAGAACTTCAAAGACTCGTGATCAGAATGTATTACAAATTCTTTGGCCCACAAATAATGTTGCCATGTTTTCAAAGCACGAATCAATGCATACAATTCCTTGTCATAAGTGGGGTAATTCAAAGTCGCCCCATTCAATTTTTCACTAAAGTATGCCAATGGTTTTGCTTCTTGCATCAAAACAGCCCAAATACCAACACCAGATGCATCACACTAGATTTCAAAGGTTTTATCAAAGTTGGGCAAAGATAACAAAGGAGCATGAGTTAATTGAAATTTAAGTTGTTCAAAAGCTTCCTCTTGTTCTTTACCCCATTTGAAACCAACATCCTTTTTAATAACTTCGGTGAGTGGTAATGCTAAAGTGCTAAAGTTTTTAACAAATCTACGATAAAAACTTGCAAGACCATGAAAACTTCTTACTTCACTTACACTCTTTGGAGTTGGCCAACCTTGGATGGCCTTGACCTTTTCTTCATTGACAGAAATTCCTTGTGAACTCACCATGTATCCAAGGAAAACAACATGGTCGGTACAAAAGGTGCATTTCTTCAAGTTTTCAAAGATCTTTTCCTTTCTTAGCACACTCAAAACAGAAGTTAGATGTTCAAGATGATCGTCCAAACTCTTAGAGTAAATCAAAATATCATCAAAGTAAACAACCACAAACTTTCCAAAGAAATCTCGCAAAACATGGTTCATTAATCTCATGAAAGTATTAGGAGCGTTAGTTAAACCAAATGGCATCACTAACCATTCATATAAACCATGTTTTGTTTTGAAATACGTTTTCCACTCATCACCTTGTTTCATACGGATTTGGTGATAACCACTTTTCAAATCAGTTTTAGAAAACAATTTTGCACCATACAATTCATCAATCATATCATCTAATCGAGGAATTGGATGACGATACTTTACCGTAATATTATTGATGGCACGACAATCTACACACATCCTCCATGAACCGTCCTTCTTTGGTACTAACAAGACTGGAACAACACAAGGGCTCATGCTTTCTCGAACCCATCCTTTTACAAGTAACTTTTCAACTTGGCTTTGCAACTCTTTGGTTTCTTCTGGACTTGTTTTATAGGCTGGTTTATTTGGGATGGATGCTCCGGGTACAAAGTCAATTTGGTGCTCAATCCCACGAATTGGTGGTAATCCGTTGGGAACTTCTTCCGGAAACAAGTCTTCAAATTCCTGCAAAACAGACATAATATTGCTCGGAATGCTACCGGCCAAATTAGTGGCTAATTGCGCTTGTTTGAAGACAATAAGCACAAAAAGCATTTCAGAATTTAAAGCTTCTTTTATCTCACTCTTTTTTGCCAAAGCACAATATTGACCCTTTTTTTCCCACAAGTATTTTTTTGTCTTTTTTTTCGAGCCTTGTTCATTTTTTTCATTTTTTTTCTTTTGGCTCATTCATTTTTTTGCATCTTTTTGAAGTTTAACTTGATCTTCATAAACTTGACTAGGTGACATGGGTACAAGAGTTATGGGTTTCGCTTTGTGTACAAAAGTGTATTTGTTGGTAAAGTCATCATGCTTTACTTGCCGGTCATATTTCCATGGCCTCCCAAGCAACATATGACTAGCATGCATAGGTACAACATCACATAACACTTCATCGTCATATTTACCTATACGAAATGAAATCAACACTTGTTTTGAAACTCGTACCTCTCCACTATCATTAAGCCATTGGAGTTTGTATGGCTTTTGATGCTTCATCGTATGTTGACCTAGCTTTTCAACCATAGAAGAACTTGCCATGTTAGTACAACTTCCCCCATCAATTATAACACTACATACCTTGCCATGAACATAGCATCGGGTGTGAAAGATGTTCTCCCTTTGTGCATCATCATCTTCCTTGGAATGAGCACTTAAGGCTCTTCTAGCAACCAACAACTCTCCTTGGACAACCAACTCTTCATCATCATCCGAACCATCCGGTGAGTGCGTGCAATCTGATTTATCGGTCTCAATTTCTCCGTTTTCTCGAATCACCATCGCAAGCTTGTTTGGACATTGACTTGCAATATGACCCCAACCTTGACATTTAAAACACTTTATGTCACGATTCTTAGGAGTAGAAGAATCATTTTTTGCTTTTGAAGTGTTTGCATTTTTAGAGCCAAGTTTGGGATTAGAAGAAGACACAAAATTTTAACAGCCATATGAACCATGTCCTCAATTTCAACATAATGGTACATTTCTACACGATCTCTAATTTCAAAATTTAACCCATGTAAGAACCTGACCATAGTAGCTTCCCGATCTTCCTCAATGTTCGCCCTGATCATGGTAACCTCCATCTCCTTAAAGTAATCTTCAACGCACTTGCTCCCTTGCTTGAGATTTTGAAGCTTGTTGTGAAGGTCCCGAAAGTAGTGACTAGGTACAAAGCGTCTCTTCATGACCATCTTCATCTCTTCCCAATTATCAATTGGCCTTTCTCCGTTTCTTCGCTTGCTAATTTGAAGTTGATCCCACCAAGTTAGTGCATAATTAGAAAACTCAATGACAACAAGTTTTACCTTCTTACGGTTGGAGTAGTCACGACAATCAAAAATGAATTCCATCTTTGTTTCCCAATCAAGATATGCTTCCGGATCTGACTTTCCTTGAAAAGAAGGAATTTCCATTTTTATGTAACTCAAGTTATTGTCTCTCCGTTGCCTCCTCCTATTTGGTCTTCTTTCGGGCTCGCTATCCCTTTCGTCGCTTCTTGCACTATCTTCCTCATTCCTAACAGAACCTTCACGAGACTGTTTCCTTCATGTTTGTGCTTCTATTTGATCCATTCTTTCATGAACTTGGTTAAATTCGTTCGTCATCATCCGTCGCATTTCTTCCATCATGGCTTGAAATTGAAGGTTTTGAAGGGGTGGTTGTTCACCCTCCATATTGAGATCTGCAAAATTTAAAGTTAATGCCTCACAAATTCCCTCACGTGTTTCTCTCAAAAAAAATTGATTCACTCAACTCTTGTGTATCTCACAAATGGCTTTTACCCTCGATTGATCTCACCACACAGCCTTTTACCACTTTTTTAAATCTCTAAGAGTTCTAAAAGAACTAAAGAAACAACTATCAAGTACGGCTTGTGGCCTTGAGGAATTCAAACTTACCAAACAACTTGAAACAACGATATAACAAATTACCACAATATAAGAAAGAACGATAATGAACTTTGATTTTTCTTTTGTTCTCTTGTTTCTTTTTTTGTTTTTTTGTTCCTTTTGTTTTTTTTTTTGGCGATTTTTTTTTTGCTTGGCTTTTTTTTTCCGCAAGGAACTATGTATCAATAAAGTTTGGAGAAACGAAAGGTAGAGAAGAAGATTGATGACTTAAGTTCAATCGTCACTAGTAGGAACCATGCCAACTTGTGACAAGACCCGCTACCGATACGTGATTCTTGGATCTCAAGAAAGTGATATTAACAAGAAAGAAAGATAGATAAGAAAGATTATGCAAACCAATAGCGCCAAGTCTGATACCAAATGATGTGATTATTCCAATCGTCTATTGGTTGCCCAATGATAGTAATGGTGGAACCGCGACCCGTTGCCTATATAAGAGAGAAGAACCTTGGTATAGAGAATACGCCACAATCAATCCACCAAGTTGATTGATAAGTATTGAACGCCACAAGCTAAAAGACTTGATAAGTTCTAAAGTTTTTAAAGAACAAAAAGAGTTTAAAACTCACAATATCGTTCAAAATCAAAGGTGTCTTCAAATGATTACATTAAAGCTCTATTTATACTTGAAAATATAAGCACCACTACTTATCTAGATAAGCTATCATATAAGCAAAGTCACTTTATCTCTCTTTGTAACTCCTTAAAAGACTTTAATGGAAGGAACGTTCAAATATCTTGGCTTACATATCCTCATAATGATAGAAATCTTCAAAATGCCTTACAATTCAATGAGATGAATTACTTTGAACTTGGATCTTTTTTTGGGCAGATTCTTGGACGTGGATTATGCTTTATTTTGGGCTTGTATCCTTCTTGGATTGTAGGAATAAGAGTACTCTAGAAGTGGGCTTTGATTTGAGCCCATTTGGACTTGAAATGAGTGATTTATGGCTAAAACATGGGCCATATGTGAACATGGCCGAATTTGCTTGGGCTTGACTGATTTATTGATGAAATAATCTCCTCTTGGGCTACCAAGACTAAGGCTAGTCTTGGCCTTCAATTCGGATCAAAAGTAGAAGATTTCCTCGGCTATTTGACGATGAAATAGTTGATTGTTGTCGACAGAATTTTATAAACCCATGAAGAACATCGTTGAACTTCTTGGATCTAGATCTTGTAATTGGTCCAATCTTCCATCTCAATTGATCTTCGTCATTCGGTTCGTTGGATGGCTTCTCATCACTAACCAACCAAAAAAACAAACACCCAACAAATAAAACCAACCCAACAACAAACGAGAGGAACGAACCAAAAAACAAACTAAGGCACCCCATTAAGCGTATATCTTTTTTTATCCTTCTAAGCTATCCGTAGCAACACTTCTTTCTTGAGATCCGCAATCAACTTCTCCTCATTACATATATGGATATCAAACAATCTTCTATTTCTATCCATCCAAATAGGATATACGAGAGCCGAGATAGTGAGTTTCTGCATTGTAGACCATCGTCTCCCATTACCAAGCGTCCACGAGTCCAAGATCGCATCCCAGCTGTCCGGACAAGCTTGAAGACCCACTTTTTCTTTATGGCAGTCCATAGCTTATTAGAGTACTTGCACCGAAAGAACAGATGGTTGTGGTCTTCCACCATATCTTTACATAACACACATTTCATATCAGGTTGATCATTATTCCACAAAAGCATACGATCTTGTGTGGTAACATTCTATGACACGCCATCTACATACATAAAGCGTGTTTTGGAATGAAGGCTCTATTCCAAACTATTTTACTCCAAGGGGCATACTGGCCTACTACTTCAAAGGAATTCCAAGCTAGTTGGACCGAAAAATTATGGCGAGAATTATTAGGACCCAACCACTTTACACAGTCATTATTACCATTCAAGTTTGGTAGCATCACATTCAACAGATCCGGGTATCTTTGAGTCCAATCATGTGGCCAATTGTTCCCAAATCGATCAACCAGGTCTTTAACCGTAGTGCTAGTACAAAACCCTTCATTATGAATAAAACGATAAGTTACCTATTGAATAATCGGTCCCGTTGGATGCCACATGTCTTCCCAAGCATTAATATTAGTACCATCTCCAACATCCGATATTATGAATCTTCGACAATGAGACCGAATATCCAAAATCGACCTTATGAGACAAGACCACGGTTTACGTTTCTTAATCACCCAAAAATTCTTCCCATGGATATAATGAGTGTGAACCCAATCAATCCACAAGGAATTTCTAGAAGTCAATATATCGCAAACATGCTTGAAGAGAAGACACCGATTCCAAAGAGCCAAACATTTAAGCCCCAATCCACCATAATCAATAGGGCGACAAACCACTTCCCATGCAATCCGGCCTCTACTATTTTCATTATCATCTTTTGCCCACAAAAACCGCCTACACAGCTCCTCAATCTCATGTATAATGGCAGACGGAATAATAAATACCGACATCCAGTAGGTTTGCATTGATTGTACAACTGAAGTAATAAGTTGCCTTCTACCACCATAAGAGAGAAACTTATTCTTCCAATTCAACAGCCGATTCTTAACCTTCACCACAAGGCTATTAAAATCACTTACCTTAAGTCTTACCGGAGAAAGAGGCACCCACAAATATCTAATCGGGAATACACCCGGCCAGAATGGTAAGCAATTAAGAATGGTCGATCTTGTATTATCATCCATATTTCCAAAGAACACTTAACTTTTTTCCAAACTACGGGCCAGACTGGATCTCTCCTTAAATAGAAGCAACGCCTTCTTAACCACCTCCACAGATGCTACATCACCTCTTGTGAATACCTACAAGTCATTCGCAAAACATAAGTGAGTAAGACGACTGACCTCACACCCTGCATGATACGAGAAAGTCACCTCCTCTTCAATACACTTTTTAAGAATCATTGATAACCCTTGCATGACAATTCTAACACCCTCGCCCCGTGCAGACTGAAACGGGAAGTGTACAATCCGGTAATCGGATCAAATCTCAAAACACCACAATTCAGAGCTATACTAAGTTTCCCAAATAACATTTATATTTATAAATGAAATTTAAACATATATACGTCCCAAAAATATTATTGTCTATTTGTTTCCAAAAGTTTATACATCATTACAAAAGCACATAACTTATGCCTTCCATTTCTTACCTTAATCTCGATCCCTCATCCCGACCTTAGAGTGGTACCTGAACCTGCCGAGGAAACAGAAAACGCCTCGGCTGAGCAAAGTCGCTCAGTGGACGGATAAAGTGCATAATGGTGTGATTGTAATATAACTTCAAATATCAATTAATGTAAAAGAATCGTAGTGAAACCGTTCTGAATATAAATAAAGAATGTAGAATTCATTATAAAAGTCAATAAGTCACCCGTATTGCAATAATACGTCGTCTAATCGGATGATCAGTCCAATAAGACTTGGAATGTCAGTGTCGGGCACAACACCACCCATCCCCCATTAACCAGTTTAATTCTGGCATTCAGCTCTATCTGGTAATCGGTAGTATCTGGTAACCAGGCACTTTCTGTTAGTCGGCTCTTGGATGCATCGTACGTCCTCTATTTGACTTGGCCTAGCTTTTCCGAGAACGCCATGGTCACTAATAGCCACCACGGAAGGCATCTCAACACCCGTGGCCCAAGTGTTGAGTCTAAAATCAAAAAACTCGTGTCGTTAAATCAATGGTTTCATCAACCTTACAGCCAAACATCAAATCTCATGACAATCGATTCAACCGATAACGAATCATACATAATATTCAAAATAACGCAAACGGTTCAAGGAGTATTTGTCAAATCAACCGAAAACGGATCGTAACTTTAAAAATCAATTCATTTGGAAATCATAAAAATTGCGTTTAACATGAAGACGTAAATCTTTAAAATCAAACTCTTTCGATAACATGCTCAAACCGTGAAGAAAACTCAATGATATAGCATAACCAAAATCTTGAAACGAAAACAAAGTTTCTTATAAAGTACTCAGAACCGTTAGGCTCGGAGTCACGTCTATCAACATGGATGGGATTGCCGGAATATAACCGGTTACCCTCGAGTCAAAGGAATAGGATATCCGTACCTTAGCCGAAATAGAGAAGTAACGCACGATCAAATGGGACTCATGGTAAACTTTGACCGATTACGTGCCTAACGAATGCATAAACCGTATTACTTGCAAGACATAAAAACCATATCTTAATTATTCTAACAAATTACTTAGGTCCTAAATGTTAATAACCAACTTAGACTTCAATAGAAACAACCGGATACGAATTACAAATGAAACTCAATATTTGGTCTAGTGCAATTTCATACCGGTACTTAACAGCTTCTGACACCCTTCTTTTTGAACATTTTACTCCTACTTAGAAGCCAAAACAGTTTCCACAATCTAAATGAGAATTGTATATTGATCTTTTAGGATTCTATAGAAACTGAATTCGTTGCAATCGGAGTTACAAGAAGATCGGTACAGCTTTTACAAAAACAGTGTGCAGGTTTGAATTTACTGTTCACAACCCCAATAAAACTCTGTTTCGAGCCACTTAGATCAAGAACTGGATTTTGGGCCCTTCATGACAATAGTAGTATACAATAAGATCTTTCTAACTGCAAAATATGAGCTTTTTCTGGCGTACGGTTTGTCAGTTATGGACTGCTGAACTACTGGACCCGCAGCTGACCGAATATTCAATTTTCACAATTTTTGCCAATTCACTTTTATGATCCAAACTTTATAATTTGATACGTTTAAATGCTCCAAAAAACCTCAACATAATAAACCGTAAACAAGGTTCGATGATCATCAATCAAAGCTTAATCATACAATTATACTCTGCTTTGCATTTAATTGATCACTTGGTGTGCGGTTGGACATATACTCACAACCTAACCATATTGACACCATACTTTATCCTTTAGTTTCTTGATCAATTTAAACCACTTCTACCATTCTAAACATGTAGAATAACCCAACTTAACAATATCAATCCATAAACATAAACATATACACGACTATTAACCGATCTCAAAAATCCTAACGAAACAAACTTAATAAAAGCTAAAGAAACTTGTACCTTTAGGAAGGATTCGAAGAGTGGATTCCGAATTTATAATCGTTACATCGATCCCTTCTATGATTTGAGAGTAATTTTAGAGAGAAGGAAAAATTTAGAGGGAGAGAGGATGATGGTGAGGCGGTGATGAAGAAGAAGAAGAAGACATGATGCAATTCAATCTAAATTGATACATATGGGTTTTTCTTCTATTTTTATATTATGAAAAGTGTAGTCAATTGGCAACCTTAGCCCTTCAACAATTGTTTAAGTGTCTTTTGAGTATGGTAGAATTCGGGTAAACGAACGTACAGATTTTTGAAAACTCAGGTATTATATTTCTCCCCTCCTTAAAAGAGATTTCGTCCCCGAAATCGAACATAGATAGGAAATTTACATCGATTAAAGATTTCAGGGTACTCCCGTCGTATATGCTCGTATGTTTCCCCCGTCGTCTCTCATTTCGAGTGATTCTTCCAAATAACTTTTACGAAAGGAATCACTCTCTTCCGTATACCTCCCTCAACGCAATCAAGAATTGTCTCAAATTCCTCGCGATAAAATAAATCAAGTTCTATGTGCTTCTAGGAATATTCAATGACGTGTAGGGGATGCTAGTTGTACCCTCGAAATCAAGACACATTGAATACATTATATACGTGGGGACGATTGTGGCTTAGAGCTAACTGGTAAGATACAACTCTAATCTTTTCCAGAATTTCAAACGGACAATATATCTCAGGTTCAGCTTTCCTTTGAGACTGAAACATCTAATACCATGAGTCGAGGAAGCCTTTAGGAATACTTTATTGCTCGGTTTGAACTCGATAGGTCATCGTCGCTTGTCGGCGTAGCTCCTTGGATGGTCTGAGCCTCTTTCATCCCTTGACGTCCAATCTCGATCTTGTCAGTAGTAACTAGTACCAATTCTGGGTCTTTGAGAACACGTTCTCTCACTTCATTCCAATAAGTCGGAGTTCAACATCTCCGGCCATAAAGGGCTTCGTACGGATCCATGCCGATACTCGACTGCCATCTATTATTATAGGAGAACTCGATCAAGTACAAGGAGTTATCCCAACTTCCATGCCATTCCAATGCACAAGCTCGAAACATATCCTCTAGTGTTTGAATCCTACGTTCAGATTACCCATCAGTTTACGAATGAAAGGTAATACTAAAATTCAACGTGTACCCCAAGCTTGGTGTACACCTTCCCAGAATCGAGATGTAAAACGTGGGTCTCGATCGAAGGTAATAGATATAGTAGTGCCATGCAGACGCATAATCTCACGTTGGAATAGTTCGGTTAGCTTATCAACTGACCAAGTTTTTCGGATAGGAAGAAAATGCCGATTTCGTCAGTCGGTCAACCACTACCCAAAATTGCATCATGTTTTAAAGTTGTTCGGGGTAATCTGACTACGAAATCCATTGTTATGTGCTCCCATTTCCATTCATTTGAGGCTTTGAATTTTGCAGACTCCCTTCTTTTAGTTTCTTCAAAATTTGCACGTGCTCTTTCAGTGGCTTCTTTAGCTTTTTCAGCTTCTTCTCTTTCTTTTTCTGCTTGAGCTAGAGCTTTTTCTGCTTCAGCTTTGGCTTTTATGGCTTCTTCCTTAGCTTTTTCTGCTTCAGATTTAGCTTTTTGTTCAACCTCAGATCTTATTTTGTCTTCTTCTGTTCTAGCTGCCTCGACTCTGGCTGCCTCGGCTCCGTCGCTTCGTTCGGGCCGGCTTCTGCCTCGACCGCCTCTGCTCCGGCTCGCCTCTGCTCGCCTCGATTTCGGTTGAGATTGCGTTTTAGTATTGCCAATTATCTCCAGTATAAATTTGGCAATTTCTGGATCCTTGGGCAGGGGACCCTTGTGAGTAGCTAGAGGAGTAGGCGTCATCGGAGTTTGTTTAGAGGGAGGAGGTGCAGAAGGTGAGGAGGTTGAAGCTTTACCTTTTTTTTGTTCCGTCTTCTGACCCGTTTCAGTTTTCAACTTCTTAAGATTTTCCATGTTCTCCCCCTTCTGAGAATCAGGGTCCTGATCCTCAGATCGTTTTCGTTTCATCTCAGCCTTTTTACATGCCTGAGCTTCTTTGGCTTTCTTCCGGTCTTTAAATGATGCAGATAACTCACTAACCAGAGAAGATAACTTTGAAACAGAGGTCTCTAAAGTTGTGAGCTTTTGATCCATATTCAAGTTGCTGGAGTTGGTTTTAGATGCATATTTGGAGGTCAGAGTGTTGATGAATTCAATCATTGCCTTTTGAAAATGTGCCATATCAGACTTTTTGACTAAAGAGGAGGCAGAAGCAGAAGCATCTTCTGAAGGAAATACAACCTGTATAAGTTTGTGGATGTCTGCAACAAACGAACCATACTCATCAGCAGAGATTGTGACTTCTGGAGTAGGAATCTCTGAAGGAAGATTAAAGATAGCCTCTGCATTAGCTTTTATCCTTGCGTCCAGAACCTGGAATTGAGTAGTAGCAGAATTCCTTTGAGCCTCTTCATTTTCAGAGAGAAGCTTTCTGATATCCTCCAACGTTTGAGTTTGAGTTGCTTGTTGGGCTTGTATGGCTGTCAGTACTTGTTGTTGAGAAATCAAGGATAATTTTAGATCTTCCACAGATCTCTGAATTTAATCACCAAATGCCTTGAACGCTGCATTTGTGACAAATTCAGAAGAGGTAACCGGTGCATCTCCAACACATGGAGCCCCTTGTCTATGGCGTTCAGAGAGGCCCTCTTTCACACCTGTTTCAACGTTGAGTGTGGAGGGACTTCCAACCTGTCTTTGAGGGCTGTTATTCACAGACACCTCTTCGGTTGTTCTGAAAGGTGCAGCTTTAGCCCGATCACCAGAGGATGGGGAGCTGAACACAATGTGCTTACCTTTATGAAGGGTAAAGACCCCGGTAAGTGGTGCATCCTGTGGCTGTAACCCCTCTGATAGGATTTCATCAGCATCTAAACTAATAGAGGGCATGGACGTACCCTCTGGTTGCCCTAAGACATCGTTGGTCATGAAGACATCAACGTTCTGTGTGGGTTGAGGCGAGTTCTGGGGCAATGGAACTCTTATATTTGCATCATCACCCTTTTGAGAGGATGATGAAGATGAGGTGGATTCCCCTGTGTGCATGATTCAGAGGAACAAAGAATACCCTCTGCTTGGTTTGGCTCTTGGTGGTTTGGACTGGGTTGTCCTTTTGCAATGAGAGTAGATGTGTGACATCTACCTCAGGAGATGTGGGTACCCGTAGGGAATTTGGAGAGATTCGCTCAAATGTGTCTCGATGGACATCTTCTGTACCCTCTTGCATTAAGAGGTCTGGATGGGTAGAAGCTCTCTGGTGGTCACTCAAGTTCTTTTCAATCTCATTCTCGCTTGACCCCTCACTACCTAATCTGGGCTCTAAGTGCTCTACGGTAGATACTCTCTGTTCTCAGAATATCATAGAGCGTCTATAGGATATGAGAGTAAGAGAGGTTGAAGGAATAAGGTTTAGCATGTACCTGGAGAGTTCTCTGGGTGCAGGATAAACATTGTTATCAATTGTTGGCTTGTGGGAGCTCATTAAAGCGATTTTGCAGAACGGCTGAATCAGAGAAGCTTTCAGAGCACCAATAAATCAGAAACTTGATTTCAATGAGTTTTCTTGTATATCAAAAGACTGATTACAAGCCCTATATATAGGGAGAACAATTACACTTTAATACTCTAATCAATAACACTTTAATACCCCTAATCAATACCACTTTAATACCCCTAATCAATAGCACTTTAATACCCTTAATCAATAACACTTTAATAATAACTTAGTCTAACATTCCCCCGCAAGTTGAGGGCGGGGAACGACCTGCAACTTGGACCGTAGAAACTCAAATCTTTGTGAAGACAAGGACTTCGTAAAAACATCAGCAATTTGGTCTTTAGAGGAGATAAACTTGACATTCAGTTTTCCTTGAGTAACTTGTTCACGAACAAAGTGGTAATCAATTTCAACGTGCTTTGTGCGGGCATGAAAGACTGGATTTGCAGAAAGATAAGTTGCGCCAAGGTTATCACACCAAAGTGTTGGTGCCTTGCTATTCAAACCGAGTTCATGAAGAAGGGACTTTAACCAGATCAGTTCTGCTATAGTGTCAGCAATAGCCTTATATTCAGACTCGGTTGAAGATCGAGAGACAGTTCGTTGTTTGCGAGCGGACCATGAAATAAGATTTGAACCCAAATAAATAGCATATCCTCCCGTGGATCGACGATTGATAGGGCAGCCAGCCCAGTCTGAGTCGGAAAAAGCTTGAAGCCGATACCCGGTGTTGTGAGGAAACAATAAGCCGAGGTTGATCGTGCCCTTCAGATAACGTAGGATTTGTTTGACACCAGCCCAATGATTCTCAGTAGGAGCATGCATGAACTGACACACCTTATTAACGGCCAAGGCAATATCAGGACGAGATAAAGTGGCATACTGAAGAGCCCTGACAGTCTGCCGATACCGAGAAGGATCATCAAGTAAGGGGCTGTCATCAGGTAATAACACTTGAGAAGTACTCATAGGAGATGAAGCGGGTTTGCAAGCCGCAAGAACAACCCGTTGAAGATTATCAAGAACATATTTCCGTTGAGACAGAACCAAACCAGAACCATGATGTACCACTTCTATGCCCAAAAAATAATGTAGTTGGCCCAGATCCTTAAGGGCAAACAGAGAGTTGAGACAATCAATGATTGTAGTTACAGCGCCTGGGTTATTACCGGTGATGATAATGTCATCGACATACACAAGGAGATAGACAAGTGTGCCAGAACAGTTGAGAATGAATAGTGATGGGTTAGTTTTGGACCCATAAAAACCCAGTTGCTGAAGAGCGGTAGACAATTTTGTAAATCAGGCACGAGGAGCTTGTTTGAGCCCATATAAAGACTTGTTCATTAAGCACACATAATCTGGCCTGGCAGGATCAACAAAACCAGGAGGTTGTCGCATGTAAACCGTTTCCTGAAGATCACCATGTAAAAAGGAAGTCTGGATGTCTAACTGACGCAGAGACCATTTATTTGTAACGACCAGTGATAAAACAGTTCTGATAGTAGCAGGTTTGATTACTGGGCTGAAGGTCTCGTGATAGTCAACCCCATGTTGTTGATGGAAGCCCTTGGCAACAAACCGGGCCTTGTACCTGGTAAGCATTCCATTCTGATCTGTTTTCAACCTGTAAACCCATTTACAATCAACCACGTTAGTATTAGGAACAGGAGGAACTAATATCCACGTTCCATTTCTATAAAGCGCAGTCAACTCGTCAGCCATTGCTTGGCGCCATTCTAGAGACTTGTTAGCAACGGTAAAGGAGGTAGGCTCAACAGGTAAGGTGGGGGTAGTGGTGGTAGTGTAGGCAGCAGGATCATATCGGGTGGTTTGTTTAGGATTGGGGCGAAGATTAGGAGGTCGAGTCCTAGGGGCTGGAGGTGTTTGGGTGGGGGTGGAATTTGGGTCTGGTGAGGGCCCAGGAGTAGGGGTTTGGGACACAGGAGTAGTTGAGGTGGTTGAGGGAGGAATGGATGTGGCAGAGGGTGAGGGTGGTGGTGATGTTGGTTCGGGTTGTGGGGGTGGTACGGAATGTGGTGGTGGTGGTGAGTTGGGTTCGGTTGGAAAACCGGGTGGTGGGTTAGGGAAAATAAATGTGTATGGAGAGTCGGACTGTGTTGGGGATTGGGTAGGGGTAGGTGGATGGTAGGGAAAAACATGCTCATTGAAACGAACATGTCTGGCTATGTATATTCGTTCGGTGGAAGGATCAAAGCACCGGTAACCATGGTGGACAGGACTGTAACCAAGGAAGACACAAGGAGTGGTGCGGAAGTCAATCTTGTGACGGTTATACGGACGAAGATAGGGAAACATTGACATCCAAAGACTCGAAGAAAAGAGTAAACAGGTTTGCGTTTAAAGACATGTTCATAGGGAGATTTGTTGGAGGAGACACGAGAGGGGAGTCGGTTAATTAAGTACACGGCTGTTTCAAAAGCAAATTGCCAGAAGCGTTGAGGAAGACTAGATTGGGCCAGGAGGGTAAGTCCAGTTTCCACAACATGACGATGACGACGTTCTACAATGCCATTTTGTTCGCTTGTATGAGGGCAAGAACGTCGATGAATTATGCCAAGGTTGCGACAGAAGGTAGTGAGAGGACGAAACTCTCCCCCCCAATCAGACTGAATACACTTTAACTTGGTGTTAAATTGGCGTTCAACCATTTTAATAAAGTTTGTTGACTATGTAAACATCAGATTTTTGAACTAAAGGAGAAAACCACATGTATCTAGAGTGATGATCAACACACAACAAAAAAAAGCGATAACCATCGAAGGATGGTGTATGCGAATGGCCCCAAACATCACAATAAACAAGATCCAAAAACTTATTACTACGAAAATTGGAATCGGATAAAGATAATTTTGAAGACTTTCCTAGTTGACAAGAAGAACACAAGTTATTTGATAATTTGTCTGAAACAGGTAAAGAGCAATGAGAAATAATTGAACGAAAAACTTGAGCATGAGGATGTCCCAAGCGTTGATGCCAAATGTTCGAGGAAGCTTTGACAGCAGTAAAAGCAACCTTGGGTAAAGACTTGAGCTTAGGGAGACGGATGGAGTACAACCCCTGTTCACTGGGACCCGTTAGAAGGATAGTGCGTGTAGACTCGTCCTTCACAAAAAAATAAGATGAGTGAAATTCAAAGAAAACATCATTGTCTGCACAAAATTTTTGAACGGATAAAAGGTTTTGTTTTAGTTCAGGGACATGAAGTATGTTGGATAATTTAAAGGTTTTTGTTAGGGGAGTAAAGTTTTGAGGAACCAATATGAAAAATGGGTATAGAGTTACCGTCACCAACAAGTAAAGAATCGTTACCGAAGTAGGCCTCAGAGTTGTCAATGCTAGATAGATCTGGAGTGGCATGGTCATTTGCGCCAGTATCGGGCTTCCAAGTGGATCCTGATTGCGAACCAGCATCTGAGTAAGTAGCATAGTTGGCCTGTGGCGCTGCACGAGATTAGTTAGGCTGGTTAGGACACTGAGAGGGTAGGTGACCAATCCCACAGCGGTTATAATGACCATACACCGTGTTTTGAGTAGAAGCCCAAGAGAATTGACGTGTGCCATTACTATCACGATTGCAAGAGTTGAAAGCAGCCCGTGAGTTGCCACATGAAGCTCCACGAGAACCGCGACCACCACGGTTGTTATTGAATGATCGGGATCCAAAGTAAGCTTGTGGTCGTGGTGAAGGTGCAGGGTTTAGTTGATATTCTAATTGAGAGGCCATGAGTTGAAGATTATGAAGCTGCTGCTGAATGGAGTCGAGATTAGGCTGCTGTAGGGGCGTAGAGGCAGTCGTAAGGGGCTGCTGAGCAGGAGAGGCAGTCGCCAAAATGGCCTGAGGAACTTGCGGATTGGTTGCCAAGATCCTTGTGATCATATAATCATGGTCACTTAATAAGCCATGCAATTCATTGAAGTTAACAGGAGGGGAATGAGCCAAGAGATTTGCCGTGAGACCATTGTATTCTTCACGAAGCCCTGCAAGAGTTAGCATAACCAGATCTTTGTCTTTCACTGGTTCGCCTATATTGGCTAGAGCAGTTGCATATTCTTGTGCTCTGCTGAGATATTCGACAGGTTTTTCATCACCTTTCATGGTGATTCGAAGTAATTGATTTTTAAGAATAAATTCATGGGATGAAGTAACCGGAGCATATGCTCATTCTAAAGACAGCCATACCTCTCGGGAAGTTTTACCCTGAATGTGTTGAAAAGACTCTTCTGACACGGTAGAGATGATGAGCATACGGATGTGGGCATCGTTGGAGACCCATGGTTGGTAGCTTGGATTGTCTGTAGTAGCAGATCCATTTGTAATCTTCAGTTCTGGACACGGAACAGTGCCATCAACATAACCAAAAAGATTGTGAGAAGTAAGAAATGACTCGACTATTGATCGCCAATAACCATAATTCGTAGGTTTTAGGGTAAAAGCAAATTTGTGAGAATTATGGGTTGTCTTCTCTTGATTGGTGAGAGTTAGGATTGCAACCATGGTAGTAAAGGAGTGAGGTTTTTTTTTTGGCCGGAGGTTGCGTCGCCAAAATTTGGGTTTGGAGGAAGGATTATGATCGGCCAAAGAATTGAAGCCGAAAAGGGGGAGATATGATCAGGCTCTGATACCAAATCAGAAACTTGATTTCAATGAGTTTTCTTGTATATCAAAAGACTGATTACAAGCCCTATATATAGGGAGAACAATTACACTTTAATACTCTAATTAATAACACTTTAATACCCCTAATCAATACCACTTTAATACCCTTAATCAATAGCACTTTAATACCCTTAATTAATAACACTTTAATAATAACTTAGTCTAACACAATAGCTGGAAAGGTGAACAATGATAGAAAGCGTGGGAACATTAAAGCAGGAAGTGGTTTCCCTTGGCTCTGGAGGGAAACTTTGGTTTGAACAACAACCTTCATTTCTTGAAATATAAGGCTCGTGTAGTCCAAAGGTCTGTTGAAAAACATCCCATACATGATGGTGAGAACATTCTTACTAGCTTGCTCTAGATAACCAATTTTGCAGGTGACGCTCTTATTCAGAATGGAGACTAGGACATTCCACATCGGGGGCAGCTTCTTTCTTTTGAACTCAGATAGCCTATTGAGTTGTTCATTGTAACCTAAGAAGCGAATGAAAGCCAGTAGAGCTTCTGGTGTTGGATTAGGTTCTAGGTCAGGGTTGGGAACAGTTTGACCGTCAGCTTCAATATAGGGTTGAGGAAGATGAAAATACCTTGCAATTTTCTTACGTATGATTGGGATTTGGACGGCAGTTTCTGGTTCAGTGGGGTGTCCAAAGCTTCCAAGTAAGGTATTGTCATCCTTGATGAACATAGTTTGCCATACTTCTTGCACATAGATTTCAGGAACATTTGGATTTGTCAGGGTTAGGGTTCGGTTCAGGGAGTGGTTTTGCAGGAACTCAACCATGATCCTGAATTCAGACAGATAAGTGTTTGGATCGAGAAGAACCTGAACATTGTTGGGTTTCAATGGTAGCTTGACGACTGGAGCACTGTCAGTCGTTGATGCGACTAAATTACCGTCGTCGTTTTGGGTATTCGGATTTGCAACTGGAGACGCCATTGATGAAGAATGCTTTGGAGAGAATAAGACGCCGATTCTTTAGGAAGATGATAAAGCAAGTACTGTTAAATTCCCAAATCGAGGTTTATATATGAGAGAAAAAAAGAGAGAGAGAGTAATCGAGTGATTTTTGAATGGGAAGGGTTTTAATTTAGGGACTAACAAAAATGGTTCGTGTATGCTGAGGTAAGCACGCAGGCGTGTCATCATGCAATGGCACGATGAATGACACGTGTAAAGGAAGACTGACAAGGGAAAAGGTTTTAGCGCCTAAAACGATTGAGTATTCCCCCCTCAAAAAAAATTAAAAGAAAATTAATTAAAAGAGAATTACAATTTAAACAAATAGATAAATTGTTGATTAAAAAATAATTTTAAAGTAAGTAATTCCTTTTAAAAATTAAAATCAGACATTTGGGTTGAAAACATATTTGCACCAAATGAAAGTTTAATATTCGAAGCCAAGTATTTATTTAAGAAATTAATATAGAATAAGAAAATTTTAATTAACCTTGAAGGCAAGAGTTAAATAAAATAGGCTTATTAAAAAAAATTCAAAAAAAAATACAAAGGCAGAGAATATCTGGTCATAGAAAACGATTTTTGACCAAGAATGTCAAAGAACATCTTTTCAGAAGAATTTAAGTTGAATATGAAATGTCTTTGTAACCTTGACGGCAAGAGTTAGTCAGAAGAAACAAATTCAAAGAAAATTATTAAATAAAGAGAGGTTCATAAGACAGCTAACAAATGTTAGACTTGATGTGCTCCCCCTTGAACATGTAAGATATTTCATTCGGCTCCCCCTCAAAAATTGCATTCTGCTCCCCCTCGCAATTGTAGGATATGCACCCTTTCTAGTGTCACTTGGATCACAAATGTAAGATTTATTCGGTATGGGACAGAGGTGTCCAGAGGCTTCTGAGTGCTTCTGAATTAAATCATCAGAAGTGACCAGAGGCTCTCTGGACAGTTCTGATTTGGGCAAAACAGAAGATAAGAAAATAAAACAATATGCAGAGAAGAAAATATGAAAAAAAAAATAAGTAATTTGACAGAATTCTAGGAAGTTCAAAGAATTAAGTAAAATTACATATTTAACATGCCCAACTTGCTGACTAAGAAATTGAATCGTGTCTCATCCAGAGCTTTTGTGAAAATGTCAGCAAGTTGATAATCAGTAGAGACAAAATACATTTCAATTGTGCCTTTCTCTACATGATCTTTAATAAAATGATACCTGATATCGATGTGCTTGGTTTTTGAGTGTTGAACTGGATTTTCAGTAATGGCGATTGCACTCTTTGAGTCACATAGGATAGGGATTTTGTCGTATATTAATCCGTAGTCTCTGAGTTGAGTCTTCATCCAGATTACTTGAGAACAACAACTGGCAGCAGCAACATACTCAGCTTCTGCTGTTGATGTTGAAACACAATTTTGTTTCTTGGATGTCCAACTTACAAGTCTGTTACCCAGAAGTTGACAGCTTCCAGAGGTACTTTTTCGATCCAACTTGCATCCTGCATGATCAGAATTTGTATATGCCATTAAATCAAATCCAGAATTTTTTGGATACCAGAGACCTAGTGATGGAGATCCCTTGAGATATCTAAAAATTCGTTTAGCAGCAGCCAAATGTGATTCTTTAGGATTCGCTTGATAGCGTGCACAGAGGCAAGTGGCAAACATTATATCTGGTCTACTAGTAGTCAGATACAGAAGAGATCCAATCATACCTCTATAGCCCGTAACATCCACTGAGTTCCCAGAAGGATCAGGGCCTAGTTTTGTGCTAGTAGAGATAGGGGTTTTCATAGGTGAGGAATTTTGAAGATGAAACTTCTTAAGCATGTCAGAAACATACTTAGCTTGATTTATAAAAATGCCAGAGACATTTTGTTTAACTTGGAGTCCTAGAAAGAACGTTAGTTCTCCCATCATACTCATTTCAAATTCTTGTTCCGTCAATTTAGAAAACAAATCAACTTCTGATTGATGAGTAGAACCAAAGATTATGTTATTCACATAGATTTGGACAACAGTTAGCATACCTTTGCCTCTTTTGATGAACAGAGTTGTATCAATTTTACCTTTTTCATAGCCTTTACTGATCAGAAACGTAGATAGGCGTTTGTATCAGGCTCTTGGTGCTTGCTTTAAACCGTATAAAGCTTTGTTGAGAAGATAGCCATACTCTGGATGTTTAGCATCTTTAAAGCCAGCAGGTTGTTCAACATACACTTCTTCTTTGAGATACCCATTCAGAAATGCACATATAACATCCATTTGATATACCATACCTTAAAGTTTTTGTATGCAGAGAAAGCCAGAAATAGTCGTATTGCCTCAAGTCTTGCTACAGGGGCAAAGGTTTCATCGTAATCGATTCCTTCTTCTTGACAACACCCCTTAGCCACTAGTCGAGCTTTGCTTCTGATCACTATTCTGTCTTCATCTTTCTTATTTCTGAAGACCCACTTAGTACCAATAGCTACTTTGTTCTTTGGTAAAGGTACTAAGTTCCAGACTTTGTTTCGATCAAATTGTAGTAGTTCTTCTTGCATAGCGTTCACCCAGCTAGGTTCTTGCAAGGCTTCATGAACATGCTGTGGTTCGATAATGCTAAGAAAATTTACAAAGAAAGCTTCATTTGCAGTAGCAGATCTTGTGTTAACACCTTCAGATGGACTACCAATTATGAGATCTAGGGTGTGGGACTTAGTCCATCTCGTCATGCTAGATTGAGATACTGGTTGAGCATGAACTTCCGTTTCAGAAGATGGAATCACCTCTTCTGGAAGGGGTTCTGAAACAAGAGGATCATCTATAGTCTCCCTTTCAGATGAAGGCACAGAAGTGACTTCTAGACAGTCACTAGATGAAACAGGAAAGACAGAAGGTTCTGATGGGCCCTCAGCAGGTGATTCAGGACCAGAAAGTGTAATTCCAGAAGCCTGAAAAACTTCAGGAATACTTAATGATGGATTGGATGGTCTTTGCTCTGAAAATATTTTCTTCGCCCATGAAATCTTGAAAAATAGCATCTATTTCAGATTCTCTGGTACCTGAAAGATAATCAGATGTTACTGTGTTAAGTTTAAGTTCAGAAGTAGAATACTCAGAAGTTAATTGAGTTTGATCGTCAAAATCGATGTTAATGCTTTCCATTACAGTCTTATCCGTAAATTAAAAACTCTAAAATCTCTTGAATTTAACGAGTATTCTAAGAATTTAGCTTCATCTGATTTCTTGTCAAACTTGCCAAGTTTTTCTTTGTTATTTAAAATAGAACACCTGCATCCAAAAATGTGAATGAATTTGACACAGTGTTTTCGATTATTAATAAGCTCATAAGAGGTTTTGAGATGCCTCTTGACAATAATGGAACGATTCTGGGTGAAACACGCAGTGGCTATAGCTTTAGCCCAGAAATGGATGGGAAGTCCAGAAGCTGCATGCATCGTTCTGGCAGCTTCCACCAATGTTCTGTTGCGTCGTTCTACTACACCATTTTGTTGAGGAATTCGCACAACAGAGAAGTTATGTGTAATTACATTTTCAACAAGGTAAGCTTCAAGCGTGGCATTCTTGAACTCAGTACCGTTGTCACTTCTTAGCTGCTGAATCTGTTGGTGTAAAAGAACTTGGATTCTTTTCATCATATTTTGCAATACAATCAGCACTTCTGATTTCTATCTAACGAATGCGAGCCATGTATACCTGGAAAATTAATCAATAAGTACCAGTATATACTTTTTACCAGATAAACTTTGAATTGCAATGGGACCACAGAGGTCGACATGTAACAATTGCAAAGGTCTAGTACAAGAATGATCACTTTTTGTTTTATGAGATGCTTGTTTTATTTTGCCCATTTCACATGCAGGGCAGAGGTGATCTTTTTGAAAGTGAACTTCTGAAAGACCAATTACCAAATCGTGTTTGAAAAGCATCTCAAGGTTATCAAAATTTAAGTGAGACATTTTGTGATGCCATAACCATGCAACTTCGCTCTTTTTGGAGATAAGACATAGGGTTTCTTTACCGTCCTTTGATGTGAAGTTCATCATATACAAATTACCTTTTCTGTCTGCTCTCCAGAGTTCTTCACCTGCCTTTGAAAACAAGTAACAATGCTTTTCATCAAATACAACAAGTATTTTAGAATCACAAAGTTGACTTACACTCAGTAGGTTATGTTTCAGTCCAGAAACATGAGCTACTTTCGATAAGGTAATATTACCTTCTTGTAATGTACCATAGCCTTTTATTTGACCCTTACCATTGTCTCCAAATGTTACAGCTCCACCACATTTGTCTTTGAATTGGGAGAGTAAGTTTTTCGATCCAGTCATGTGCCTCGAGCATCCAGAGTCAAGATACCAGATGTGCACACGCTGCTTCTGCAATCACAATTAGAGTTTTTTAGGTACCCATCTCATAATGGGTCCTTTAATGTTAGTTTTAGATTTTTCACTCTTTTTATCTTGCACATGATTTGATATAGCAGGATTTAAAGGTTTGGTCTTTTTATTTGCTGTTTTTTTGTTTTTCTTTGGTTTAGTCCTGAAGTATGGGATATTATCATAAAGACGATCAGAGGGCCTCGAGAAAAATTCCTTTAATTTTAAAAATAAAGAAAAACATTCAGAATTCTGAGACATAAAAGATTGCATTGAATTTTCATTAGAATAATGATAATTACAATTCTTCTTATTTCTGTTTATACTAGTATCAGTAGTTCTATTGAACTTCTTAGTTAGGCTAGACTTATGCTTAGAATCATCATAAGTGTTCTTCTGTTGAGACTTCCTCTGATAAACCTTCTCAGGAGTTTTCTGAATTACTGAAACAGAAGCAGAAAGATTAGATTTCCATTTGCCTTTTTGAGCAGAAGTAAACTTTGGATAACATGATTGCGATGATTTTTGCTGAATAGAACATTTCTCAAGTTCAAGACAAGATTTGGCCTTAAGACACATCCCAATGAAGTCTGGATGAATGGACACCGGTTTTCTCTGTCCTGTTGGAGGAACAGAGAGTATTGGTATTCCACTTGGATGTTTTTCAGCATTCAGACCAGAGGTCCTGATTTCCAGAGGTTCGTTAGTAAATAAGAGAGGAGCTTGCTCATTCTTAGTTACTTCAGGAACCTTTTTGTACTCAGAAGGTAGTTGATTTTCTAAAATTGAGAGATATTTTTCTGAGTTAAAGACATCATCACCTTGATCATCATTTTCCCATGGATATGTAATCTTTTCAAAACAGTCTTGTGATTCAGAAAGATTTAGCTCTACAAAAGAACACGGGAATATCTTTGGATTGTTTTCTGAAGAGATTTTCTGAACATTTTCAACTTCGAGTTTAAAGCATTTATCCAGAGTGGAGAGAATATCTTTTTCAAAGCTGAGACGTAGCTCTTCTTCTGCCTGTGAAGTAATAAATACATCCGCCTTTGGATTTAAAGTCATATGAACGTTTGAGCCAAATTTGAAAATGTCACTTTTCTTCTGAATTTTATTCATATCAACATTTGTTTTTCCAGACGAATATTCGATGTTTTTAAACTTGAGTTTTCGTTGATGACAACCATTTTCAATTTTTGATTTTTTAAAAATAGACTGTTCACATAAAATTGGAAACACAGGCTTCTGTTCTTGTCCTAGACAGAAAACAGACTTCAGAGTTGATCTTTTCTCACACGTGTAGGGATCCAGATCCTCGAAACCAAGTCCAGATCTTCCTACTTGTGTATTTATCTTGTCATGAACTTTCTGAGCATCTAGATATGTTTTTATCTATAGCTTTGTCTTTTGAAGTTCAATATGTAAAAACTCTCTTTCCTTTTGAAAATAGTTTTTAAGTGCAACAGAATTTAATCTGTCACTTTCCTTAGCATTAATCTCCTTTTCTTTGTTTTCCAAAAGTTTGTTTAAGTTCAATTTCTCTTCCTTGAACTTGACTTCTATATTTTTTAAATTTTTGGAAATTTTCTCATTTTCAGCATTGAGTTCCAATTTTTCTTCAGTTAAAAGATCCATTCTCTTTTGTAAATTTCTCTCTCTCTTTGAGTTACAGAGAGTGTTTTTTCAATCTGTTTTCGCAGTTTCTTTTCAACTGTAAGCTTTTGCTTAAGTTCTTCAAAATTATTTGATAATTGCAGAATGGTGTTCTCAAGTTCAGATGTGTTAGAGAGAGTACATACAGGTGTTTCAGATGGCTGATCTTCTGATTCATTTGTTTTGGCCATTCCACATAACATGGGTTCATCACCACTTGACTCATCTCCTAGCCAGTTTTCTTTTTCTGCAAAGTGAGCTCTTTCATCGACATTATACTTGTATTTATTCTTGTAGTACATTTTGTGTTTGTTCAGAGTTCCCCTGCAATCCTTTGAATAGTGCTCTGGCTTGCCATATCTATAGCACACATCCTTTTTTTTCTTTAACTCTTCTTCCTTCTTCTCTGCCTCTGTCTTCTCAGATCTCTGTATCTCTTGACAAGATGCATAATTAGGAGTAGGGTGATTAAACCTTTTGCTTCCTTGGAAAGATCTATTACCAAACCTCTTTGTAAATTGTTTGGTAATAAGTGCCAGTGAATCAGCAAAAGCTTTGATTTCATCATCAGAGTCAGAATCATCCTCTGGAGTTGCTTCTGACATGAAAGCCTTACTCTTTCCTTTCTTCTCGACTTCCTTACTTCTTCTGACAGATCCTCTGGATTCAAAAATTAGAGCCAGAGGTCCACCGATAGTAGTTTTCTTCTGAACAACCTCTTTCTCATGAGCTTGTAGAGTACCGAATACATCATGTAGAAACCATTGCTCCAGATCCTGATTGGCTTGCAGAGACATCGAGAGATTTGACCATTCTGGATTTAATCTTTTGAGGAATAAGACGTTATTGTCTTCCTTAGATCTGATGATATCACATCTTTAAAAATATTTTGAGATGTTCTCGAAGTTGAACTCTGGTATTGATGCTTGTTATCGGGATGGAGCTGAAGAGGGACCGACTGATTGTTGTACCGGACTATTGGGCGTTGTGGTTGCGGTGGTAGTTGTCGATTAGGAATCATATGTACGCCTGAGCTTCTTCCCCTCTGGACGATTAGGACCTTCTGGATCGTCCTGATCATCGTGAGGTCGTCTAGTAGATTGTCTCGGTTTGCAGTTCTGACGAATCTCAGTTCGAAGAGAATTACTAGCACCGAGAATGGCAGCCTGGGAGTTGTTGATCTCGTTTTGCATGTTCTTGAGCTTGTTGGTGACATCGATTTTGAAGCAGTCAAACTCATGACGAGTGACTGTGGGGATTTTGAGATTGCGGCGGAGGAGACCGGCTAGTTCATCTTCAAGTTGACCGACAGCTTCGGCTTGAGCAATCAGATTAGCATATAGCATAGACATCAGCTCGTCATTATTAAATTGGGTCTGACGTGGTGGAGGAGGCGGTTGTTGAGAATCAGATGAAGACGACTCAGTATTCATAGACGGAGGCGGTGAGCGGCTAGTGCTTGCAGTTGAAGATCGGGGGTAGGGCTGGCAATGGAAGGGTAAACCCGTTACCCGTTATGTTTCGACCCGTTAGATAAGGGTATGGTTAAAGAAAATTCTATTCATTTATCCATTTATCCACTTATCCATTACCCGTTTACCCGATATTTTAATGGGTAGGATATGGATAAAGTGTTTTTCGTTATCCATTTACCCGTTACCCGTTTATATATATACATACATACAATATTAATATATTTTTTTAAATGTTATCTTATATGTTGCATAACGTATATTGAATTATTGATTGGTATCTAATTTATTTTCATATTAATCAAGTAAAAGAGTTTGAGAAGCAATATAGGGTCGCTAAAATAAATATAGCAAACGTAAATTGTTTTTAGATTTTTATATTGTTGTTTAAAATATCACATTATAATATATTTAAAATAATATTACAAGTTTATTGGAACAAATTAGATTTAAAACAAATACTATATTTATGAACTTATATTTTATCTATATGTTGATGGTTAACAATATTATTCTAGTTCAAAATGATTTTTTTACCATTTATCCATTACCCGTTTCGTTGCCCGCTATTTTAGTCGGTAGGATATGGATATGGATAAGATTTTTATGACATGGATAATTACCCGTTTCGTTGCCTGCTATTTTAAATGGATTGGATAACGGATTAACTCTTACCCTACCCTTACCCTACCCATTGCCAGTCTTAGTCGGGGGCGAGGTGACTTGGCAAGATGTTCTGCAAGGGATTTGCCTTTGAGAAGACTTTCAACTTTGTCGACATAGGATTTCAGCGAATCGTTAGCCCTTTGGAATGCAGTTTCGACAAACTCCCTTATCTCGAGAGTGATAGTGAATGCGGGTGGAGCAGAACCTGTGGAGGTAAGACAAGGGTCACGTAGAGCACCTGTTGTCACCATAGTTGAATCAACCATGGGACCTACGGTTATCGTTGGCATAATGGTAACGCTGGTAGGATTTCCTTCCAATCCTCGTGAAATGCCGATAGACGACATCACTAGGAAAGTTCCAACCGAGCCACCAAGACTATCGGTGTGTATGGACTCTTGTGTCCTAAATGGTGGTGGCTCTAGACTCGATGTGTGCACAATTGAAGTCGAAGAATGCAGATAACGTCTTCTATTTTCAGTAGCAGGTTGTCCCGATTGGAGACCCACTAGATGAGGAGCTAAATTTGCAAGCATATCTAAAACCGACATCTGTTGAGAGATGTCGGAGTGGTCGGGTGGGGAGTGTCGCTGCTAGGTCCACAGCGTCTTGTTCAATACTGACACCCAACGGATGAGTGTCAATAGAAGATGTGGCCACCCGGCTAGTAACAGTTTGGGTTTGCACACTCGCGTTCATATTTAAGAATAGGGCTAGAATGGGGTTGAGCAACTGAGTCGGATTCAGTGCTTTCAGATGATGGTTCTTGAATGGGTGGTTGTCGGCCAATTCGGTTAAGGCGCGGTATATGTAGTTGATCGGCGTTGTCGACGTGGTTCGGGCACGTCTTAAGAGCTGTCATGAATATCAAGGTCGGCTTGTGCTTCCGTTTCAGTTTCGGAAGATGAGATGGGTTGGCGTATAGGACGGTGTAAGACTAGAATCCTTAGTCGCGGTATGTGTGCGGTGGGTTGAGAGGTGGTGGCAGCATCAACTCCGGAAGGAGGTGGTATGGGTATGGTTGGGCAGCGGTTGATGTGATAAGCCGATCAGAAGCACCGCCCGCTTTGAGTCCCCTCACTTCTTCTCTTCTCTCAACGCCCTGTTCAGGATCCCCATGATCCTGAACCGCTCACCTAGAATTCTAGGACCCTTTCCTTGCTCAATATTTTCCTCACGGGGCGGCTCTTGGGCAGGACCTTCCGGTTCTGGAGGGGCCACTAAGTCGTTCTCTGCCCTATAAGTTATCACACTCGGTGCGTTCTGATCTACGTAGGCTAGTAGTGCTTCAGGGATAGGCATTAGGCGGGCGAAGGTGGTATTCAAAAGCTTGAGGAAGCGTTGGATGAAGTTTGGCCCGCGGGGAGTGCCGTCACGTCGTGGAATTTCTTCATGGGAATTCATCATGTTGCGTATGATGAGATGGAGAAATTGCTGGAAAGGGACGAACTGTCGGTCTCAGCCGGTGCCTTTGTCCGCAATGATATCTACAAGGTTCGACCAGATTAGCGTGGTGTAATCATAATGACGGTTGAACGTGATGCCGTGGAATATTCGTAGTACTAAAGTGCTTGCCCGATCGACGCCAGTGTGTTTAGACGTCAGGCAACGGTTGATCAGTGAGAATAGAGTACACCAAACTGGTGGCAGATGCATGCGCTTGAATTGGTTGATGTTGGTTAACTCGTTGTTGTAACCTAGTGCCAGAAAGTCGCGGCATAGGTCTTCCTCGGAGGCCGGATCTTCATATTTTCGGCGACCGGGAAACGCATTTGGGGCCGGGAGACGGAGTACACGTCGTAGTCGAGAGGGTGTAAGGCGAGTCTCAAACTCGTCAATTTAAGCAGTAAAGTGGTAGTTGTCTTCGATCGGATGATAGCTGAGAGTATGCCAGAATTGTTGTAAATAGAACGTCGGTACTTGAGCCATCATACTGAACGTGTGTCGGAGCAGATGGCCTTTGATAATTTCCATTACAACAGGGTGTTGTACCCGCATGTGGAAGTCAAGTTGATGGTTATTGTGTAGAAATTTCTTCATGTCAATTTGAAGCATGAGGCGGTCGTCGGGATTGCCGGTTGAAACACTTGGAGTGGATGATCGTACGAAGGCCATCGGGTTTTCATTGTCGGAAAGGTTAGGATCATTGATAGCCGCCATGAAATCTGTGAAAAGATGTTAGAAAACCAAAGCACAGAAATTCAGAACTTTTGAAAAAAATGAAACCCATTGAAGAAAATTCACTAAGTATGGAACTCGGGTGACACTAAGCACAGTGTGATTCGAGAACCATATTTATCGGGTGAAACTTTAGAGTGCAAATGAAGTCCAAGGATGTATGTCGGATCACATGAATGGCAGTGTGATCCGATAAACTAATTTTTCGGGACATGGTGAGCCGAGAACCACAGTCATCGGGCCAAGCTATGAACAATCTTGGATGGAAAGCATGGTGTAGACAAAGTTCTAACAGAAGATTTCGGGTCAAACCGGGGCTAGTGACATTCGACAAAGCTGGATGTCGGACCAAGATACCAAAAAAAATTCTAAGTGTTGATGTCGGATGAAATGGTGAAGTTTGATCTGACAACCTTTGAGGTTCGAGAAACATGAATACATGAAGATATGTCATATATCTCACTTATGGAGTTCGTGATTACACGGATTGTGGATCCTAGATCAATCACAAATATTTATGGCATATCTTTGTGTTTATGTCGGAACACAAATATTTTGTGCACAAAGTTAATTGGGTTCAAAAGACATACTTCTATCATGTGCAACCGTAGAAAAAATATTTGTTTATATTTTGGCTCAAAAGACTCAATATGCACAAAATATGAAGTTTGAAGACCGGAGGTGTGTCTTCTTGTTTCAATATCTAAATCTTTTGTGTGAAGAATAGATAGATATATGCTTAATCTCCGTGATATATGAAACAAACACCTTTTGTGAGATACTTGAGTAGCTGGATGGGGTGACACAAGTTATCGACATGGGGTTCATGTCTATTTCAATATTCATCTCCAAAGAATCAAGAAGGAATAGATTGTATGGCTATCCGGATAACTGTTTAGGTTTGGTAAGGACCAAATATTTTCTTTTAAGTCCTGTCACACTCTCATCATTTTCTTTTATCTCACAAGTACTCATTTTTATCTTAATCATACCCTTTCAAAATATCTAACCTAGGAATATGTTTCATGGGTCGGTCCTTCCGTCTCTGGATTGACCATTGAAACATCTAATTCCTAACATACAAAAAGTTTGAAACATTGAAGTCCGAGTTCTAAACTGGTGTATTCAGAAGTCGAAAACGGCATCTGAACTGACATATTCAGAAGCCAACATTTAAGAGCAGGTCCATAGCTGAGATACTGTGAAGCTAAACAATAAAGTATAAAAAGATGGTACTCCCCCTCAAACGTAGCATAACCTTTTGAATGATTATGTCATGTGATGTGAATATTCTATATTAGAACACACACGACATACTCACAAAAACAAATTATCAAGATTTTGGTACCCAAGCTTTGTTGGGTCCTTGAAGGTTAGTTTTAGAGACATCAAATAGGGAAGTGAAGATACTATAAGTACCATACCGTTTATGAACATACCTTTGGTTGACAAAATCATTTGTTTCGTAAGTAGAACAACAAAGATTTGTAGCGCTTAGACTGATTAGTTGATTGATTGACCTGACAAAATAAGGCAAATCAGTATTGGAAACAAATGATTTTGCATCAACTGCAGGAGATGTGCGTGGCATGTTTCCAACACTATCATCTATCGTTGACTTCTTTCTCCAAACCATTTTAAACTTCTTAAAATTACCGGAATTAGCAACAAAATCATTGTGAAACCGATTAGAAATATGAATCTGGGAATTTGAAGAACCATATGATTTGGAGTTGTTAGAATAAATATTTGTTTTAACACTTGAAGAGTAGTTATTTTTACAGCTGCTTTTTGGAGAAAGGATGCATCTTATGAATTGAACTTGAAGCAGTTTTGTAAGAAAACAATATCAGTTGAATTATCATGTGGAGAAAGAACAGTAGTGTCAGGACTAGTCTGTTTAAAAAATTCAACTTTAATTGAATTCTCTTTATTGTGCTTTGAAATTATACTTTCAAGTTCTCCGATTTTGCATAAAACATGGTCTCTTTCTTTATCAAACAAACTAAAATTCAAAATCGTTTTAGCTTCAAGTTGCTTGAGTTTGTCAGATAAATACTCTTTTTCCTCCATAAGCAAATCATATTTACTTTTAAATTCAGATCTCAAATTCTTTTCAGTCACAATATTTAATTGTAATTCAGACAATTTCTTTGAAAGTTTACAAATTTTCTCTTCAAATACTTTTTTCACGATTTCAAAATCCTTTTCCAAGCTTTTATTTTTATCAGATATTTCTTTAAAGGCCAAAACACTTTTCTTCATGTTATTTGTCCTATTAGTTTCAAATAATTTCTTTCATCATCTAGAGTTTTCTGAAGCTCAGAAAGTTGTTTTGATAGTTCCAGACATTTCATTTCAGAAAGTTGCTCAGAAAGTTGCTTTGATAGTGATTTATTTTATGTTTTTGTGATTTATAAACTGTGAAAAACTCCAAAACCATATAAACATGTTCTAAGGTTTCTTCTTAGAATAGAAGAACTTTTTGGTCATTTTGATCCAAAATTTCCTTCAAATCTTTTCCAAATCTGTTTATGGTATAATTTTTATACAAAAAATAAACATTTTGGTGTTTTTTTTAACTAAAATCTTTGTTTAAACGTTTTTATTAAAATCTGCCAAATAACAAGTATTTTGATTTTTGTTCATCAAAACACTTGTTTTTCATAAATATGTGGTATTCTTTGTACCAAATCCTTTTGGGTTATACATTTTTGTATTAAACCATGTTCTTTCTCTTTGGTTTCCAATTCCAGTACCAGAAATGGCCATCTCTAGTGCAAACGTCAACACTGCTGCTGAAGAAAACCTTCCAATCACTGAATTTCTACCATCTGCTAACACTTCTTTCAATGTGGAACAAGGGCTGGTAAAATCTTGTAACCATGTGGCACTCTAGAGATTCGCTCGGATCGTGCCTACTTAAGAGACGATGCTCTCTTCATCAAGAAATGTCCACTCAGACATGCTTTCTGCCACGTACCTGTTGGCATCACTGCTCACCTGCAACAATTCTGGTACATAGCTCACTGCTCTACATTGACAACTGAGAAAGGAACTCAACTCCCTGCTATTGGAGTTACCATTAGCATGGGCTCTCTGGACATCACCACTGGAGCTATCAGCACAGATCTACGTCTTCCCACCAAGGGCAAGGGTCAACAATGGGATCATGAACCCACAAAGGAGGAAGTCCAAGGATTCCTCAATCAGATACGTTATGATTGGTCTAAGCAAGAAAAGAACAAGAATGAGCTCAACATGGTGCTCACCAAGATTGAGAAGGGTCGCTTACCTGCTAAGTGGCACTATATTTTCACTCACATTATTCAGTGCCTTGGCACTAAGACTGGCGGTCAGGAACAGACAAGTAGGAAGTTCCTCGACATGGCTTATGCTCTCTGCCATGGTCGCCGCATTACTGCCATGGTCGCCGCATTAATTATGCGAAGATCATCTTCGAGGATCTTCACAAGAGGGTTGCTACAAGGGAAAGAAAGACATCAATCCCGTATCCCAGATTCATTTCCATGATTCTGGAATTTGTCTTTGAAGGTTACCCTAAGAAGGAAAATCAAGCCTTCTCTCAGATAGAGAAGAAGTCCTTGGGACATGATGAAAAGGAAGGTGACGCTCCCTATTTCCCAGAGATGAAGACGATCTTCAGGGGTCCCTCTCCCCAGAACACTACTGTTCCTCCTCCCACTTATGTGGCTGAAGGAGAGAACGTGTCTGGATCACTGAAAACCCCATCAGTGATCGACCTAGACATATCTTCTTCCCCCCCTGAAGAAAAGAAAGATCCCAGACAACGATGGACACAAGAAGTCCATCGCTCATAAGCCTCTCTTTAAGAAGCCAAATAAGACCGTCTCTCAACAGACAACTCTTCCTTCTTTCGGCGTACTACAAACCCAACCAATTCCCTCTACCACGACAATGGAATCAGAGACCGTTGCCGCTTCATCAGTGATACCCCTATTTTCAGAGACTTCGCTTCCTGAAAATCTAGGCACCAACTATGTTGAAGATGGTACAGGTAACACACTCACTTGCTTCTCTTCTACTTCTACATACTCTTCTTTGGTCCACACATCAATCCATGACTCAGATATGGTTGTCCCCATATCTGAAGAGGTTGAGAAGCGTGCTATTCATTTACCAGTTTTGTTTTGATAATCTGAAAATTGGAAAGCTATGTGCACAGGACCTGAGATTGTTTCTGACAAACATTCTTAGAGACAGGTATGTGATCCTCAGGACAAAACCGTTGCAAGTACCAACCCTGAGAGTAATCCTTCAGATACTCTCAAGGAACTCTTGCAAACAAACACTTCCGCCCAACTTCTTTCATCTAACCCCGAGCTCCTTTTGGCTCGTTTATCTTTGTTACCTACAGGTGTCACTGCTGCTGCTATTGCCACTGTCACTGTTGTTGCTGATATAGGTGTCTCTGATGCACCTCTCTCCAAATCTCCTCCATCTCTGAATATGGAGAAAATTAAGAAGATCAAGACGGAGAAAGCCATTGGGAGATCTCTTCCCCAGCTAAATGTAGAGATTCCTACAATCTCACTGACTCCTCCCTCCGCCACAATTCAAATACCAACGTGTGACTACCTGGTTGGTAAGACAGCCCAGATAAGGCTACGGGAAGATAACCTGCAACTCTTTGCAGAGTACATCTTCAGGTAGGTATCAAGGGTACCTAGCTTGAAGAACACTGTCTCAGGCGTGCAATCAGATGTTTCCTCCCTGAAGACAAAAGTCAATGCCCTAGCTAGAGCCGTTGCTCGCAACACTAATGCCCTCACTCAAGTGGGCACGAAGCTTAACAAACAGGGATAAGCTCTTGAGAAGTAAGTCTGTACGCCTAGGGATACAAACCAGGGTTGTATTCAAGACACCTTTGGGGGACAAATCCTCTCTCAGAAAGGAGCAACCAGATCCATAAGCAAATGAGTTCAAATGAGTCTATCCCAATTCTGGATCAGGTGTGGGTTTTGTTCAAATGAGTCTATCCCAATTATGACCTAATACTTACCACTGGAGTATTTCACAACTCAAAAACTTTAAGTTGAGTTATTTAATGTAAAATTGACTCACTTTGTCGGGTTGATTGAGTTTTTATATACTCCTACTTTAATTTATATACCAACCAATTCACAACTTAAAACCACCAAAAACCACAAAAATCAAAATAAAAAAAGAACAAAGAATAAAACCACAAAACAAGAAGCAAGATTAAATATTCGAATTCTCAACTTCAAAATAAAGATATATTGTAAAGAAGTACAAAACATATCGTATTTCTCATTCATTTTAAACCATGTATTTTTTTTCTTGTATACTTCACATCACTTAAAAATATTCAAATTAAACTTACATCACATACTAAAATCAAAATTAACCTCACATACATTCAACCACGTCGACTACTCCACCTACCATCAAAGGTCGATCAAAAACACCTTTGATTGAATGTAGAAGAGAATCGTTGAATGGTTTGTGTGGTTGGATCAAACGGATCCTTTTAGCGGTATATATTGATTCCAAACAACTTCACTCATCATCATCATCATCACTACCACCCAAATCCCTATTTTCAACACCAACAATAACAATCCAGTTGTTAGTTCGTCTATGGCGTCTCTACTGGTTCACTCTTCAATTTCACTTTCCAATGCTCGCCCACAATCTTCTTCTTTCCCTTTACAAAACACAAACACTGTATTTGATTTCAAGTACACCCATAGCCTACTACCCAAGAGAAGAAAACCCATCGTTTCTTTGTCGGCCGTCGACGAAAAAGCTCCCGATTCCGACCCATCTCCGTCGTCTTACACCGGCTTTCAGTTACCTGGTACCGTTCAGTCTTTGAAGCTCAAATTGGTGGTAAAGTTTCTTTCTTTCTTTTGCTGATTACAGTTCAAATTCAAAAGGTTTCGAATTGAGGTTTGTTTATTCAGATGGGTTTGCTTTATTTGTATGTATAAATTCATCTTGTTTTTTGGTCTGGTTTGATAAGTTAAAGAATGGATTGATTCTAACTGGAAATTGTGGAATGGTTTCAGTTATAAACTTATGCTTATAAACCATTTGATCTTGATTGTTGGTTTAATTTTGAGTTTGTCCCTTAGTTGGGTTGGTTACCTCTTAACAGAGCCATTAAGAGACATCCTCTGAATCACTAAGAGGTGAATCTTGACAAAAAAACGGTCTGTCCCTTTAATGATTCTAAAACCCTTTGAATGATTTTGTATCTTCGGCCTCTCTAGATCATTCAGAGCCCTAATTTCATTTGGGACGATTACCACACAATCATATTTCATTTTGTACTATATCATAAGAGCCTTTTTAATCATTAAATCGTTCCACAACCGCCAAACAAATCTCTTCAAAAGTTCAAGATTGTCAAAGTGTGTACTGTAGTTATGAGTTTATGACACATAGAGTGGCGGACCTTGGCTATGAGCCTATGATAATATTATCTGAATATATGTGGGACCCATTAGATTACTATCTGAAAAGAATCGTTAGGGGAGAACGGAGGTTGCAACATATATAAAGGAGAAATGTTACGAGTCTAAGCAGATGTGGGACTCCAACAGATTGCATGAAACTGCATAATATGACACATATATTATGTCAATTGTACTACGTGTTTCTTGATATTATTTTATGAAAATGATCGATTGCAGACTGCTGTTTCTGGGCTTAATAAAGGGCTTGCTGCAAGTGAAGACGATTTGAAGAAGGCAGATTTTGCAGCCAAAGAGCTTGAATCAGCTGGAGGACCTGTTGATCTTTCAGCCGATCTTGAAAAACTTCAAGGAAGATGGAAACTGATATACAGCAGTGCTTTTTCATCTCGAACTCTAGGTGGGAGCCGTCCTGGCCCTCCAATCGGAAGACTACTTCCTATAACTCTTGGCCAGGTATCATCTGAACGAGCTTACGTGAAATACAAAATTGGCTTTATAGGACATCAAATATATCTAGATGTTCTGTTAGGACCCAAGTGCTTACCACTACGCCAAAAGCAATTGCTGATGCAGAAGGCGCAACTTATTCATTTATAGCGTAGCAGTCGGCGCCATGTTTTGATTTAGGAAGATGCTGGTCAATGACCCAAACATGTTCTAATAAACTGCTTTAATAGGACTTAAAGTTTGTAGGACCAAACTATTATGCATCCTATGCAAAGGTGTTACTGTAGGATGGTAGGACATACTTGGCCATCCTAACGAAAATTTTTAAGACGCTTTTGAAATAAAGTGCCCTATTACCTTTTCTATAAGACACTTTTGAGAAATGTCCTACAAAAATTCCTTAAGAAAACCTTTACAAACAATATCATATACAAAGACTAATTGGACGTTTTGTATCAAAAATGTACTGAAAAACTAGTTAGGATGCCCAAAAACGAACCGTCACTTAGGTGGCCTTTGTTTTTTAAAGAGATGTTGAAGTCTGAAGTCTTATTTCACTTGTGATTTATAAGAGGTGGTGCTGAAGTCTGAAATCTGAATCAGTTTGTAACATCTTTACATAAGACCCACAATTTATTTGGTCCTATAAACTTAAGTTCTATAAAGCAGTCTATTATGACATTTAGGCATATCTGGCATTCTGCAAAACCAATTTTGTTGTAGTGTTGGCTCTTTAATGCTTTATTCTTGATATCGCTCGCGAATTCTGGCATACATAATGTTGTCAAATTATTTCAGTTCTTTCCATATCCCAACCGTCTACATACCCTCTTAATCTCTTATTCTAAAAAACAGGTATTTCAACGTATTGATACCGTGAGCAAAGACTTTGATAACATAGTAGAGCTTCAACTTGGAACGCCATGGCCTCTTCAACCAGTAGAAGTGACCGCTACATTAGCCCATAAATTTGAGATCATAGGTTGGTCCATCTGAAATCAATTTATTTTCTCTATTTTTTGTGCCTATTTGCATTATCATACGAATTTCAACGCTAATAATTATTATAATTTTAATAGGATCTTGTATGATTAGAATCACCTTCGAAAAAACAACAGTAAAGACAACAGGAAACTTATCGCAGCTTCCACCATTGGAGGTACCACAGCTACCAGAACAATTTAGGCCATCGACTAATAGAGGAAGTGGTGAATTTGAAGTTACTTATCTTGATTCTGATCTTCGTGTTACAAGAGGAGATAGGGGAGAACTTAGAGTTTTTGTGGCCGCCTAAATGAACAATACAATATGATATTTGGGACTTCGGTATAATCACACTGTTCGTTTTTGAACTGAAATGTGTGTAGCGAAGCATGATACTTGTATATTTTTTTTTATTTACCACACATTTTGCATATACAAACTCTACATTTTGTATTTTATAGCGCGTCTAAACGTGTTGAGATCGAATAAATGCAGCATTTATATAGCACGTAAAACATGTTGGAATCGTATTTGTCAATAGTTGTGCTTTTTAAATACGTTACTTACCCGCGAGTCTTCTTGGGAATAGCCTCTTTTGTATTTGAGATAGAATTAGGTTTGTGTACATCTTACCTCTAACACTACCTCTGGGTGGGATATACAGGGTTTGCTTGGTGTTCGTATCCTCTTTCTCAAGTGGTATGTCATCCAAGTGGACCGAGTGATATTATATTTATATATATATACACACACACACACACATAGAGAGAGAGAGACAAAGGATGGTATAGGGGAAAACCTAAAAAAAAAAACTGAAGAACACCCTGGGAGTCCCAGGACCAATGCATTTGTTCATAGACGGTATGCACAAATGCATACACGAGATTAAAGTTATTTTTTTTCTATGCACAAGTGCATGGTACAAATTACCGGTATGCATTTGTGCATACGGTCCAGATGGAGGGCTCCGGGGTGTTCTTCAGTTGTTGTTTTTTTAAGTTTTCCCCTGGATCTGACCTTCTATATATATATATATATATGTATATATATAGTGACCTTCTATATATATATATGTATATGTATATATATATATAGAGAGAGAGAGAGAGGGGTTCAGGGGAAACCTCAATAAAACAGAAAACTGAAGAACAACCTAGGAGTCCTCCATCCGGACAATATGCATTTGTGTATAGATGGTATGCACAAATGCGTACAAGCGTTTTTCTTCTATGCACGAGTGCATGTTATGCACAAGTGCATATGCACGAATGCATGTTACAAATTACCGGTATGCATTTGTGCATACTGTCCAGAAGGGCTCCCTGGATGTTCTTTCAGTTTTTTTTAGGTTGTCCCCTGAACTTGACCCTATATATATATATATATACACACACACACAAGTGAATGTGTCTATATAGGACATCAAAGAACTCTCATTGCTGCATATGTTCAATTATACAAAGCATGCTAATTAAGTATTTGATCTACAGGTTCATAAATAAGATGATTGCTGAATATAAAATTAATGTTACAGAATTCATTTTTATGTAAAACTTTTTTTTTTCATCAAGGTTGGTTACAAGCTCCATCAACAAAAATGCTAGCTTTCTTTCTTTCTTTCTTCATGTAATCCTTCACATGTCTCTCAATCAATTGGTTTTTGGCACACCCCATCACTGCACCCAGAATCACCATCTGTGTTTGATTGGTCCTTGTTTTTAGTCTTAGAAGATCTTCCGGTTCCATCGCCTTTTTTCTTTCTAGTCCTTTTCGCATTACTCGTTTCTTGTGTTTGTGACTCTGATCCAAGGATCGAGTTCTTGATCCTCCTAGTTCGACTACTGGTTTCGTTAGCTGAAGAAGAATCATCATTGTTGTTCTTGCTCTTCCTAGGCTTCGGATTTGGATTTTGATTCGTACTATTAGGTGACTCGGTCCCTGGTGAAGGACTAGCCGCCTGCCGCTTTGATTGCTTTGTCTTTGCTGGGCGGCTAGGGGAAGGACCACCCGAAGGATCTTGAAATTCCGAAAATTCCATAATAAGCATCAAAAATCACACAAAAAAGATACAATTTTTTTTTATTATAAATGTACCTTTAGATCCAGTTCCACCAGCGTCACCTTGATACTCGTTCATCTGTAACAATCCGATTACGTGTAATTATAAGATTAACGAGAAAAACCGAAAAAATAGAGAGGATATAAAAGTATATGCTTAGGATCGTGTGAGAAGGAGAGTTGAGGTGAGAAGCGTAAGAAGAGATCTGAACCATTGATCACGTTTAATCTCATACCCATCCATGAATTGCGTCTTAGAAGGGAGTTGATCCGGTGCATCTCGGTGCACCTCATCTTGGTGCATCTCATCCTAATGTGCATTCATGGATGGAGATCCCTTCTTACGTTTCTCACCATAACTCTCTTTCTCACCGGAACCCAACATAACCCAGAGGATATAATACTAACCCAACTTGGTGCAGGGGTAGAAGGACCATCACATCCAATGTGGGCAACATGTTTAACATCTGTTGGATTACCAATCTGAATTTCTGGTTCTTTGTCATTATCTGCATCTGTTTAAGATGTAATGAATGTTGTAGTAAATCCATGATCTTTAGTTTGAAACGGGAAACGTAAAGAAATATATGTATACATATATATATATATGGGTCAGGGTCAGGGTCAGGGTCAGGGTCAGGGTCAGGGTCAGGGTCAGGGTCAGGGTCAGGGTCAGGGTCAGGCGAAAACTGCAAAAAATAAATAAATGAAAATCTAAGGAACACGTGGTAAGTAGTAACCATTCATCTGGACGGTATGCACGTGTGCATATAAGTCATTTGTAAACAATTTGTAAGGCATGCACATGTTCATAAAAACCCAAAAAAATCATTTTTTTTTCCGCCTGAACCTCTCTCATATATATAGGGAAAATCTCAAAGAAAAAAAAAACTAAATAACATCCCAGGAGCCCTCCATCTGGACAGTATGCACAAACAAGCAATTGAAGTTGTTTTTCTTCTATGCACGAGTGCATGTTACAAATACCGGTACGCATTTGTGCATTCAGTCTACATGGAGGGCTCCTAGGGTGTTCCTCAGCTTTCCATTTTTTTAGGTTTTCCCCTTAACCAGACCTCTGTATATATAAAAATCAAAAGTTCTCATTTAAACCTTCCTCTATATATATATATATATATACATATATGTATGTATTACCAAATATGCAACGTAGGCCTCTGAATAAACCTTTCATCGTGGGAGGGGAAATATAAACAAGAAAACTGTATCTATCGTATAGCTGGTGCTGCTTGTTGGCTGGATCACATGGAGCTTCCTATCTTCAACAACATACATCACTCAACGTTAGACATTCGAATCTATTTCTGAAAATCGAATCGTATTTATACACACACATATACATACGTATATATATGTATAAATTATAATGTATATATACGCATACAAACTCACATCAAATATGGAAACTCTCGCCCCACATGATCCTGCGGAACAAGCATTTGTGAGACCTTTGGAATGGAAGAATACCCACGTCCAGAAACCGCAAAATTTGATCTGAAATCCAAGAAAATAACGTAGTTTTTGCCGTGGGATCGACTGAATTATTAATCTCAAAAGGAAAAAAAAGTAATTAAAGCAGTTTAGCAGGAAATTGGTTTGTTATGGTTATGAATCAATGGGAGCCATTGGTGTCCTCCACATTTAAAGGAACCCACCAAAATTTCAAGAAAATGTTACAAGGCACATGCTTCATTTAACTCTGATGTGACTGAAATGTCCGATTTTATAAAAGAATTACGTTTTTAACCATTAGTAGTACGTTTTTTCGTCAATGTAGTCGTATCAAATACCTTTTTAAACAAAACCCACCATACAGAATGTGGTGCGTTGCGTGTAAAAAAATTGAATGTTTGTGTATCATACTGTAAAATTTTGGAAAGTTATCGGTATGTTTTGTGAGAATGGACCTTATGGTTTTCTTTTAGATAACGTTATTTCCTGAATCTTGCAAATATATCATCAACATCTCTTTTGTAAGTGTCGAATTCTTCAAATAACAAACTACTTTAGGTTAATTCTTATTTCAGGTATTATATTCTTTTACGTAAAATAATAATGTATTTATTTTCCGTGATCACCCAGTGACCCTTGTTGATTTGATAAACTTGAATTGACCAAAAAGTAATCATCTTCTTTACACGATCAAGACGGGTAACCCACTCTTTTGACATTTTTGAAAAGCATCGCAAGCAAACTTGATTTCGATCAAACTTTTTACCTGAAGCAAGCAACACATATGATATTTTCTTTTCTTTTTTCTCTACCAAATAGGTCGGAATAGAACCACCAATAATGGACAATTAAATCTTTAAACCCTAAATTAACTTGATTAATCCGACTTAAAAATGTTTATATAACAAGAAAATATGCAATTACTTTTATTCATAGAGTCAATTTTTATTTCACCCATATCTTATTTTCGAATGGGACATGTTGGTTGGTTTTATTTTAGCGGATCTTTATCTTAAAAACTCTCTGTCAAAATCTCAACCTAATTCCAACTTTAAATTCTGATTTTCTTGTCCAAAACTCAATGATTATCTTTAACTATTGGTTTCCACTTTGTTTATAGACAATGATTGCAACATAAATACGAATCCAACTTCCAATTAAGCTACAAAATGACCCTTCAAGTGGGTTACGGGTCCAAACACCCCTTAAAAAACCATGCTTTTATATAAAGTTTGATTTTTATAAATTCATAATTTTGTACATATTAACAACACATAAGTTATCAAATCGGCCGGTCTAGGGGCGTAGACAGTAGGGGGATATGTCGGTGCCTAGCCCCCTTCAATTGTTGTCTATTCCATGAAGATCCCACCTACTAAATCCACACAAAATGGAAGTTTTATTGATTTTTTAATAGCATTTTTCTCATTGTCTAAAGTTTCCAAATTTTATGATCAAGGTCCTTTTACTTTGTTTCATATTTCAAATCTTATACTTATTGTTTTTATTTGTTTCATTTGGTATCCAAATGCTAGATCTTGAAAGTTTCTGATTTCATAGGTAAAGTATTTATGTTGGTTACTCGATTTACTGATACAAGTTCATGACAAAGTACAAAATGGGCCGTCCATCCAACCAATCATACGATGTTTTCCAACTAAAATAATGTCAAAAATGACCATTATGCTATTCAATTTAATTGTACATGTAAACATTATTAAGCAATAGTATTTTTCGCACAACTCAACTAGATTCTAATTCGTAAGTTAAGGACTTTTATGGTAAAATTCACCATCCCACCCCATCCACCGACCCAACCACTATCCACTCTTCTCCTCACAATTAAGGGTGTATAGAAAGCCAATCGATCCAATTGTAACCAACCAATTCAATCAAAATTGGTTGTCCATAACTGGATTTGGTCGAATCCAAAATAATAATATCCAAATTGGATTGGTCGGTTATTGTAGGACAATTCATAACCTAATAAAACGGAACCAAACCAATGCAATTAAAAGTATATATAATTAATAACGTTTTATTGTATTGTTTTTAGTTTACATTTGTATTTAGTTTCTTTTTTTAAGATATTAGAAACATATAAATAATTAGTTGAAACGTCGGATTGATTGGTTGAATAAATTAAATCAAAATATTGAATTGATTTGTTGAATATATTGAATCAAAATATTGCATGAATCCAATCCAATCTAAGGGGCCGTTTACCAAATCTTACCCGGGTAAGTGCTTACCGGCAAAATTCAACACTATCATTTACTTACCGGGTAAGATTTTAGTCCACAAAAACGGAATTGTATGCAACAATTTACCCGGTAAGCGCTTACCGTGGTAAGATCCGTCACAATCACTTACCCGGGTAAGACTCTTGGTCATTGTTTTCCTTGTCTTCGCTCTTACCGGGTAAGATTTTTGGTACTTGTTGTATTCCTCCGGTATAGTAATATAGCTTGGTAAGCACTTACCCGGATAAGCATTTGGTAAACGGCCCCTAAGGGTGAAAAGTTGTAACACCCGGATTTTTGGTTCATAATATTTTGGGAGAGAAAAAATAGAATAAAAGAATTGATGGTAATGTTTTAACACAAACTAGGGAGGTAGAATAGTTGTAAGTGTGTATTACTTGGTAATGGAGGTCAGGATAGGGAGGTAGAATAGTTGTAAGTGTGTATTACTTGGTGATGGAGGTCAGGAGGTCGAACTCTCTAGCCAGCAGATTAATATTTCTTTTAAATTGAAGCTGCTATTGCTTTCCCCTAAGCGCGCGACTAGGCTCGCGACCTCAAGTCATGGCCCAGCCCACATAATTCACTGTTCGAGCTGGTTTCTTCATAAAATCGACTTCATCTTCATTCCTCCATATCTTCCTCATACGAACTCCGTTTTTGCCGATTCTTCTTCCCACATTCTTGATTTTTGAAGCTCTTCAAGCCTAGATCGGCGGAGTAAACTCAATGAATGATCTTAGAGCATTTTGGAAAAGGTTTCATCTTCACCTTCTCCATCCTTTCACCATTGTTGTCGATTTTTGGGATTTTCTCCAAATCAAGATTCGTAAGTTTTCACACCCATTTAGATCGTATTTCTTGTTAAAACCTTACCTTTAGTTCTCTAGAACTTATATGAAAGTATTTTCTCCATTTTAGGGTTTTGACCTAAGATCTATAACCAAATATTGTTTGGATCTGATTGTTGGAAGTTATTATTGGTGTATTTAGGTTGTTTATGAACTAGATATGGTTTCTAGTAAAGACCGATTGCAGATCTGGACTTTTCATCAAATGGAGCTTTTGGGTAAAACCTAGATCTAACCTAAATATAGCAAGGTGAGTTCAAGTTGCTTTGTAAAAACTATGTACATGCCAAAAATGTTCATTTTGAAGTATTAACATGTTTTACTTGTTATTTATCAAATGTGTGGGTATTTGAGTAAGTTTTACATATTTGGTATAAAAGAGTTTATAAGTGTGAGTTATTTGGGTGCATTATCTTTTAGATGAAGACCATTTGGTTTTATTTGCATCGTTGGAGTATTTGATTTATAAACCTTTGGAATTACATGTTATTGCATTGTGAGGCATTTTAGAAATATATGAATATGATTTCATTTGGAAATGGTTTGTTTCAACCAATGTTTTGAGTAATTATATAAGTGTTGAGTTATAGAGCTCTTGCTCGATTTTGAGTAAAATAAGTCTCGTGGACATTTGTCCGATTTAAGTCGCTCTATGCCGGGTTTTTGAGTGTTATGCAGTTATGGCTTATTATTTGATATATTACACGTTTTGGGTGTGTTAGTCATTCATTTAGTGTCGTGTAATTTTATGGCTAGAATGTAATGGATCCATAGACATATAATATAAGTCGACATATTGTATTATTGCAAGGTAAAGACCTAGTGGGGTTGAACTTGTTGGGTTATAAATATCAAGGTAAAGACCTAGTGGGGTTGAACTTGTTACCCATATGCATATTATACTATTTCAAGGTAAAGATCTAGTGGGGTTGAACTTATTGGGTTATAAATATCAAGGTAAAGACCTAGTAGGGTTGAACTTGTTACCCGTATGCATATTTTACTATTTCAAGGTAAAGACCTAGTGGGGTTGAACTTGTTACCCGTATGCATATTTTACTATTTCAAGGTAAACACCTAGTGGGGCTGAACTTGTTGGGTTAGAAATATCAAGGTAAAGACCTGTGGGGTTTAACTTGTTACCCGTGTACATATTGTATTATTGTTAAGGTAAAAACCTAGTGGGATTGAACTTAATGAATAAATTTAGATACGTGGCGTACTTTTGTGTTCCGCAACTTGTAACACCCTCAATTTGGAAAGAGCAACTAATTTAAAATTTTCAATATTACATCAATTGAAGGATAAATCACATTCTATAATTCAATACTTAAAGTTCCTCAAATAAATAATCTATAAAACAACTACAACAGATTGGTCAAGTCTTATACTAAGACATAATTGCAATCGGGTGTTACTAAACCCAAAAGAGTCGCTATCTCCGAATGCGGAAAACATCACCAAGAGTCTAATCTTTATCGTGCCACTTCCTAGCACTCGAGTCCACACGTGTTGCTAGTACCAACCCCAACGATAGCCTGATGCACATGCCGACAAAGAAAAATGGTTAGGCTTAACGCCTAGTGAGCTCAAGAGTTTATAACATATTTATGATTGATTTGAAACCAAAAGATTTTCTTGATAAAATATAATTCTCAAAGGAAATAACCTTATTATAAAAGCAACATCTTTCCCAAATTCAATATTTCCATAATAAAAAGTTTTAGACCAAAATGATATTAGAAGTGAAAGCTTTAAATAGAAATATTCATTTAACGTGATACCAATTCCAATACTCTTGAAAACAGTAAATAAACATTTGACCAATAAGCCTTCCCGTTTATTCTTATCTTTTACTCGTGATTTACTCTTGAAAGAGACACCCTTAAATCTTTTCGGTTACACGCGATTTACTCTTGAAAGATACGCCCTTAAATCTTTTCGGTTACACATGATTTACTCTTGAAAGATACGCCCTTAAATATTTTCTTTTACACGCGATTTACTCTTGAAAGATACGCCATTTGAGGGAAATATGGGAGCGACCCGATAATGTACCAACAGTAAACTCAAGCGGGTAAAGACCTTCGACTTACGAGTAACGAGTTTAACCCCTAAACAAGGTTTCTTACTCGATACTAAAACTGAACAAGCTCAACCCCTATCCAAGATTTCTTACTTGCCCTATCCCCAAATAAAAACCGACTGTTGTTCCTATGGATCCATAACACTAGTCTTAATATTACACGATACCAAACGAATGACCAACACACCCAAAACATGTAATTATTAAACAAAATGCCATAACTAAATATAACTCTCCCTTACTCCTCCCCATCTTTATGGGTGAAGTTTATTCATCAAGTCTTATTCCGCATTTTATTTGGTTTAAATTAACTCCAATTTTTAGGGGTGTTACAAATAACATGCATTTTCCAACGATTTATAAATCAAATACTTTAAGGGTGCAAATACAACCAAATGATTTTTATTTAAAAGGTAAGACACCCAAACTACTGACACTTATACTTTATTTGTCAAAATGTTTAAAACTCAAGTATAAGCCTCTTACATGATTTATAAATCATTTTATACCAAATATGCAAACTTACCTAAATACTCACACATTTGATAAATAATAAGTAAAACATGTTAATACTTCAAAACGGACATTTTTGGCATGTACAAAGGTTTCACAAAGTATCTTGAACTCATCTTGCTAGATTTTGGCTAAATTTAGGTTTACCCAAAAGCTCCATTTGAAGGAAAGTCCATTTCTGCAAATCTTCCTTCACTAGAAACCATATCTAGTTCATAAGCAGCCTAGATATACCAATAATAACTCCCAAAGATCAGATCCATGAAAACAGTAGTCAAAAACCTAAAATCTTCCAAATAGTCAAAACTCTAAAAATACCGAAATTGCTTCAAGAACAAAGTTCTGGAGAACTAAATAGGAAGGTTGTAACAAGAAATAAGATCTAAATGGGAGAAATAACTTACAAATCTTGATTTTGAGAGAAAACCCCAAAATAGACAACAATGGAATAAGGAGTGTTTGAGAAGATGAAGATTAAGGTTAAGACTTGAATCTTGAAGCTAGACTTGACATCTTGATGTTTGTAAGTCTTCAAACACTTGGAGATGGCAATGAATGAATGGTATGCCAAATATTTAAATCGGGTTTTAGTGAGAATCTAGAAAGTGGGTGGAAGCTCAAATGGAGAAGATGATAATGGTGAACATTTAATCATAATCTCTTGATCTCACAAAACCCTTGAAGAAATCGATTGGGAGTAATGGAGGTGTTTGGAATCAACTAGAGAGAGAGAGAGAGAGAGAGAGAGAGAGAGAGAGAGAGAATGCATTAGGAGAAGAACAAATGAGAAAAATGAGGAAAATAAGAGAAAAAAACGAATTTAAAAGGGGTCGACCAGATGCTCGCGAGCGCGAGCAAAATAGGCATATGGTTGCAAGCATACTTCTATCCACTTTTTGGGGTTTGCTCATGAGCGCGAGAAAAATAGGAGCGCCGACGCGAGTAGTGTAAATTTCAACCAAAATGAGATTTTTGTCAAACACGATAATCAACTCAACCAACATCCACGATACTTCTAAATGACTATACTAAGGTCGAAAACATACGGAACTTGAAATTATGGATACTAAAAATCCGGGTGTTACAAATCATTGAAACGTGTCTCCCCCGTCACCGAAAGGTGTTGATTTGGGTATAGAGTCTTATCCATTATTTTTCGGTAATGTTTTAGACAATGAAGTATATCCGTAATTTTATATTATTGGGTCATTGAGACTTAACCGTATTTTGGTACTCTGGATAATGGAGCTTTGCCCATAATTTGGTATTTGGAGCATTTTAAGCTTATTCACGTTTTGAGGGAGTAAAATGTGTGGAGTTCGTTTTTGAAAGAGTATTTGCATTTTAAAGCTTTCATTTCTACGGTGTTTGATTTAAAGCTTTTATATGGAAATAATGAATTTGGGAAAGATGTTGCTTTTATAATGATGTCATTCTATTTGATAAATTGTTATTTCGTCAAGAAATCTTTTGATTTCAAATAATTACAAATATGTTATAAACTCTTGAGCTCACTAGACATTAAGCCTAACATTTTTCTTTGTCGGCATGTGCATCAGGTTCTCGTTGGGTTGGTACTAGCTATGTGTTGGACTTGAGTGCTAGGGAGTAGCATGTCAAAGATTTAGCTCTTGATGACATTTTCCGCAGTCGGAGATAGTGACTCTTTGGATTTAGTAACATCTGACCATGATTATGTCTTAGTATAAGACTTGACCTTCTTCTATAGAGGTTTATATAGAGTTGTTATTTGAGGAACTTCAAGTATTGATTTATAGGAAGTGATTTATTCTTCAATTGGTGTAATACTGACAATTTTAAATTAGTTGTTTTTTTCCAAATCTGAGGGTGTTACATAAGTTTCATTAGTTGGATATGGACCCAATTTGTCAATTTTTTGTATTATTTGGAATTTTGCTTTCCCCCTACTACTACTGGTATCAATTGGAATGTTTTATTTGTTTTTTTTCAGGAAAATGGATATCTCCAGAAAAGATTACCAGTTTAAATTTTTCTACTTTTTTCTTCACTCGGGCCAATCCGCATACCGGACTTCTTCTTTTTAAAGTCATTTGTTTATCTACCCCAATAATACTATTGTGTCATACCTTTATGGAAGAAGATTCAGCTAAAATGTGCTCTTCCACAGGAATTAAAAAAAATGGATTTACTTCCATTTTCATCTCTGACCATCAAATGAAATGCGAATAATTCATCCTCTTCTATTTGAAAGAAGGGGCGCTTCCGCTTCTGTCGGTGCTTGAAACAATTTATCTTCTCCATATTACTATATCTCTAGAGTCAATAATTTTATACGAGGAACTATTGAATTCACTCACTTGTTGCCATTACTCTTCAGTTTTCTGTTGAGGTCTACCTTGTAGAGGTACTCAAATTGGATCAGTGGTCGATTTCTAGGTTTCGTCGTAAACCTAATTGGTTACTTCCAACATAAATCAATAGTTCAAACCGTACTCAAAGATAGGGCATTTCCGATTTTTATAGGAACTTCTATAACCAATAATAATAATATGCAATGATTGAATTCAATTAGTTGTTCAATGTTAATTAAATTGTATTGGTTATTCAATGTTAATTAACAAAATCCAACATCCAATTGACCGAATCGAATCCATCTAAACTAGTGTTATACCCGTCCGTTGGTCGGGTACACGACATGACTTTAAACATATTCTAAACGTCCTCGAAACAGACCTTAAAATCTATTGTTGTAAAAAAACTTAGGAAAACGAATAAAATGGCGGTAAGAAAATCAATTGAAGAGAATACTCAATAGCCTCTTGATGATACTTGGATTTTCTGCCCCTCAATCCAAGGCCTCTCAACGGTGGCTGCTCCAATGTTGTATAAAAGCTAAAAAAAACATGGTTAGATGCAAACTAAAGTTTCTTATCTGCTCCAATGTTGTATAAAAGCTAAAAAAACATGGTTAGATACAAACTAAAGTTTCTTATCTTTAGAAATTGGTTTGAGGTCACCCTCTAACGCTACTTCTAGTTATTTCGAAGCTTGTATAAAAAGAAAAACCAGCGTCTTGGTTTGAGGTCACCTTCTAACGCTACATCCAATTATTTTGAAGCTTGTATAAAAAGAAAAACCATCGTCTCAAACCCCTTTCGGTCTTTGTGCTCGATTTGAAAAACGTTGAATCATTCATGTTTTTTTGCAAGACCTTGAACCGCCTTCTTCTATCTTTCGTTTGTCATGCTCCGTCGTTTTTGTTGTTCGGGGATGAAAGTGACGATTCAAGCTAAATACCTATAAGATCATAAGTTTTTCATCCGTTAACAAATGATAGAAAACTTTCTTAACCCAATAACCATCAAATAATACAACTTGGTATCCATAAAAATTTAAAAAATAAGCTAGATCACCAACATCATTCACAAAAAAGATGTACAAATTACCAACAATTTTTACAATTTGCAATTATACCACAAATCCTGCAATATATATATTGTATATATATATATATACTTAGTTTAACGTACAAGAACCACCAGATTAGAACATCGAGCAACTGTGCATCCTTTATGCAAAAATTATTTCTTTTTATTCTTGTTGGTAGTTTAATCCATCTAAATGTACAAAAGAGATGAAATAGTAGTGGGAATCAAACTTATCTTTGTTTGTTTCAGAATTGCGATTGATTATGGGATCCCATGAACACTTTGACTAACTTGGTGGATGGTTTCATTGAGTGGACATGTGGTTGGAACTTGACGACCTTATGTTGACCATGATGCATTTGTATCCTTTGATTTGCCTAGAAAACTTCATATATATATATATATATATATATATATTATTTAAAAAAAATCATGTATGTGGACATAGCATTGCTCACATTCTGATTTCTTTCTTAATTGTCTATGTAAATAATGCAAGAATTTTAGTGGATGAAATAAACGAAAATTAAGATGAAAACTGAAAATGATGCAAATAATTACACAAGGAACTATTGTTTTTCTTTCTTTTTTTTGCACAGCACCCAACACCAAAACCTTTATTACCACATGGTCAAAACCAAACCAACTATTACAACTTGTTGGAGACAGTGGGAACAAAAAACAAAAGCAAAAACCTGTAGCACCAGGAAATACACTATGCCCACTAAGCCAGCTTAATCTATACAGCCATTGTCCAAACCCAATTACAGTAACCAGGAAATGAAAGAACCACCTGTTTCTTTAATAAGTAACAGCATAAATCCAAATCAGCTAGTAATCTGCCGACTTCGAACACACACGGATACAGTTGATAGCAATCATATGATTAAGCCACCAGTTAAGCCGCTGAGTGAGACCACCACCACCTCTGGATTGCAGCAAGCCAAAAAGAACCCACAGAAGCTCCAATTGTTCCACCGTAAGCTGTTGAAGACCATGGACTTGAAACAGTCTTCATCTCATCTAAGGGACGTAAAAAGGTAGCCGAAAAGAATCTACATATGTAGTACGATAAAAAAAATAGTCAAAAGTCAGTATAGTAGAGAATCAAGAAAACCTCGAATCAAATGTTATACCATAAACCAAGTTGAACCATAGTGCAAACTTAGGGGACGTTTACCAAAACTTACCCGGGTAAGAGCTTACCAAGTCACATTACCTCCCCGGATGAATACGATAAAGACCAAGAATCTTACCTCGTAACTGAGTGCGGCGACTCTTACCCCACGATAAGCGCTTACCGGGTAAATTACTGCAAACAATGCCGTTTTGTGGACTAAAATCTTACTCGGTAAGTAAGTAATAGTGTTGAATTAGCTTACAGGGACAAAATTTCTAATATACATTGTTACATGCTGATCAATTACATAGCCAATTACATTTTTTCTTCCGACCTCTTTGCATCTACAATAGAAAGAATGAACATTTGATACACACAAAACAACAATTTCACCAAATCAGTACATAGATTAAGGAAAATCGATATATTTTGATGATAAACAGCAGTTAGATTCGATCGCAAACAATTCGATGACGATTAAATTGAGTTATTTAAAGAGATTAACATAATAGCAATTGAATCTACCTGGAGCTCGAACAATACAAGAAGAGACTGGATGGCTTGAACCGGAATCAATACTTAATCGTGTGTATTTGGGGAGTAGCCGAAATCAGGACCTGTAGAAAAACTTAAAAGTATAAGAAAATGAATTCGGAATATTTAGAAATCATCATCTTAGTCGTGGGTTTAAGATAAAAAACTCTTAGATTATCTTTCACCTGTTGATGACCGTTTTGTGCTTTCCTGTACATTTTGCAATGAAACCGAGTTTCCATCTATCTGCAGGCACCCAACGATTAGAACTGAAGCTTACACCTTCACAGCAAAATCCAATCAATTTTACTGTGTTGACCAAGGAAATTAACTTCAGTCTGCAACATGAAACACCATATAATGCAGCCATATTAATCAAAATGGCTTTCATCATTGCATACACAGAACCATTCAAGTGAATACATATACACACTAAATTGGCAATGAAGACTTATTGTTGTAAAGATAAAAGGGGCCTTACGAGCCATTCTATGTGTCCCTGAAGACCCTCCTTGTTGAGAACCTTAATAAAAGGGCCTTGATTTGTAAAGAGCTTGGTTGATTTTGTCAGAAAAGAAAGTAGATTTCGGATGAAATTTAAAGCACATCTTCAAAATCCAATCAAACCTCAGAGGATTCAGATATATATAACAACATCTAAAATCATAGGTTCGAATCTGAACAATAAATTCATACGTAATCATAACCCAGAACCATCTCGCCTCAAAGGCCAGTAAGCCATTTATACCTGGTTCTTGAAAATACAAGAAGGGATCAGGTTTACATCTATGTGGCTAGATGCACATTCAATCCTTGATCAAGAACAACAAAAAATAAAATATTAAGCAGAAATCAAGGATGAAAAAGAAATTAAATGAAAAGGAAACTAAATGTCCAATTGGAATAAACCGATATCTTTTTATCGAGACCTACCAAGTTTTGAGATCTCATCACCTATTTGAAAATTAACTTATATTGAATCGAATGCCTCAAACCAGTGAAAGAATTCAGGATTGAAAAAAAATAACTTGTAGGTAGGTACTATCTGGCTATCTGCAAATACAAATCAAATCAAGTTTAACAGAGAGAATTTAGCTCAGGTGAAGCAGAATTTCATGATTGAAAAAAGACTATTAAAACACAGTAATGTAAATATATGAACAATATAATTACTACAACAAAATCTACATCACCAACAACAAAGTGTAGTAGAGAACTCAAAAATCTTTACCTTTTTAAGTAGTCAAGTGACTTAATATGATGGTCAAAAATCATGAAAGAAAATAAGAAAATCTTACTAATGGGACTTTGTTGATGGCACCAATAATAACTGAAGATAGCCAAATTGCAACAACTCCTCCTCCTCCTCCATAGATTATAACTGTTGGCTTGTTTTCAACTGCATCCCACTTGCAAAAAACAAGATTTTGCAACAAGATTATTACAAAAGGATGTCATAATAACCCAAAAGTATTGCCATCGATCTAAGAGCGAAACGACCACCATTTTTTACGTATGAGGTTTACCTTTTCCTTTAGGTCGGTGAATAACTTGTTAGCATCTGGGGGAGATGATGCATCTTCTGACGCCTTAATACGGAACAAAGACGACCTTCTTGATTCTGGCATTCAAACATGAAATGAAACTGAGATAATATCATAATATACAGATTGAAAGATGAAATGACTTCGAACAATGAATATCATATGTTCAATATGTGAGTACATTAAAGAAGAAATTGAACAGATGCAATTAGAAATAGAGTGAAGAACACTGAGAAAGTAAAATGAAAGCATCACCTTGAAACGGAGACTCCGGATTCAAAATTTTGAAATCTTGAAGTAGGTCAGTGAACCCATGTGGAAGCGTGAATCAGGGATACCGAGGGCTGAGGGATATCCATGCTCACAAAATGTTAAATGCAGAAGAATTCCATCACAATCTCATATTTTTCTGGTCTCCTATTATCTCTGATGGGAAAATAAAAACAAAGAGAGTAATAAAAAACAATATGTTCATCATAATCATCCACAAATAATATAAACAAAAAAGCACCCAAATCAAAACTATGAAATCTCCCAATTTTCTTTAAAAACATCTGAAATAATACCTAGGGCTTTCTAAGAGATAACACCATACCATGATTGAGATTGTAAAGCCCAAGAGAACATAAAATTGGAGACTTGAGATCCAATTTGCACTACTACAGAAATGCCCTTTTTACACGGTTGAAAAAGGAGTTTTACACGGTTTTACAACCGTGTAAAAGCCCACCGTGTAAAAAAGTGTTTGACCTTTTTACACGGTTCCAGAACCGTGTAAAAATGTCTCCCCTTTTTTACACGCTTTTGTAACCGTGTAAAAAGGTGAGAAAAACCGTGTAAAAGTTGAGAAAAATCGTGTAAAAGGTGAGAAGAACCGTGTAAAAATGTCTCTCCTTTTTTACACGTTTTTGTAACCGTGTAAAAAGGTGAGAAAACCGTGTAAAATGGTGAGAAGAACCATGTAAAAAGTTGAGAAGAACCGTATAAAAATGTCTTCCCTTTTTTACACGATCTTGTAACGGTGTAAAAAGGTTAGAAAAACCGTGTAAAAATGACTCAATTTTACACGGTTGCTAATAAAAACCGTGTAGAAATGTCCTATCTTTTTACACGGTTCTGTCTAACAACCATGTAAAAAATTAGTTTTCTAAACAAGATCAAATATACCAATATACATATCCATAATAAAATACAAATAACATCTAATTAAGATTGCACTAACAATAGCAACAAATAAGAAAAATGCATAGATAGATGGCTAGGATTGGCCCTCCTCCTTTATCCGGGCTTGGGACCGGCAATGTCATGTGGTGACATGGCAGAGTTACCTACCCCACCCCCATCTAATATCAAAGAAGAGTACCTAAAAACCTGGGCTTTCCACGTGTATTTATCTCAAAACTTAATAAGCGGTTGACAATAAACAATGAATTAATTAAATTAAGATGCAAAACATATATTAATTTAAAAAACTCATCACGTAACATCTTTCTCCAAACTAATCAACATCCATAACTAGCATAAAAATCCATGAAGAAAAGGTTCCACAACCAACAAAAAATATCTCAAATACTATTAATCTTGCATAAAAAGTAAGCTTATAAAACTATATACCTAATAATAAGTTGAGGAAAAGCTAAGTTATGATCTAAACCATAGGTTCAACTTACCAAGTCCATATATTGGTACCAGCTAGCACACACCTATCACTACCACATTTTACACTCCGTCATGCGCTTCAAAGTGAATGAGTTAGCCACAAGGCAAGCCATCTCCTCTAGCTGGTGCAATTCAAAAGGAGTTTCAGTCGTCCATATGTCCTGTATATATATAAATTTAAAATAGACCATGTTATTTAACAAACTAACATGTTTTGTACAATATAGAGATAATGTAATCAACCTTTAACAAATATGTACCTTGTTTGGAAAAGCATGTTGCCATTTCATCACAAAATTTAATAGTTGTTTGATTACGTAGTAACCGCACTCCCATCCCTCTTTTTGCTGATTACACTAAATTGTAATTAAAAGTAATAATTAGACACCTAAAAGTACAAAGTACATTGCATTGTTGGATATATTAAACATACCTTAATTAGCTTCCATGTAACTTGAGCTGCAATATCGGCTTGACAAGACCCTACGATATTATTAAATTCTCTAATAGCCCTAAAAGGAATATTGAAATACATTTGTTATAATAATCGATAAACTCTATAAAAAACGACAACTACTTACCAATAATACATTACTTACCTGTCTATATACTCTTTGATGTCATAAGTTGTAGCTATCTTTGCGGGTGACATCATCGAATCTAAGATATAAACCATGCGATGTCTAGGTCGGATGATCAACAGCGACCAATGATTCCTCAAATGTTTAAAATAATAATGTTAGTAAAACTTAAGTGTAAATTGTGTATATATAGATATACTAATATGTGTGTATCTTACCCCTGCCAATACGGTGCCAAAAAAAAATTCATAGCTTTGTGGTGGATCATCGTGTTCAATATTGTCTTTGTGATAGTAGGAGCATCCCGTCGAATCTCATCTGCATTAATTGCCGCGGGAGCTATAAATGCACATCGGTTCTTTGGGTATTTGGATAATAGCTTATGTGTATGCCTAAAACATTATAATGTGATAAAATTGAATATTGTTAGTACAGATACAATAATTGACAAGACATATATAAAAAATTGACTTACACCAAAAACCAAGTGAGGACATTTTGGTCGAGCCATCAATTTGTCATGAGATCTTCCAAATCACTATACTTTACCGCTATATGAAAATCAGTAGAACCAAAAACCGCCACCTCAACCTGAGCCGTTACCCCATTTTTCACCCATCCTTTATTAGAATGTAAGCGGCTACGTAGACCCATCATGCTATCTTCTTTAGACAAGGGCCTCAAATTTTTAACTGTTTGTGGTTTTCTTTGGGGCTCAGATGCAAGGGCCACTCTCTCAGAATGAGCCTCTTGGTCTTTTTGTACCTACATTAACAATTCATTTCACTAATTATCTTATACAAATAGTGGAATACTAATGCACACACACACACACACACATATATATATATATATATTCAAGAGTCGAGAAAATACCTTAGGGGGAATAGGTGCACTCTTTGGTGACACTTTGGTTGAGGTGATCAAAGGTGGAATATGGGTAAAGTCACGGGTCGTGGTCGGGGCCGGCGTTGCAGGTTTATTGGTGGTAGTAAGCTCCTATTAAGAAAAAATAATTACATCCGTGAACATGATGGGCATGAAAAAATCTTACTAGAATTTAACTTGAAAGTTAAACATATATTATACCGGTTGCAAGACCAAAAATTCTTGATCCCATTGAATGCATGTGTTAAGAGCGTCACCTAGCTTAATAATATTATCATTCGGCAACGGCACAGGTAGTGGAAACCCCTCACATCCATCCATTACTAGCTCAACAAAAACTTTGATGAACCCTTCCTCAAGTGGAACACCATGAACAATGTTATTCTCTAAAGGATTAAATTACTAAAAGATTAACTTATAACAATATAAAACTTTGACAACACCTACATAAGAACAAAGTGATGAAATATCTAATGCAAATCTAAAGCGTTAAACAAATATTGAAAATAAGAAATCTTAATAAATTAAGCAGATGACATTTTTTAGCATTTTAAACCAGCATTTGCATCACATATATATTTTTTAAAGTTGAAATATCATATATATAACAGAAATTCAACAATGATCCACAACTCACAAATTGAAAATGTCATCTCACAAGCAATAACAGTAGCCCTTAAGTTGAATACTCAAATGGTGTCTCTCAATCTTTATCAAATTATTATTTAAAATCTAATAACGATGTTTATAATGACAAGAAGAGATTTGGATATATCAAATTGCGATATGTATCATATGCAATCCCACCTAATATTTTTACAGCAATATGAAGAACAATATTTTGTCCCAATATATTTTATAGAAGCAGAGAAAGCCTATATATATATACCTCTGTCAGTCGTTGCAGATGAACAAAGAATGGAGATGGAGGTGCTGGAAGGCTACTGAATCTGGTGTTGTTGGGTCACGACAACGACGAGAAGAGAGGTGGACAGTGGTTGTCGCACATTTGGGATGCTTTGCCGGCGGAGTGATGGACACCGGTGGTTATGAGAATGCGAGGGAATCGATGGAGGGAGAATATGGAGGGAGATGGTGAAATTGAAAACAAAAAAGGTAAATAAACCCTAGGTTTTACATATGGTAATGGTAAAGTAAGAAACCCAATTCATGCCTTTTTACCCGGCCCTTTAAGAAATCTACTATTATTATTGATATTTTCTTAATTAACTAGTTATTATTATTATTATTATTATCAATAACTATATTACGGATAGATGTGATAGGATTTATTATTACTATTATTATTATTATTAACTATATTACGGTTATTGTTATTATTATTATTATTATTATTATTATTATTATTATTATTATTATTATATTATTATTATTATTGTCATTATTATTTTTATTATTACTACTACTATATTATTATTTTATTATTATTATTCAGGAACGTTTACCAAATGTTTATCAAGTCTCATTACCTTATCGGATAAATGTGGTAAAGACCAAGTATATAAATCTTTGAATATTTTAAAATCGAACAAATTAATAATTATGGTAATTTGAAATAAATCGGTCAATATAATTTTACTTTCATACTTCAGAACCACTTCCTATCAATCATTAGTGAAATAAGATTTCATACTTTAGCACTTTTTACAAAAACAAACACCACATAATTGTCTTATGGATTGATCATATGTTTGTCTGTGGATTCAACAATCGAACGCTGAGAAAAAAATGAGTTGCATGGTTTTACTATCCATCATTATATGAATGAAGTATCTATAACGTTTACACAAATTTAATTGTGAATACCTGCATATCTCGTTTTATTATGTACTATGAGTTTCATAACCAAAATCCTTCAATGTGGTCGGTTCTCAAATAAGTAGAATCATTAATTCGCATATCTGAGGAGGGAATGCCAACAGAAAATGGAGGTAGCTCGTCAAATTGATCGTATTCTTCCTCATTCACAACATTTTCCACACCAACAATGTGTCTTTTACTATGGAGGACGATGTGCCACTTAGAGTCTTTTGGATCTGCAACAAAGAATACTTGCGAGGCTTGTTTGGCCAAAATGAATGGTTCAGATACATAACCCTCCCTCGAAATATCGACTAATGTGAAACCGTCATTGTCGACTTTCACACCACGTTGATTTTCTATCCATTTACACTTTAACATGGGTATCTTGAAGAAACTATAATCAAGCTCCCAGATTTCTTGAATTACGCCATAATATGAATCTTTGGCGATTCTTGTCCTAGATTCATTATTAGATTTAGAGAACTCTGGGGTGGTGGCTATTAAAGTCACTCCGCTGTTTTGCAATGTACTTTTTTCATCCTGTCTTTTTGTGTAAAATGTGTAACCGTTAATATCGTATCCCTGGTATGTCGACACAACAGATATAGGCCCATATGTCAAATGTTCCACTACTTGAACAACCTTTTCTCCCTCATAGTCTGGGCGGACTCTTTCTTTCAACCAACCTGCAAATGTTTTATTATGCTCAGTAGTCAACCATTTGTCACTCTTTGATCGATTCATTTGGTGCAACATTGCCATGTGCTCATGTATGTATGGAGCAACTGTCGTCATGTTCTGTAAGACGAAAAAATGTGCTTTCTGTAATTCATCATAAGATGGAGTGATAAATTTCATTCTGATTGTCCCAACTCCTCCAAGTCTACCTTCATGTCGAGATTGCGGGATGCCAATAGTTTTTACACCCGCCAGATAGTCTGTGCAAAAATCAATCACCTCTTCAGAAGCATATCCTTCAACAATACTGCCTTCAGGACGAGATCGGTTCCTCACATACCCCTTTAAGAAACCCATATACCTCTCGAATGGATACATGTAGCGTAGGAAGACAGGACCACAAAATTTTATTTCTCTAACAATATGAGATATCAAATGTACCATCACATCGAAAAAAGAAGGTGGGAAGTACATCTCTAGTTGGCAAAGAGTTATGATAATATCATATTCCCATGAATCCAACACCTCGGGATCGAGTACTTTCGAATGAATCATGCTAAAAAACAAGCAAAGCTTTGTAATTGTGTGTCGAATTTGGTCTGGCAAAATTCCACGAATTGCAATGGGAATCATATGTGTCAATAGCACATGACAATCGTGGGACTTCATACCAATCAACTTCAAGTCTTTCAGCGACACTAACTTCTTAATATTAGCAGAATAGCCAGATGGAACCTTGATACCATGTAAACATTGACAAAATCTTGTCTTCTCAACCTTCGACAAGGTATAGCAAGCTGGTGGTAGATACGTGTGTTTTCCGTCTTCTACAAGAGCAAGCTCTAATCGAATCCCCATTTCCATCATATCCTTTCGAACTTTGATCCCGTCTTTTGTTTTCCCTGGAATGTTCAACAATAACCCAATCAAGCTGTCACAAACATTTTTCTCAATATGCATAACATCAAGACAATGTCGAACATTCAAATGCTCCCAATATGGTAGATCCCAAAATATAGATTTCTTCTTCCAAATATTTTTAGGAGGAGTCGGACGACCTTTTCCGAGAACAATGTCTAGATCTTTAACACGAGAATATACAGCTCTTCCATTTAACGGTTGTCGTGCTACTCGATGCTCAGTGTTTCCGTCAAACACTGACTTTAGCTTGCGATACGGGTGGTTCTTTGGAAGATACCTTCGATGGCCCATAAACACATGTTTCCCACAATTTATCAATCGCAAAGAATGTGTGTCATCTTCACACACTGGGCATGCTTTTTCTCCCTTTGTACTGTATCCCGACAAATTCCCGTAAGCCGGAAAGTCATTTATAGTGCAAAAAATCATGGCACGTAGTAGGAAACGTTCCTTCCCGTACGCATCATATACTTCAACGCCTGGACTCCACAATTTATTTAAATCTTCAATTAACGGAGCCAAATACACATCGATATCATTCCCAGGTTGTTTGGGACCCTGAATTAGCAATGACATCATGATGTACTTGCGTTTCATGCATAGCCATGGTGGAAGATTATAAATAGAAAGAAGAACAGGCCAAGTGCTATGCCGACTGCTCATGTTTCCGAATGGATTGATTCCATCTGAACTAAGCCCCAACCGAATATTTCTGTTTTCCTTACCAAATTCTTCAAAAACCCGGTCGATATTCCTCCATTGCGGAGAATCAGAAACGTGTCTAATTTCCCCATCTATTTTACGTTCTTCGGCATGCCAACGCAACAACCTTGCATCTTTGGCATTTGCGAATAGTCGTTTCAATCTTGGTACAATAGGCAGATACCACAACATTTTGGCAGGAGGACCATTGTTTCGTTTCACGCCACTGTTTTTTTCCGTTTGGTTTCTCTTGTATCTTGGTGTACCACATATACGACACTCATTTAGATCAGCATCTTCATTTCTATACAACATACAATCATTTGGGCATGCATGTATTCTTTCTATTTCTAATCCCATTGGACACATCAGTTTTTTCGCTTGATATAATGAAATTGGTAATTCATTATCTTCTGGAAGCATTTCATGCAATATCTCTAATAAGCTTGTGAAACTATTTCATGCAATATCTGCAATATCTGCAATATCATCTTCCACATCATTTAACATTTCATCTAAATTATCACGTGTGGCATTGTCTGAATCATAGTTTTCTTTATTGTCAGCAAAATCATGCTCAATCGTGTGATTACACTCATCAAAATCCTCTCCATGTCGTATCCAACAAGTATACTGTTTCATAAACCCACGTAAAATTAGATGTCCTTTAACTACATCAAGATCATTGTATTTGGAAAAATTTGTACAATCTCGACAAGGACACCAAATTTTACTTTCTCCACTTTTCAAACGATAATTCTCAGCAGTTTCTATAAATTCATCCAGTCCGGCCAAAAATTCTTTCGTAGCACGTGGTATTTCATACATCCAGGTATTACGATCCATCTGTAAATAAAAAAAACAAATTATTAATCAAATGCATGCATGACTGGTCGCTTAATTCTAGTTTATTTTCTCGTCAAACATCCCTTTTTAGTGCACTAAAATGGTAAAACTGAACAACATTGATGTGTTTTTACGTTTTAGTAGGTTTGGAACATTTTGGAGCAAAAAAGAGAGTAAAAAAGAGATTTTGACAGATTTGCGAGACTATGGTATTTCGATCATATCTCACTCGTCCAAACTCGGATTTAAGTGATTCAAGTTGATCTAAAAAGAATACAAACAGATCTACAAATTTTAAGTTTTGAGTTTCTGCAGATTCGGGCTGCATCTGAGTTAAAACCGGCGTTAAAGTTGGAGTATAAAAGCTGGAAGACTACAATAAATTAAATAAATGCAAATTTATTTTCAGAAGTGAAGCTACAACGCAGTGGAAGATGTGTGCATGTGCGGAGCATAGGTCAAGGGTTCGATTCTTCAACACATCATTATTGATTTTTTTTTAAAGAAGCTCCGGCCCAAACCCGAAATTCAAGCCTAGTTGGTACTTTAATTAAAATAATTACTAGCATGGAAATTAGATATAAATTTTGAAAATCTAAATGGAACTTTAATTAAGGTAATTAATTATTTGAAAACTAAATGAGACTTTAATTAAGATGATTAATAAAGTGCAATTTAAAAAATTAGAAGCTTTGTTGGAGAATTGAACCAGTGACGTTTTGGTTATGAAGCAACGCCCTTACCAACTCACCTAATAGTTGTGTTCTACATTCGTAAACTTATATACTATATATACAACATATGAAAAAAAATCGGAAGCCCTCAACGATCAGAGGCTCCGTGCGGCGGCACCACCGGCAAACCCCCAGAGCCGCCCCTGATGTTACTATAGTTGTATTTGCACTTAGATGTTATAAAATTAAAAACCAAAAACATGTAACTAATTAACATGACCGAAAAGTATATCTTCTCAATTAATTACAACCAAAAACTAAAAGTCAAAATAACGTACGTACCTTATAAAAAAATTCTGCAAATCGATCAACCAATGAAAAATTTAACGTAATTGTACGTCTTTATGTAAATTTTTTGCTTGATCAAAGTATACGCTCTCTATAAAAAAAATTAAGCCAATTATGGTTAATGATATTTTGACCCAATTGTGTAGATATATATACACATACATATTCGTGTGTATATACATGGATATGCATATTCACATACAATTAAAGATAATGATATACTCTATACCATATATATATATATATATATCTCCATTGGAATGGAAATTATTTTTTTTCTTTTTACTTCATATATTATACATATCTTATTGTACTTATTTTTAAATCATCTTAAAGATAATCATACATACTTTTTATTTAAAAGATAATCATATAATTAATCCTCTTTAAAAAAATTATCAAGATATATACACTCCTTAAAAAAAAGATAACCATACTCTTTAAAAATTACTATAATTCGTACCCGATATATATATGTACATATATATATATGTCATTATATGGAAAATATTTCTAAACATTTTATACCATTAAACATACCTTTTATCCAATACATAATTAAATAGTATATATATATATAGGATGCATTTAAATAAATATAAAACCTATAAAAAGATACAAAACCGTATAAAATGTATATAACCATTAAAATAGTGATTTTTACATGGTTCTTGAAAATAAGCATGTAAAAAGACTCACAACTTTTTTATACGGTTTTAAAAACCGTGTAAAAAGACTTTCAACTTTTTTACACGGTTCCTCTTCATAACCGTGTAAAATTTTATATGTTTTTTACACGGTTATTTTTAAAAAGCGTGTAAAAATGTCTATAGCCTTTTTCAAACGGTTTCTTCTTTAAAAACCGTGTAAAATACATACACGTTTTTACACGGTTTTGGAAACAACCGTGGAAAAAAGTTGAAAGTCTTTTTACACAGTTTCCTTACCAAAAAAACCGTGTAAAAACTCTTTAAAAAAATACGGGTACCTTTTTACACGGTTTTTTGTTAAACCGTATAAAAATGGGCGTGTAAAAAGGGCATTTCTGTAGTAGTGTTGGCATTCATATAAGAAGGTTTGAAGCAGTAGGTCTAAAAACATGGAGTACAGGTGGGAGGAAAAAGTTTAACATGGAGAAAAATGAGAACCTCAAAGGCGCTCCGGAACTGACATGGCTTATATCAGGCGTGAAGGGAGCGACGTGGGAGAAAACCGGGGGAGGGGGAGGCGTGGGAGAGATGCGGGAGAGTGGGGTACCAAGAAAGCGTACGATATGTAACTCCAAATGAGTTTCTGTATGTGCGACGCTATTAGGGGGAGAGAAACCGGGAAAAGAGGCGGACGTGGGAGAGAAACGGGGAACTATTAGGGATGGGAGCTAAGTAACTGAACCGTAAAATCAAGAGTTTAAACGGCTGAGATCTAATCTCACAATTAATTTTAACGGCCCAGATCAATCTCACTCACCGGGCTTAGTATATATATAATTAGATTCATGAAACCCATACTCAATTAGATTCATTAAACTCCATACTATGATACTAATTCAGTTTCATGAATCTAAATACTAAATCAAATTCATTACACTCCATAATAAATAGGATTCGTGAAACTCCGTTCCATTATAGATAAGATTCATGAAACTCCTTAATCATATTCATGAAACTCCATTGCTATTGACTACAAGAAAATTTGTCCTAAGAATGAGTGAATATGATTCATGTGCATATGCAGCTTGTAAACCCTAGGGGATCATTAACCTTTCCCATTTCTAAAACACCCTAATCCATGTCATCAAATACAAATTAACAAACCTTATTCATGAGATGTGGGATTATGAAATTCAAACCTACCATAAACAGTTTCATGTATTCACTCACCAAAAAAAAAGAAAAATATGAAATTGATTGTTCACGAACACTTAATAACCAAATCAACCGATCATCTTGAAACACCCAATTCATCTTCACTCAAAGTTGATACTTTTCTATTAACACAAATCCCTAATTGCAAAAATCGATTAAAAACTACAACTTAATTAATAAGTATTAACTTTGAGTATTAAAAACTACAAATTAATTGTAATGAATCCTTATTCAAGAATTTATTGAATGTCATGAATCAATGTGCGGCGTCATAAAATTATTTTTTCACTGTAAAATACTTATTAGCAATTACATACCTTGAACGGACTTCTCAGATTCAGGACCGCCTTTGTGGTTGGAACTTTTTCGACGACAAATATTGGGAACTCGTCATCATCATCTTCATCTAAAAAGGATAGGGTTATAAGTCGTGTTTTGAATTTAGAAAATGACTGTTTTCGAACTACAATAACAATACAAAAACCTCTAGTGAATGATGAATCCATGAAACCAAAATGAAAATATAGAAAAGAAGATCGAACCTCGATTTGGTCGATCCATTTTGTTTGAAGAATTTAAAACCTGGGAGAGGCAATTATAGAGAGCATAAAGGGGAGGTGACATGGGATTATTCATTTCTTCTTCAATTATTCCACCGGAGAGGAGAGTGGATCCAGGAGAAAATCGTGGGGAAGGCAGTTAGTGAACTGAATATATGCGGGGGAGTGGATGAGGTATGGTGAGGTAAATAACCGTAAGTCGAGGGAGTGTAGGTGAAGAGGGAGGGAGGCGATAACTGTAATTTAAACGGCCAGGATTGCATTTCAGAATGATTTTGAACGGTCAAGATCACTTTGACCGACCTCCATCCATATATATATATATATATAATTTATTGGATTTCAACCGACGAAACAACATCTTCCCCCTCCCACAATATCATTGACGACCCTTTGTTTTTTATTCAAGGTTTTAGGGTTATTTAGTTCAAACAGAAAAATGAAAATGAGAATAATCAAAGATTGAAGTAGGAATAAATTTTTATTCCTCCAGTTTAATTGTAATGAAAATTTGAGCCTATAAGAAAATGGACCTATTACATCATATAAAACAGAACATCTTCTATTATATTCATTTTTCAGTAACAACTATTTAATAATCTAACCAAACACTCCTCAGTTTTTATATTTATACCATAAAAATATATTTTAATTACTGAATACATAAAAAACCAATAGATTATTAATCAATTTGAAATATATTGATCAAATTAATTGTATGTGACGATGATTATATACTGTTCTGTCATGTCCTATCCCATCCCGTCATATCATGTTTTATCAAACGTGTAACAGCTGTTCTGTCCTGTTGTGTTGTGTTCTGTCCCGACTGCGTGCGTGCCAAATACATCCTTAGCGTTATTTTTTTTTTAAACTTTTTATACCTAAATTATAAATGAAATCCATTTTGCTCAGACCTAAATCTCGGCTGTTTGCCTCTGCAGCGCATTTCTCCAAGACCACCTTCGAGTTTTCGGTTCTTCTTCAAGATTTCAACTAGGTAATCAATTTCTATTTATCTATATATATATATATATAAAATATACATATTCCTACTTCATATCGAAATCGATTTTTCGCAATTTTAGGTTTGGGGTTTTAGGGTTTGTGTTTCTGCAACTATTCTTTGGCCTTTTTGTTTATGTATGGAACGTGTGCTATGCTTTAGGGTTTGTTCAGCAGTCTGATTCTTGATTTTGGGCAGATGTCACAACGAGGCGTTTGGCAGCTTCGGAAGCTGACAGTGAGCTACTGTAACTGGGGTGGAAGTAGTAGGGGAATTAGGTACGATATTTATATGCTTTTTTCTTTGTCTTAAATATAGTTCCATGGCTATTTTTGCATTCTAATATTTTATTTCTTGATTGTTGAATTAGTGTATTTTGTATACACCATGCTTTTGTTGAATATGGTAATCTTCAATGTTACAAATTTCATGGAATATATGTAATCAAAGGGTTTAGTAAGAGCTACTTATCTAACTAAGTGTTGTCCATGGTGCATGTTTTTCACAAAGAGCGCTGTTTGCTTACCTCTTTTAACAGTTCCATTAAGAGGCAGCCTGGAAATCGCTAACAGGTTAATCCAAATAAGTCTGCCTCTTAATGGTTTCAAATCTTTCTGAATCATTTTGTATTCTAGCCCTAATTTCATTTGAACAATTACCAAACAATTATATTTCATTTTGCACTATATCATAAAAGACTCTTAATCATTTTGACCACTTAATCATTCTGCATCAAACAATTCAGCAACTGCCAAACAGACTTGGCTAGAAACGAACCCAATTTTTTTTTCAAGCGGTGGCACCATTTGACCATAAGAAACAAATTAGGGATATTTTTTACAAAATTGTCTGTTGGTTAGTTCATTGTTTTCACATGTGAGGTCTTGATTTCAAGTCTTTTATTGCAATTTTTCTTTTCCAGAAACATAAGAAATCTAAAATTAAAAGCTGAAGACTAAGAAAATGACACTAATGGGATTTGAAATCATACTTACCTTGTTTTTATCACTCAACATTTAGAACTGCTAATCCTCATTTTGGATAAAGATAAAATAAATCTTAACATATGAGATCCAAGTCAACTCACAGAGGGAATAGTAGCAAGAAGTGCTAGTCTCAATTAAGTTATCGACATTCATAACCCCAGTTACTCCACTCATTTATCAATTTATATCTAGTTGAAACCTATAGATTTAATACTCTACATTAATCCGGGTGTTTGTACATTACCTGGTGAAATCCCACTTTGTTTTTGCGCTTTTTTCTTAAGAAATTCTCGGTTTGGTATGGTTGTGCCCAGTTTTCGGACCAAATTGTATTTATAGATTTTGGCAAAACAATTATGTTTGGTGTCAAGTCATCAAAGTGAAATGAGTTTACACAACTGACAACTGCCTACGCAAATGTGTAGGGCATTTATGGAATCTCATTTGCAAACATTTAAAGAAAGCAATCCTCAGCTGGAGGTGGTTACTGAGCTTAATCGTGGACAACATCCGTTTTTGAAGGGAGCATACAGTATGACTCTCTCTCTCTCTCTATATATATATATATATAATTCTATGCCACTATCTTGAAACCAAGGAGAACATGAGTTGTTTTTGTTCATCGACACTAGACAGCCCAAGGGGCATAGCATTACTGCTAAACTGAAGTCTGGAGATCTAGTAGTTTAGTCTGTCTGATTGTGATCCTCTATGGGGAAAAGATTGTAAAAAGGAACAACTATCAAACAAAAATCCACTCTAGGAGCAGAATCTGTGATTTCATTTCTAGTTTTCAGAATAAAAGATGTAACGACCCTGCATGTATCTAGACTCATGGTTCTTGCTTCTAATAGAGGGCCTTTATGCTTATATATCTTACGGCTTGTTTGTTAACAGCTTAATGAGCTTAATGGGACTCACATTTTATTCGGTCAGCTATACATGACTGTTTGATAGTGGCTTAATGATATGGAGAGTGGCTTATTTAGTAAGCTTCTACTGGGAAACTTTATGCAGAAAGCCAAGTTTTTTTTTTCCTAAATTTTCCCCTCCCAATTAGAAAACACGCTCCTTTCATCTGTGAAAAAAGCCTCCCAAACAACATCTTTCCAATCTATACAGACAGATAAATCCACACAGACAGCTTTATTCATACAGGACTTAATAGAAAACCAACCAAACAGCCCCTTAGGGTGCTTTTGGTACACCGGACAGAAAAGAACAGGGATCACTGTTCCATGTTTGGCGGGACTTTTATTTTGTACAGATAGAAACTAAGTGGAACAGGCGTGTTCCACCCCCACCCCATGGAACAAGGTGGAACAGACCTATATTTTTACCAATATAATCTTGAAATAAAACCTAGTTTTCTTCTAAAACATAAAATACGCCTCCCTCTTTACATTTCATTCATTCTTTAAATTTTAGTTTTTGAATTTTATGCTCTTTAAACTTTCATTTTACTATCCTCAAAGTATTATTTTTATACAGTTTCTATATTTTTGTTAATTTTTAAGTAATTTATTAAATATTAATAATAAAAAATAAATATAGAAAAGGTATAAAATAAAAACTGGAAACTACATAAACTTTTTATGTTGGTGTCATTTTAATCGTCTTGACGAAAACTTTCTAATGATATATTTTATTATAATTTAATAAATTACATAAATTAATCAAAACTATAAACAACTCATTAGGGGTAAATTGGTTATTTTATCTGTTCTATACTGTCAAGTTCCGTCTTAGTTCTTACCAAACGCTGAACAAATGTTCTATTTTGTCCTAGATACCAAAAGGCAAAAGAACCACGGAACCGTAGTATATAGACATGTTCTCCAATTCTTCTGTTTTTTAAAAGGCTGGTACACAATGCAAAAATAACTTTTTTTACAAGAATTTTGCACACAAAATGAAACCCTATGTGTTATGGATTCTCCAACTGTTTGTTGTGAAAATACTATAATACTATAATGTTATGCAACATTCCTTCTCCCAATTCTCATTGTTTGTGTAAACAACCTTATCTTTTAGTCGCCTTTTCTATGAAGTACACTTTGCCTTGCCCGTTTGTTTTATTTATTTAAATTGGATATCATTGATTTTTCTGCTTATTGGTGGAAATGGTGAACATTTGCAGAGAACAAGAATGAGCGTGTTGTATCTGTAATGAACATGACTCCAGAAGACGTACTTGTTTGTGCAACCAGGCTTAGAAATTCATTGGGAAGAAAGGTGGTGAAGCTCAAGACTAGACATGTCACCAAACACCCAAGTGTCCAAGGAACATGGACCACAGATTTGCAGATTTGAAGCACAAGAAGAATGGCTTTGGTGAACTTTTTCCTAGTTTTTAGAAAGATATGTGGATTTCATTTCTTTTTATACATGTATTAAACATGCGGTGGAATTCCGTTTTTTTCCTAAGGACGGCCAAGATCTGCGGTTGATTCTTGGCAATTTGGCATGCATGTTCCGTGTTACAAAGAAACCAGATTTGGTTATCTTTATAAAATGCTTTCTGTTTTGGGGACTATCTTGTTGTGTGGCTTTTGGATTGCTTGTATGTGATGAAATTAGGCTACACTCTTCAGTGTGAGGAAGGTATTTCTGTAAGTGGCCTACCATCCTTGATGTTTTGAAATTGGTCCTACTTTTGAAAGTGTAATTGGTCTGGTCTTTATTCTAACCGGGCTTGGGTTTGGTTCTTATTCAGGCTTTGGGCTTAACCAATGTAACAACCCGTCTTGCATGGATGGAAAATTAGATTTGTGAGTTCCTTATGGTAGAGTTTGGTATGCAGACATAACTGGACAAGACAAAATAATAGGACTGGACAGACAAGTGTCGGGTGAGTGATGTTTGGTATTGAATAGGACTAGACATGACAAAACTAGACAAGTTGCTCCCAAAAGTTATTTGATGATTTTATATATGGTAGTGCTGGTGGCGGTAGACGGTGGTGAAGGAGGTAGTTATGACCGAGGTGGTGGAGGTAATGGTGATGGTGGGCAGTGGTATTGGTAGCCGATGGTGGTGATGGCTGACAGTACTATTGGTGGTGGCAATGGCCGGTGGTTGTGGAGGTAGAAGTAGCGGACGGTAGCGGTGGTGGTGGTGGCAGAGGTAGTTGTGGCCGATATGGTGGAGGTGGTGGTGGTTATGGTGGAGGTGAGGTGGCCCATGGTGTAGTGGTGGTGGCAATGAACGATGGTGGTTGTGGAGGTAGAAGTAGCGGTCGGTAGTGGTTGTGGAGGACTTGAAGATGGTAGATAGTGGTGGTGGTGGCAGAGGTAGTTGTGGCCGATATGGTGGAGGTAGTGGTGGTGGGGATGAACGATGGTGGTTGTGGAGGAGGTTGTAGTAGAGGAGGTGGTGGAGGTGGCCAACGATGGTGGGGATGAACGATGGTGGTTGTGGAGGAGGTTGTAGTAGAGGAGGTGGAGGTGGCTAATGATGGTAGTGATGGTGGCGATGGAAGGTGGTGGTCGATGGCCGACAGTGGTTGTGGATTTGTTGATGGATAGTGGTGGTCGGTAGAGGTTGTGGAGTAGAGGAGGTTGTTGTAGTGGAAGAGGAGGTGGAAGTGGCCGATGGTGGCTACCGGTGGCCACAGGTGATGGCGGCCGCGAGTAGTCGTGGTGACCACTAAAACAAATATCCTATTAAGGTTATATATCAAGCGAGGGTAGATTAATAATATTGTAGTTTCTATCTATTCTTGTTCCACCTATTTTGGTGGAACAAGAAAGAGGCTCTCTTGTCTCATGTTGTCCCATCTTATCCCAGTTCTTGTCTCTGTCACATGTCGTGTCAAACATGGAACAGTAAGGGACCGTTTACCAAATCTTACCCGGGTAAGTGCTTACTGCAAAATTCAACACTATCACTTACTTACCGGGTAAGATTTTAGTCCACCAAAACGGCATCGTATGTAACAATTTACCCGGTAAGCGCTTACCGTGGTAAAAGCCGTCAGAACTTACCGGGTAAGACTCTTGGTCCTTGCTTTCCTCGTCTTCGCTCTTACCGGGTAAGATTTTTGGTACTTGTCATATTCCTCTGGTAAGATAATAAAACTTGGTAAGCTCTTACCGGGGTAAGCGTTTGGTAAACGGCCCCTAAGTTCTTGTCCTGTCCCATGTCGTGCCAAATGTAGGATAGTGAGTTCTGTCTGTCCTGTCCCGACTCATGTACCAGTACCAAACGCAACTTATAAGCTTAAAGTTGTGGGCTACCAATAACTTCCACCATTGGTTTTAAGTTGATTAGGATGTCATTGGGCCAACTTGTTGCTTTTGGGTATGGGCATTAACCAACCCTTGACTGAATTAGTAACCAGACTATGGGTGTTAACCGGTCCCAATATAAACTTTGTAGGATGAAAAAGAGACATCCTTGTCGAGCTTGACAATTTAGGCCCACACTTGGATTTGGGTTATGACTGACCCTGAATCTTGCATGCTTTGTGATTAAATCTGGAGGACAATTGCATCAGGTTTTAGTTAGAATGGTGCTTCAAGAAGTCGTCTTTATGAACCATTTTATAAAAAGCGTGTTTATAGATGTCATCATTAATACTGTGGGCTACGTCAATGAAGCAACCTATCCATTTTACTGGTATAGATGCCATGTATTCGTGCTTCACTATCCGGGGTGCTAGTTGGAAAAAATACAGTTGAGACTGTTACTCATTTGTCAACGTTATAAGGTATTATTACAATATTACCCTCCTCCTATTCAATCACACCCCCCTTTTACATGGTTTTGCATGACAAAATGATTTCCATGATGGAAATGATATTATCAACAACCACCCCTTTTTTGTTTGTTTGTCACACCTTTCATCTACAGACTTCAATTCTTATCAATCAGCAACCAATGTGGCCCGATTCTGTCCAAGTGTACGGAATTCTTTTCAGAAGGGGCCTTAATTAACTCCTATCTATGGTGGCCTTTAAGACTCAAAGGAAGTAGCTAGTGAGGACCTGCATTGGGTACAATTATTGATGTTGATTTGTTTTTTTTTTTTTAATCCAAAAGGTTTGTGAAGTGAAGCCCTACTTGCATACTGCCTCAAGTAGAGGAAAGTTCAAATGCGAACTCAAGTTTGGTTGCGAACATGAGGACAAAGGAGAGCAGCGCGACACATGTCCCACTCTGTCTCAATAACTAAGGGCATTCTGTATGAATAATGAAGGTGGAGTTCATACATTATTTAGTATGAATAACACGCATTCAGAGTGAATAACACAACATTCAGTCTGAATATATTCAGACTGAATGGGACACGTGTCACGCTCTCTTATATCCTCACGTTCATAACCAAATTTTGAGTTCGCATTTGAACCCGCTCCGCCTCAAGTATCATATCACACACAAATACACTTTTTATTTTATTGTTTTATGTTGGTAGTTTTAGCTATTGTAGAAGCAACCAAATAATATCTTTTTGGTAAATAAAAATATACCCTAGATCTATCTTTCTTCTAATGAAGGAGGCTTAAACTTTACTGTAACTTTTAATGTGCAAAAAACCTTAAACTATTAGTGATGGAAGAAGTGATAGGAAGCAGCCCTGATCAGAAGCATTATGTAGCAGGCAGGTCCAATCATCATGTTCCCCTCCCAATACAAAATCTTTAATTATAATAAAGAAGATGGGCACAATGACATTAGCAGGAAAAAAAAATCATAGTGCCTTTTCAAGAAATGTTTATTTGGTATTACTGGTAATATCTTGAATTTTAAACCACAAGGGTTGTGGCATACTCGTTGAGGCCCTGGTGGATGTGGTGGAATATCCCATCTGCCCAGGGTTCGAATCCAGGCATACACAACAATTGTGACCACTGAGTTTATCAGGACAGATGACTTGCAGTCATAGTTTGCTGGGGTTAGTCAAGAGACATAGCCTTGGACACCCTTCCAAAAAGAAAATCTTGAATTTTATGGGCTAGAACTGTCATTTTCTTTACTGACTAAAGAAAGTATAATCAGATAAAAAGGGGAAAAAAGTGATATAATTAGATCCTTGTTGTTAATGCATGCATGATCTACAATTTGATCCACCATTATGTTATGTTTATTAAAGTGACAGGCTAGAGGCATCATTAGATAAAAAAGTAGGAGCTGAAGATTATTACATGGTGTGTGTGTGTATGTGTTTGTTTGATCTGAAAGTGAATCAATAATCAGATCTAAAATGTAATAGAATAAGGGTATTCAAGAAAAGGAGAAAAAGAAGAAGCTAGTTGGGGGTTTTTGGTAATTTTGCTAAAAAGCAAGAAAAATCCCCAACTTTGCCTTTGATATTTGAACTCTCACACACACACACACAGTAGGAATCATGCCTGCCACTGGGAAAGTTAAAGGTATGAAATATGAATAAAGAAAAGAGGTCCATTTGACAACCCATATCCATCATCATCATCATATCAGAAACTAAAAAAGCTTCATCATTTGTAAATGTAGATGAACTCCTTCATATCTTACTCTCCTTCTCTTCCTCATCTTCCTTATCCATCACTTTCATGCACATCATTGCTTCTCTGTTCATGCAGGATCCCAAGGCTAATAACTCTGCAACAATTAGGTATGTTTCTTCTTCTTCTTCATCTTTTGTCTAATTTTTTTATTTTTATGGAAAGATAATAAAAAAAGTTTAATTCCAGTAGAGATGTTAACTTAGGACCATAAAGGGAGGTTAAATTTCATCTAGTTTCTGCATGTTTTCTACGAGAAATTAGTTAAAGATTAAGATCATCCTGTAGCTTATGAAAATTTTCGTATTACAATGTTTATAAGATTCGCTAGAATCAAGCATCACTTTTATCTCTTCTTTTAATTTAGAAACAATTAAGGGCATGTTCAGATGAGAATCGTAAATATTTTGAGAACCGGGGAACCAACTATTTCTAAGTTATTCATGATGAATAACTTTGAATGTTATTCGCATTTTCGTCATCCTTGGTATAATGCGTTTTTATTATGAATATGATGTTTTTTTCATAATGAGTAATTTTTGTGATGAATATCTATCATGCCATTCATCAAGAATATTTTTTATTTTAGAGGGTTATTCATTATGAATAATAAATGAAAAAGTTGGCTTCCTGGTCCTCAAAATATGTAACGGTACCATAGTTTTTGGCATATTAGCAGCATTCAAAATTTGAATATATGGATCAAAGGGTGTGGTCAACAGAATGCTTTTCTCCAGCACCTGGCCCCATTGGGCTTGATTGCTTTTTTTTTTCTTCTGTAGAATTCTGCTTTGTAGACAACTTTTGACACAATCCTTCTGTTATTCCAAATCCAAACCGTAAGCAATCAGACATTAGTCTTTGATCAAACTGTAATCTCCTTGTTATTCATGTTATGGAAACCTCCTTTTGCTTTCATTCACATGTGAATGATGCCACCACAGGAAGCCTTGGTATCAAAGAGCAATGGAGATCGCCAGTCTTTGGAAAATCACCTATCCAACTTCTACTCCAACACCAAACCCGACCTTAAGGAAGAATCTTTCCACGTCTACCAAGGTTTCCGCTACAAGAAACACCACCCCCAATAGACAAAAACTTCGGAAATCAACTTCTTTGAAAGTGGCCACTTCATTTACGCGTGTTTGCCTATGCGTGCCCATATCTTCCTACACAGAGGTTTTCCAAGCCGACGTGCCTCCAAGAAGAAGCAACACGTACCCAAGGTCAAAACCGTTTCCGAGCTGTATTCAAGAACGGCCGATTGCGAGAATGAGCATGGAGGGAAGGCGGATATTTAGGGGGAAATCTTTAACGGATGACGTTTTGATGAGGAGATTTGTGGTTGAAGAGGAAGCGATGATGCAAGTTAGGAGGCGAAACGAAATGGAAGTGATAAGAAAAAGACATGCCAAAAGAAGGAGAAGGCTTGGTCCAAGCCCTTTAAGTAGAATGGTTTTGGCAGAAGAAGAAGAAGAAGAAGAAGAAGATGAATTTTAAGGTGACGTTTGTTTTTTAAGAGATGTTGAAATCTGAAGTCTGATTTCACTTCTGATTTATAAGAGGTGGTGCTGAAGTCTGAAAAGAGTGCAATAGCTCTTAAGATGTTTATCATCATATTTGCTTCTGAATCTTTAAAAGTTTTCATTCAGTGGTTGCTTTTGGTTTGTAAAATTGCAATATTTTGTTTGCTTGCAACTTGAATTGCTTTTAGACCCACCAAAAAGAAAGTTGAATTATGGTCTCTACAAAGATTTGGGTTATATGGGCCTCTTTCACCATCATGGTTTCTTATCACACATGTTATATTTCTGTCTTCATTGTACCGGTCCCGGTACCATCATGGGGAGGTAAATCACCTAGTCGAATCTTAGTTCTATTCATTATACAAATGTTAACCTTATTACCTATTAGGCTAAAGCTGTGGGGACACTAATGTTATAATCGATTGCCTCACTCCGTAGAGTGGGGGCAGATACAAAATTATATTCCACAATTGGGCGGGTTGTACAGATTTTGTAGCGAGTCAAAATCGGCAAAATTTTAGGATGGATCAAAACGGGTGTGTTTAGTTTACAGTAAACACTTTGTGGTTCTTGAATTTCATAAACTATTAATATGTTAAATGTGATTACAAAAATTGTTATATTATGGTATGTATACAATTTTAATGATTTAGGAGGTTGGAAATATTTAAGTATACAATGAACAACTTCTAACGCATTCCATCTAACTTTTATTTATTTATTAGTTTACCAATTTGACCCATGGATCATGGATCGTATGAGAAATGAAGTTAAGGTAAGAAGCGTAAGAAGGGATCTGAACCTTTGATCACTTTTAATCTCACACCCATCCATGAATTGCACTCCTTACGAAAATTGATCCAGTGGATCTTGGTGTATCTCATCCTAATGTGCATCCGGTGGAGATCCCTTCTTACGCTTCTCACCATAACTTCTCTTCTCACCATAACCCAACCCTTTGACCCATTAACAACAAGATGTTACCAATACCATTAGCCAAATCTACGAAAGGGTTTAAATATGTACATGTGAATATAACAACGGGATTTTGCATTATTTCACATCATAATCGTTAAGGTTTTGGTATGCCGAAACAAGACTTTATAAAAACTTGTTATCTCATGTCTGGTGTGACAATTGATCGAGGCAGATGTGGGTTTGTATGAGACAAAAATGCATTAGACCGAGGCAATATAGGGTGTGAGCGGAACAAAATTGCATTTTTCTTTTCAGTCCCATCAAACAGGTGGAACAAAAATGAAAAATGAGAGAATATTGGTTTAAATTGCTAAACTAACCCTCAAAGCTTCTCTACAATTCCTTCACCGCTTACCTCAATCTCGCATGGCCATTTTAATCATATAGACACTAAGGGGCCCGTCTACTAAACACTTACCCGATAAGTTCTTATCAGGTCACTTTATCTTATCCAATGAACACGATAAAGATTGAAAATCTTACCCGGTTAGAGTTGGATAAACACGATAAAGATTGAAAATCTTACCCGGTTAGAGTGATAGCGATGACAAGAATTGAGAGTCTTACCCGGTAAGTGAGAGTGACGACTCTTACCCGTTAAACACTTACCAGATAAAAAGGTTCCATACGATTTCGTATTAATAGACTAAAATCTTATCCAATAAAGTTAAATTTAGTAGGAGAATGTTCTACATTTATCACCCCATGGAACACTGTCAATATCATGTATACTGCAGAAGAGAAAAAAGGGTAAGAAAAGAGGCATGAAGCTGCTTACAAGATGGTGGAAAAGCTATATGAGATTGATTCTAATAACAAACAACAAACTCCATTTAATTCATCAAGATCCAAACTTTATTACATATGATTAGTTGATTATAATCTTTCTAGTTTTCTTGAGTTTAAAAACCAATACTAATACCAAAAAAAACAGAATTAAGCCTTCACTTCCACTTCTTTACCTCTATGATGCTCAGAAATCATCAAATCGTTCCGATTCCGATGATCCGATACATTTGCCGTCAAAATTCGAACCCCATATTTCTCACTAATCTCTAGAACCTCCGGTAAACCGTTAATGCACCCTTCCGACATACCCACATCAATCCTTATGGCTCGGTTATCGCACACCCCATTTATACCACCCCTTTGAATCGTATGACCCATAATCAACCTCCGTGCACCTGGAATCGTTGAAAGCGCGTGTTCAAGCAAACTACAGTCACAATCCTTAGCCATTTCATTAGAAAACTTTCTAAGCCAAAGAAGAGAGTTTCTAGTCCTCACTAAATCCGAAGATATCGTTTCTTTCGATCCAATAATCCAATCCCTCACGTCTTTGTTAATCCGTTCTAATCCGTAATCAACGTGTTCGGGTAAAATCCCGCCATGAACGAACACTGATTCGCCGATAATAAGCACAGTTAAGTTCTTGGATAAGAATCTAGTAGCTATAGGACCCTGATGAGGTCTTAATGCAGCAATTCTAGCTCTGAATCCATTCAGATATTGCTGTTTGATTCCGGGGAGATTCGAAGGAATCCCATTGTATAAATCTTTAGGTTTTTGTAATCCATCACATAATCCTTTCATGTTGTTGCCTATACTGAACCAATCAGCCCAATTCTGAAATTCATCCAGCTGGGCTGGATGAACGCAGAAGAAGTCACGATCGATATTCATGATTTCGTGATTACCATTCATAGTGATGACATTACCGCCGACTTTAATCGCTTGTCGTTTCAGTTTCTCGAGGAAGTAAAGGGTTTTGATTTCTTCTCCGCCACGGTCAAGGACGTCGCCGATTTGTACCACGGTGGTTGACCCACCGGACCACCGGTCGTCGGAGTCGATGAGGCCGGCGAGACGAAAGGCTTGTTTGGATTTGAAGAGGTCGCCATGGAGATCGCCGATGGCTATCAAACGATCAGGTGAAGGGTAGAAGGTTTTAGAAATCGGCGGAGATGGTGGGTCCGGTAAAAAGATTCCGGTGACGGAGAAGTCAACGAAAGTGTCAACGAACGATGATAGAAGATTTGGTACGTCTTTGCAGGTCATCTCTGAATCCATTGTTTCTTTTTGATGAATGAATGCTGTAAAGAAGTGATTTTTCCTTCATTTGTTGAAGAATACTTGAAATTTGAAAATTCAAAATAACTGTTTTTTTTTTTTTTTACTTTGATTATAGTAATATTTTATGACGACCATAAACTTAGGGGCTGCTTGTTTGTTAGCAGTTGAATGAGCTTAATGCACAACTTATTCATTCAGCTATACATGACCTTTTGGTTGTGGCTTAATGATAGAGTGGCTTATTCAGTAAGTTTTCAATGGGAGCTTTATGCATAAAGCCACGTTTTTTCCAAACAGACCCCTCCCAATAAAAAAACACCCCTCCCAATAAAAAAAACATGCTCTTTCTATCTATGAAAAAACTTTCCAATATATACAAACAAATTAATCCATACAGACACTTTTATCCATACATAACTTAATAAAAAAACCAACCAAACAACCCCTTAATAGTTTCTTGAAAAATAAATTTGAAACATGAAGCAGATCTGACCTACTATGTAGGAATTGATTAATTAAAGTCCATTGGTGTTCTCTTGTTTCTAGCTTATTTATAGCATTATCTTTATATTTCTTGATTTAATTTCTCTCATTTTTTTTACAGAAATTAGACGAAATGAAAGCAATAAGATTCAAGAAACGATTGAATATTTGTAATCAAGATTATGGATATCGAAATTCCGAATTTTTCAATCGTTTGTTTTGTAGTTGCAGGTCATATTCTTCATCTTCCGGCGAGATCGATCCAATATCCGTTCCTTCCACGGTATCTTCCTCAAAATCTCAACGTCGAAAAGATGACGGTGCGTCCGCCATTGATGCCGGATCTTCATTGCGTAAGCCCGTTAGTGTTTGGCCCGGTATGTACCATTCACCGGTGACAAATGCACTTTGGCAAGCCAGATCCACCATTTCCGGCAGCACTCCATCCGATATCGTAGACTCGATTACGACTAAAACTCCATCTATGAGCCGGACTACGATTCTATACCCATTTTCGACTGATTACATTCTAAGAGAACAGTATAGAAATCCGTGGAACGGGATTCGAATGGGTAAATTGCTGGAAGATCTTGATGCTCTCGCGGGTACCATCTCATTTAAAGTAAGTTACATTTTTAAAATAAAATGTTATATTAGTTTTTTTTAATATACGACACTTTTGATATTATAATATGAACATAATATGTACCATGCATATATTCATGATGAATGGTATAGAATATTTAGAATGTTTTCTTTTTTGTGTTGAATCAGCACTGCATGAATGATGCGAGTACGGCGGATTCGTTGTTACTAGTGACTGCTTCTGTGGACAAAATGGTTCTTAAAAAACCGATTCTTGTGGACACTGATTTGAAGATAGAAGGAGCTGTTACTTGGGTTGGTCGTTCGTCTATGGAGATTCTTCTAGAAGTCATCCAAGGTACAACCATAACGAGTGAACCTAGTGTATCTTGTTTTGTTGGATGCTACCATGTATAGTTTTTGAACCTGAAGTTTTGACACAAGTCTTTAATGGCTAAGAAGCCTGTTTGTTTGCTGCTTAATGAGCTTAATAGAACTTACAGCTTATTCAATCAGCTATACATGACTGTTTGGTAGTGGTGTGACGATATACAAAGTGGCTTATTCGGTAAGCTTCTAGGGGAAAGCCTTATGCAGAAAGCCAAGTTTGTTTTTTTCCAAACCTGTCTCTCCTGAATAAAAAAACACATTCATTTCATTTATGAGAAAACTCTTTTAAATAAAACATTTCTCAATCTATACAGACAGATTATCTCACAGAGACAACTTTATCCATGCAGTACTTAATGAAAAACCAACCAAACAACCCCTTGGTAAAAGTTGCTCGCTTTGTATGAAAACCCCACATTTGAGTCCCACCTTTGTTAATTTTTTTAGTTTTCAGCTTAATTTTAAGTGTTTTTATATGTTCTACAAAAAAAATTACAGCCTGGACTCGAACATAGGTCCTTTTTGTGAAATATTTCAGAAATTATTAATATTGTTAATTGTTAATCGTAAATCTGTAGAAACATCTGATCAAATGGACTCACAAGCTCTAGTTGCGAACTTCACTTTTGTGGGCCGTGATTCTAAAACGGGCAAATCAACATCGATTAACCAAATCTCACCAGAAACTGCAAAAGAGAAAATGCTTTGGCAAGAAGCAGAAGAGAGGAACTCATCAAGGAAAAAGAAAAGGACGCAAATGAAGAACATTGAGAGCGGAAAAGAAATAAAGAGGCTGAACGCATTGCTGGCTGAAGGACGTGTTTTCATTGATATGCCGGCTTTGGCTGATAGAGATAGTATTCTTATAAAGGATACATGCTTACAAAACGCGTTGGTATGCCAGCCGCAACAAAGGAACACCCATGGCCGGATTTTTGGAGGATTTCTTATGCGAAGAGCTTTTGAGCTGGCTTTTGGAACCGCTTACTCTTTTGCTGGTAGTCAACCACGCTTTCTTGAGGTTGATCATGTTGATTTCTTGAAACCGGTAAGTATTCCTCATTCATGGTGCTTGCTTAAGCCATGTTTGGCGTCCATTAAGCTAGCTTATTGAAAAAGGTCTGTTTTGTTATATGCTAGCTCAAAGGCATTTTTCCACTTTATTTTTTCTTTATACAATTGCCCATACATCAACATGTCTTTTTAGGTCATTTTACATTGTCATATAGCTTATCAACATGTTTTTACCAAACATTGCTAGTTTATTAGCTAATAGCTAGCTTATTAGACAACAATTACTTTTTCAGATAACAACTGGTTTGCCGAACATAGCCTTTTGAGTCTATTATATGCTACTATACATGTAACATCTGATTTGTTGATACCAGGTGGATGTTGGAAACTTTTTGTGTTTGAAGTCATGTGTTTTATACACAGAACTTGAGAACCCAAAGGAACCTCTGATTAACGTCGAAGTTGTTGCTCATGTCACCCGACCCGAGCTCAGATCTGCAGAGGTAAGTAACAGCCTATTTACCAAATGCTAACCGGATAAGTGCTAACAAGGTAAGAGTTACCATCCTTATTTACCTTACCAGGTAAGATTGTCGGCCATCAAAATGGCAATAGTAACCAAAGGGCCATTGGCCTAGCGGTATCGTGAACTGCCCTCCTAGGAGGTCAGGGGTTCAAACCTCACCAAAGGTGAGGAGGGTGTATGAGTTTATTTGTTGCATTTGCCGTATATAAATATTATATACTTCAAAAAAATGGCAATAGTAAGATCGTTGGTAAACGCCAACCAGGTAAGAGCAGCATCCTCACTTACCCGGGTAAAATTCTTGGTCCAATTGCTCACGCGGTAAGGTAAGTGACTCAGTAAACGTTAGCTTTTGGTAAATGGCCACTAAGCCTACACGTTTGTTTATCTTATGGAAAGTGTCAAAATACACACATTGTCATCTAGATGTTGGTCCATCCAAGCTAGGGGTCTTCATGGGAAGTGGAAACAACCACTCTACTGTTTGGGATAGAGGTCAAGTCTGCATAAACCTCACCCCGCATACACTACTTTTGAGTGGGATTTACAGGATCAATTTATTTTGGTCCATCCAATTGAACACTCCAAATTCGCAAATTAACTTCAAGTAAATGATTGATATTTGTTGAACTTGACAAGGTATCGAACAAGTTCTACTTCACATTTACGACCTACTCAAATACGAAGAAAAACAAATGGAAGATCCGTAGTGTTGTTCCAGCCACAGAGGAGGAGGCACGTCGTGTGATTGAACGCATGGATTGCGAGAACTCTTAACAAATGTGCTTCATGATGCCAATTGAACACATATAATTGGAAATCAATCATGTATATTTCATTGTCTAATGCTTCATGAAAATGGAAATCTTTAGAGATAATTGATGGAAAGCCATAATTGTGAAAATTTGGTTGATGTTTTTCTTACAAGCAAAAAGACGACATGTTTTATGAACTAATATTTTCAAATAGTCGATCTCGATAGACACTTTTAAGTCTTTAAATTATATTACCTAAGGCGAAGACTCCGAAGACTTTGAAATGACTTCTAGATACAAATTGCACGTAAACGAACATATGTATTTTGGTTTATGATTCGTATTTTCCAAACCAACATTTCACGGTCCACGAATGTATTTTGCTAACATTTTATGGTTCATATTTAGTAAGAGCTAGTTGTTTACCTATTGCGGACCATCGTTGGTTTGGTGAGCATGGCTCATTTTGTTAGCATCAACATGTTTACCTAGCTATGGATTGATGTGACTGAAGGTGCTGACCAAACACCTATTCGATCAGCTAGCATTGTTATTGTACTTACCAATTGAGAGGTTACTTACTTTCCAGACCTATGCTTTTTGGGATTACGGGTTTTCTCATGTTGCATCGAACATGAGACAACAAAACATTTGTATTGTCATGTATCATCGTGTCTGATCATGTACCAAACACACCCTTAGTACAATATTAGTGTCTTTATCTGTCTTTTTAGTCATAAATCTATATGTATCAGAAAGCTTTCTTTTAAGGCCAATGGCTCTGATTCATAATAGAAGCATTAACAAAACTATTCTTCTCCTGTCCATGAAGAAGCCTCACCAAAGTCTTATTGCAGTTGAGCTAACCCCTCAAGGTTTCAAAATGTTGATATTGATTATGGTCCTCTGGTGCTGGTGTGTTTCATTCGCATTCGCAGATTCAAAGAAATTGGAATGATCAATTCCTTTGCCCAATGTCAATTCCTTCGTTTGGTTCATATAATGAAATGGATAGAATCCTTTGAATTCCACCAATTGATGAACTCATCATTCCTTAGCTTAAGTGAATGAATTGAATTTCATCCCTACGCATCCAATTAAACCTAACATCGCCCACCCCTTGCCCCCCACCCCGACCATGCTACTATTGTCAGTGTCACACCCCCACCATCGTACTGTCGCCATCACAACCACCACCACACATCACCCTACCCACCCTGCCCCACCACCGACATGTTGTAATCACAAGCGCCACCCCTGTCCCTCCCCTAACCCCGCCCACCACTAACCACCAACAGGTCACTACTGTCGTCATCACAGTTGCCACCCCCACCCTCCCACAAACAAAGATGGAGATTCTAATTTCTTTGAGAGATTACATTCCAATTCCCACCAACCAAACACATGGACAAATTCCATTCCAATTCCTTCAAAGTCAAATTCTTTTGATAGATTCCAATTCTACCAAATTCCATTAAGCGAACTCCAAATGCCCTTTTAGAGGTTGTAATATGCTTTGGGGGACTGGAAGCAATAAAAAACGATATGCGACTTTATAAATATTTGTGGTTCTTTTATTTTACGGATAAAATGTTCTTCGGTTCTTTTATTTTACAGGTTCTCCCTGGATCTCAACCCATCACATTAACCAATGCAACCCAATCTCAACCGTTCATTTAATCTAATGAATATGCGATTTTATAAATATCTTAATTGTTTTCTTATATAAAGCATTGATCATAATTAATGACCTCTAGTCATCTTCTACAAATATTCAAATCATATTAAATAACTCTCATCATTTCCATAAATATCTCAATTATTTGAGTTGCATTGGTTGTACAAATGTGATGGGTTGCATTTGAAACGTCTCCTCCCCCGCCCCTCTCTCTCTATATATATATAGAGAGAGAAAGAGAGAGAGAGAGAGAGAGAGAGAGGGAGGTTCAAACGAGAACTGAACCATGTTTAAAAAAACAAGAGAACAAGTCGTTCAAGTAAATCACCGAAAAGTTCGGGCGACTTTTCCATGCTACTTAAGTGGCCCCAAAAGTCACCTGCTACCCTTTAGTGCAAAATCATATATGATTTTGTTTGTTCATCTTTTTCTTTAAATATGTACCATTCTTGTATGAACCCTCCCCTATATATATATATATATAAATATATATATATATATATATACACATACACATAGGGGGACCTTCTTTTGAGAACCCATGAAATTGTGATAACCTTGAGAACTTGTAAATCATATACTATTTCATATGATTTTTTTTCATCAAAGACTAGGATTTACGATATTCATCAACATGTACTTGTTTCATAATGTTAAATAGCTTTTACTTACGGTTGTTTTATACATCTCTGTATAGTATAGGGACCCTTCTGTAACTTGTATGTCTATATATTGAATGCAATATACGCAACCCTAATTAAGGGTTTTCCACAATATTCAACATGGTATCGAGCCACACTAACGGCACCAGTTGAGTTTTTTTTTCAACCCTAACAAAATTCGGCAGCATCTTCGGGCAACGCGCAGTCGCGCCGTTTTGCCTATTCCCGGAGATTGAACGGTCGGATCGTCTTGTTTTTTGGAAAGTAGGTCCATAACATCTGGATATACATCTGCACCGGTTGGATCGTCGATTAGAGACCCTGAGGTCGTGCAGTCTCCGTCGAACTGAAGAAATTGGACAGACCATTCAGGTAAAGCTCAGTCGCGCCGTTTTGCCTAATCCTGGAGATTGAACGGTCAGATCGTTCTGAATTTTGGGAGTAGTTCCATAACATCTGAAACTAGGTTTTCACCGGTCGGATCATCGATTAGTATTCCAGAGGTCGCAACGTCTGCCACTCACTCCAGCTTCCGGAATCCACCATCCCCACCACCATCAGGTTATCGGTACATTATATTCTCCCTACCTACGGTTAAGCAATTTGTCTTTTATTTTCTACCTCTATTACTTTATTTTTTTCTCGATTTTCTCCGGTCTCCATGACTACTTATGCGACCTCAAGCACCCTCTCGTCACCCACTGCTAGCCAATTTGTGTTTGCCCTTACCAATGTCTATTCACACGTCAGTTTTAAACTTTCTGTTGACGGGTCCAAATACAAACTGTGGCGTCGTATTTTTCTTGACATGTGCAAGGGTGCTAAGGTTCATGGTTATATCACTGGAAAATCCAAACCTCAAAGTGATGACGATGACGATTGGGAAGCTATTGATTCTCGGATAAAATCTTGGTTTTACTCTACCTATGATGCTAACCTTCTATAGATAATCTCTAGTGACAACTGTACTGCCAAAAACCTATGGGATAAACTTGATAAGTTTTTTCTCAACAACAAAATGTCACGCATGCTCTAACTTCAGGAGCAATTTCGTAACACCAAAAAAGATTCCTCTTCTATTACCGATTTTTGTCACTCCTTAAAAAGTCTTGCCGAGACCCTTACCGATTGTGACTCAAAAATAGATGAAGTCGAGCTTGTCATGCAAATCCTACGTCAATTACCGCCCTCCTATCATAGCATTGTCGATGTGATAACAAACACAAAACCATTTCCATCGTTCCTTGAAGCAAAGAACATGCTCCTAATCCATGAGTCTCTTGAAGAATCGATTAACCCTACCGGTGATACCAATCTTACATCCTCCGTTGCGTTATACTCATCTGCATCACAACATGGGAAATCGAAAAATAAAGTTAATGGGGGTAAAAATAATAGGCGACTTGCTTCCAGGGGGGGGGAGGGTAATACTAATGTTTCCGCTAGCTCTCATTTTTTTTTCCAGGTGCTCCCGGTGCTCAAGGACACAATCAAGCCTATTTTGGAGGACAACCTTCGGTCCCGCTGTCATCATCTTTCAGTGTTCCTCCACAACAATTCACTCCATCTCCATCTCTAACTTCATTTGGAGGACATGCTTCTCAGTACGGACAACAACAGTATACAGATCTTGCCTCTGTCTTTCAAGCTATGTCGGTTCAACCTCCGCAAGACAACAACTTCTACATGGACTCTGGAGCAAGCTCGCATATGACTTTCAATCAAGGTATAATCCACTCTCTGACTCCTTGTACTTCTAATTTCATTATGGTTGGTAATGGTGTTGTTCTTCCTGCTAAATTTATTGACCAGTTTGTTTTTCCTTTTTCCAACCCTTGTCGTTCGTTAAAAAATGTTCTTGTCTCTAACAAAATTGTCAAAAACCTTATCTTCGTCTGTCGCTTCACCATTGACAACTCTGTATCTGTTGAATTTGATCCGTCTGGTTTCTCTGTGAAAGATCTTAAAACATGTATCACTCTACAACGCTGCGACAACGATCATTATGACCTCTATCCTGTTTTTTCCTCGTCACTTAGTTCTGCTCCTGCATCTGCTAATGTTGTAGTTTCTTTTGACACCTGGCATCGTCGACTTGGTCATCCGAGCCTGCTGTTTTTCAATTCCTCAAGTCATGCAATTTTATTTCTTGTACTAGTCAGAACTCGTCTTTGTGTCATGCTTGCCAACTAGGAAAACACTGTCGTTTACCTTTTTTCTTGTCTAGTACTAAAACTTCTCGTGTGTTTGAACTTATTCACTCGGATCTATGGACTTCTCCAGTTACCAATCTGAGTGTTTTAAATATTATGTTCTTTTTTTGGATGATTTTTCTCATTTTTTATGGGTGTTTCCTTTACGTGCAAAATCAAATGTTATTACTGTCTTCAGAAACTTTCGTGCATATGTCACAAACCAGTTTAAAACAGACATACAACTTTTCCAATGTGATAATGGCCGTGAATTCAACAATCAACCTCTTTTGGACTTGTTTAACACACATGGCACTAAAATTCGATTTTCATGCCCTTACACATCCCAACAAAATGGAAAAGTTGAACGCACTATTCGGTCTATTAATAACATTTTACGCACTTCCCTCTTTCAACCCTCCTTGCCACCCAAATTCTAGGTTGAGGCCCTTCTTTCCGTTGTGAATACTTTCAATCTACTTCCCACCTCCACCATTCAGTACAAAACCCCGTTTGAACTACTGCTTGATTTTGTTCCCAGCTACTCTCACCTAGGAGTTTTTGGGTGTTTGTGCTACCCCAACACTTCCTCTACAAGCCCTCACAAACTAGCTCCTAGATCGTCCGTCTGTGTCTATCTAGGTCCAAGTGCAGATCATCGTGGGTATCGTTGCTTAGACCTTATTACTCAGAAGGTCATCATATCTCGTCATGTCATTTTTGATGAGTCTCACTTCCCCTAATCTGATTTTCACCCCTCTACGACACCTGAGGATTATGCCTCCCTTGATGTTGATGACAACATCTCTCCCCCCTCTCTCTCTCTCTCTCTCTATCTCTCTCTCTTTCCTATTGTTAACCCTTCTCCGACGGTTGTCCCCTCTTTTGTCACTTCTCTCACGGGTGATGCTACCCCTGGTACTTCTTCTGATTCCTCTAGGACGGCTGTCAATCCCCCAACCCCTGTTGGCCACCCGATGGTCACTCATTCTCGTAGCTCTCTTCGGCCTAAACAAATCTTCAATCTCTCTGCCTCCAACGACATCTCTCCCATTCCTCGTTCTACTGCTCAGGCTATGTGTGATCCACACCGGCGCTCTGCCATGGATTCCGAAATGTTTGCCATCTCTCCAATCACACGTGGGATCTAGTTCGCAAGCCTCCTAACATAGTTGGTTGTTGCTGGCTATACCGCCATAAATTTGACAGTAAAGGACGGCTAGACCGTTATAAAGGTCGCCTTGTTGCTCAGGGCTTCTCTCAACAACCAGGTCTGGACTTTGATGACACTTTCAGTCCTGTTGTTAAACCAACCACCATTCACACTGTTCTTAGCATTTCTATTTCTCGTAAGTGGCCCATCCATCAGCTTGATGTTAAAAATGCGTTCCTTCATGGTGATCTTACTAAACCTGTTTACATGCGTCAGCCCCCCGGCTATGTTAATAGTCAGCTTCCTGATCATGTCTGTCGTTTGTGAAAGGCCCTTTATGGTCTTAAGCAAGCACCTTGGGCGTGGTATCAACGTTTTGCTCTCTACCTCTCCACCCTCGACTTTATCAGCATTAAGTCTGATAGCTCCTTATTCACATTTCATCGTGGATCTGATACCATCTACCTTCTCCTCTACGTAGATGACATCATCCTAACTGCTTCATCTTCCTCTCTCATCTCTAAGGTCATCTCTCAACTTTCTTCTGAATTTCCTATGTCTGATCTAGGACCGTTTTCCTTCTTTCTAGGCATTGCTGCTTCCCGCAGTTCATCTGGTCTCTTCTTATCTCAATCTGCCTTTGCTCAGGAGATTCTCTCACGGGCTGATATGGCTACGTGCAATCCTTGTAGCACCCCGGCTGACACTACAACCAAGCTCGCTGTTGATGGTGAGCCGGTTCCTGATCCTACTCTATATCGAAGCCTTGCTAGAGCCTTGCAATATTTGACATTTAATGTCCCGATATTGCTTATGATGTACATCAGGTCTGCCTATTCATGCATGACCCGCGTGTTTTCCGCATCTTCATGCTCTAAAACGCATCTTACGGTATCTCAAGGGTACCTTGATGCTTGGTCTTCATATTCGTGTGTCAGCCGTTGATCGCTTGGTTGCTTATTCTAATGCTGACTGAGCCGGGTGTCCTACAACTCGCCGGTCCACCTTTGGGTTTTGTGTCTATCTTGGTGATAATCTCGTTTCTTGGTCTTCTAAACGGCAGCATGTCGTATCCCGTTCTAGTGCTGAAGCCGAGTACCGGGGGGGGGGGGGGGGGGTAGCCAATGTTGTTGCTGAAACTGCTTGGCTTCAGAATCTTCTTCTCGAATTATCATCTCCGCTATCTCGTGCTACTGTTGTCTTTTGTGATAATGTCAGTGCCATGTATTTAGCGTCTAACCCAGTTCAGCACCAAAGAACCAAGCATGTGGAAATAGATTTACATTTTGTTAGGGAGCGTGTTGCTATTGGTCATGTGCGTGTTATGCATGTCCCATCTTCTTTTCAGTATGCAGATATTTTTACAAAGGGTCTACCTACTCAACTGTTTCTTGACTTTAGAAATAGTTTGAACATTAGAGTTCCCCCTGCTCAAACTATGGGGTGTGTTAAATAACTTTTATTTACGGTTGTTTTATACATCTCTGTATAGTATAGGGACCCTTCTGTAACTTGTATGTCTATATATTGAATGCAATATATGCAACCCTAATTAAGGGTTTTATACAATATTCAACACATAATATGTTTGATTCACATCTACACCAGAGGCGAATCTACGAATTTTTGACAGTGATTGCACAAAATAATTACCGTAATATAAACTATTTATAAATTAATTAAAAAACTATTGTACGGACTAGGGATGAGCTCGAGACCGGACCGGTACCGAAACCAGGTTGTACCAAAACCGGGTAGTACCGAAACTGGAAGTGAAAAAAAACCAATACCGATGTAACATCCGTATTTTCGTAACGACATATTGATGTATATATATATAACTTAAATTTAAATATTTGTTTCTACCTTAGAATGACCCTTAGAAGAAATTTTTGGATGGTATGTGTTTAATTTCAAGTTAGGGAAGAAAACCCAAAATTCAGCAATTTTCATGGTCGTGAAAATTCTTTCACGGTCGAGGCATTTGGGTAGAAAATTTTGGTGTTGTTGGTTTCTTTTAAAAACGAGATTTTACCCTTGCTCTTCACTTTTACTTCACCTACTCACTTCTCCTCTCTCTCATTTGGTTCATGTGTGCTACTTTTCCAAATCCATCACTCCTTGAAGATTAAAGAGGCTTGGAGCTAGATATTCAAGTATTATGGTTAGGAGTTCAAGATCATCATCTTCTTCTTCTCCACCCATTTCCCACCATTGTTGACTTGATCTTAGGGTTTTCTCCTAAAGACCTTTTTGGTTGATTTTCTTGAGGATCTTCAAGATCTTTCTTGTAGTTCGAAGTTTTTGAGGTTCGAGATTTAGAGATTGTGTATCTAAAGTCAAGATGATCATCTTCTTCTTCTTCATCATTCCACCATTGTTGACCATATTTTGGGGATTTCTTGTAAGCTCATTTGTAAGTTTATTTTAACCTTCTAAACTTTTATTTCTTGTCAGATCTTCCATTTTAGTTGTCTAGAACATTTATTTTGAGTGGATCTAAGTATAGATAACACACTTTCTTTCATCAAAAGAGTTAGCCACATTTTGGGGGGGGGGGATTTGGCCGTTTTTGCTACTTTCCAGAACTTCTAAAAATCATAGTAAATCGCTCATTGATTGGTTTGAGGCATGTAATATATCCCTGGAACCGTTGAGAGGTCCTCTACAAACTGTATGTTTTAAGAAAGAGCTGATTCGGATTGTAAGTAGGTTAAAAATTGAGTTTAGTAGCATAGCTCGGTTTTATGACGGGATTTAGTAGTCAGTCTTCAAATATTTGTATAAAATTGGTCTTAAGTCCGTTGGGGGTGATTGTTGATGTGTTGGAAAGGTTAAAGAGTTATCTATATAGTTTGTAGAGTTCTTTTATTGATTTGGTGACTGCGCATGGTTTATGTAGGTAGCAAAAAGATTGCGCAGGTTGGATGAAAACTAGGGTTAACATAACCTAGCAAGGTGAGTTCAAGTTACATTATGAAAACTATGTACATGACAAAGTGTTAACATGTTTTATTTAACATTTATGAAATGTCTTGAGTATTTGCTGAAATTTACATATTTGGTATTTTTGGGTTTACTATCTTGAAAATGCATATCTTGGAGATTTGTAATTTACATGTTAGTTTCACGGATCTCCGACGGGTCTCACGGAAAGAGGCTGGTCTCACGTGAACCCATCAGATTTTTTTTACCTTCACAGTGTTTTTGCTGTGAAGTATCAAGAGTAAAAAAGTTGTCTCACGGTCTCATGGAAACAGGCGTGTCTCACGTGATCATACAAGAACACCCCCTCTTTAAAGGAACAAAGGAACATTTTGTGGACCACATATGATGTGAGTCCCACACATTAAAAACTCATATCTGATTCAATGGGGCCCACCATTTAATCATATATGATTTTTTAATGTGTGGGACCCACATCATATGTGGTCCACAAGGTGTTCCTTTGTTCCTTTAAATTTACAAAGTTCTCATTTGAAACTCCCTATATATATATATATATATATATATATATAGACTTGGGATCACGTGAGACCACCCTGTTTCTGTGAGACCCGTGAGATCACCATTTTACACTTGAAACTTCACAGCAAACACGCTATAAGGTAAAAAAAAATATGAAACTTTAAAGTATTTTTGCTATGAAAGTAACCTACATAGGGTTTTTGCTGTGAAGGTAACTTTCACAGTGTTTTTGCTGTGAAGGTTCAGTTTTTTTTACCTTCACAGTGTTTTTGCTGTGAAGTTTTCAAGAGTAAAAAGTGGTTTCACGGGTCTCCGACGGGTCTTACGGAAACAAGCTGGTCTCACGTGAACCCATCATATTTTTTTACCTTCACAATGTTTTTGCTGTGAAGTTTCAAGTGTAAAAGGGTGGTCCCACGGGTCTCAGGAAACAGGGTGGTCTCACGTGATCCCAACCCTATATATATACCCTATATATATATATATATATATATATATATATATATATCGACGTAGTTAACTTTGTAAATTATTTGAGGAAAATCATATTATATTGTTATGAGTCATGTGAAAATATGCATGAAAATGTTTATGGATTGGAAAAAGAGTTTATTTTAATTAATAATGGGTTTTAGGTAAATCTTGCTTTCGGGACATATGTCGCATAAACATGAATTATATATGTTCATTAATTTTCGTTGACTTTGAATTATTAGTCATTTGATTCGCTTAGCTTTTTGCTCGGTTTTGACTAGAAGCGTCTTGGGAACATTTGTTCAATATAAATTGCTAAATGTCAAGCTTTTAGAGTTATATGCACAGTGGCCTAATCAGAGTTGGTAAGCACGTAGAAGACAATCAAGTAACTCCGTACGTACTTTCTGACAAGGGTATGGGGGTTTGACATTTGTACATCGAGGATAAGGTCAACTTTGATCTTGCTGAGTAGGCTTCATTTGATCCCTGATACTTGAGGCTTCAAGGAGGAATCCTTCAGGTATCACTGACGCATATGCAAGATCTCACATTTTTTCTAGACGAACGTTGCTATCACTGAACCGCTTCAGATCACAAGCTATCCGTTGATATCTTCAGTTAGGTCTTCGACTGTCGCTGAAGGATCTTTCGTGTGAGTGTTGTTCTTCAGATCTTCTAAGCTCAGATAGTGTTCCTGAGTTTTAGCGATCACTGAGTGCAATCAGTGTTTGCTATCGCTGAATTTAAATACTAACATAGTCTTGGATTTTCACTAAGTATAAGAGGAATCATATTCAAATCACTGAAGGAGCTTGGATCAACAATCTCCCCCTATTTGATTATGATTAAGCAATATAGGAAGTTTGCTTTTAATTATTAACAAAGCCATAAGATTTTCAATGTAAAGATCCTAAGGACTAATCTATGAGATCTTTTTTAGCTTATTCACTATCTGAATTGAGTTTCATTTATAAAATTATGAAAGCCCTTATTGCTGTTTTAGGGATCTTTTCAGTACATGATGAATTAAAGTACTTCATTGAATTTCATTAATGGATAATTTGAAGCAGTACATCAGAAAATGAAATTACAATATTGAGTAAAGTACTATACACTGAATATTACAAAGAAAATAAAAATCAGGATCTAGAGCCCTGAAAAGCTGTGATCAACTCCTTTCTTCTTTGTATCTCTCTCTCGATTCTTCATTTCTGAAACTTTAAAGGATCATTTTCATCAGTGCAGTAGTAGTAAAGAATCTTGAGAAGCTTTGATGCAGCGCTAATGACCTCCTTATTTTTCATAAATCTTATAACTCCCTTGTTATCGAGAAAGGCCATCCTTGGCTCAGGTTTACCAACTATTTCATTGTCTTCATATTTTCTATCTGAAGGCAGTGAGGTATTGAGCATTGAAATGTCAGGGATTACAAGATGAGCGAAGAGCCTTTCAAAATCAAATTTGGCCTCATGTTTATTTCTGAACGATGGACCTTCTTCTATGTCAGATTTGTCGTTCTTCTTTTTGGATTTTGTTGGGAGAGGAGGTATCGTTACATATTGAGAGATCCTTTGCAGAAGTCGATTCAGATGATCATCTACAACACCTTTAAACTGGATTTGGATTTCTGAATGCAATCTTTGATTTCAAGCCATTCAGAGAATCCATAGAACTTCAGAAATTGGGGTTACTCAGATTGATGCGTGGAGTCTCTGATCGTTATCTTTGGAACAGACCTTGAATTTCTCCCAGAGATGGTAACATGAGTGATCTTTTCAGGGAAAACATGAAAGTTAACTCTCTTCTTGCACCATTCAAGTTCATCATTTTTCTTTCGTTGAGCTTTCTCGCGGAGTGGGTGGTGATAGCCGATAAGCAATTACCCCCCGAATGGGACATCTGAAGGTCCTTGTTCGCGGCTTGTAGAACTCGTGCTTGGGCTCTGAGAGGATTCCTTATGTTAGAGTTTGATTTGGCTAGCTCCTTCTTTGCTAAGGCTTCAGCGAGCTTATGGATTTCTTGTGCTTACTTTATTTGCTCATCTCTGAGTCGCTGAGCCTGTAATGCCTCTTCTCTTTCGGCAAGTGAAAGGAAGGAAAATTCATCTTCTTTTGTGGTATGTACAGGGATTGAGTTTTCAAGACCAGAGGAATTTTTACTCTGGTCCTCTCGAACTCTGTTATTAAGTGAGCCCTTATTGCTTGTTCTTCTTGTTTAGGAATGGGCTCTTTATTTACACGCCTCTGAACTATGCCTTCTTCCTCAACGTCCGACTCAGATATGTACATGAATAGGTCCGCTTTAGAAGGTTCATTGGTGAAAGGCATCACCTTTGGGGGATAGCATGAGCTGAGAGAGAAGAGGGTTCATAGTTAGTAATTTCTTCAATACTCCTTATAGTGGACATATTGGTAGGGATAACAAGAGGTTGGGGTTCAAAGAGGGGATTGTATATTTCAAGTGGAAGACTTACCTCTGATAAATCAAGCTCCCCTCTTTAATTAGCAGGATGTTAAGATTGCCATCTGCTGAATCCGTGGCGACTTGTTTATTTTTCACTGAGGGATTAGGCTGCTCGTTGCTAGGAGGGGGCCTATCCCCCAAGGGTGTCTTAAACACAACACCAGTTTGATGGGCCTTATCATCATCTCTGAGGGAGTGTAACGGGCCTTATCATCTCTGAGGGAGTGTGATGGGCCTTATCATCATCTCTGAGGGAGTGTAACGGGCCTTATCATCTCTGAGGGAGTGTGATGGGCCTTGCTCTTCTTCGTCTTCTTCTTCTTCTTCTTCTTCTTCTTCTTCTTTTGAATGAGGGAATCATTAGTGTCCTTTCCCTGATCGACTTCAGAAACTTGATGTTCAGGGAGGAGATCATTGGCTTCAACAATTATTTGCTCTTCAAGCTCTTTTGCAATCTTTTCCCCCTCTTTGTTACCGTCAGGGAGGACATGTACCAAGAGTATGTTCACCTTCTCCTTAATAGTGGCAAGGGTGTTAGACTTTGTCCTCTGAATAAACGATAGTTAATTTAGGGACTCTCATTCACTATCAGTGATAGAGGAAGCAGAGACACTTGTAGGTAACAAAGATAAACGAGCCAAAAAGAGCTCAGGGTTAGAAGAAGTAAGTTGGGTGGAAGTAAGTGTATGCAAGGGTTCCTTGAGAGTATCTAAAGGATTACTCCCAGGGTTGGAACTTGCAATGGATGTGTCTAGAGGATCACATGCCTGTCTCTGAGAATATTTTTAAGAAACGTTCTCAGGTCCTGTATATACGTTGTTTTCCAGTTTTTCAGATTGTCTAAACAAAGTGGATAACTGAACAACACGTTTCTCAACCTCTACAGATATGGGGACAACCATATCTGAGTCGTAGATTGATGTATGGACCAAAGAAGAGTATATAAAGGAGAAGAGAAGGCAATGATAGAAGTATCACCTATACCAGCTTCAGCGGAACCGATTACTACAACCTCAGGGACCTCAGTCTCCGATGGTGGGGGTAGAGCTGATGAACCGGCAACGGTCTCTGATACCGTTGTCATGGTGGTGGTTGAGGACACCGAATGCAGAAAAAATCGACTTTTGAGAGTCGTCTTTCTTTGGCTTCTTATGAAGAGGCTTATTTGCTGTGGACTTTTTACGTCCATTAGCGGTTGGGTTTTCATTTTCTTAGAAAGAGTTGAAGATGTATCAAGGTCGATCACTGATGGGTTTTTCAGTGACCCAGATACATTCTCTACCACATAGGTAGGAGTAGGAACCTCAGTGTCAGACCCCTGTTCATTTCCAGCATACCTGGAAACAAGGGAGCATCTCCTTCTTCCATGTCGTGTTCCAGGGCCTTCTTTCCTACCTGGGAGAAGCGCTGATTCCCCTTCTTTGGGTAGTCTCTAAAAATGTATTCCAGGATCATGGACATGAAGCAGGGATAGGGGATTGTTTTATCCCTTTTCTTCATGCTGACCCGTCTCTTCAGGTCCTCGAAGATGATCTTTGCATAGTTAGTATTTTGGCCATAGCAGAGAGCATAAGCCATGTCCAAGAACTTTCTACTAGCTTATTCCTGACCGCCAGTCTTAGTGTCGAGGCACTGAATGATATGGGTACAAAGGTAGTGCCAAACAACTGGCATTAGACTTTTGTCGATCTTAGTGAGTTCTTTGTTGAGTTCCTGAGGGTTGTTATCCTTAGGAGGCCAGTCGTAGCCTATCTGCTCGAGGAACTCCACTATTTCCTCCTTGGTAGGGAATATGTGAGTCGTTCTGATGGCTCCAGTGGTGATGGCTAGAGATCCAAGGCTTATAGGGAAGCCGATAGCAGGAAGAGAGACACCTTTGTCGGTAACTTTGGTGATGGAGTGAGCTATGTACCAGAATTGTTAGAGATACTCAGTGATTCCAACAGGCTTATGGCAGAATGCGTATCGCCAAGGGTATTTTTGCAGAAAGAGAGCTCCGTATTTAATATAGGCATGCTCTTCAAGGATCTCCAGCAAGGCAACATGGTTGCAAGGTTTCACCATGGCTTGTTCCAGACTGATTTTGGTGACTTTGGCAGCTTGAAATTCAGTGATTAGTTGAGTAGTCTGTCTAGTGACAGAGGTGACGTTCACGTTGGTGTTGGCCATTACTATTATAGGAATTGGAAAACGACATAGAAAGAAGATGGTTTATTAAAAAAACGTATAAACTCAGAAAGTTTGGTACAAAGAATACCATAGTTTAAAAGGAAAACAAGTGTTTTGAGGAACAATATCAAAATACTTGTTATTTGACAGATTTTATCAAAAACTTTTTAAACAAAAGTTCAAGTTAAAAGCACCCAAAATGTTTATTCGGTACAAAAATGTACCATAAACAGAGTTTAGAATATTTTGGATCAAAATAATCAAAAAGTTCTTCTGTTCTAAGAAGAAACTTTAGAACATATTTTATGGTTTTGAGGTTTATTTAGGTTTAAAAACACAAAATCATATAAGAAATCACTTTAACAAAGAAGTTAAAAGTGATGGGTAGAAGTTATTAACAACATTTAAGTTGTTGATATTAGATAAAAGAAATTGAAACCAACCTTTTTATTCAAACAAAGAAAAAATGTAGAGATGCCTGTTCTTGGTGTTCTTGCTAAATGCAGAGAGAATTTGAATTATTTTTCTTGCCATGAAAGTTATGAGCGCGTAAAGAATAGAAAGAGGTTGAAAAATACCTTTTATAGGTTGATGAGAGAAAAAGAAGAGAGAGAGAGAGAGAAAGAAACAAAACGCCGGTTTCTACTTTTTGGGAAAATGTAATTATGACATTTGCACGCCCCTCTGGTTTGAGTGGATAAGAAGACGTTATTGCCCACGTGTGTCAGAATTAGACTAACACGTCCTTTTTCACAAATAATAAAAATATCATTTAAATTAATAAATGTTAATCATTATCCTTAAAATCCTCTTATCATTGGGAATAAATGCATTCTCAGTGATGGGATTTTCTTTTCAAGAAGCATTCTCTGAATATGAAGACATTCAGAGAGTGTAAGGAAAGAAATTCATACCTTAGTGGGATTTCCATATCATATACGTGAGTTCTAGAAATGAACTAATAAATTTGATGACTCAGTTTGTCATCACTGAAGGATATATGTTGATTATTGAAAATATTTACTCTTCAGCGTTCAACATACCAAGTTCGCTGATTAGAAGATTAAATCTTGATTCCTCAAGAAGTTTTGTAAATAAATCAGCGAGTTGATATTCAGTGGGTACAAAATAAAGTTCAATTTCACCATTCATAACATGATCTATGATAAAATGATATCTTATCTCAATATGCTTGGTTTTGGAGTGAAGTACATGATTATTAACTATTGCAATGACACTAGTGCTATCACAATAAATTGTAATTTTGGATAACTGAATATCATAGTCTCTGAGTTGGTTTCTCAACCAAAGAATTTGGGCACAACAACTCCCAACGGCTACATACACAACTTCAGCAGTTGAAGTGGACACTGAATTTTGCTTTTTGCTTGTCCAACTTACCAGCTTTCCTCCCAGAAGCTGACAGCCTCCAGTGGTGCTTTTCCTATCAATTTTGCATCCTGCAAAATCACTATCTAAGTAACCAGTTAGATCGAACCCATAGTATTTGGATTACCAAAGACCAATATTAGGAGTTCCTTTTAGATATCTGAAAATTCGCTTTACAGCGATCAAATGTGATATCAAGTTGAGTACGTGATATCTTGTTGACTCGCTGTTAGATATAGCAGTGAGCCAATCATTCCTCTATAGGTAGTGACATTAACAAGTTTCCCATCAGGGTCCTTGTAAAGTGTTAGAGGAGGTGCCATAGGAGTTTTCATTGAAGAATTTCAGTGAGGTCAAATTTTTCCAGACTATCTTTAACATACTTACTTTGACATATAAAAATTTCTTTATTTGATTGCTTTATCTGAAGACCAAGAAAATATGTTAGTTCATCCATCATACTCATTTTATATTCCTATTTCATATGATTAGAAAAACGAGTACAAAGCTTAGGTTTTATGGTGCCAAATATGATGTCATCGACATATACCTAAGCAAGAATGGTGTGACCCTTATGTTTCCTCACAAACAGGATTTAATCAATCATTCCACAGACAAACTTCTCTTTTTAGATATTTTTGGACAGGGTGTCATACCAAGCTCTAGGAGTTTGTTTTAACCCATAGAGAGCCTTTTCCAGTTTATAGACATAACCATGATGCTTAGGATCAAAGAAGCCTGGAGGTTGTTCAACATAAACTTCCTCATTAAGTTTGCCATTCAGGAAGAAACTCTTCACATCCATCTGAAAGACTCTAAGTTTTTATGGGCTGCATAGGCTAGGAAAAGTCTAATTGCTTCTAACCTGGCAACAGAAGCAAAGGTTTCATCATAATGGATACCTTCTTCCTATCTGTATTCCTAAGCAACAAGTCGAGCCTTGTTTCGTGTTACAATGCCATTTTCATCTAACTTATTGCAGAGCACCCATTTGGTGCCAGTAACAGTTTTACCAGATGGACGAGGGACAAGATTCCAGTTTTGTTTCTCTGAAACTTAGTCAGTTCTTCTTGCATAGCACTGATCCAATCAGGATCAGTGATAGCTTCATCGATCTTCTTAGATTCTAAGACAGAAATAAAGTTAACAAAGAGACATATATTACCCATACGTCATCGGGTTTTAATACATGTATCTAGATCTCCTAATATTTGATCGATGGGATGATCTCAAGCCCATCGCTGAGCAGGTAGTTGAGGAGTTTGATAAATAGAAGATTCAGCGACTTGGTCAGGGGTTAAGAAAGACGCTTCAGCAACGGCTTCTTCAGCATTTCTTATAATCCTTGGTTGAGATCCATAAGGGTTATCATTCTCTGGAATAGAGTTTGATACTTGATTATTCACTGATGAATCGTTGTTTGAAGTTTTAGAGGGAGGAATATGATTAAGAAGAGTAACACTTATTCCAGAAGAGGAAGCATTGTTACTATTAATCATAGTAGGAATGATATGAGGTCCTTCATCATCATTTGGTTCAGTACAAGGAGGAGCATTGAAGTATGATTCAGGTTCCCTATAATGAGACTTCATCCAGTTGTGCAAATATTCATCATCTTCAGAGACAGGAATGACGTTTGTTGAACGTTATTCATCAAAGTTGACATTTATGGTTTTTCAACATGTTGTATTCTTTTGTTGAAGACTCTGAATGTCTTGGATACTGAGGAGTATCCGAAAAATAAACCATCATCAGCCTTTGGATCGAATTTTTCCAAGATGATCTCTGTCATTCAGGATATAACACTTACATCCGAAGATGTGTAGAAAACCCAGAGATGGTTTTCTTCCATGAAAGAGTTCATAGGTTGTTTTCTTGAATCTCTTAAGTATCAGGGATCGATTTTGAGTGAAACATGTAGTGTGAACTGCTTCAGCCAAGAATTGAGTTGGTAGATGAGATTCAAGCATTGAGCGAGCTGCTTCAATTATTGTTCGATTTCTTCTTTCAGCAAAACCATTTTGTTGAGGAGTCCTAACTGAGGAGAAATTATGAGAAATTCATTTGTCTTCAAAGAAATTAACTAGGGTATTGTTTTTGAATTCAGTGCCATGATCACTTCTCATGGAACGGACAGTGAGATTATTCAGGACTTTCATCTTCTTGATGAAGGTAATGATTTCTTCTGGAGTGTTACTCTTGGATCTGAGAAACAATACCCATGTATACCTGGATTACTCATCAACTATGCCAAGAGTATACTTCTTTCCAGACATGGATTGGATAGGGATGAGCATCGGAACCGGGTACCCGCCTGTGGAACCGGAACCGCTTTGGAACTACCGGTTCCGAAACCGGAACCGATGTGATTGGTTACGGTTCCAGTTCCTAAAATACGGAACCGATCAGGACTGGTTCCGGTTCTCATTTTTTTGGAACCGTTACCCGCTAGGTACCCGCTACCTGCCACTTTTAAATAAAAAATATTTTATATATTTATAAATAATAAATAAAAACTCAAACTTTTTAAATTGTTTATGTAATAATTAGTTTTTATCGGATTAGTTTTGACCATTTGTTGTATTTATTACTTTAAGTCGGTATTTTGTAGTTTATAATTACATTTTTATCGTATGCAATGTAAAAAAAGTTGAAACCGGGTACCCAGTACCGGAACCGGTTCCCATCGGTTCCGGTTCTGGTTCCAAAATATAAGGAACCGGTGTTAGCGGTTCCAGTTCCATGGAGAATAGTCGGGTACCCGGTTATGCTCACTCCTAGGATTGGACATTGACAGGTCCAAAGAGATCCGTATGGAGTAAGTGAAGAGGTGTGGTAACTGATGAGACTTGCTTTGATCTGAAGCTCGCTCTTCTCAATTTTTCTTTTTTCACATGATGAGCAAAGAGATACCTTTGCAAAAGAATGTTTAGGGAGTCCATTGACAAGTTCTTTTCTTGATAAATCATTTATCATTTTGATGTTCAGATGTGATAGTCTTTTATGCCAAAGCCAATTTACATCTGGAGAGACTTTAGAGAGAAAGAAAATATTCTTTGAATGAGAGCTATCCATGTTGATGACATAGACATTTTCAGATCTATTGCCCTTAAGAGCAAGTTGGTCGTTTTTATCAGTAACAACACCTTTTGTCTTTATGAACAAGACTTTGAAGTCTTTATTGTTGGAAAACTCATACTTTAATGTGGCATTAGGACCATTTATGTAATAAATATTGGGAAACTAATATATTTACAATTTATATCCTAAACTATGCCATCATGACAAATCAGTTACTTGATGAGAGTAATAGTCATATATATAAATAGATGGTCAAAATATATTTTCTCATTAGATGCTTCAAACATACAGGACAGAGTGGGAGACCGTACTCTCTTCTCCCAAAACACACTAATCTATGCCCTCTCAATCTATCCATCAAGAAGGAAGCATTATAACGAGAATAAGGAATACGAAATCGATTGACAACAATGGTTTCTTCTTCATCAACAAATTTAACTGTTATTGATGAAATCAATTAGTGATCATGAAATTAAATCATGTTTTATGTTTGATCTGATTAACATGTGGTATCAGAGCAGGGTTTTGATTTATATATAATCTGCTCTAATAACTATAAACCCTAATTTCTTGATCACATGAATTCGCAAATTGTGAAACTGCACTTCGATAAAACAAATACAAATGGATGGATTAGTTGTCATCAATACCCACATGAAATCATTTATTTATTTATTTGTGTATATCTGAATCCCATTATATCAATTATTATTCTGTTTAGTATTTATTTATTTTATCCCACGAATCCCATGGATTAGTAATCATGCTCATGATCCATGTTATCAGTTATTATTTTATTTAGTTTTTTCTTTTTCTTTTCCCATATGCTACAAACAATAGTGATTATTTGCATAATTGTATGATATGTTATGCTATTTTCTTGATATGCATAATCATATAATATTATAAGAACATTTACTTTTTGGATTTTATGAAGATATTTGTTCAAAATGTTCATCATCGACTTGAGTAACCGCCCCAACGGAAGATTACTTAAAGTAAAGTTTAATAATGTCATATTATAAACGTTTAAATTGTCACTCAATGAACCCAATGACGACTTGATTGATGATTTAATTGATGATATTAGCAAAATTTGCTTTTATTACATCTCTGCCCAACGGTGATATGTAATAATTTTGTATGCTTAGTTTAATTAATGATACCTAATTGTTTGTTTGTTAACCAAACCAACGTGAGGTTGATAACCGGACTCGATATCTTATGAACTTGTTATTTTTGTGTTTATAATAGGTTGTATGTTTGTACTGATATGCTTCATGTTATATTTATATCCCTAAGATCATTTAGCTTCATATTTGCATACATTTTATGCCCTATCATTTTAGCATCCACTTTAACTCCTAATTACGGCGTTGAACCATTGACAGGTACGAACTTTCCAACATGGAGGGATTCTGTGAAATTGACTTTAGGGGTGATGGATCTTGATCATGCATTACGTACTGATGCTCCTACCGCACTTCATGATAAGAGTATGGCGGAGCAAAAACGTGTGTATGAACAGTAGGAGCGATCAAATCGGATGTCCCTCATGATAATCAATAATTCTATCTCTGTAGCTATTCGCGGAGCCATTCCTGACTCGGACAATGCGAAAACCTACTTAGACTCTGTGGAAGAACAATTTAAGGGTACCTCTAAAGCTCATGCAAGCACTGTGATTCTCAAGATTTGACTACTAAATATTATGGTACTAGTGGTGTATGTGAGCACATCATGATGATGAGTGATATGGCAAATAAGCTCAAAGGCGTGGATATGGAGGTTAGTGAAGGTTTTATGGTTCACTTTACAATGACTTCTCTTCCTGCACAGTTTGATCCTTTAAAGATCAACTATAACACGAAAAAGGAGAAGTGGAAGATGAGTGAACTAATCGACATGTGTGTGCAAGAAGAAGAGCGCCTTAAAATTGAAAAACCTGATGTTGCTCATGTCACCATTATAACTCCATCTAAAAGGAAAGGTAAAAAAGCTCAAAGGTTCATAAAAGGAATGCAAATGTAGCCTCAAGCTCAACAGCTCCAAAGGGTTTGTTTCGTTGTAAATTCTGCCACAAGAAAGGACATGGCCAATGATAATATGATACTGCCTGAAATTCAAGGACTGGTTAGCGAAAAAAGGTAATCATCTATTTATGATTTACGAGTCTTTTAATATTAATGTTCCTAAAAACACATGTGGGTTGTTTCCGGTTCCATGATTCATGTTGCAAACTCCTTACAGGGATTCCATATAATCCAGAAGCTGGAAAGAAACCAAAGGACCATTAAAGTTGGAAGTGGTGACGATCTAAATCTTGAAGCTATAGGTACGTTGCAATTAGTAATGTAAAGTGGCCATTGTATTAACTTAAATGATACTCTTTATGTACCAAGGATGACTCGGAATTCAATGTCTGTATATATATATTAGACATTGATGGATATTGTGTATCATTTGGTAATGGTAAAGTCACTATTAGCTTAAATCATGTCATCATTGGTCGTGGTTGCTTAGAAGGAAATCTCTATAAACTGTGCTTGGATGACCAATTCTCAAAATCTTTGTCATCATATAATGTGAACGAAAACTTGAATAAAAGAAAACGGGACTTGGAAACTTCATCAATGTTATGGCATCAACGCTTAGGCCACATCTCACGAGACTGAATGTTAAGACTCGTGAAAGATGGTGTGTTGCCAACTCTCGATTTCAATGATTTTGAGACATGTGTGAAGTGTATTAAAGGAAAAATGGCGAAGGGAAAGGAGTTCTAGTTTGTTGGAACTCATACACATCGACATCTATGGACCTTTTCCTGCTGGAATATCTAGACATAAATCGTTTATCACTTTTATATATGATCATTCACGCTATATGTATTTGTATTTAATAAATGAAAAATCTGAATCACTTGACATGTTTAAAGCCTTCAAGGCCGAAGTTGAAAATCAACTCGACCGTAAGATAAAGGTAGTGAGATCGGATAGAGGAGGTGAGTTTTACGGTAGACATACGGATGTGGGTCAAGCTCCCGGGTCTTTCTTTGATTTTTGCAAAGATCATGGGATAGTGAACCAATATACCATGTCGGGCACACCTCAACAAAATGGTGTGGCTGAGAGGAGAAATAGAGCTCTTATGGACATGGTACAAAGTATGTTGACAAATACAACTCTACCTCAATTCTTATGGACCTAGGCATTAAAAACGGCGGTTCACATCCTAAATAGGGTTCCTTCTAAATCTGTTCCTAACACTGCTTTTGAAATATGGACAGGAAGGAAACCTAGCTTAAGGTACCTAAGGGTATGGGGTTGTCCCGAACGATCAAAGGGATACAGATTCTATTGTCCATCACACACTACCCGGATAGTAGAAACACGACATGCTAAATTTGTTGAGAATTATGAAAATAATGAGAGTATTAAAAATTGTGGCATAGATCTTCAAGAGGTTCGTGATGAAGCACCGATAATACATGTGCCCATTTTGATAAACACACCACTTGAAGACTCAAATGTTCCACCTACATCTCCTAATGAAAGTTTAACAAACTTAGAAACAAATGTTGAAATGCAAAACAATGAGAATACTCAAATAATTAATAATGAGTCTCAATAAACTCAACAGCCTTTAGGGAGATCACAAAGATCTAGGCGGTCCACTAGTTTTGACGATTACATTACCTACTTAAATGAGGTCGATCTTGACTTAGGAAAATGTAACGATCCTATATCCTATAATGACGCCATGGATAGTCATCAATCTTCTCATTGGAATGAAGCTATGATTGATGAACTTGATTCCATGACTAAAAATGATGTTTGGGAACTTGCTGAATCACCAAAGGGTGCTAAACCCGTAGGATGCAAGTGGGTATTTAAGACTAAACTCGACTCAAAAGGAAACATCGAACGTTATAAAGCCCGATTGGTGGCTACAGGATATACTCAAAAGGAAGGTATAGATTATCAAGAAACATTTTCTCCTGTTTCAAGAAAAGATTCCTTACGGATCGTGATGGCCCTTGTAGCTCGTTTTGACTTAGAGTTACATCAAATGGACGACAAAATCGCATTTCTTAATGGAGATTTACATGAAGATGTTTATATGACCCAACCTAAAGATTTTAAGGCTAAGGGTTAAGAACATCTTTTTTGTAAGCTGAAAAAGTCAATATATGGGCTTAAACAAGCATCCCGTCAATGGTACTTAAATTTCGATGAAGTCATGAAGAAAAATGGTTTCATCAAAAATCAAGTGGATCAATGTATATACTTCAAGATGAGTGGGAGGAGTTTTGCTATGCTTGTACTTTATGTTGATGACATTTTATTGGCAAGTAATAATATTGATTTGTTTCATGAATCAAAACGCTTTTTTTCACGTCACTTTGACATGAAAGATCTCGAAGAAGCCTCTTATGTTATTGGAAAAGAAATTCACTGAGACCGTACCAAAGGAACATTAGGATTGTCCCAAAAGGGGTACATTGAGCGTTTACTCAATAGGTATAATATGCAACATTGTTACCCCTCAATCGCACCTGTAGTTAAGGGAGATGTTTTCGGGTCTTTTCAATGTCCAAAAACAGAGGTAGAAAAGGAACAAATGAGATTAATACCTTACGCTTCTGTAGTTGGAAGTTTGATGTATGCTCAAGTTTGTACACGTCCCGACATTGCCTATATAGTTGGTATGCTAGGCAGGTATCAATCTAATCCTAGCTTAGATCATTGGAAAGTCGCTAAAAAGGTGTTACGATATCTTCAAGGGAGTAAAGATTACAAACTAACTTATAAAAGAACGAATGATCTAGAAGTGGTTGGATTTTCCGACTCTGACTTTGCAAAATGAAAAGATGATAAAAAGTCGACTTCGGGATATATTTTCATGCTGTCAAGTGGGCCTATTTCATGGAGGAGTCATAAGAAACAATTGACAACAACCTCAACTATGATGGCAGAGTATGTTGATGTTTATAATTCTACATGCCATGGAATGTTATTAAGAAACCTTATAGGAGGACTCAAAATCGTGAACTCCATATCGAGGCCATTGAAAGATATATTGTGATAATTTTGCCGCCGTAAGCTTTTCTAATATTAATATCTCAAGTGGGGCATGATTATATCTTGATACAAAGTACTTATTTGTACGAGAACGAGTAGAGGAAAACAACCTTTGTATCGAGTGTATTAGCACTCATGATATGCTAGCGGATCCGATGACAAAAGGTCTTCCACCCAAAGTATTTCAAGAACACGTCGTCAAGATGGGTCTAACTCAAGATCTTGTATAAATTTATTTCTAGCATAATGTTTTAGTATAATTATGTTCATAAGACAAGTAATTGATTATAATTTCCTCGTATGTTATTTAATGTTTGTCTATAATTATGAATTGTGCACACTTATGTTAATTCATGGACAACTATATATTGTTTACCACATTATGTTTTAATGATTTTGGGTTGATACAATCTTGATGCTCTGTATAAGTGCCTTAGTATGATTGATGGGATTCTCATGTCGATATTGACACTTACGAATGTATCTTTTTGCTATTTACAAAGTATCATGAATATAAAATCAACCAAACTTATAATGAACCTAATCATAAATGGTCGCTAGTCCAAGTGGGAGAAGGATGGAAAATTCCGACTTTAATGTGGCCTTAGGACCATTTATGTAATAAATAGTGGGAAACTAATATATTTACAATTTATATCATAAACTATGCCATCATGACAAATCAGTTACTTGATGGGAGTAACCGTCATATATATAAATAGATGGTCAAAATATGTTTTCTCATTAGATGCTTCAAACGTACGGGACAGAGTGGGAGACCGTACTCTCTTCTCCCAAAACACCTAATTTTTGTCCTTTCAATCTATCCATCAAGAAGGAAGCATCATAACGAAAAAAAAGAATACGAAATCGATTGACAACAATGGTTTCTTCTTCATCAACAAACAATTCAATTAAGTTTGGATTTCCATGTAAGTTTTATGTTCATCAAATTTAATTTTTATTGATGAAATCAATTAGTGATCATGAAATTAAATCTTGTTTTATAGATTTTTCATAGGTACCCATAGAACTATGGGTCCTGCAGAGTTAGTGGAAAGGTTAAAGACAACATCTTTCCCATTCACTGAAGATTTTTCTTCAGTGGACTTTGTCACCTTAGTTGTTTCACCAACTTTGGTGGATTTCGTTTTTACTGATTTCTCAGTTTTACCTACTTTTTTCCGTGAGATATCTTCTCAACCATGGTGGCATTAGGTCACTTGCTTGCAATGTGGGTAGTTTCCCCACAATGATAGCACTCCCTATATCTGAAAGAAGGTTTAGTACTAGAAGCATGAAATATAGAGGGCTTAAGATTCTCAGGAACAGGACCAAGAATTCCTTTATCCATAGACCTTGGAGGAATCACTAGTTTCTCATGTTTAGAGGGAGTGAGATCTATCTTGATTCGGGGGAGTTGATCTCTGAATATACCCAGGGATCTTCTTCCCAGAAGTCGAAAGATGACTCACAGAAGGAGTAGAATGAACTTTCTTCAGTTTAGGAGATTTCTTGACCTTAGGAACATGAACAATGGACTTGCCTTTAATCACATTCTTTGAGTCCTTGGAGAGGGGTTCAGAATGTTTAGACTCAAGTGTAGAGGAACACTGAGTGGAAGTGTCAAAGATAGAGGATACAAACAGGGGAGTAGCCAGAATTTTAATTTAGAGAGGGCTTAAGTTCTTAAGATTTAGTTTGTCGATTGATATTATTCAAACAAAAGGTTAATGTGTGATATGCGATTAATGTTAGTTCTTATAAGTTTCATGGGTTTTGAGAGGAAAAGTTGAGTTATGTGTATAGATTAATAAATTAAAAAAACCCAATGAATATCGTGACTTTTTTATCTATAAAATGTTAGAAAAAGAGATGAATATTATATATTACAATGTTAATTGAAATCAAAAAAATATTTTTACCATTAAGTGAGTTGTTACTAGATGAATACATCGTAAATGACTTCAATATAAATTTATTTATTATATGGACAAAAAACATATTTAATTATTCGGAAGAGAAAAAGTAAAAATATGAAAACTTATTACAAAAGGTAATGATATAAAAACTTACTACAAAAGGTAATAATATAAAAACTTTGATTTATATATTCTTAACTTTTGTATAAATATATCAATATTGATTTAACTTATTATAAGTTTTGTTTTAATAAAGTTTTATTAAAATGTTTGACACAAAAAAAATAATAATAATGTAAATGAAAATACGTAATAAATATAACTAATACAAACCAAATATTGACATTTAAATAAAAAAAATTAAAAAAAACTAAACTTAAACCAAGGGGATCGAACCTGAGATAGACATTTAAAAGAAAAACTTAATTTGAATCTCAGATTGAAATTTAAATAAAAAAAATTTAAAACAATAAATAAATATAAATAAAAAAAAATATAAATTTAAAATACAATGCTCGAACTTGGGTCTGAATGACATAACACATAGCTTAAACCATCTCCTCTACTAATGCTTATGTGTTTTATTTCATATATATATATATATATATATTATATGATAGAATAGTTAGGGGGGCTCAACACCATTCAGTCCCTCCTTGTCTCCGCCTCTGGATACAAAAGTTCCAAACTTAAGCATGGAACGATCCTTGAGCAGTTCTTCCTGATCAGAAGAGTATTCCAGACCACTTTTAATCTCTATGGGGATCTGAGCATTGATGATCTCACTAGCCTTTACTGAGGCCTTGCACCATCCTTCTGTGGTGGATTTTTCAGCTTTGAGATCTGCGATGGTCTTTTCGCACTCAGTGATAGCTTGTTGTTTCTCAATGCTTATTGTTTGATTTACAAAGACTTGGTCTTTAAGATCGTATTCGACCTTAGTTAGTTCTTTGATTTTTAGATGACAGTTTTTAAGTTATTCAGTTAAGTTGGAGTTAATTTGTTCATCTTTGGTTTACCATTTAAAGCATTGTAAAGGTCAACAGTTAAAGTGTCGAGGAGTTTTTCAGATTTGACACCAACCTAAGAAAAGGAAGACGAAGGATTTTTTGTTGAAGAAGCTTTAGCGGCTTCTTCAACTTCTTCGATTCTTGCCATAGGGCAAATAAGAGTTATTTCTTCTTCATTTGACCCTGATTGATCAGTGGTTTCGGCCCAATCAACTTCTTCAGCGACAAGACCTATGCCTTTGCGCTCGGATTTCTTCATATTTAGATATTTGTCCTACAATTTAAGAAATTTGTCATCTTTGGTTTGAAGGATATCTGAGAAGGAAAATATTTTTGCTAAATTTAGGAGGCTTAGCAAGAGATCCATTGTCATTGTAGTTTGTATTTTGATTAGCCATTTTAAAACAAGATATTATTTTTAAAGACTAAAAGCAATAAACACTGCTCTGATACCACTCGTTGGTCCCTAAAGAGTCTACAAGAATGTATAATGATATAAAGAGTTTGTAGAAGGCGGGGATGAATACAAACACAACTTTTTCAATTTTTAAATAAGTTTATTGAGATAAACAAATTTATAGGTTATAAGTGAATAAGAACAAATATTAAAAGTTATTCTATTAATTTTGATGCACAAGATATGGAAGAGATAAGATCAGAGGTTAAAGGAGAGAGTTAAGCATGCATGAAGATGAAGATGGGGGTCTTCATCTGTTTATACGCAATGCATAAAAAATGCTAGTCAAAGGGTACATGCCACGTGTCAAGTATCCATAGGAAATTTGTCATTTGTTCATAAAGCAACTATGCTTTAGCCGAATATGAACAGTGACCTAATCAGAGTTGGTAAGCACGTAAGAGACAATCAAGTAACTTCGTACATACTTTCTGACCAAGGTATGGGGGTTCGACATTTCTTGCATCAAGGATAAGATCAACTTTGATCTTGCTGAGTAGGCTTCATTTGATCGCTGATACTTGAGGCTTCAAGGAGGAATCCTTCAGGTATCACTAAGACATATGCAAGATTTCACACTTCTTCTAGACGAACGTTGCTATCACTGAACCGCTTCAGATCACGAGTTATCCCTCTCTATCTTCAGTTAGGTCTTCCTCTTAAAGTACTTCCTGAGTTTTAGCGATCACTGAGTGCAATCAGTGTTTGCTATCGCTGAATTTGAACAGTAACATCAACTTGGATTTTTACTAAGTATAAGATGAATCATATCCAAATCACTGAAGGAGGTTCGATCAACATCTTTTACATTGCATGGTTCTTGATATCCCGAAAAAGTGTCAAACCTTTCTTTGTATGATCTAAACAAGACATCTAACATTTTCTCTACCTCCAAGCACCTCTTTTTCCATGGGATTTTCCTTCGTTATGTTATATGTAATCATCTTTCTTAACGCATGTATGATAACAGATGATTTCATTGTAGGATCTAACATAACCACAAAATACATAAAATCATTCAACTTGTCAAACCTCCCTCAATACTTATCGTATTTTTCTCGCATTACCCCAACCATTAAACAAAAATCGGGATCCGCCTCCCACATACGTAGATGTTTGTCTACGTATAAAATTTCTCTAAAAAATAGATGCGACAAAGGCCTTGAAGTGGCCGAAAATTTGAATGTTCAGGCACTCTATCAAGATCCCGAAAATAATTAGCATCTTCTATTTCAAACGCAAAAAAAACATATCTTAACTCGACGACAATCTTCAACATGTTAAAGGTGGAATTTCACCTAGTAGGGCAATGACTACACAAAAACTCATTTGATTCAACTTGACGATTTTTCATGCACTTCTTAAACAAGTATATTCTTGGTGTATAATGTCTAATATACCTAATTGCCTTTTGCATACACTCAATATGATAATTATGCTCTTTTAAACCATCTTTCACCACCAAGTTTAGAATATGAACCATGCACCTAACTTGAAAATGTTTTCCACTATCATACATGTTAGGTAACATTTTCACCAAATACTCAGTGCTTTATCATTAGTAGATGCATTATCCACCGTCATAGTCATAACGTTTTGTATCCCCCAACCTTGAATGCAGTATAGCAATTCACGACCCATATCATCCCTTCTATGACTCTCAATGGGTCTAAGATTAATAATTCTTTTATGCATTACCCGATCGTCATCTATAAAGTGAGCCGTAACAACCATATAATTAACCCTTTGACATGATGATGTCCAAGTATCTATGGTCAAGTAAATGGAATTTGTTGGTTTACTTAAATAAGCCAACAAATTATTCCTTTCATCTATGTAATGTTTTGCAACATCTCTAGAGACTTTGTGACATGATGGCAAAATAACTTTACCATTTAACGCATTAGTGTATTCAACAAATGCCTCATTTTCCACAAACTTAAACGGCAATTCACGAACAAGAACCTTTTTTATTCACGAACAAGAACCTCTTTTCTATAGGTCCCATAGATTTTTTCAACATTAATAATAATTATGGTTCTGGTTTAGACAAGATGAACGCATGTCTTATTATTGTCCACCTGAGATGCTGAACTCTAGCACTAGCTACACGTTCATGGGCTCACCACCCTAATTATCTCATTAAGTCTACATGACTTGGAATGCTAGAGAATTTACATCATAAGGATTTCATAATTATTGCATATATATTTGGATCAATGTAGAGTTTCCTATACCCCATGTGTATATATAAAATGGTCTCGTAGAAGTTGTCATCAGAAGGATATAGATGATATGGGAAAAAAATCACCTATCCTATATTTCCCTATCCCACCCATGTCCCACCACTAAAAAATTGACACATAAGCAATCATTAAAACTAAATGAAAATTAACTCCTAATTAACTTAACACCGTTAACCTAGCCTCTAACCCACTATTGTTCCAAACACCCCATCCACCCAAACATCCCTCATTCCTTATTTAAGAAAGGGAGAATTTCATCTATATCCTTTAAAAATTCCTATATTACATATATATCCTTGTAAGCTTTGATTTTACATATATATCCTTCTAAACGTCAAAAACTCACACATATATCATTCTCCGTAATTTAATTATTATTAAAATATTTAAAAGATACAAATTTTTACTTAACTACCCTTCTAAACTATCCTAATTTATTTAAGGAAAAAAAATCAAAATCAAAAACAAAACCTAACCTATGTTATCCCAACCCCATCTTCCCCACCACCCATCTTCTAAAACCCACCTTCCTTTTTTCCGGCAACCACCCTTCTAAAACCCACCTTCCTTTTTTCCGGTCACCACCATTTTTTCCGGCAACCACCCTTCTAAAATGTACCTTCCTTTTTTCCGGCCACCACCATTTTTTCCGGTAACCACCCTTCTAAAACCCGTCTTCCTTTTTTCCATCCACCACCAATTTTTCCGGCAACCACCCTCCTAAAACCCACCTTCCTTTTTTCCAGCCACCAAAATTCCGGCAACCACCCTCCTATAAACCACCTTCCTTTTTTCCAGCCACCACCATTTTTTCCGACAACCACCCTCCTAAAACCCGTCTTCCTTTTTTCCGGCAACCACCCTCCGTTTTGTGGATAAAAAATTAAAAAACCATATGGGATTGTGATTTTATGTAGCTAAACATAAGCCCAAGTGGCATCAAAATATACCACATTGCTTTGGCCACTTCATCAATGGAAGTAATATATAATGGTGGTGGCCGGAAAAAAGGAAGGTGCATTTTAGAAGGGTGGTTGCCGGAAAAAAGGAAGGTGGGTATTAGAAGGGTGGTTGCCAGAAAAAATGGTGGTGGCCGGAAAAAAGGAAGGTGCGTTTTAGAAGGGTGGTTGCCGGAAAAAATGGTGGTGGCCGGAAAAAAGGAAGGTGGGTTTTAGAAGATGGGTGGTGGGGAAGATAGGGTTGGGGTAGCATAGGTTAGGTTTTGTTTTTGATTTAGATTTTTTTTCCTTAAATAAATTAGAATAGTTTAGAAGGGTAGTTAAGTAAATTTGTATTTTTAAAATATTTCAATAATAATTAAATTAAGGAGAAGGATATATGTGTGAGTTTTTGAGGTTTAGAAGGATATGTACGTAAAATCAAAGTTTACGAGAATATATATGCAATATAGAAATTTTTAAAGGATATAGATGAAATTCTCCCTAAGAAATATTCCTCCCTAAATAAAATATAAACATATAATAATTATTATTTTTCTCTCCTTATTCATTTTAGGAAAAAATATATTATATCACATATTTATACATGAATATTTTTTCTTCAAGTTTTTAATTATTCTTTTCCAATTTAAATTTAATTAACCTTGGATTTTTTTTGAAGCTGTGAATTTTTAAATTGAATAGGATATTTCTATAATAAATTTTAATTTTTGAAAAATTGTTTCTTTATTCTCAAACATAAAAGTGTACATATTATTTATAAAAGTTAATCAAGCAAAACATAAACCAAATGTAACAAATTTAGAACGAAAAATATAACTAATATCAAACATAATAATTAATTAAAATCCATATCAATCAATTTAACAAGATAAATATAATATTTGACATAATAACTAAATTCCATGTCAACTAGTTATAGCTTTGAGAATGATAACATCACTAAGCCAAATCATTAAATTCCCTCAAAAAGTGGCTATCATCAAACCAAGTGGATGTAGACTCAGCTTGCAAAAGTAATTCTGTGATGCTTGTTCTTGTACTAGGATTTTCATGTGTCAAGCCAATCTGTACAAATATAGATATATACATACATCATCAATTTATAACATAATTCTTGAAATAAAAATAGTAAAAAATATAATATATTACATGGTTTGGTGTTGTGGAATATGACAAATCTGGCTGCGAAAATGGGATATAACAATTGACTTGATCATTGCCATTATAGCCTTGTGAAACCTACAAAATTAAATATATAATTCTAATATTGTCAATCATTATAATTAAAAATGTAAAGTTAAAAAATAAGAGAGAAAAAGCTGAACCTCTTGTGTTGACAATTTCTTCTTGGAAACTTTTCTTTTCTTACGAGACATCTCAAGAGCATTCTTTGGACGTAAAGAACTACCGTGCAATCTCTTGTTATTTGTTTTTACACCTTTTGTTGTTGTATTGACTTCACTAGTAGCATTGGTCTTCTTGTCACCTTCAACTCTCTCTTCTCTCAAACATGCCTCAACGTCATTCTAAACTCTTTTAAAGCCATCTCTAGCAATTTTATAGGCTTTTTCAAATTTTGATGCTCTTGTTACAATGTGAGTGTAAGATCTGGACGAATCTTGATAACGTAGTACCAAACATGCTTTAGGGTCATCACCTTTTTTAATCTCAAATGTACTATTCCGCTCCTGTTCCTAACTCAGTACAAAGTTGTATATCACAATTGTAAGCCTTTGAAAATTCAACCTCAAACATTCTCAACACTGCAGGGGTATACAAAGTTGCTCCATGGTTTAAAATTTCAATAGGAAGGGATGGCGCTAAATTACGTTGACTTACTCTAAAGTCTGCTTTTAGCTCTTCATAACGATGATCCACAATCAACCTCTCAAAATGTTCTAAAAAATGCAACATTGAGTGTTGATAACTAACATACTTTTTAAGATGATTATACTTTCACTTCGTTAAGTAGTAGTTATGTTTGCACAAAAAATCTCTCTTCCATATACCAAAGCCCATTTTTCCTTCAACTTATACTGTTGAGCTAACCAATCATTGCTTTCAAGGCCATATTTCCAAAGCATGTTCCGCCAAGCCTTTATGAATTCACATTCTTCATCATATTCATATATGCAATTTCCAAAATCAGTTGCAAATTCACGAAATCTTTCAAAAACACTACTCAAGTGTTTTGCCGCATTTTGATACATACGTCAAATACATAACCAATGATACGTTTCTGGCCATTGTGATCTTATTGCTTTTGCCATTGTTGCATCTTGATCAGTTAGAATTGTTTTTGGTTTTTCCCTAACATTGCTGCTACAAAAGTGTTAAATAACCATATAAATGTTTCAGTAGTTTCATCATATAACAATGCAGCCCTAAATATAGTGGTTTGCTTGTGATGATTTACCCCAACAAACATAGCAAAAGGCCGACAATCATTATTTTTCCTACAGATCGTGTCAAAGCAAACAACATCACCAAAGTTATATTATGATTCCTTCATTTGTGCATCTGTCCAGAAAATATTTGTTATCAGATCATCTTTATCCGTATGTAAAGCATAAAAAAAGTTATGATCTTTTGACTTCTTTTCTTGAAGATATTCAAGAACACCACCTGTATCCCCTACACACATTTGAATTGTTCTTTTGGTGCGTAAATAATTTCGGCAATCATCTAAAATAAATCCTAGATTTGCATGTCCACCGGCTCGTTTAATCATTAGTTCCATACCAGCTTTAGGAGCAATTCCTGAATTTTCACCCAATACAATTTCAGATGCTTGAGCATGGGTTATTTTCCTTTGTGACCTATGTAAGTGGCTCATATGGACACTTGCGGTCACAGGTGTATGCTCCGCAATGAAGTCAACAACTTTATATTTTCCACATTCATGAAGTTTTATCTTCATCCTCGCCAAACAACCAAACCTTGTTTCGGCCCAATGACGTCTCACATTATCATACCGTTTATATTTTTTACGAAAGCCTTCACATGAGCAACAAAAGGTTCTAGTTTTCGTTAGTCCATCTTTATTATCTTTATGTCCTTTGCTTCTTCGTATGCTAAAGTCAACTTTATAAGCATAAAGATTATAAAAACTATAAGCTTGTTCTTCGGTGTCAAATTCCAAACTAACCTTTGGTATATCTTCATCAAGAATGTTGGAATGGATTTGTTTAATGTCCACCACATCATCAACTGAAACTTCTTGGTCTTCGATAAACATATTGTTGGACCGTCCTTCCACACTGTTTGCATCAATATTCATTATCTTAAACAAAAAGAAAAATAGTTAGATGCTAATTTCTACAATGTGTTATCACTATTTACTATTTAATTGAAAAATATAAGATAAATAATAGTTACTTGATATGTGGTCTTCTATAAGAAAACACAAGCACATTAAAGAAAAACGAGAAGAAAAAGAAGAAAACTCGAGCATAAAATGACAAATCAAAGAAACAAGACTAAAAGTATTTTAAGAGATAATTATAATTAAAAAAAGATAAGAGATTAATTAAAAATAATTTGTGAGGAAAATAGAAATAAAAGAATATTTACTATATATTACGATATATTATTGAATCGTTTATGCATAATCCGTAAAATATATATTATTTAGGAATTATTTATTTGTTTGATTGATTTTTTTAATTATATGGCAAATTAGTAATACTTTAAAAATGAAATAATATAATTAAGTTGGAAAAAAATGACAAAGAATAATTAAATGGGTAAGAAAAATAGAAAATACGTTTTTAAAAATAATAAGATGGAATAGAAAAATAATAATTTAGAAAATGATAATTAAAAACTTGAAGAAAATATTCATGTAAAAATATGAGATATAATATATTTTTTCCTAAAATGAATAAGGAGCGAAAAATAATAATTATTATATGTTTATATTTTATTTAGGAAGGAATATTTCTTAAATAAGGAATGAGGGATGTTTGGGTGAATGGGGTGTTTAGAACAATAGTGGGTTAGAGGCTATGTTAACGGTGTTAAGTTAATTAGGAGTTAATTTTTTCATTTAGTTTTAATGATTGCTTATGTGTCAATTTTTAGTGGTGGGACATGGGCGGGAAAGGGAAATATGGGATAGGTGATTTTTTTCCCATGATATGTAGGGCATTGGTTATGCGCATCAATTTATCCGTATTTGCCTGGGGTTATGCAAATATTACATGCAGCCATATTTATTCACTTTTAGACCCACTACTAGCCAACCAATCCCATGCATACCAATTGGTAACTGGATATACTCATGATATTTTATATTTACGCATGTTTTGTTGTGTAGTATATGTGCCAATTGCGCCCCCACAACGCATACAATTAGGTCCATAAAGACAATTTAATATAAGTTGGATATTTATCCTCAACATTTTTCCGCTAATGAATCCTTGACGGGTGATCTCTTTACCGTTAGATTAGCGGATTGTCACTTTAATGAGACAGTCTTCCCGTCGTTAAGGGGAGATAGGAAAAAGGATATCCATGGGAACGACTGGAAGTGTCGTAGAATACTCCTATTTTGTCTCAGTTTGATCCCCAAACTTCACAATATAAAGTTGAAGTCAAACGAATTAGACTCGATACCTGATACGTTTAATGTTATCCAGAAGTGACAATATCACATGTACCAGCTGCAAATATACCCACAAGATTAAAAGTCCCCAAACAAGGGCACAACGCCATTGGAAAGTGCTTTACAATCACACATGGTGGAGGTGTGTTTGAGGTCGTGGCTCCCAAAAGGAAATGAGGGAAGCTACTTGGTTCAATAGATACTCATCTAAAGGAAAAGAAGAGTAAGGCACAACCATTTATCATCAATAAATAAACATCTCATGAGATTGTCTCTAACTAAAATTATGTCTATGAATCATTACTGGAGAACGCTCCGAAGTTAATATTGATTCTAGAGATCAAAGAAATCTCAAATGAATTATGAGAGTGCATATGAGTCGATGGACAGATCATACATACTCATTGAAGATATATTCACATATATTGTTGCTCATGAGATGGAGCACGATAACATCGAACCATACTCAGTTGAAGAATGTCAACAAAGAGCAAATCGACCTAAATATATAGAAGCAATCCAAAAGAATTACATTTGACAAATAAAAGGGCATTTAGTCCCGTAGTGCTAACCCACCAAGTGTAAAGCCCGTAGGACATAGATAATTCATTTGTCAAAAAAAAACATAATGAGAATAATTAAGTCATGATGTATAAGACTCTCCTTTGGCGCAAGTGGTACGTGCGAAACGTGATATCGAAATATGTAATCGTAGTGAGGTTAGCAACTCAGTCCATAGTGGACAGCGCAAGTATACACTGACCACTATGATCGTTTACCAAGTAATAAAGTTGTAAGAACCAAATATCGTATCATCAAGGACTGAAACTTAAATCAAGACACTGTTATTTCATGAACTTCCTTTTACAAGTTTCGATTAGAGAGGAAACAATATTTTGAGTTGGTTTGTTGAAAGTAATTTAACAAAGTTCTAATAATTAAAAGGAGAGATGTAATTGTGATTTTCCCTGGATTTTACATTAAATACTTGATTTATAAAAATGGTCATGGTACTGGAGCAGTGGCCACTCTCTGTCCAAAATGCCGGCTCATCTAGCACTCGCATCTTTTCCAACTAAAGCTTTATATATATAATTAACCTTCTTTGATTTGTTAGTAAGTTTTCTGAACTCGGTCAAGTTTCGATGGTGTCTACGCAGTAAGCAAAAATCCATAAGTATTTTTAATGCCCAAATGGTTGCTCCTACTTCATATGGTGAAAACTTACTATGTAAAGAATTCTTTCAAATTCCTAGCATCATCCAAGCTCATGTCACTACGTTCCGCCCAGGTCTGGGTCTCGAACTAGACAGTAAACACTTTCAAGTTATTAGCTTGTCCGCATCATTGGCATTATCGAACAATGGATGACCAAATCAAAAAGGGGTAAAAATGTATATATAAAAACTACTCAAGAATTTTACATAAAGTCCGGGTACTTCTCATTTTCTACATCTCAAAGAGAGTTTAGTTCATATCTAAGAAGGAGTAGAAAACGGAAATTAAAAGTTTGCAACAAAACATACCGAAAGATTTACCTACTGCAAGAACAGTACCCACTGTCGTATTCACCAGAGTACAATACCGAAACTAAAAATTAACTAATGCAGAAAATTAAATGCTAACTAATGAAAATTAAATGTTTCTAACTAAGAACATGAAAATAAATGCTAAGAACTAAATTATGCTCTCTAAGTAATTAATTCTATCTCTACTTGGTTGTTTAATCATATGAATGCCTTGGCCTTTATATAGAAGGCCAAGGGTCTTCCATGTAATGTCTTCAAGGTAAGATCCAGGAGGGAGCACTGCGACTGGAAGGTAAGGACCATGAAGAAAAACACACCACCTTGAGGGCAAAGACCATGGAGAAAGCACAAAGATCCCTTGGATAATGAAGCTTTCCATAAAATGGGGCTAAGAAATAAAATAACATTTATAGCCATTCTTTTACTTTTGCTTTTCAACCACCAGCAGAAAGCATGCAAATGAGCTTTCTAATCCTGCTTTTGTGTTCCCCAGTCAGCACCATCTTGGCCTCCAGCCGTTTGGCTTAATGAATCAGCTGTTCGTCACTCGGAGTGGACACTCCGGATACCAATTTGATGAAAACTCGTCTTTTAGGCATAAAAACGCCTTAAATGGTTCCAAGATATGAAAACACTTACAAATGGCTCAAGAAAATGCTTTAGACCAAAAATGGGGATTTTGGAAACAAAATGGCCGAAATTACTTAAATAAAATGTAAATAAAAGGCATGTAATAACTCTAAAATATAGAGTTATCACACCCCCAAACTTAAATCATTACTTGTCCCCAAGTAATAAAAATGACAAATAGAAAAGACTCAAGGTTGAAAAGAAAATGCATAAGGCTTGAAGGTCATCAACAGAGTTATTTTCATCATTGGGATCATCCAGGAGGTCATCATAAGCAAATGAGTCTTCACCATACGTAGGGCAGATACCAACGGGGAACACGGGCAGGAGGTTTGCAATATCCGGATCCTTAGTTGCCAAGTAGGTTTTGAGCGTAAGGTCACACTCACATTCATAACTCCAAACAGACTCTATGGACTTCTCCAATTGCCTCATCCTATCTTTGATATCCTTCACCTCATCATTCCCCTTCTTGACTTCGCTAAGGATTTTAGCTAACAAATCAGGTTGGCCAGCAGAAGAGGATTCTCCAAGGGGAGTGGGCTCTGCACGCTTCATCTTTTTCACAGTGAGTGCACTAATGGACGTGATTGTGCTCAACTAAATATCACCTGCATCTTGGGTTAGTGCCGTGATAAGGCAGGGGAGTGGGAGATTTACCTTGTTCTTCTTCCAGGCTTGAAAGATAGCCATGCTCATGAGATAACCAAGGTCTATGGGCAGATTCTTGATGATGCAATGGAGTAAGCAACATTTGTCCATGGATAAGGTACTGTCACGAGTGGTGGGCCAGAGATTGTGACGTAAGAAATGGAACCAAACCGCAGCCTCAATAGTAAGATAAGGTGCTGGCAAGAATTTCCGATCACCTTTTTGTTCCCAATTCTTACCCTCTATGACAAGAGGGGCACAAATCTCTGTCCTATCTTCATCGGAGTCTATTCCTTGCATGCAAGTGGTAAATGCACAAGACTCCGGTTGTTTAAGACCAAGAACTCTTGTGATAGTAGTAGCATCATAATTAATCACAAAACCATGAACACGTACCTTAGTCCTTGATGAACCTGCAGCCTCGGCATAGAACTCTCGGACCACCGAAGCATTCGCTTTTTGGACCGGGACTGCAAGTTTTGACCAACCAAGCTCCTCTATTTGCTTTTGAATAAAAACTTGCGCCTTCAGAAATTTCTTGTCGAACCCTCTCTCCATATGAAGTTTTTGAGGACTAAAAATGGTATATTAGCGAGCCGCGGCCTCCGTAGTAAACTGTCGTGGCTTACCAACCACTAAATCCCCAAGAGGAGGAGTAGCAGAGCTACTTCCACTCTTCTCAGAACCATCCAGGGGTTGGAGAGAGACATCATCAGAGTCATAAGAGGGGTTGGAGAGAGACACTCCAGAAGCACCAGCAGTTTTACCCTTCTTTCTTGCCTTTCCTTCATCAACCAACTCCTTCTTGGTTTTTGGCTTCTTCTTTCCTTTACCTTTCCTCATTCTTTCTTCATCAGCTTTCAAACTCGATTCTTCTTCCATGGTTATTTCTTCTTGATTAGGTTCCCTTTCTCCAACTTTTTTCGAACTTTCTTTCTTCTTTGCCGATCCTTCTCCTTTCTTTCTGTTTTCTTCCATCTTCTTCCTATTTTCTTCCATTTGCCTAACCTTTTCTACAGCCTTTTTCTTTTCTTCCAACTCTTTTTGGAGTTTTTCTTCTTGCATCTTTCTCAACCGCTCTTCTTCCTCTCTCTTCAACCTTTCTTCTTCTTCCTTTCTTGCCCTTTCCTCAGCCTCCTTTCTCAACCGTTCCTCATCTTCTTGTTGTTACTTGATCGCAAGTTGTTGTCGTTCTTCGATCACCCTTATTCTTTCTTTGAGTCTTTCATTCATGCGGGCTAATTCCTCCTCAGTATCGAGTCTCTCTCGCTCAAGAGCATCGATTTCGGAGGAAGTAGCTTCAGTACTCATCATAGTTTTAGGGCTTGAAGGACCTTCGCCGGCGTTCATGGCGTCCTCGCCAGCGTCCAGAACATCCTCGCCGGTGATTTATGTGTTCGTCGGAAGTTTGTTGAGGTCATCGGTGAGAATGCGAGCGACTTGCCGGTCTGCATGGGTGGTTTCCATCGGTTCCGGCGACGTGACGGACGTTGTGTCGGTGGCAGTAAGTCGTCGGCGAGAGAAACGGGTGGGAGGAAATGGTGTTTGGGCTGGTCGTTTTGATCTAGCCATGGATGAAGATTAAAAGGTATCTTTTAGAGAAAAAGGGTTTTGTCCTAAGAAGAAATGAAGAAGAAGAAGTATGGTGGTTAAAGGTTTTGTTTGGAAGGTAAAAGGGTTTTTGTGGAACGGTTATAGAGGAGATTAGGATAAGATTTTGAAAATTTGAAAAAGAAAACTTTTTCTTAAAATTGAAAAATAAAAAGAAAACTAATTTTTTTAAATCCCAAAAATAAAACCAACCAGGTTAAGGAATTAACCGGTTAATAGCTTAATTAGGGGGACCAAAAAGTAATCTTTATATTTTAAAGTTAAAAAAAAAAAAAAATCCTAAGGGTTATCTTGATAACCGGTTTTAAGAAATGGGAGGGAAAAAATTAACCAAAGGGTATTTTGTCTTGAAAATACAAGCACTTGAGTGCATGCTTTTTGGCAGAAAAGGTGACTAAAAGTTGAAAGTTTGGGTGACTTATGGGGTTCCTTGGGCGGCATCCATCAAATCAACCAAGCCGGCTGTCAAGCAACCAGAGTGGCCACTATGAACATTCAGAACTCAAAATTTCTTTTTGGAGCATACTTTAGCTTTCCTACAAGAGCTGAAAAAAAAATACCAAAAATAACAACAAGGGGTGAAAAATAGATGAAATAAAATATTTACTTGCACCTTTTCATGGATTTTTCTCAGTTGGGCTGAACAGGGATAGAGTGGGCACTCTCACTTAAAAAGTGTTTTACCCGACGTCCATTAACTTTAAAATTTTGTCCATCATCCGGTGCCATGAGATCGATAGTTTCAAAAGGGCTTACCTTGACCACAGTGAATGGCCCCGTCCAACGAGATTTTAGCTTACCCGGGAAGAGTTTGAGTCGGGAATTAAATAAGAGCACTTGTTGTCCTTCCTCAAACTTTCTGTGATTTGTTCTCCGATCATGCCACATCTTAGTCTTTTCGTAAGAATGGTAACGAAGCTCATCTAACTCGTGCAATTGCAAAAACCTTTTGGTTCCCGCCGCATCTTCGCTCATGTTAAGCTCCTTTAGGGCCCAAAAGGCTTTTTGTTCTAATTCGATTGGTAAATGGAAAGCTTTGCCAAAAACCAATTTAAAAGGAGACATGCCCAAAGGAGTTTTATAGGCCGTTCTATAGGCCCAAAGAGCGTCATCGAGCTTTGTTGACCAATCCTTACGGTGAGGTTTAACAACTTTCTCTAAAATGCCTTTAATCTCTCGATTTGAGAGTTCGGCCAACCCATTGGTCTGCCGATGATAAGCAGTGGCCACTCTGTGATGTATATCATACTTCGCAAGTACCGAGCTCATTAGCTTATTTACGAAATGGGTTCCTTCGTCACTTATCAAAGCCCGTGGTGTTCCAAAACGAGTGAAAATATTTTTGTGCAAAAATTTCACCACGGTATTTGGATCGTTAGAAGAGCATGCAATGGCTTCGACCCATTTTGAAACGTAATCCACCGCGACTAATATGTATTGGTTGTTGTTGGAGTTTGGGAAAGGACCCATAAAGTCTATTCCCCACACATCAAAAAGTTCCACTTCTAAGATGTTATTAAGTGGCATTTCGTTCTTTTGAGAGATATTTCCGGTTCTTTGGCATTGTTCACAATGTTTTACAAATTCATTAGAATCTTTGAAATTTGTGGGCCAATAAAATCCGCATTGCAATACTTTAGCACCGGTACGCTGTCCACCGAAGTGGCCACCGTACTGGGCTGTGTGGCAACCTTGTAGAATTTGGGGTATCTCGTTTCCGTGAACACACATTTTCTATCAACAATTTCAAGGTCGAATTCCTGCAACAAAAGTACCCAACGGATTAGTCTAGGCTTAGAATCAGCCTTGCTTATAAGATACTTGATTGCTGCATGGTCATTGTGCACTATGACTTTCGTGCCTATCAGATAGGATCTAAAGCGATCAAAAGCAAATACCACCGCAAGCAACTCTTTTTCCGTGACAGTATAATTAATTTGGGCTTCAATTAGAGTCTTGCTTGCATAGTATATGGGATGAAATAGTTTATCTTTTCGCTATCCTAAAACAGCCCCAACAGCCCACTCACTGGCATCGCACATAATTTCAAATGGAAGAGTCCAGTCTGGAGTGGTCACAATGGGTGCAGTAATGAGAGCTTTCTTTATGGTTTCAAATGCCTTCCTACAGTCTTGGGTAAATTCAAACTTCTGGTCATGTTGTAAAAGGGTGCACAAAGGTTTGGTTATTTTGGAAAAATCCTTAATGAACCTCCTATAGAAGCCGGCATGTCCTGAAAAGCTACGAATACCCTTAACGGTAGTGGGCTCGGGGTGTTGTTCAATCACTTCTAGCTTGGATCGATCTACCTCTAATCCTCTCTTAGACACAAGATGACCTAGGACTATACCTTCTTGGACCATGAAATGACACTTCTCCCAATTTAGGATAAGGTCATGCATCTCACATCTCTTTAGGCTTTTCTCCAAGTTCTTAAGGCATTCCTCAAATGAAGGTCCTATCACCAAAAAGTCATCCATAAACACCTCTATAGTGTCCTCTATCATATCAGAAAAGATTGCCATCATGCAACGTTGGAATGTTGCGGGGGCATTGCACAACCCAAAAGGCATCCTTCGGAAAGCAAAGGTGCCATAAGGACAAGTGAAGGTGGTCTTCTCTTGGTCCTCGGGGGCTATATGGATTTGGTTATAACCGGAATAACAGTCCTAGTTGGAATGAGCTCATTCTTCTCGTTTGTGATAACGGTTGTGCCTCCATTTTTAGGGACGCTGATAACTCTATATTTTAGAGTTATTACATGCCTTTTATTTGCATTTTATTTAAGCAATTTCGGTCATTTTGTTTCCTAAATCCCCATTTTTGGTCTAAAACATTTTCTTGAGCCATTTGTGAGTGTTTTCATATCTTAGAACCATTTAAAGCGTTTTTAAGCCTAAAAGACGAGTTTTCATCAAACTGGTATCCGGAGTGTCCACTCCGAGTGACGAACAACTGATTCATTAAGCCAAACGGCTGGAGGCCAAGATGGTGCTGACTGGGGAACACAAAAGCAGGATTAGGAAGCTCTTTTGCATGCTTTCTGTTGGTGGTTGAAAAGCAAAAGTAAAAGAATGGCTATAAATTTTATTTTATTCCTTAGCTCCATTTTAGGGAAAAGTTTCATTATCCAAGGGGTCTTTGTGCTTTCTCCATGGTCTTTACCCTCAAGGTGGTGTGTTTCTCCTTGGTCCTTACCTTCCAGACGTAGTGCTCCCTCCTGGACCTTGCTTTGAAGACATTACATGGAAGACCCTTGGCCTTCTATATAAAGGCCAAGGCATTCATATCATTCAACAACCAAGTAGCAAGAAACAACCAAGTAGAGATAGAATTTCTTAGAGAGCATAATTTAGTTCTTAGCATTTATTTTCATGTTCTTAGTTAGAAGCATTTAATTTTCATTAGTTAGCATTTAATTTTCTGCAATAGTTAATTTTTACTTTCGGTATTGTACTTCGGTGAACACGACAGTGGGCACTGTTCTTGCAGTAAGTAAATCTTTCGGTATGTTTTCTTGCAAACTTTTAATTTCCGTTTTCTACTCCTTCTTAGCTATGAACTAAACTCTTTTTGAGATGTAGAAAATGAGAATTACCCGGACTTTATGTAAAATTCTTGAGTAGTTTTTATATATACCTTTTTACCCCTTTTTGATTTGGTCATTCATTGTTCGATAATGCCAATGATGCGGACAAGCTAATAACTTGAAAGTGTTTACTGTCTAGTTCGAGACCCAGATCTGGGCGGAACGTAGTGACACGAGCTTGGATGATGCTAGGAATTTGAAAGAATTCTTTACATAGTAAGTTTTCACCATATGGAGTAGGAGCAACCATTTGGGCATTAAAAATACTTATGGCTTTTTGCTTACTGCGTAGACACCATCGAAACTCGACCGAGTTCAGAAAACTTACTAACAAATCAAAGAAGATTAAATATATATATATATATATATATATATATAAAGCTTTAGTTAGAAAAGATGCGAGTGCTAGATGAGTCAGCATTCTGGACAAAGAGTGGCCACTGCTCCAGTACCATGACCATTTTTATAAATCAAGTATTTGATGTAAATTCCGGGGAAAATCACAACTACATCTCTCCTTTTAATTATAAGAACTTTGTTAAGTTATTTTCAACAAACCAACTCAAAATATTGCTTCCTCTCTAATCAAAACTTGTAAAAGGAAGTTCATGAAAACAATAGTGTCTTGATTTAAGTTCCAGTCCTTGAGGATACGATATTTGGTTCTTACCACTTTATTACTTGGTAAACGATCATAGTGACCAGTGTATACTTGCGCTGTCCACTATGGACTGAGTTGCTAACCTCACTGCGATTACATATTTCGATATCACCTTTCGCTCCCTACCAAGTTTTTGGCGCCGCTGCCGGGGACTGGCGTTATTTTAATTTCAAGACATTAGTTTTCATTCGAGCCCGAGTAACTTGTTTTTCTAAGATTTTTGTTTGCGTGTTGTATGCCAAGGCTACAACACGGACCACTTTTTACAACCGATCCCGAAATTGAACAAACTTTTAGGAGAAGGCGCAGAGGTGTTAATGTTAATCGGTCAACTCAAATACCTCAAACTCCGATCGAGAACATGGCGGATGCAATTCCTCCTCCACCTCCGGAGAACACGGTACATGTTGCCGATGACAAAAATCGTAAAATACGGGATTATGCAACTCCGGGACTTAATCAATTACTTTCCGGAATTACTCCTCCCAACATTACCGCAACGCATTTTGAACTTAACCAGTGATGTTCCAAATGATCCAAACCATTGGTCAATTTGGAGGTCTACCGTCCGAAGATCCACATTCTCACTTAAAGTCATTTTTGGAGATTGCGGATGCTTTTTCGTTTAATGGTGTACCCGAAGAAGCCTTAAGGCTGAAACTCTTCCCTTTTTCATTAAGGGATAGAGCCAAAGCTTGACTAAATTCACAAGCACCTAACTCAATCACTACTTGGAAAGATCTTGCGGAAAAGTTTTTACAAAAATACTTTCCTCCCACAAGAAATGTTAAATTGCGAAATGATATTTTGTTGTTTAGACAAGAGACGGATGAGGCAGTCTCGGATGCGTGGGAACGTTTTAAGGAACTTCTGCGGAATTGCCCACATCACGGTATCCCACATTGTATCCAATTGGAAACCTTTTACAATGGTATCTCCAATGCTGCCAAAATCATCCTAGATGCAACAACGGGTGGAGCCTTTACGGCTAAGACTTATAATGAAGCTCACCAAATTTTGGAAAAAGTCACTAATAACAACACCAAATGGTCAGATCCAAGAGCACTTCCAGCTAAGAGCTCTCCTGTCGATTCGGATGCACTTAAAGCTATGAATGCACAATTAGTTGCCTTAACTAAACTGGTTTTAAATGGAAACAAAAATCAGGTGAATTCTGTAGTGGCCACTCCACAACTCACAGAAAATTGTTCTTTCTGCGGGGAAGAGCACAGTTATGACTTTTGTCCTGGAAACATCGAAGCTGCCAATGCCATAGGAACTCAGTCTAGAAACAGCCCATTTTCGCAGACTTACAACTCCAATTGGAGAAATCACCCGAATTTCTCTTGGACTTCAAATCAAGGACTCCAACCCCCTGGGGTGAGTCAAGGACGTACACGTGCACAAAATCCTCCTGGATTTAATCAAACTCAGTTTCAAAACAGTCAGCCTAATTTTCAAAGTGGACACTCCCCACCTAACTTTCATGGTGGGCAGTCTTCACAAAATTTCCAAAGTGGACACGCTCCACAAAATTTTCACACGAGTCAACCTCCACAGAATTATCAACCTAGGCAACAACAACACATGCCTGATGTACCACCTTCACTTGAGTCTATGCTCAAAGGTTTCATGAACCAAACCCAAGCCGCGATGCGGAATTTTGAGACCCAATTAGGACAATTAGCCGCTGAGGTTAAGAATCGACCACAAGGTAGTTTACCTAGTGACACCGAGCATCCTAAGGGGGTACCAAAGGAGCAGGTTAAGGCCATATCGCTTAGGAGTGGTAGAGATACTACGATCCGGTCTGACCCCAAGTTAGATAGTCCGGAGACCGTAGCAACAACTTTGCCTAAAACCATAGTGCCCACTCCAATAAGCAGTGATGTGACTGCTCCTTATGTAGAAGTAAGCACTCCTATTCACCTACTTCTGAGGTTCCAAAAGACTCATCCAGCAAAGTCAAGACCACTAGTACTCCACATCCCAAGGGTACACCACCAATCGATCCAAGACATCTTCCATTTCCGGAAAGATTGAAAAACAAAAATGTCGATAATCAATTTAAAAAGTTTTTGGACATTTTCAAACAACTCCATATCAACATTCCATTGGTAGAGGCTTTAGAGCAAATGCCAAGTTATATGAAGTTTTTGAAAGATATTTGGAACAAAAAATGGAGATTGGAGGAATATGAGACCGTGGCGTTAACCAAGGAATGTAGTGCTATTCTTACCAACAATATTCCACCTAAGATGAAAGATCCGGGTAGTTTTACTATCCCTTGCATTATTGGAGGTCAAGAAGTTGGTCATGCTCTTTGCGACTTAGGGGCGAGTATTAATTTGATGCCTTTGTCCATGTTTAATAAGCTTGGTATTGGAGAGGCTAGACCCACAACCGTGACTCTACAACTAGCGGACTGATCCATAGCTTACCCAAAAGGAAAAATCGAAGATGTGCTAGTTCAAGTGGACAAGTTAGTTTTCCCCGCTGATTTCATAATTTTGGATTATGAAGCGGATAAAAAAGTGCCACTCATTTTAGAACGCCCATTCCTTGCGACCGGACGAACTTTAATTGATGTGCAAAAAGGGGAACTTACTATGAGAGTCCATGACCAAGAAGTCACCTTCAATTTCTTCAATTTCTTTAAATGCTAACTAATGAAAATTAAATGCTGCAGAAAATTAAATGCTTCTAATGAAAGTAAATGCTTCTAACTAAGAACATGAAAATAAATGCTAAGAACTAAATTATGCTCTCTAAGTAATTAATTCTATCTCTACTTGGTTGTTTAATCATATGAATGCCTTGGCCTTTATATAGAAGGCCAAGGGTCTTCCATGTAATGTCTTCAAGGTAAGATCCAGGAGGGAGCACTGCGACTGGAAGGTAAGGACCATGAAGAAACACACCACCTTGAGGGCAAAGACCATGGAGAAAGCACAAAGATCCCTTGGATAATGAAGCTTTTCCCTAAAATGGGGCTAAGGAATAAAATAACATTTATAGCCATTCTTTTACTTTTGCTTTTCAACCACCAGCAGAAAGCATGCAAAGGAGCTTTGTAATCCTGCTTTTGTGTTCCCCAGTCAGCACCATCTTGGCCTCCAGCCGTTTGGCTTAATGAATCAGTTGTTCGTCACTCGGAGTGGACACTCCTAATACCAGTTTGATGAAAACTCGTCTTTTAGGCATAAAAACGCCTTAAATGGTTCCAAGATATGAAAATATTCACAAATGGCTCAAGAAAAAGTTTTAGACCAAAAATGAGGATTTTGGAAACAAAATGGCCGAAATTACTTAAATAAAATGTAAATAAAAGGAATGTAATAACTCTAAAATGTAGAGTTATCAGCAAGATTTCTCACAACGCCCTGGATTGATGATAAGAAAACTTGCTCCCAGGATTGATGATGAGAAAATGCAGCTCATGGATGTGGTTACTACAAATCTCGAAGGGGATCTAGATTAAGAGATATATAAAAGTCCTTGATGGTATTATATTATCAAAAACTACAAAATGCGTTTGCAATGAAATTGAAACTCTCGTTTTATAGATTAAAGCAAACTAGGCGAATATGGTATACCTGCCTAAGTGAAAATTGATTGAGAAGGGATATAAGAATAATGAACTATGCCCATGCGTATGTATAACGAAAACGAGTTCAAGAAGTTTAATCGTAGCTCTATATGTCGATGTAATGGACATAAACACTACTGATGAAATAAGAGAAACCATAATCTATTCAAAACCTGAATTTGAGATGAAAGATCTTGGGAAAACTTGGTTTTGTATATCTATTTAATCTAAGACACCGAGTTTGTGGAATATTAATTCACCGATCGCATATATCTAGAAAATAATCAGGCGATTTAATATGGACAAAGCGCATTCAGCTAGCACTCCCATGATCGGTCGAAGTGTTGGATAAAAGGAAAGATCCTTTATGTCTAAAGGATGATGACGAAGAGGCTTTGGGAGCCGGAATTCCATATCTGAGTACAATAGGCGCATTATTGTACTTAGAACAATACACTTGGCCGTATTTTTGTATCTCTCAATGAACTCATTAGCTAGATTTGGCTCAACGCCAACGCAAAATTATTGGAATGATATCAAATTAATATTTTGGAACCACTGATGTAGGCTTATACTTGCCTTACAAATCGAAAAAACAGATTGATAATGGAACTTCAATGCCTACTTTGAATATGAGCGGCAAAAGTACTAGCCCTTATAGAAAAACCATCAAATAATGTCTTGGTATGTCTTTGTTAATATTAACTATCTATGTGACTTATACAAAGGTTGTTCCTAAACTGGATAAAGGATCACCATAGGGAACATATCGATTGCATGGAAGTAAACAAAATAAATCCTTCTAACTACCTCTTTGAACTATTCCAAGAATATTACTCTACATGAGACCATTCAATAGTGTACATGTTTAAAGACTATCATTAAACATACTAGTGGAGCTAGTGTTTTGAGTTCATCCAATACCCTACTTGCATATATGGAAATAATGCATCATGTATAAGGAAATGAAAGTAAGATGCGTTATGGGTGATAACACAAAGCATATTTTGCTTTAAGTTTATATACAATCAGCAATAACAAACCCTCCTTTAGATTCAAGTAAGATGCAACGAGTATGTGACGTACTTGTTTAGCAAATCATCATCTAAAATCAAGTTTGGGAAACACTAGAAAGTACTGGAATGCTAAGACTTTCAAACTCCCTTGATTAATGAAAGAATCTGGGGGGTAGTAAACAAAATGGAAAGTCTATTATATATGTAATATTGGTATCTTGTGCTCTTTTCTTCCCCCAAGGTTATATTTTTCTTGGGTTTTGTTCCTTGGTCTAAGGTTTTTAGTGAGGCAACATTTTATACACCATTCTGCTTTTCTAACTCTCGTAATTAATGTACGAATCTGAAAGAACATTAGACTTAAAGTCTATGTATTGCAAAGAAATTGGTGCGTTGTACTCTTTCCTTCGTCCTGTTTTTATTTTTCCCACTGGGTTTTATTTTGGCGTAAGGTTTTAACGAGGCAACAATGGTGCATCATCATTCCCTTGACTTGGCACAAGGGGAAGTGTGACGATAGAGATAGACATAAATGTTAAAGTTATTTATGGAGTAAATCTCCTTCCATGTTTATCATTATCTCCATGTAATCCTCCCTATTTAAAAAACTTATGATTAATGATAATTACAGATTTCTTTTCTCTATTTCTTGTTGTTCTATTTCATTTATACTACAACAAACATATCTTTCTTATATATTTAGTTAATATAAGGTTTATACAAATGTGAGAGTAAATTCTAATTTTGGTCCCTGTGATTTATTGAATTCTTTGAAAGTGAGACCTAAACTTTGATAACTCTAAAAATCATTTGTGTGGTTCTCATTTTGCTCTGAAAATGGTCCTCCATCACTAAACTCGTTAATTTTCTCTGTTAGTGTCAGAGATATTTTTGTCAATTTAAGCTACTTTCTTAATTTTCTTCAAAAAATTAAACATAATATATTATATTTATATATAATATATGTACAAAAATCAACAGAAATGGACAAAAATACCTCTGACACTAACAAAGAAAATTAAAAGAATTAGTGATAGGGGGGACACTTCAGAGCAAAATGAAAACCACGGAAACTATTTTTAGATCAAAGTTTTAGCCTTATTTTCAAAGATTTTAGTAAACCATGGAGACCAAAATTAGAGTTCACTCTAAATATGATAAAAAAATAAAGATTAAAAAACATAAAATAAATTAAATAACGGTATAAAATGATACTAAATAATTAGTTACACATTTGTGTAAATCCTTTTTTTTTTTCTTGTTAATGAGAAAAAGATGGTTTTAGGCATATGCATAATACGTAAATTTGACTATTTTAAAAATATTATTTTAAAAAGTGATTATTAAGTAAATTCACCATATTTGTCAATTTTTCATAAAACAAAAAGACTTGTAATATAAAACAAAACATAGATAATATATAATATAATGTAAATAATCTATATTTATATTTATACTACCTTATAATGCATTCAAGACAAAACATTTAATTACAAGTTTTTATGCACAATGTACTACATTTTTATGCATAAATCTTAAAAAACTATGGATTACTACTTATGAAGCACATGGTACATGTTATTACTGCTGGCTTCTAACCCCCACCAATTTGGTATATGCAGAGTCTTCTTTTTGTGAAGAACTTTCCATTATTCACGGTTGCATCATGTTTAATTTCAGGCTTCAAATTTTAAAATGCAAACTTAATTTGAGGCATGTACTATCGTTTAATGCTTGGAGTCCTTAATTACACGTTATTAAGCCTAATGACAAGTCATCAATGCAATTTGTTGTAACCTTCTATTTTTATTTTGTATTTTCAAACCGAGTTTTGGTGTATTCAGGTATTTCTTTTTCATTGTTCAGCATTTTCTTTCCCTTTTCATGTCTATTCAAATCTCACATTCATTTTATTTCTCACTATTCATTGTCTTCCACTTTTCTTTGTTCCATGATTTGATAAAGAGTTCATTTATGTGTCAATGGTTTTCTTCTCAAGGTTTCAGAGTTTCTATTGTCAATGAAAGCTTATTCTCATCTCCATTTTCATGTCTGAATTATTTAGTAATGATAGCTTATAACTTAATGTTAGTATTAAGTTCTTGAACTTAAAATCTAAATTGGTTTTGTGGTAGCAAAGTTCTCATACAAAAAGATAAAAATGATAAGGGGTTTGTTTATATGTAAGTACTTGGGGAAACCATTGAGTTTTTGAGGTGATTTGAGTAATGATACATCGATAAGTTTTTGTTTCTTAATTTGCAGGATCTACTGAAGTTTTCGTTGGTTGTTGTGGTTGTAATTGAGGTAAGTTTTTTTTTTCTAATTGTTTGTGTTTTATTATTTTCTGTGTGCTATGTTTGTTTCAATTTTGAGTTTTAGGCAGATTTAAGATACGATTTGTTGATGGATATATGTTCTCGATTGTTTGTTTGGTTTGTTTTGTTTTGTTGATTTGTTTAAAAAAATCCCGATTGGATTGGTTTCCTTGCCATGCAGCAAAATAGTTTCCTGTTTGCTGAAATACCATTTTGGCAGAACAACGGATCACTAACTCCATGGCTTAAAGTTTGGTTTAGTAGTTAGCCATGTTTTACATAGCTTGTCTTGCTCGTCGGACTTGTATATATTTAGATTACGGATTAAAATTTCTGATAGATATGCATGGATGTTTCTTTACATCTACGGATGCTTTTGATGATGAAAGGTTATTGCCAGCGGCGGAGATTTTGTAGCGTCGCAAAGCAATGGATATTCCATTGTATAACTTTGAGAGTTATAAGAACATCTTCCCAAGAGTTAGTTTTCTTAGTCACACTAATTTTTTCACACACTTCTCATCCTTTATTTAACCAGCTATTTATAAACATTTTTTTAGGTACGCAAATTTTGGTCAATATGGGGTCTCTATGTCTTGGTATATATTTTCAAATTTGTTTTTTTGGGGGATTTAATTATTTTTGTGAAAAAAGTTGTTTTTTGTTTAGGAATTTGGCCTACAAAGTTAAAACTTTCCTAAACTTTTAAGTATCTTTGATCATTGCAAATTTTTGCTTATGAACAACAGAAGAATGTCGTACACTGTTGAATATGGAGCCTTTCTTGGTCGGGAAGTGGTTGATATGCAAATCCAAACCTGCTCGTTTGTTTGGAAGAATAGCCGTTGTTTTTACCATTCCTTTTATTTCTTTTATTTTAATTATGCGTGGATGGACTTTGATGTCCCTCTTTGGAATTATGCTTTAGAGAAAAGTTTATTATTAGTAGTACAATTATTAACTATATTTACTTTAAATATAGTATGATTGCTTACAACCAAGACCGATTAATGGTGATCTTGAAATTGGGATTGTGAAAAAGAAAATAATTACAACAATCTCCACCGATCTCTCTCACGGAGCAAATCCAGATTGGCATTTTACCCTTTCAGTTTTATTGATACATGGCAAACTATCATTGGTCAAATGATTAAATTTTTTAGAATATAATTTATTGATTAAAAAATGGTTTTAACAAAAAAAATTAAAATTAAAAATATACCAAAATTCATAATTTTCAATTCCCTACAAATAGAGACTAATCTTGACATATTTTCATCACGTCAATTTTTATCTTCATTTCAGTATGGTTATTTATGTAATTCAGCTAATAATTATATATGATAAAAAATAGATATATAATTTTTATAAAATAATATTTAAATTGGATTGGATTGGATTGGATCACGATTAAATAATAAAATAAGTGAGATTGAGTTGGAATTGAAGATTGTGTAGTCGGATGAGAGAGAAAGTAATATTTTAATTGAGATTGGATTGAGAAGGATTGTGAATAAACATGGTCTAAGGGAATGAACATAAAGATGTGTTTGAAATTCCTACAGTTGCTTGTGAAACAGAACCTGCTCTGCAGGGTACAAGGAGATGATCTTCGATAATTTGTCTATATTTACGAAACACTAATATCTCACCTTTTGATTTATAATGTAAGATATCCTGTTGATATTATTCTGGTCGAAATGGATCAGTGTGTTTGTTTATAAAATTCCTATTACTGACTTTATGTTTTCAATCTTGGGTTGGAAGTCCTTCTCTTTCCTTTGTAATTGATTGTATGATAGAAGACAACAGAGTAAAAATTAGGAGGAAGGTTTATAAGTATGAGGTTAATGGTAAGTTGGATTGCTATATGAATTTTAGATATTAGTCATGATTTTTTGGTGATAAAAGGTTGGTAATATGGTGGAAGGTTCATGGTTTTTGAATTGAAAACAAAAAAGTAGCCTTGGTGGTTTGGATGGTAATATTAAAGTTTCGAAGATAATATGATTCGGTTACTTTCCCTTATAGAATAAGCATAACAAGAATTAAGAGTGTTATCCAGAAAGAGCGATAACAAGGGCCAAAAGTCTTAGACGGTAAGTGAGAGTTACGAATCTTACCCACTCACCAAGAGTCTTACCCAACAATTCATACCTTAGAATACCAGGTGGAAAAGTTCTCCCTCCTGAATATTTAAATTAAACTTATGCAGTGCACTACTGGTTGACCTACAAATATTATGATCAAATTTCATCTTTAGGTCATTGAGGTGAAATCATGTTTAAGACTTAATATTAGACCACCACCACCACCAAAAAACAAGATACGTGATAGGGGCATAACCTATGTATTTAAAGGTTCAAAAAATTAGACCCATAAAAGTGAAAACGGGATCAAACAGACTAATATATTGGTGCCACTAATTCACAAGACCTTTGTGCTATCTTCCTACAATGTTTGACTGCAAGATTACGAACACTATGATATATTTTCTTCTCATGCTAATGGTAAATTTTAAATGGCAAAAATCTATGGTTTAGGCTGAAGTATTGGTCATGTTAACATAAATTTTCCTTGGGGAATTTTCAAAGTTGAAAATGGTAGTTATGCATAATGCATGAATACCTTGGGGTATTTTCCAAGTTGAAAATGGTAGTCATGCATAATTCATGAATGCCATGAAGTTTATAAAGTGACATATTTAGATGACTTTTTTATTTATTGTTGGAGAATGTCCCAACTACCAATTCGATTATTGGAACCGTGTAGGAAAATAAGGGTAAATCGATCACTAGATTATTATGAGAATCGTGTGAAACACTTTCTGAATTGATATTTCGATCCTATGCCTAGGTTTCACGAAATTCAATCTAGGATAAGACTCACAACACTTGCGTTCCTAGGCACAAAAACGTAAGCAATTTTCTGGAGAGTATATGGGAGTATTGTTCAAAAACCGTGTCTTTGTTCGTGATAAACTCATGAGTATAAATTCTTATTTATACTCAAAATAACGTAACTGAAATAATAATCATGGTTGAAAATTAGGAGTAGTGGTCAGTTACATAAATCTAATAACTGCACATTTAATGCACAGTAACCGTTTCAGGGATACTTCAAAAGTTCAGGGACCCTTCAGAATTTCAGGGATACCTCAGAAGTTTCAGGGACCCCTCAGAGGTTCAGGGACCCCTCAGAATTTCAGGGACCCCTTAGAAGTTTGAAGCTGACTTTTCAAGGTGACTTTTTCAAGCTGACTTTTCCAAGCTCACTTTTCAAGCTAACTTCCTGAACCTTATTTCCCACTTTTACTCCAAGTCCTAAAACAGCATGACCGGGTTCATACTCGTCTTATAACAAGCGTGCACTCTGCACCACCTTACTTGAATTAGATCACAGTATAAAACCCATATAGACATCATGTTATTTCCAATCACATAAATAGACCGGTGACACTAAAATCACCAACAATCCTCTCCCATTTTAGTGTGACCCATGAAATAACATCTTAATACTAAACAACACCAAACTTGCACATAAATGAACATGTCGAATCGATTGAATTTCCATCTTAGTATTTTACACATTTTAAATATTCGAGAATCAAGGTGTCCTAAGAATTGAACCCATCAACTCATTTGAATACCTAAAGATAAAATACATACAAGTTTCACCTACTCGTCAAGAAAATAAATGTGACACAATTATAAAGTCGAGTGTCCTAATCCTCTCATGATCGTATAAAGGCCAAGTCCCCAACCTTCTGAAATGCGGCTACACTTCACGATCACATAGGTAATTCCTTTACTTCGTGTACCTACAAATACACTTTTCTCAAAGGAATTATTAAGAAGATAAACTCCAACCTACCTACTATAGTACCGAACACATACCTGAGATCATTTATCATGTGTTCCAATCTTACAAGTGTGAGCTTTCCTCAATGAATTCAGCCCCTATTGTCATATTAAAGGGGAATTGGGTGTCTCACCATTATAGATTTATAAGGACTTTAATCCCATCCCAATGGCAGACTTGTGCACTAACTCTCTTGCCAAACCCTTGGTCAGATGATCCGCCAAATTTTGTTGTGATCTAACAAACTCAACAGAGATTACACCATTCATGATTAACTCTCTAATCATGATGTGTCTAACATCCAAGTGTCTAGACTTGCCATTGTACACTTGGCTATAAGCCTTAGCCAAAGTGGCTGCACTATCACAATGGATAGAAATAGGTGCAATCGGCTTCGACCACAATAGAATCTCATAAACAAGATTCTTTAACCATTCTGCCTCTTTACCGGCAGCGGCTAAAGCCACAAACTCAGATTCCATTGTTGAGTTTGTAATACAACTTTGCTTCTTTGATGCCCAAGAAATCGCACCACCTCCAAGCAAAAATACCCAACCACTCGTCGAAGAGTGATCCTCCATGTTAGACATCCAACTTGCATCCGAGTATCCTTCTAACACCGAAGGATATCCCAAATAACTCAAACCATAATCCACGGTACCTTTAGATATTTAAATACTCTTTGAATAGCTTGCCAATGTTGAGTGTTCGGATTACTAGTATACCGACTCAACCGTCCCACGGCATAAGCTATATCCGGCCTTGTACTTGTCATGGCATACATCAAGCTACCAATAGCCTTAGAGTATTCTAGTTGTGAAATAGAAGTGCCCGTATTTGGCATTAATTTCACACTAGGATCCATAGGAATGCTCACGGGAGAACAATCACTACAATTGAACTTTTTGAGAATTTTCTCAACATAGTGTGACTGTGTCATAACAATCCATTTGTTAAGCCGCTTAATTCTAATACCAAGAATTACATCAGCCTCCCCCATATCTTTTATGGAAAAATTAGATGATAACAACCTTTTAGTTTCATCTACCTGATTTTGATCAGTTCCAAAAATCAACATGTCATTCACATACAAACAGATGATAACACCCGCACCTTTAGCATCAAATCTGCAATAAACACATTTATCACTTTGGTTTAAAGAAAAACCACATGATAAAATAACCTCATCAAACTTTTGATGCCACTGTTTGGGTGCTTGTTTCAGCCCATAGAAGGATTTCACAAGTTTACACACCTTATGCTCATTACCGGGCATAACAAAACCTTCCGGTTGTTTCACGTAAACTTCTTCATGAACATCACCATTCAAAAATGCTGTTTTAACATCCATTTGATGGATAACCAAGTTGTGAATTGCAGCCAAGGCAAACAACAACCTAATAGTTGAAATACGAGCTACCGGAGCATACGTATCGAAATAGTCAATACCGGGTTTTTGTCGAAACCCTTGAATGACTAGCCGGGCTTTGAATTTATCAATTGTCCCATCAACTTTCATCTTCTTTTTGAATATCCATTTGCATCCAAGTGGTTTAGAACCTAGAGGCAAATCAGATAACACCTAAGTGTTATTCTCAAGAATCAATGACATTTCGTCATCAATTGCTTCTTTCGAAAAAGAGACATCTCGAGACTCCATAGCTTCTTGGAAGCTGTTTGGGTCATCTTCAATACTGTAACAATAAGAGTATTGAGAAGCCCAAGTTCATCTCTCGAACCTTCAACCAAATATAGTTGAAAATCATCACCGAAATATTTGGCGATTCGGCCTCTTTTGCTTCTACGGACCTGTTGCGTTTCTGGAGTTGAAACACCATCCATACTTTCAGGATTTTGCACTTCATTAGTGCTAGAAATCAGATCCTTAGGCCTTTGGATTGATGAAAATCGCATCTCATCAAATTTCACATCCCGTGACTCGATAACGGTATTTTTTTTTATACCGAATCATTAGATTCTTTTACGTAGAACCTGTATGCCTTGGAATTTGCTGCATATCCAATGAATATACAATCAATTCCACGTTCACCCAAAGTTTTTCTTTTGGGTTCGGGTAGTTTCACAACCGCCCGACAACCCCAAATTCGAAAATGACTCAAATTTTGAATTCTCTTGAACCATAGTTCATATGGGGTTGTTTTGTTCCGTTTGTTGGGAACTCTATTCAAAACATAACAGGCCGTTAACATAGCCTCTCCCCAAAATCCTTCACTCAATCCTGAGTATAAGAGCATCGAGTTTATCATTTCTTTTCAAACTCGATTTTTCCGTTCGGAAACCCCATCTTGTTGAGGTGTGTACGGAGCCGTAGTCTCATGGACTATACCAACTGATTGGAAGTATTGAGGGTCCATATATTCCCCTCCCCGATTAGTTCGGAGACGCTTAATTGAACCACCCAATTGTAGTTCAACCTCGGTTTTGTATATTTTGAATTTTTCCAAAGCTTCATCTTTGGCATGTAACAAGTACACATAACAAAACCGAGTGTTGTCATCAATAAATGTGACAACATATTTCTTGTTACCGAACGAAAGAGTAGAATGAAAGTTACACAGATCACTGTGTATAAGTTCCAAAACAACCGACTTTCTTTCGACATTTGGAAAGGGTTGTTTTCTGACTTTCGTAAGCATACATGTTTTACATGTTTCTGTATGAATATCAAAGGCTGGAATAAGTTCATCCTTTGACATTTCATGCATTCTTCTAAAATTCACATGACCCAATCTAGCATGCCAAGTCATTGAGTCGTGAATTTGAGACGAAGAAGATGACAATATAAATGCAGAATTTTCATAATTGAAAACTTTGGATATAACATTCAAATGAAACATTTGATTATAATAATATCCAAAACCAACAAATTTACCATATCGAGATAGAATATATCTATCTGAATCGTAAACTTGTCTATACCCTAGACAATTTAAACTACCACCGCTAACTAAATTCTTTCGAATTTTAGGAACAAACAAAACATCATACAACCTAACATGATTTCCAGAAGTAAACTCTAAATTAACAACTCCAAATCCACAAATCAGTGCGGTCGACTCGTTCCCCATATTTAGTACATATCCATCTTCAATCGGTGTCAATTTCTCGAACCAGCGTTGATCTTTACAAACATGGCATGTTGCCCCCGAGTCCACCCACCATGCACAATCATCATCCTGTACATAGAAAGACTCCGGAATAAGTGAAACATAATAAATATTTTCAGATTTATTATCAAAGTTAGTCAAATATTGACCTCCTTTCACTTGAGCTTGGTCCTTAGACCCGGCTCCACTTGTTCCAACACCGTTGTTATACAACTTAACCCGGCAATCACATTTGGTATGGCCCACCTTGTTGCATCTCCAATATACCAAATCCTCTTTTTCTTGAAGGACTTATTGGGTCCATCAAACTTTCGTTTCTTGCCTTTTCCTTGATTATTTAAGTTGGTTTTCTTCTCTTCAATCATATTAACAGAGGGCTGTTCAGATTCAACTTTGGACTTGGATTTATCATTTTCTTGCACACGAAGAGATTCTTCGATGGCAAATGACTCCCAAGTTGAACCAACGACAGTTCCTCCTTTTGATGTTTCAAATTGTGCTTGAAATCCTTCCAAGAAGGAGGAAGTTTGTCAATCACACTCGACACAGCAATGGACTCGTCCATATTCATTTTGTGTAAAGTGAATTGACCCAAAATGCGAAGTATCTCATGATATTGTTCCATTACGGGCCTTGAGTCAACTATCTTATAATTGTTAAAATCGCTCACCAAGAACTTCTTACTAGAAGCATCTTCAGCAATATATTTTGACTCAAGGGAATCCCATAAATCCTTCGCATTTTCAGCACTTTGGTAGATATCAAAGAGGGAATCACACATACCTTTTAGAATATGACCTCTGCAGATATAGTCATCGTTCTCTCACTTACCTCTCATCTGGGCATGCTAAAATGTCTCGTTCGCCATGATTTCTGGAATGGGAGTGCTCAGCATATACACCACTTTCAGAGTTGTAAATATAAAATGCATCTTTTTCTGCCAACGTCTGAAATCATCACCTTCAAACTTCTCCAGCTTTTCAAACTTTGAAGCCATCTCTTTCACAGATTCGGCCATGATCGACATCACAAAATATCAATTCGATTGTTGGAGAATGTCCCAACTACCAATTGGATTGTTGGAACCGTATAGGAAAACAAGGGTTAATCAATCACTGGATTATTATGAGAATCGTGTAAAACACTTTCCGAATTGATATTTTGACCCTATGCCTGGGTTTCACGAAATTCAATCTAGGATAAGACTCACAACACTTGCGTTCTTAGGCACAAAAACGTAAGCAATTTTCTGGAGAGTATATATTTGAGTATTGTTCAAAAACCGTGTCTAAAAACCGTGTCTTTGTTCGTGATAAACTGATGAGTAAATTCTTATTTATACTCAAAATAACGTAACTGAAATAATATCATGGCTGAAAATTAGGAGTAGTGGTCAGTTGCACAAATCTAGTAACTGCTCAATAACTGCACATTTAATGCACAGTAACCATTTCAGGGATACTTCAAAAGTCCAGGGACCCTTCAGAATTTTAGGGATACCTCAAAAGTTTCAGGGACCCCTCAGAAATTTCAGGGACCCTTCAGATTCATGGACCCCTCAGAAGTTCGGGGACCTCTCAGAGGTTCAGGGACCCTTCAGGTTCAAGGACCCCTCAGAAGTTCAGGGACCCTTCAGAATTTTAGAGACCCCTTATAAGTTTGAAGCTGACTTTTCAAGCTGACTTTTTCAAGCTGACTTTTCCAAACTCACTTATTCAAGCTCACTTTTTCAAACTCACTTCTTCAAGCTCACTTCTTCAAGCTCACTTCTTCAAGATCACTTCTTCAAGCTCACTTTTCAAGCTCACTTCCTGAACCTTATTTCCCACATTTACTCCAAGTCTTAAAACAGCACGACCGGGTTCATACTCGTCTTATAACAAGCGTGCACTCTGTACCACCTTACTTGAACTAGATCAGAGTAGAAAACCCATATAGACATCATGTTATTTCCAATCACATAAATGGACCGGTGACACTAAAATCACCAACAATTATCGGGAGGGACATAGAATATAATGAAACAAAGAACACGATCAAGTGCTAAGTACTTTAGAATTGTGATTCATCCGTGCTGCATCGTACGGGTACACAACTTGTATATATATATATATATATATATATGGAAGATTTCAAATACAAACCAAATATATAAACCGTACAAACTTCATGGTTTCATTGTTTTTTTGAATAAGTTTTTAATGTAGTGTTTAATATGATGAAAGAATTTCAGATAATCCTTTTCTTTATGAGATTATTTCATATATTTTTGTTTCTATGTGAAAATGAAATTGTTTCATGTGTTTCTCATTTTGATGAATTTTGTTTCATATATTCTTGATTAATCAACTCTAATGTGTGCTTGATGAATTTTTTTCACATATATTGACTAATCAACCCTCATAATTAAAGAAAAAGGTGGAAAAATAAAATAAAAAATGATTGGTGAATAGAATTTGTACGATTTGTACGAATTGCATGGTTTGTAATGGTTATCTTCCATACATACATATATATAGAGGCTGGTTCATTTAGAAACTATAGAATGGTAGAAACTATAGAAACTTTGGCAAATCAATATAAAAAATACTTTTTTTCATGATTTTTTTTCATCAAATGCTATGATTTAAGATATTATTACACATATGTTTGTTTCATCTTGTGAAAAAATTACATGTGAAACTTTTACACTATGAAACAAAAACATATGAAACTTTTCATAAAAAAATATATGAGAAACTTTCAACTTATGAAAAACAAATACACGTGAAACTTTTCAATTATTAAACAAACATATATGCAATAATATCTTAAATCATAGCATTTGATGAAAAAAGATCATGAAAAAAATTATTTTTTATATTGATTTGTCAAAGTTTCTATAGTGTCTACCCTTCGTCTAGTTTCTAAATGAACCAACATCTATATATATATATATATAAGGATTGTAATATGTATACTACAATTATACTCGCGCAATCTAGTGAATATATCTCGATTTTACTTTTTGTTTTTATTTTTTGCTTTCTGTCGATTTTATAATACGGTTTTGGGTGATTCTAAATTTGAAGATCCCATAAAAATATAAAAAAGTATATGGATGTAATTTATTTTAGGTTTAATATTGTATTTTTTTATAAAAATAATAACTAACTATTTTGTTAGAACTCAATAATTATTCTAATTATATTTTAGATTCTTTATATTTAAAATGAGATATTTATCATTTAGTTTATGATCACTCAAACATATAGCTTTTAAAAGTTGTAGTAATCTTGAATTTTAAGTAGGGCAAAATGCATCAAAATGTAATAAAGTTTAGTTTAATTCCTATTTAGTGTAACCAAGTTTTTTTTTGCTCAATTAATGTAACAAACTTTTATTTTTTCCTATTTTATGCATATTTTGGACTTGTGACCTACTAAACCGGTTGTATCCATTCACATGGATTGCCAGGTTGTTTAAACTTGATTATGTGGATTGTCATGTGTCAATTTGATTATTTATTTAATATAAATTATGTTTATTTAAAAAATAAAATTGTTTTTCCCTTTTTCATTGTTACCCACATTCCGATAATCTTCTTCGTCTGCACCAAATTCAGAACCTTAACATCATTCTAAGCCAAATCTAAATTTGAAAAAACATCAAAAGATAAAACAAAGTCGGTGGAAAAAAGGAAGGCTATGCGACAAAGGTGAATACACCCTAAAGATGAAGAACTGGAAATCAAAGAAATGACAAAAGAGATACAAAATGTCATCCAAGCCAAAACTAAATTCGAATTCTGGTTTAATCTATTAGTTATTTTATTTTTTATAAAATCAAATAATAATAGATCCATAAATGATAGGTACATAATTTACGAAGGGTCAAAGTATAGAAAAAAAGAAGTTTAGGGAACTTTCTTTTCTTTCCACTTTGATCCCATCACAAATACGAACTTGTCACTTATAGACCTATAACTATTCTAATGATTCTAGGAAAGAAATGACTAAAAGGTTAAACCATATGGTCAAAATAGTTAGTTTAATTAATTTTCCTTGTTATTATTCTATTAATAAGCAGTTTCTTTTTGCAACAAAAGCAGATGGCCCCCGAAATGAAAGCAATAAGATTTAGTTGGGTTATTGGTCGCAACTCAAAAACACATCTCCGGATTATAATCAAGATTATGGATCTCAAACCCCTCACAAAACCTTCATTCTTTCCTCTAAAAGTTCCAAAATATTCTATCTTTTGTTTTGCAGTTGCAGGTCATATTCGTCTTCTCGGCCACTAGACCCACCTTCTTCCGATAACATCTATGTAGCTTCCACAGTTTCTTCCCCTAATGACGACGATGCATGCACCATTGACGCCAGATCGTCCTTACGCAAGCCTGTTAGTTTGTGGCCTGGTATGTACCATTCACCGGTGACCAATGCTCTTTAGCAAGCCAGATCCACCATATTCAGCACCACCACCACCCACTCCATCACCAGTAAAACTCCTTCTTTCAGCCGGACTACTATTCTATACCCCTTTTCTACTGATTACATTCTCAGAGAACAATATAGAAATCCATAGAACAAGATTCGCATGGGTATATTGATGGAAGACCTTAATGTTCTTGGCACAGCTATCTCCTTCAAAGTATGTCCTCCTTCCAATTTCAAATTAAGTCTAGACTTTATCAACTTATAGTAAAACTTACAAAAGAAACAACAACTGTTTGGTCATAAGTTTTGAAAACCCATCTATTTTGTTGTAGTGTGATAGATGATATTTGTGTTAAAAGATGATATAATAAACATAAAAGAAATTGACCAAAGCTATAAAATAATGAGGACGTGATTAAATCACTATTTTTAAGGAATATTATCCCCCCACAAGGTTGTTAATGGATATAAGCTAATTTTTTCCCAGGACCTATTCGAGTTTTAAGAACTATAGGCAACTATCCTACAAACTCTTGTCATGATCATAACTTTTTGCTTTCAGTTGTGAGCATCTCTAGATAATCCAACCGCACGGTATAAATAAAAAAATTTGCCGGCGACCAATTTGAGACGGCAAATATGCCGTATGACATTCAACCGGCAAATAAGAGGGGCCGGGCCTACTACTATGTGCGTTAAAAGATTATTTAAATTAATATTTACATATAAAAATTAATATAAATTTCATTTAACAATATTATATAAATTAAGATATGTATATATAATAAATTATACTTAAGACAATTTTTTATTTTTTATTTTTTACATTTATCATGTAAATTAATATATATATATATATAATTAAATTTTAAATAAGACAAAAAATATATAGCATTAACATAAATAATAAAATATGAATTCATAAGAGAGTTAAACATACATAATATGGGATAAAAGTAGTTTTATCATGAAAAATTTAAAAACTAAGACATAAATTAATTACTAATTATTTATTATTATAATATGTATTTACAAATTATAATTATTGTTATTAAAAATAATAAATAAAACATGTTATTTTAATATAAGGTCCACAAATTTAATGTTTTTTTAGAGTGTGGTTGGAGTTTAGTTTTTTTTTTTTTTTTTGTTGATGGACCTACCAAATTTGGTGTTTTTTTAGATTGTCCGAAGAAGATGAAAAAGTGATTAAGTGTAAGGAATTTTATTGTGCTAAGTGCTACTATTTGATTATATATATAGGGGCAGGTTCAAATGAGAACTCAAATTTGGTTGTGAACGTGAGGACAAATGAGAGTCGACATGTGTCTCATTCGAAGAAATATATTCAGACTGAATATAGTATTTATTCAGTCTGAATATATAAAGAAATATTCAGACTGAATAGTGCTTATTCAGTCTGAATATTTCTTTGTATATTCAGTCTGAATAATCTATATTCATACACGTGTCGCGCTCTCATTTGTCATCACGTTCACAACCAAATTTGAGTTCACATTTGAACTTTCCTATATATATATATATATATATATATATATAGAGAGAGAGAGAGAAGCATGATCAAACGAGAACGATGTATATTTAAAAGAACACGAGAACGGATAAATCATATGTGATTTTACACTAACATCACGTACAAAATCACATGTGATTCAGTAGACCTCTGCCCCGCGACCTGAAGACGCAACCACAAGTCGCATGCACACTCTTTTTACCATTAATGGAAAATCATATGTGATTTTGCACGTGATTTGTCTGTTCTTGTGTTCTTTTAAATAGATATTGTTCTTGTTTGATTCTGCTACTATATATATATATATATATAGAGAGAGAGAGAGAGAGGGAGAGAGAGAGAGAAAGGAAAGTTCAAATGCGAACTCAAATTCGGTTGTAAACGTCAGGACAAATGAGATTGCGACACGTGTCTGAATTTGTGTTATTCAGACTGAATAATAAAGAAAATATTCAAACTGAATAATAATATTATTCGGTCTGAATAATAGTACATTCAAACTGAATAATAATATTATTCGGTCAGAATAATAGTACATTCATACTGAATGTAATATTATTCAGGCTGAACGTAGTATTATTCAAACTGAATAATACTATTATTCGGTCTGAATATTTTCTTTATTATTCAGTTTGAATATGACACGTGTCGCGCTCTCATTTGTGCTCATGTTCACAACCAAATTTGAGTTCTCATTTGAACACGTCCATATATATATATATATATATAAAGAGGGAGGTTCAGGAGAAATGCTCTAAAAAAAGAGAAAACTGAAGAACACTCTGGGAGGCCGCCATCTGGTAACATGCATTTGTGCATATGCACTAATGCATATTTATGCATTGATGCATAGAAAAAAGGAGCTCCAATCGCTTATATGCATTGATGCATAGAAAAAAAATATCGTCCAGATGTTGGACTCTTAGGGTATTCTTCAGTTTTCTTTTTTTTTAGTGTTTTCTCCTGAACCACCCTCTCTCTCTCTATATATATATATATATATATATTATTGGGGTGGGTTCAAATGAGAACTCAAATTTCGTTGTGAATGTGAGAACAAATTCGAGCGCAATACGTGTCATATTCAGACTGAATAACCAAAGAAATATTCAAACTGAATATTTCTTTGATTATTCAGTCGGAATAATCTACATTCATTCAGACACGTGTCACGCTCTCACTTGTCCTCACGTTCACAATCAAATTTGAGTTCGCATTTGAACTTTCCTATATATATATATATATATATATGTCTTTCAACAGGGTCGTTCCTATCTTTTTGGGGGCCCTGTTATACATTGGACAATAAAACGAGTGATGAAGGTATAAAAATGCATACCATATATTGTACTAAATGTGTTACAATTTAAAAGAATAAAAAACGTTCAAAATGACAATGTAACATGTAAAATTCACTTAAACAGGATCATTTTTTTAACATTTTTAGCCTTCAATGAAATCTTCATAATTAACGTTCTCCAAAAATCAACTTTCAATAGCTATCAAGGCTAGTCCGTTAAGTTTTTCTTATGTCATTGTGGAGCGCAAATATGACTTCAATAGCTTCAATTTCGAGAAACTTCTTTCTGCAGATGCAATAGTTACAGGAATAGTCAACAAAACTCTATAAGCAATAATAGCATTAGGAAAGCATCCAACATGTCTCAAATACTCTAAATTATCAGCAAGTCCCATCTTTTTATTCGGTAAAAATCTTGAAATAACTTCAATTCCACATATAAGTCATTCCCATCAACACATATTGGTCTTATTTCTTTAGTACAATTTCAAAGTTAGTACAAGAAGACTTCAAGAACACATTATCTAAAGAACGCAACTTATCATAAGTAAATAAAAACCCAAACACATTTTCATATTCTTGGTATTGTTCAAATCTCCTATTTAGTGAAGCAATTGCATGACCAACGACACATAAGAAATAATTAACTTTAAATGACTCCTTTGGAGATTGTGAAGTAATTTCGGATGCATCACTTGAATTTTCCTCAAAATGTCTTTTCCTTCGAATTTCACGTCTTTGAGGAAACAACAGATCAATTCAATGGCAAGTTTCTTTGGTGATTCTATATCATCTAAAAAATTTGGTTTCTCTATATCCCTAAAAAATCAACCTCTTAACTTATTCAATAGCAACATCAATTAGCATATATTTTGACTGTAAATGCTTAGTAACCAAATTTACGGCATATAAGATATCATACCAAATCACTATTGACACTAGAAACTCAGATATCACCAAGCTTATTTTGTGCTAAAGATTTTGCTTCACTTCTTATTTTTTAATTGTTATCGATTTCGGACTTGAAGTAAAGCTTCTCTTATATCTAAAACTTGAAATCTTATAGCTTTCGTCGACAATGACTTGACTGTCCATCCTTTCACATTATCTTTAAACATTTGCCATCTCTTAGTAGAATTAGCTATTATTGTATAAACACGCTGAATAATTCCAAAAAAATATCTACCTTTACCACAAGTGTTGGCTATGTCACACAAAGTCAAATTAAGACTATGAGAAGCACAAGAGGTATAAAATGCTCTAGGATTCATATTTAATAGTCTTTTTGTACTCCTTGATGTTTAACTTTCATATTTGAACCATTATCATAATCTTGTCCTCGCACACCATCTATATCTAGATCAAGACACTTTAATTCATCTTGTAAGACATCAAACAAACCTTGGCATGTTGTATCATTGACCTCCAATATGTCCTGAAAAATATTCCTCAATGCTAGCAGTTGTAGAAGAGACATCTACATACCTTAATATTAAAGACATCTGTTCTTAATGACTTATATCGAGAGTGCAATCAAGAAAAACGGAGAAACACTTTGCCTCTTTTACCTTTTTAACAATTTCATATTTGATTATCCTAGTAAGTAAATCTATCAACTCATTTTAAATTTTATTGTCAAGATAATGAAAATGCATATCATCATTAGTTATACGTTGAACATGATCTTGAACAACTAGATCAAATTCAGCAAAATTTCAATTAAGCCTAAAAAGTTAGAGTTGCTCTCAACTATGTAATATTGCCAAAAAAGCCTTTAGTCTTTGCCCTCAAATAATTCAAATGAATTTGAACTAATAAAGCAAGAAAATTTTCTTCACTCCTCCTGTGTAGCACTAAGCCAAAACAAGTAAGTAATAAACACAATTTGCTCTAACAATATGATTCGAATTTGATTGATTGTTAGAAGGCATCTTCATCGTGAATGATAAGAGTATTCATAAAATAAGTGGTTTCTGTTCTCTTGAATATGTGAACCAGCATTGCTTAAATCATACTAGCATGGTGAATTCCTTGCTGCTAGTGACCGCTTTTATCGACAAAATGGTTCTTAAAAAATCGATTATGGTTGACATTGATTTGAAGATAGTAGGAGCTGTTACTTGGGTTGGTCGTTCGTCTTTAGAGATTCAGCTACAAGTCATCCAAGGTACAATCAACTAGCTCATCTTTAGTTGTTTTTTTCTATTACATCTTAATGAGCTTAATGGACTGGACAACTTTATCATCTTTGATAGTGCAATCTCTATATTAGTTTCAGAAATGGTTAATGTTCATAAATCTGCAGGAACTTCGGATCCGCTTGACTCACAAGCTCTAGTTGCGAACTTCACTTTTGTGAGTCGTGAGTGTAAAACTGGAAAATCAGCACTGATTAACCAAATCATGCCAGAGACCGAAAAAGAGAAATTGCTTTGGTAAGAAGCTGAAGAGAGGAATGCATCAAGGAAAAAGAGAAGGACGCAACTGAAGAACGTTGATTGCAAGAGGATTAACGAGTTGCTGGCTGAAGGACGTGTTTTTATTGATATGTCGGCTTTGGCCAATAGAGATAGTATTCTAATAAAGGATACATGCTTACAAAATTCGTTGGTATGCCAGCCACAGCAAAGGAACATCCGTGGTCGGATTTTTGGAGGATTTCTTATGCGAAGAGCTTTCGAGCTTGCTTTTGCAACCGCTTATGCCTTTGCTGGAAGTGCACCCTGCTTTCTTAAGGTTGATCATGTTGATTTCTTGAAACCTGTAAGTTCCTTCACATTTATTTTGTATCTATGGATATACAGTTCACTCAACATTATATGTAAGAATATGTGGAAACCATTAGACAGAGAAGGAAGGTTCCGAGAGGAGAAATGGTACAAGTCTAGTCGATGTGGGACTTTAATACTATATATATATATATAGAGAGAGAGAGAGAGAGAGATAGAGAGAGAGAGAGAAGGGAGGGAGGGAGGGAGGGAGGTTCAGGAAAACCGCAAAAAAATAAAAAACTTAATAACACACTGTTATTTTTTGGTTTTGTGCATGTTATGCACATGTCCATACCGGAAAAATTGCTTAAAAATTACTTGTATGCACATGTGCATACCGTTTAGATGAGTGTTATCAGGGTGTTCCTCAGTTTTTTCATTTTTTTTGCGGTTTTCCCCTATATTCTTCATAGGGTACTAATTTTTATTTCATCTCAAGATTCTAAAAGAGAAATTAGAAAATAAAGAAATTAATTGCAACAATATGATTACTCTTGGGTTTTCATTCAACCTAATTAAAGTGTGTAAAAGCTCCTCTTCTCTCTTACTTACAATTAAAAATTATTACCCTAAGGATACTGTTATATGAGATTCAAAAACTCTTGTTTTGGGTTGTTTGCAATTAGGTCTGGGCAGTCTAACATCTCTTCAATAAACCAAACCACAAGTTTGGTTTAAGAAAATTTTCCAAATTAACCATGCAGTCTTGCATGAAGTGACCAAACCAGCCACCAAAAAACTGGTCTGATTGGTTTGTGTCATTTGGGCTTATTATGGCTTTAAACTATTAATTAATTAACTAATGAAATTAAAAGACTTGACCCCACGCACCTCCAGTTGGGATATACTGAATTCGTTTTGTTTGCTACTATTAACATTTCATTTGTTGATGCCTGGGTGCTGCGGGTGGATGTCGGAAATTTTATGTGTTTCAAGTCATGTGTTTTGTACACAGAACTTGAAAACTCGAAGGAACCTTTGATAAACGTGGAAGTTGTTGCTCATGTGACCCGACCTGAGCTTAGATCTGCAGAGGTAATTAAGCATGCAAATTTGTTTATCTTTTAGCATATTATATTGTCATCGAGATAGAGTTAATTTACATTTCTAGTAAATGATTGATGATTTATTGAAGGTGTCGAACAAGTTCTACTTCACATTTACATCCTACTCAGATACGAAGAAAAACAAATGGAAGATCCGTAGTGTGGTTCCAGCCACAGAGGAGGAGGCACGCCAAGTGATTGAACGCATGGATGCGGACAACTATTAATATATTTTTTACATTTTTTCTTGGAAATCAAGAATGTAAAGTTCATTGGCCACCTATAAAGAAAACTTTACATACAAGATATATCAATCTGAATTTTAGAATATTATGAATGAAATCTTTTATTACTGAAAATCTAATGTAGCAGCATGCATGGATCTGGTCTAGTAAGATGAAGAAAACTCATATGTGGATAAAACAACATGAAACTTGATTAGTTTCAAGAGATAGCAAATAATTTACAACCTTCATGATTATCTCTAGTTAAGTTAAGGATGTTGTTAGAATCTAACGGAATTGAAATGCCAGATTCCATCCAACTCATTTATGTCGACTTGTGTGGTTTTGCAAAATGAATTCCGCCTAAATTAGAAAATTCCTTTACGATGAGGGAAGAGAATTCATCATTCGTTCACATGTATGATGAAACTTGATTCTATTCCCTCGTAATGTTGTTAAAATACAAAACTTACCATGGATAAACTCCATTTGATTCATATTTGGTCCATCATTACTATTAATATTATTATTGTGACCAAGAGTAATTATGCCATTTATCATTATTTACATTCAAATTTCAAAGTTACAATCTAAAGACCAAACACAAAAGCTCAAACAAATTAATTGAATTCTATCCCAAATCCCGTATATATTTCAATTCCTTCCAAAAACTTTATATGAAACAAATGCCACGTAAGTCTTGACGACACCAACACTATTCCTTTCCATCCCCCCTCCCCTCCCTTTCTCGGTGAACCCCATCGCTACCTTCCTCTACACACTAATAGGAAGAGAGATCAAGATGTAAGAACAAAAAGGTATTTTGGCTTCCAGAAGTGAACCCCTAACACGAAGGGATTTTGTCATCTAGATCCCGACATCTCGATTTAGCGTGAGATTATAATCCAGATCGGGAGGTTATAATGTTTTTTATGGTTGTGTACTTGTGTTCCAAGATCCGCTTGTGGTTCATGATCGAGACATCTTGATTTTTTCATTTGGTTGTGTTTAAATACGCTTTCTTTGTTTAGGGTTTTGCAATCTATGTTCTAATATTCTTCATCGTTTTGATGATGTTCTTCATTTCAGGTTTTGTAATTTAGTGTTTTAACTTTAGAATTAGAGTAAACTTCACTTTTGGTCCCTAGAATTTATCATTTTCAACAGACATCATCCCTAAACTTTGAAAACTTCAAATTTGGTCCCTCATATTTGTCAATCTCCAAGGTTTTGGTCTATTTGTCTAACGGTTGTTAAGTTTTTCTATTAAATTCATTTAAATGAGGGGCATTATGGTCAATTCAGTTTTTTTCTTTACTCTTCCATTAAAAATCAGAAGAACTATTATTATGTAGGGTTATTTTGTCTTTTTACCTTTTAACTTATTTTATTTTAAAAAAGAATATAATTCAAATATTCTAGTATATTAAATATTATCACTATATTAATATAATATATATTATATAAAAATATAGAATATTGATAAATATAGACAGATGAGCGTAGACCATCTCCGACATAGACCATCACCAATGTAAGTCATCTCTGGTGTAGGAAATCTCGAAAATCAACCCTCTTCTTTCTCCCCTTCACTGCCCATATCCCTTCCCTTCATTACCACCACTAACCACCATTTTCACAGCACCACTGTTAGCCACCACCTTTACACACCACTGTTAGCTACCACCACTACATACCACTGTCAGCCACCACCACTAAAAACCATCACCGTGGACCTTCACCACCCCCAACTAGGGGTGGAAATTCTCGACACGACCCGAAACCAACACAATAAATGGGTTAGGGTTGAAGTTTCTGACCCGCCAAATAAACGGGTCGTGTTCGGGTTGACCCCAACAGGCCGCAGGTTGACCCGCCAACACGCCAAAAAATAAAATAAAAAAAATTATACTTTGCTTAAAAGTCTCAAATAGTCAAAATGGATTTGTTTCAATTTGGTTGTGTTTGAACTTTTTATTTGTTTGAAACTTGGATGTTTGAATTTGGTTGTATTATTAGGTGAATTTGCTTGTGTTTAGACTTTTATTTGTTTGAAACTTGTGTTTGGACTTTTTGTTTAAATTTGGATGTTTGAATTTGTTTGTATTATTAGGTGACCTGCCAACCCGATTATGACCCGTCAACCCGTTTACAACCCGTCAACCCGAGTGTGTGCGGGTTAGGGTTGCATATCTCGACACAATTAGCTAAACAGGTCATGTCTGGGTTGACCCTCCCTAACCCGCCAACCCAAACACGACCAGATTGCCACCCCTTGTAACATTCTAAAAATAGGAGTAAGTTTAAACCCAAATTCTTTGCGGAAAGATACCAAATAAATAAAGATCACTCAATCAATGGGGAAAGGTAATTAGAGTTTACATCAATAGATGCATAATAATACAACAACCTATTAATCTATATAAATCTGAAACATAGTTTATGTTCGAGTGTTGCTAATATCCTCAAAATAATAAAGCTGGTAACTCCAAGTATGTACACTAGAAAGTGTATTCCCAAAAAGATGCCTCGCTCGGCCCAACGCTCCTCTCAACTCTTAGGAGCCCCGCTAGAAACATCACCTGCTATACATGTCATTTAAGAAAAAGTGTTAGGCTTAACGCCTAGTGAGAACAAACAGTTAAACAGATAAAGTCATAAAATATTTAAAACATAAAAGGTGAGAGTCTTTATCCGAAATAAATTTACTTGCAAGCTTACTCTTGGTGAGCAAGGTTCTTTTCAAAGATAACGGGGGAGACCCATTATTACCATCCATAGTGACGGGTACTCGAGTAAATCATATTCAGATGTTAAGAGTTCGTTCCAAGACCAAGGGATGTTGGCAGCAACCAATCATACAAGCAAGTATGAACTCTGAAGGTCCTAGTCGGAACCTCGCGTAGGGTCAATGGCTTAATGGCAGCAACCAATCATACAAGCAAGTATGGCCTGAGTTGACCTCATATGTGAACCAAAAAGGGACGACAATCCCGATTTTAGACCGACTTATATGCCTATGGATCCATTACATTCTAGTCTATAAATTAGATACATCAAGCAAGACGTATTGATAATATTCCAAGAACCAATTCTTTTACACAAATGCTTTTATTTCAGATTTGGACATTTACCAAAAATTAGGTCAAAATAGCTTAAGTTCTAAAATTAATTATTTCTTTAAAATAAACCAATACCAAGTAACTAGAACCATTTGTCATGCTCATTTTCAAATAAGAATCAAAATCCTCAAATATCACATTTTGACCTAGTTCATCCAAAACCAATACATAAGTATTTGAAATATAAGCTTTAAGGAAGTAAGTATAATATTTTAGACATGTATAAAGATAATAAAATAGTTTAGATTGAACTCAGAAAGCTAGAGTTGAGGAACCCTAGAAAACTCCCAAACTCTTGAGATGACAACTTAGAGTGGGAGATGGAGAACACTAGCTTTTGAAGTCCAAACCTTGAATCTCTAGCTTAGATGAGGAATAAATGCCTTAGGATGGTTGGTGGAAGGGAGTTAAAGCTCCAAAATCGCCTTCAATGGAGAGGTAAGGAAGAAAACGAGTTTGGGATGAGAAATGAGATACTGATAGCTGAAAATATGACTTAATGGAGATCTGGACATTTCGGGCGATAGTAACATAGGCGATTGTGACATGTCACTATCGCCGGTCACAATCGCCAAACATGTACCGAGAGTGCGATTTTCATCCGGTTTTTGACTCTCTACGATTGTGCCCCGCGATTGTGACATGGCACTATAGCCTATCACAATCGCCTAAAATGTACCGAGAGTTGCGATTTCGAGTTTGGTCATCTGATGGCTCCCGGCGACAGTGCCCTGCGATTGTAACATGGCACTATAGCCTATCACAATCGCCCAACTGGTACCGAGTGCGTTTTCGCTTCCGGTCTTGGTTCCTTTCCTCCAATTCATAGTAACCCAACATAAATCACTTGGAACACTCAACATAGCTAACTATAATAATATTAAGATGCGGAATTTAAGACGTTGCATACAAAATTTCCGGGTGTTACACCCCTACTCCCAACCACTATCAAATATATATCCAAATCATAAAACTAAATCAGATTGTTTCAAAACCTAAATTAAATTAAAACCCCGATTTAAATCAAATCATAATATATGTGAGAGGAAACAGAATAATTAGAATAACAAGATGCACTATGCTTACCCTTAGAGCTATGCTATTTTTATTTATGATTTTGTATAAAGTTTTCTGAAATAAAATAAAATGTTCCTTGATGTTTATAGACATTCTCGATATTATTCTTGATATTATTCATAATTTAAGTAAAATGTTCTTGATAATGATGAATGTCATGATTATGAATCTTCATTTGTTTATTATTTTTTGGGAATGCATCAATTATTTGTACATAAGTTTAAAAATATATATACATAAAAATAAAGAACCAAAAATATAATTTGAAGGATCAAAATAAAAAAGAAGTCACAAATAAATAACCAAAATTGTAATCCATTTGGAAAAAACAAAGGTTTTAGGGTGAAATACATTTTTGGTTCCTCGTCTAGAAAGACTAAAATACCTCTTATGTAAGTGGCACATGGGAGGGAAACTAGTTTGAGCTCTAAAACACTAAAAATGGACCAAAAATATACTTTACGAATTTAAGAGAGAAAAACCAAAAAAAGACATAAACAAGGGACCAAAAATGTAATTCAGTCTTCTAAATCAATAAACGGTTTCGTTTTTCCATGAGAAAAATCAGACGAAATGAAAGCAATAAGATTCAGTTGGGGTGTTGCCAAGAAACCAGGATACCCATCTGCTTTTCTCCCTCTGAATCATGATCATGGATCTCAAAACCCCCACAAAACCTTCAACTATTCCTCCAAAAATTCCCAAAAATTCTATCTTTTGTTTTATAGTTGCAGGTCGTATTCGTCTTCTTCGTCACCAGACTCACCTTTTGCCAGCGGGATCGATCCCATCTCTGTAGCTTCAACGGTTTCTTCCCCCAATAATCAACATCAACATGCCGACGATGCATCCGCCATTGATGCCGGATCTTCCTTGCGCAAGCCTGTTAGTCTGTGGCCTGGTATGTACCATTCACCGGTGACTAATGCTCTTTGGGAAGCCAGATCCGCCATTTTCAGCACCACAACCACCACCACCGACTCCATCACCAGTAAAACTCCATCTTTCAGCCGAACTACTATTCTATACCCTTTTTCTACTGATTACATTCTCAGAGAACAGTATAGAAATCCATGGAACGGGATTCGCGTGGGTAAATTGCTGGAAGACCTTGATGCTCTCGCTGGAACTATCTCCTTTAAAGTATGCACCTTCAGTCTCCATCTCTTCCTTCGACTTTGTGTCCATTATATGTATTCTTGTTGAATTGGCAACAAAACTAAGAGGTTGTTTGGTTGGGTTTCCATTAACAGGGTGTTTGGGATTGCTTATAAAAACAAGTTATTGACTTATTACGGTACCACACCGGAATAAGCACTTTTGAGTGTTTGGATAAAGTGCCTGTGTCAAACAGGTAATAAGGAGTTTTTCAATAAGTTACAGCCTTCTAACTTAAGATAAGTTGATAAGCACTTTTGTAGAAAAGCATAAGTTGTTTCAAATAAGCAATCCCAAACACCCCTAAGTCCGGGATAAAAGTAAAACTATCCGTGTGGATTAATCTGTCTATATAGACAAGAAAGTTTTTGTTTGGGAGGGGTTTTTAGATGGTGTTTTTTAATTGGCTGGTCTGGAAAAAACTTGGCTTTCTGTATAAAGCTTCCCCCTAGAAGCATACTGAATAAGCCACTTTCTATATCATTAAGCCAATACCAATAGTAATGTATAGCTGAGCGAATAAGCTGCGAGTCTCATGAAGCTCATTAAGCTGCTAACAAACAGACCCTAAATACCCTAATAGACTAAGGGGCTGTTCCGTTATTTCCGCTAAGACCCGTATGGCTGTATGGATAAAGTTGTCTGTATTGATAAAGTTGTCTATATGATAAGTTGTTGCGCTGAATAAGAATAAACAGTCTGCATAAGCCATATAGGCTATACAACCAATAAAGCCACAATCGAACAATCTGTATCGATAAAGTTTTTTTTGAAGGATATAATATTTATACACGGCAAATGCAACAAATAAACTCACACACCCTCTTCACCAAAGGTGAGGAGGTTCGAACCCTTTGTATTGTTGTGCTGAATAAATAGTCTGAATAAGCCATATAGGCTATACAACCTGTTAAGCCACAACTGAACACCCCCTTAAAGTGCAAGTGCTGTATACAAGTCTTGCAATTGGGTATCCTAATAAGTTTTTTTTTTTGGGACCCTTTTGAAATAAAGTGTAACACTTGTTTTTATAAAATACGCCCAAGATGATGTAATCAATTCGGGCCTATATGACATGACCGATCAATAGAAATACTCCAACACTCCACGTAAGTAAATTGCTCCCGGTTGTTCAATCATTTGATAACCAGAGTCATTCTTTGATAAATGATCACTTACCCTCTTTGCCTTCTACCCCAAAACAAAAAGTGTTAACTAATGACCACAATTTTAGGTATTCACTTAATCTTGTTAGGTATAGGTGCTTTTCTTCTAGTATTCAAGGCTCAAGTCTTGAAAAACAGTCTATTAAGACATTTAAACACCTTTGATGTTATTATAAAGTCGATTTTATCGTAGTGTGATGATATTTTATTCGAACTCAATTGATTCTTAAAAAGCATCTTCATCATGGATGATAAGAGTATTTATAACATTGTCGAATCTGTGAACCAGCATTGCTTCAATCATGCTGGCATGGTGAATTCCTTGCTGCTAGTGACTGCTTCTGTGGACAAAATGGTTCTTAAAAGGCCGATTCTGGTCGACACTGATTTGAAAATACTAGGAGCTGTTACTTGGGTTGGTCGTTCGTCTATGGAGATTCAGCTAGAAGTCATCCATGGTACAATCAAGTGGCTCATCTTTAATTGTTTGCAGATTAAACTACTTTTTCACTTTAAATCTTAACGAAATACGGATCTCATCTCATGATTTATATTTTCTTTGATAGTGGAAGCTCTATATTATTTCCAGAAAGGGCAAAAATTTTCTTATTATAACAATGTACTTTCAAATTATTTTTTATTAGGGCATTGTACTTTAAAAGTAGGTTGCTATTTCACGCCCTTTCAGAAATGGTTGACATTCATAAATCTGCAGAAACATCCAATCCTCTGGACTCACAAGCTCTAGTTGCCAACTTCACATTTGTTGGCCGTGACTCTAAGACGGGAAAATCAGCAATAATTAATCAAATCATGCCAGAAACCGAAAAGGAGAAATTACTTTGGCAAGAAGCAGAAGAGAGGAATGCATCGAGAAAAAAGAGAAGGATGCAAATGAAGAACTTTGATTACGAGAAGGAAGCAGAGAGGATTAACGGTCTGCTGGCCGAAGGACGTGTTTTTATTGATATGCCGGCTTTGGCTGATAGAGATAGTATTCTTATGAAGGATACATGCTTACAAAACGCGTTGGTGTGCCAGCCGCAGCAAAGGAACACCCATGGACGGATTTTTGGAGGGTTTCTGATGCGAAGAGCTTTCGAGCTGGCTTTTGCAACCGCTTATGCCTTTGCTGGTAGTGCACCCAGCTTTCTTGAGGTTGATCATGTTGATTTCTTGAAACCTGTAAGTGTTCCACATTCATTATATGCATATATGGATATGAAGTGGAGTGAAGTGAAGATTATTAATTATATATATAGTCTCCTAAGTTGCATATTCAATAGACTCGCTTGAATTTCTTCTTTTTTTTTTTGCACCCCTGTTGCCTTTTTCAGTTTTGCAGCCATGAATATGCTTAGAGTTTACGTTTTTTCTTGTACTTGCTTCTATTTATATTGTTGTTGCTTACTCGTATCTGATTTTTCAAAATTTAGCATGTTTGTCTTTTTTTCTCGTCTTAAGTTTTATAGTTAAGGTTTACTCTTTATCTAGTTTTTCATTTTTTATCATATATCTTTTTCTCCCTTTTACACTTTTTTTTTCTAGCCTAGGAGGAAACAACCCCTCTACTCCTTTCGGTAGAGGCCAGATCTGCTTACATCTTAACCCCAAGACATAGGGGTGGACCCACTATGGTGGCCATTGCTTCGTTCCACTGTTGTACCCTAAAAAAGATTAGGGTCGTGAAAAGGTGCAATCGTATTATTTTGTTGGTTGCAATCGTATATTCTTTGAAACTACAATAATAACACAAGTTTCTCTTGGTAGAGTTGGTTTGCACATGGGTTTGAATCCCATTTGTATCAATTTCTTAGTTTTTGGCTTTTAATTTCAGGCTTATTCTGTTTCTGAAAAAAAATTGGTATAAAAGACTCGAACACTAGACCTCACATGCTATGCGGTTAATAGCGCGTTGTAGTGCTGCTATAGCGGCGAAATAGTGGATAGCAGTCTTGGCCAAAATAGCGGTGTATTGTAGCAGTACCGCAAATAGCGGCCGCTATTACCAATATTGACCGTAATTTTGATACCAAATAGCGGTTGCTATTGCCGATTTTTCTTTTTGCGCTCTTTTGGACTTCTTTTTTTAATTTAAATTCTATTTGGGCTTTTGTTGTGTCATTGTTGTGGGCTATTTAGAGTCAAACTTAGGCCTGCAAACAAAAAGGAAACCGGTTAAAACAACAATAGAAACTAATAGGTCAAACTTTGGTATCAATTCCAAGTCCAAAGCCCTGCTCATTGATTCCTAGTCCAGATAGAAACAATTAGGACATTTATGTGGGCTATTTAGAGTCAAGTTTTCTTCTCGATTCCGGGGTCCACGGGTTTATGTTGGGAGTTTTCTTCTCATCTCGACCCCACAACTCCTATTAGTATGTTGCTTGTGTGATTTGAATTGTTTGACTTGATATGCATTAGATATACAATATTTTAAGTTTTTATATGTATTCGTATTTATTTTATGAAAATAATTTTTTACATGTATAGCACCGCAATAACCGCTATTTCAAATCAAGGTCTCGACCGTTATTTCCACAATGGACCGAGTTAATTGCTTAGTTCACATGTAAAAAGCAAGGAACTAACCAAATGACTAATGATAATTCTGTAAACCATATCCATAGCCTTGTTTTTTATATATAGTCAAATGGTGTGACAACTTGAAAAAGAATATCTAGGTCTTCCTCTGCAAAACCCCACCACCTCCAGTTGGGATATAGTGAGATATACTGAAGTTGTTTGGTTTGTTGATATCTGGTGCACAGGTGGATGTTGGAAATTTTCTGCGTTTGAAGTCATGTGTTTTGTACACAGAACTTGAGAACCCGGAGAAACCTCTAATCAATGTGGAAGTTGTTGCTCATGTGACCCGACCTGAGCTCAGATCGGCAGAGGTAACCAAAGTTGCACATTTATTTAATCTTATAGCAAGTGTCTGATATATATATATATATATGCATAGGGTTAGGTTCAAATGTGAACTCATTTTTGGTTGTGAACGTGAGGACGAATCTCAGCCACACATCTTCGGTTATGGTGGACGCGATCACGGAGGATTGACGCGATTCATGGGAGGGTGGAGATTATTAAAGGAGGGGAACCAGGTCAAAGCCGCCTTTATTGACCGGATAAGTGACTGAGATTCGTTCTCACGTTCACAACCAAAAATGAGTTCACATTTGAACTTTCCTCTATATGTGCATATTGTCATCTAGATACACATTTGTTAATCTCCAAATGATAGATGATTTTGTTGAACTTGAAAAGGTATCCAACAAGTTCTACTTCACATTTACGACCTGCTCAAACATGGCAACAAACGGTTGGAAGATTCGTAATGTTGTTCCAGCCACAGAAGAGGAGGCACGCCGAGTAATCGAGCGCATGGATGCTGAGAACTCTTGATTAAGCTTCTTTTCTTTTTCTTGTAAATCAAGAATGTAAATTTCATTCGAGATAAGAGTATGTAAATGTGATTGTGAAATGCTTCATGAAAATGAAAACTTTGCTTTTGGAAAGAAAAGCTATGGTTGTGTTTGATGTTTTTCTTATATATTTGATTTTTTGAAGGGTGTCTCAAGTTATGCCTAGACGAATCCCAACAAATTATGACTGCAAGACATCAGCCCTGAAAATCAATGGCCACAATTGTTGTGTACGTCTGGATTCGAACCCTGGACAGATGGGATATTCCACCATATCTCCCAAGGCTTCAACCACTACGCCACAACCCTTGTCGTTTTCTTATATTATTTTGTGTTGTCCATAAACCAAAAGGTTGAACGTATGAAGAACCAAAAGTTATCTCATATGGACTAATTCTATGTCGAACTGTATACACACGTGATATATTTATTACAAACTTGGACAACACGAAACCTATAAGAACGTGGCATACAAGATATTTTTAGAATATTATGAGTGAAATCTTTTATACTTATTCAGGGTTGTGATTACCTATATTGATGAAGATTTAGAAAGATACAATTCAAAGAAGAAACAATTATTCTACAATTAGAAATGATATGCTGGTAATTGTAAATTATAGGGAAAAGTCCAAAAATACCCAACAGTTAGCCTAGAGAAAGACCTTACACCCATTAAGCGCCGCCAAGTTCTTTCACCATGAAGAAACATACTTTGTGGAAGTTCATTTATTTCGTCAATAAATCCAAAATTTAAAAAATACATATATAGATGGAGGAACGTGAAGCTCATACTTGCAAGTAGATCTTTATGAGCATACATATGTATATATATATATATATAGAGAGAGAGAGAGAGGGGTCAATCTTTTAGAAACTTTTTAAAGAGTAGAAACTCGTGAAAATCAATATAAAATAAAACAAAATTCCATCAAATATTATGATTTAAGATATTGTTTCACATATGTTTGTGTTCATATGAAAAAGATATTTTCATATTTCACCTAGTAAAATCCAATGTTGGAATTTGGGAGTCTTACACTTGGCAGAAAATAATTGTATTCCTTCAAAAATCCATCTTGAAACGTGATAGGCCATCCCTTCACGACCAGTCCATTTGAGATAAAGAAAAGATGATGAAATAGCAGCCTCCCCTTCATAGCATCAGGATAGTTTGTATTGGTCGAATGGTCTCCTCCTACAAGTTATCAAAGTCGGTTCTTGAGACAAACAGAAGCATGTATGCTAATATCTTGTATAAATAGTTATACAACTACTTTATTAAGAGATTTAAATTTATAAACTTATATCTTGTATAAATAGTTATACAACTACTGTAAAGGGGAAAAGATTTAAAGATTTAATCTCACCTGTATTGAGATTACCATGTAAACGAAGGCAATACATATGACGGATAAGCATCATGCTTCGATGCAAGAGCATGGACAGCTGACACGTCAGCAACTTCTCCAAATCTAGTCAGTCCAAGTTCAGTTGCGTGGATCCCACAAGTGATGAATGCAGATTCGATCCCAGATGCATTTGCACCTTTTATGTCGTGATGTAGAGAATCTCCCACAGCAATTGAGTTGGAAGCATCTACACCCACCATGGCCATGGCTGATTTATAGATAATCTGATGGATAGATTAATCAACCATAATAATAATAAGTATCTTTCCATCACAAACATATACCAAATGGAGCCTTTTTATTTTAAAATCTAGCCACAAAGAGAAAAAGAAAATTTGAATGAGAATGAGAATGAGAATGAGTGAATCACCTCATGAGGCTTGCCCATCCATTTAACTTCACCACCAAGCTTTTCATAACTAGCTGCTAATGTACCTAAAACCAATAATAAAAAGGTATTTCAATTATCATACCATGATCCCAAAAAGTATCAAAAATTAGGGTCCGTTTGGTTTGAAGGATTGTTTTTGAAGGATTTGGATTTCATGGAGGGATTTGGATTGGAATGGATTTGAAATCATTGGTGTGTTTGGTCTGTAGGATTTGGAATGGAATTGGATGCCATTATTTATAAATAATTTCTTAAAAAAATAAAAATAATTAAATTACATTTTTATTAATCGATAATTACAAACCAAATGTTTTTAACATTTTTTAAAACCTTATTTCATACAATCCTACGAAATCCTGTGAAATTCCAAGCATCTCCTAAGGATTTCAAATCCGGACAATCCAACAAACCAAACATGGGATTGGAATGGTTTTGAAATCCAAATCCCCCCAAATCCATTCCATTCCTGCAATGGTTTGCGGGATTTGGAATTGAATTCCATTCCGATCCCACGTTTGGTTTAAAGAAATGAACGGGATTGAAATCCCACAAACATTGGATTCAGAAATTACATGAAGGTAGTTGGTATTTCACCGATTTCATAGGATTTGTTTGTAATAATGTTTTAAAATATGTTAAAAACATTCATTTTGTAATATTCTATTAATAAAAAGTAATTTAATTATTTTTATAACTATTTATAATTTGTTTTTATAAATTATCTATAAAGAATGGATTCACCTCCATTCCAAATCCTACATACCATACACATCAAAGATTCCAAATCCTTCCAACTCCAAATCCATCCACGAAATCAAAATCCCTCAAAAAAATTCCATCAAACCAAACTCCCTATTTAGTTTCATCATCGGTATTGTGACATAATTTTCAATAAATCCAAAACCTATGTGTGACTCTACCTAAGTTTTACAATATAGGATGCAATCAATAATCATTTCACCATACCATGATCTCCAAAAGTATCAAAAGCGGTTTGTTAGTAGCTAATTAATTCTTGCATGTTGGCCTAGCGGTCCCAAGAGGTCAGGGATTCAAACCTTACCAAAGGTGAGGAGGGTGTGTGACTTTTCATTGCATTTGCCGTATACAGATATTATATATTTAAAAAAAAATAGCATGTTTACCAGGCATGATACGTAGTTCTCTAGCCTCAACAGTAACAAAGTCTGGATTTGCTACCACCATAGGGATTCCTTTAGTTGCACATTGCTCTAAAATCTTGTTAAGCTCCTCAAGCTTCTTGGGAACAGAGTTTCCAGAAGAAAGTCCTAAAGCTTCGGTACCATGGACCAAAATAAATTCAGCTTCTTCAACATTCTCTACGACCTTTAGCCCTAGACCCTGTGTCAATATAATAACATATGAAGAGTGTAATTAGCTGTCAATTGTCATAAAATAGAGTTTTCATGGTATGTAGCAGAGTTCAAATAAAAATCACTTTAATATGATAAAATATATAAAAAAGTAGTCAAAATAAATATAAATCTACACGTCCAATTAAAAATTCCCTTAGATTTTTTTTTTCATACCATAAATCCAGTTTCATGGAACAAAATATTTATTGCAAGTGAAGAAAGAGTAAACATATCTTTTTCTGGCTCTCTGATTAGAAATTCTAGTGGTTGATTTGGTTCTTTCAAATTGTTTCTCATCATAAAGAAAGAAAAAACTTACCGATTAAGAAGTTTGATAACTAAATAGCAACTTATACTTTATTGTTGGACGAATATATCAAAACACAACCCCATATGATTTTAGACTTCACATTTTTATTAAATAGTCATATTTGAGCAAAAGGTTGATTACCAGCCCCACACAGAACCCACCCCCTAGGAACCTCATGTGAGAAGGCATTTCAGAGCTGACTCAGCGGCTGAGGCTAGCGAAGGGGTTCAGCCCATCTCACGCAAGATTTGAACTTGAACTTGTTGTCTTGTTGTGTATTTGAGCAAAGTCGCTCCACCCCTTTGCCAACTAAGCTACACATATTTTTTTTGAAGTATATAATATTTATATACGGCAAATGCAACAAATAAACTCACACACCCTCCTCACCTTTGGTGAGGTTTGAACCCCCTGACCTCCTAGGAGGGCAAGGGCTACGATACCGCTAGGCCAAAGGCCCTTTGGTAAGCTACACATATTAATGTCAACGAAGTAGTGAAAAACCATGGAGTTGAATTTGAAGATTAATAAATGAAAGCCCTAAAGGCTAAGTACAGATTAACCGTTTTCAAACAAGAAGTCCTAAATATATCAACAAATTATAAATGAATAGGGCGTGGACTGCACAGTATATCACAACAAAGATAATCAAGAAAACTTTGAAACAGGAGAGATATTTTATGAAAAAACCAGAAAAATATGGTAATGAGATCTGACCTCAAGTGATATAGCGCCTCGGTCACTCCATGTCATGTGAATGCAGGTCTTTCCTAGTGCCCGAAACCAAGGATCATCTCTCCTGTGCATGATAGATCAATATATATTAAAGGTATTAGCATGCCTCGTGAGAAAAAAGAGTGTCTCCCATTATGTCAAACCCATGTCGATAAAATTTGAGAGATATAAAGCCGCTAGTAAAACACTAAGCATATATATGTATATAGGCATAGGATCGTGTGAGAAGAAGAGTTAAGGTGAGAAGCGTAAGAAGAGATCTGAGCCCTTGATCACTTTTAATCTCATACCCACCCATGAATTGCGCCTTAGAAGGGAGTTTATCCGGTGCATGGCGGTGCACCTCATCTTCATGGATCTCATCCTAATGTGCATCCAAGGGTGGAGATCCCTTCTTACGCTTCTCACTGGAACCCAACCCTATGTATATATACATATACATATATAGAGGAAAGTTCAAATGCGAACTCATTTTTCATTGCAAACGTGAGGACAAAGAAGAGTGCGACACGTGTCCTAGGCATCCACATTCAATATGAATAACGAAGGGCATTCAGTATGAATAACGAAGGTGAAGTTCATATGATACAATATTCAGTATGAATAACACACGATCATGATCCATCCATGATGAGTAACCCGTGAATGCAGGGGACACATGTCGTGCTCTCCTTTGTCCTCACGTTCGCAGTGAAAAATGAGTTTTCATTTGATTCCGCCCCTATATATATGTACAAATCAATTAAGCATGTAAGTTAAATTTCCATGCAACCTCCAAAAAGTAAGTTAAGCGTACCTCCAAGGTGACAAAGGAATCTTCAACTATATAAAAGAATGAAATCGATATAAAGAAAAAAAAAATCTATTGGTAGTGTTGATATTAGATTCATTGAATATTGTAAACTACAGGTCGTCATGACGAAAAAAGCCGGACCCACCTCCAGGTGGGATATACTGGGCTCGTTTTTCACACTCTATAATGACGTAATCTTGATTGTATTCACATATTGAATTCAAGTCCAACTACCTTTGAAGATGTTGATATGTTAATTCTCCACTGGTGATGGCTCCTACAAAGAGAGAAGGATCGAACCCAAGGCTCTTTAATTTATCCAAGGTTGTTGATGCACGTCTTGATGAATTACTAATAATTATCATCTTGGCACCATAAGCAGCCAAATTTTCCACTATTAAAAAGGCAGGAAACTTAACAATATCATCATAACAGAAAAACCGACATTTTGGAGAGAAAAACAAAAAAAATGATGGATCTCCAAGTGACATCCCTTACCAAAATGTCAAAAGCTCATAACATACATGTAGATATTGCACCAGGATAAGGTTGTTTCCCATCATGAAGAACCCCAAACTGATCTAAAAACCAAGCCTGCACCAAATAGAACCAAAAACCATAAATTTAAACCTAACTATTTGTGAAAATTTTGCAGACTGGATTTCCATGATTGAATCTAGGAACTTTCTTTGATAAAAAGGAGTTAAATAAATAGAAAATTGTACATCAAAGTTTTACAAAAATTAAAGAAAACGAAGAAGATATGGTCCACAAAAGTACCATACAAATAACATAGGAAACACATCTAAAACACCATAGAACATATGATATCTCTAAAGCCGAAAGGACCAAGGACATGTTTTACAACCATAAGCTAGTTTCTTTTTTGAGCTTATTGAAAAAGCCCCGTTTGGTCAGCCATAAACTAGCTTATAACCTAGCTTTTTTAAAGCTACTTCAGGTAGCGTTTCAATAAGTTCCAAGGGATACTTTTTCCAATCATGTCTGTTGTATTTTTACATAAATGACCAAAAAACACTATCCTTTTAGATAATTTTACATTGTCATCAAGTTTATCAACTAATTATTACCAAAAGTAATTAGTTTATCAGTTAACAATTAGCTTATTAGCCAACAACTAGCTTATCAACTAAATTGCCAAATGTAGCCCAACAAGGAGCAAAGCAACAAAGCTAACAAAGGCAACACCACCTCAATAAAGATACAATACCCAAAGATGTGCTTCACAGTTGTATACTTGTATAGCTTTTCTGAATTCATTATATTGTTATCATATACCAAGGCCTTCAATCCCCTCACCACCGATGACTGATGAACAAATAGGGATGATTTTTGAGGATGAAGTTTCAGTTAATTTTATGGAAATTTAATCCACAAATCAAGAATATGTACTTAGTGGAAACGAATGTATCAAATTACAATTGCTAAGATTATTGGCACAAAAAGGAAGTGTGTGAATTATAAGGACCACTCGCAATTGGAAACTTGTTGTTCAAGATGAATACAAATTGAAAAAGTAAAAACAAAAGTTGAAACCATAGGGACCTTGTAATGACGAGTTTCAGCGATTTGACGGAGACCTGTGAAGCTCTGCAAAACGTTGGTGTCATTGGAATTGGGTACAGAAGCCATTGAGCTTGATGACATCATCTTCTGTTCCAATATCAAAGTGGTTAATAAAAAAAGGAGAAGGTTTTTGGGAATTAGGGCTCACAATGTTCTTGCAAGATATATTTCCAATTTTTTTAATTCTTTTACATTTACCATCTTCAATTCAAAGTTTGTACTTTTGTAATTGGGTTTCAAACATCGAAATAGAAGGCGTCTCAATTAAATATATGAACACATAAGCCTTGATTCCATTTGGTTTTCGATTAATCTAATGAATGGCCTTTTACCATTATCATATCAAGTTTGGGGATCAATCTTGGAAGTGTATTCGTAATGCAATGTCTCATATTTGGTGCGACATTAGAATAAGTCATTATCATCGAATTAAGTTAAACAAATATGTTAAGATCTTTAAAAAAAAAAAAATTATCAGAATAGGTGGAACAAAAATGAGGAAGATTATAGAGATTGGTAAATTATTAAACTACTCATATCAAATTAAAACCTTGAAAGTTTCACAATACCGAACAGTCAGAACACACTCGTAGAATGTTTGCATATGACTAGGCTTCCAATGAATGTTATAGAAGATAGTATGTGTATTTATTTTAGTGTAAATGATCTTGATTTAACAAGGAGACTCTTAATTATATCATATGCAATTTAAATTGTTGTGTGGCGCCCTATATTGTATGGTGACGAATTTTTTGTTACTATTGGGAAATATGTAAACAAATTAAGATGAAATATAATTTGTTAATTAACAAGAAATGAAATAAAAATAACATTTTCCGAAATTACCTAATAGACTCATCATTTTGAATGACAATACAAAGTTTGTTCAACAATGGTATGTTTTATGTCAACCATTGTATTATTGTAGGTTATCCCACATATGTTCGTGAGACCGGTTACATTTGGTATATGAGACTAGCTAAAATTAAAAATAACCAAAAAATAAAATCCCAAATCCAATATCCTTCTCATCTTTTTGATTATATGTATTCATGTAATTGATGGGAAAAATAAAAGGACATATATATATATATATATATATATTTATTTGGGACGAGAGAATTTTATCCCAAAAAAGGTAAAATAAAGAGAATTTGTCATAAAGTATATGAAAAGGCAAAGTATGATTGAAAAGAAGGAGTAGATTATAATGATTCCAGTAAAGATAATAATCTCAACAACCATGCAAAATGACATGTTCTCCCTGGGCCATAAATAACTAAAACACTATTTAGAAACAAATGTTAGAAAATAATCTATTTAAATGAAACCAACAATTCCTATTTTCCTGAAAGCAAATCTGTCAATAAGATGGCACTACTAGGAGCCTCACCATCTTCCCATATCTTAAAGTCTGGCAAGAAGTAGCCTGCTTCGTTCCACCGAGTCAACTCGTATCTTGAAACGGGTCCTTGTCTTCTTCCTTGAGGATCCCAGTAGAACCATTTTTGACGACATAATTCATATTCCGAATCTATTTGTTGTTCTGTATTTTCTTCATCGTCGCTCAGCTCAATCACATGTGAAGCACTGTTCAAGTCCAATGCGTGATTCGGAGTTATGACCTTGGGAATCTGCTCCTCCGCTTCAACCGACCGCACGTTTATTAAGTTTTCTCCAAATGAAATTCCTTCTATACCCCCGTTTGCAATTGCCTCTCTAGTACCTTCATTCACTCCAACAAGATCCATCGGTTCATTTTCTGCATATTCACATGTGAATCAAGAAACAATATCATTGTGGAAGCATAACATTTTGTAACACAGTCCATACTTAGGATACGTTTACGTGCACCGGACTGAACAGGACAAGAAAGAGTGAGGTAGGCAGCCGGGTGAGCATAACCGGGTACCTGGCCAAATTCCATGGAAGCAGAACCAGAACCGGAACCGCTAACATCGGTTCTTTATATTTTGGAACCGGAACTCAAACCGCTGAACCAGTTCCGGTACCAGGTACTGGTTTCATTTTTTTTTTTTAATTTTTTACATTGCATATGATAAAAATGTAATTTTAAGTCTATTTGTGAAGTACAAAGTACCATCTTAAAGTAATAAATACGACAACTAGTCAAAACTAGTCCGATAAAAATGTAACTTTAAGTCTATAGGGGGCGTTTGGTTCGCAGAATGGAATTGGCTGGAATGGAATCTGTCAAAAGAATTTGACTTTGAAGGAATTGGAATGTTGTCAGGTTTGACCACCTGTTTGGTTGGCAGAATTGGAATTGAATCTGTTGAAGGAATTGGAATCTGTCTATTTGGTTCACAGAATGTAGCCTTGGAATTTGAAAGAAATTCCGGCAAATGACTAAAATACCCTTTTTATTAAAAATAATTTTAAAACTAAAATTACTTTAATAAAATAATTATTATTTATTTCAAATTTTTTTAACACTAAAGATACTTTAATAAAATATACTTCCTTAATTTACACCATAAAATATAGTATAGCATTAAGCCACTGTAGATTAAAAGTCTGTTTGTTAGCATTAAGCCACTGCCAAACAGTCATGTATAGCTGAGCGAATAAGCTCTCAGTCCCGTTGATATATATAAGCCATTTCTATAGTATTAAGCCACTTTCTATATGAAAAATGTTACAAACAACCCATGATATACTATAAAAAATAATTAATCAAAATATTCAGGCAATTATTGATGTTACATAGGATGAGGGTATTTTAGGCATTAATAAAAGAACCAATTCAATTCCCATGAAATCCCATGGGCAAGCTAAGGAATCTCAAATGGCCCCTTTTTGGAATTCTTAGGAATTTACCAAATTCCAATTCTTGAAAACAATGAACCAAACAAGGGAATTGGAATCTGGTCAAAGGAATTCAGATTCCAATTCCACCAGATTCCATTCCATTCCAGCGAACCAAACGCCCCCTAATAATCATACATAACTCGTCTAACTCTAACCTAAAAGGTAATATAATTTTATTAATAAATATATAAAATAATTTTTATTTAAAAGTAGCGGGTACCCGTCGTTTCCGGTGCTGGGTACCTAAAACTGAGAACCGGAACCAGAACCAGTCCTGATCAGTTTTGTATTTTGGTTCAGGTTCCGGAACCAGCTGTTCCATAGCGGTTTCGGTTTCAAAGGTGGGTACCCGGTTCCGATGCTCACCCCTAGGCAGGCGAAATAATTGTGGAAACAAGGGTAGTTTAGTACTTTACCCGCCTACCAATGAGAGAGGTAGCTTGTGCAATGGCTTATTGAATAAGTACATACCTGCAGTAGCTGAACCATTGGATGGCAATCTCTGATCTTCTGCTGAATCAAAAGAGGGATGTGAAACATCTGTATGAATTGCAATTGTGTAAACATGGGTAGTTTAGTATTTTACCCGCCTACCAATGGGAGAGAGTAGCTTGTGCAATGACTTATTGAATAAGTACATACCTGCAGCAGCTGAACCATTGGATGGCAATGTCTGGTCTTTTGCTGAATCAAAAGAGGGATGTGAAACATCTGTACGAATTGCAATTGTGGAAACATGGGTAGTTTAGTACTTTACCCGCCTACCAATGGTAGAGGTAGCTTGTGCAAGGGCTTATTGAATAAGTACATACCTGCAGCAGCTGAACCATTGGATGGCAATGTCTGATCTTTTGCTGAATCAAAAGAGGGATGTAAAACATCTGTACGAATTGCAATTGGTGAACTATTATTCAACTGTTCTATATCTTCTATGTGTTCCTCTGGTGTAGCTTCTGGCTCTAATATATCTGCAGTCACCTTCGGAACCTCGGCTAACATCCTTGTTAGCTCAGATGGTGTTTGAAGCAGCTTCCTTCTTTCTAGATACTCAAATAGCGTAAGGGATGGACCAAGTTAAGCTTTCCAAAGTTATATAAATATTATAATCCTCAGAATCATATTTTACAAAGGGCCTCCTAATTAAGTCATGTAATTTATTATTTTCATAAATAGTTATCATCTTATAAAGTTAGCGAGTTACTTATTTACTGCGTTGGGACTGGACAAACATAAAATTTAATCAAGGTTATTAATTATTTGAATATTAATTTATCAAGCTTATAGTTACAGTTTACTACAGAAAAATTAATCCTAGAAGTTATGGAGAAATAGAGAGCCGCTACCTGAATCAAATGTTTAATGCAAAAAAAAGTAGTTTTCAAGGCACATCAAATCATTTAAGGCAAAAGTGCAAACAGAAGTTCAATCATGCAAAATGGTGTATATTATTATAATATAATATATATATATATATATATATCATAAAAGGATATTCTCTGCGCCATCCCTTCTCATTAGCTCGATCTATGAGGTTTTGTAGATAGGAAAGTTCTCTAGGAAGCCACTGTCGAAAAAAAATTGTGAGCTTCTCTTAATACAACAAAGCCAAATAAGTGAAAAATTAACTGGAAGACGATAAAAATGTTATTCGAGCAATCAATAGTAATAACAGCAATATTTGTCACTCTCCACAGGCCAATATGTGTACTCTATATGTCTATCTTATTCTCAATTATGCATCAAGCTTGTTAATAAAGTCTCAAGATATATTAAAATGTGTAATTAATATTTTAAAGATTTAGAAATAACTTATTGTAAATAACAAGATCTTTTCAAGCATTAGTATTGAGATCATATATGTATGTTAAGGACTCAAAAGTCTTTTGCATCTATTAGAACATTGATGGTATCTTAGTACTTTAAACTGATCAGATGGTTTTTTAGATAAACACGAAGAAGATGTAAACCGTATAAAGTTGTGGCCCATCTAACAAACATTACTTACATGTTTTGTTATATCCTCATGCAACAGTCGGGCCTTCTGCTCAAACTCCACCTACAAAGAAAGCCAATACACTCGTAAAAAGTATTTAAGAAACCAAAGTAAACAAACAAAAGATAAGGAGCCTAACAAGTCAGAAAATAGACCAGTTTAAAAAGAAGGCAGAATAGAGAGATTTTGTTTGTAACAACTAACAACAGATATATATATATATATATATATATATCTCAATTCCCCCAAAAAGGACAATAATGTAACATATCCCTCTAAGATTTCTCGTTTTCATATAGAATTCTATCTTTTCCAACAACGGAGATGCATTTTGACTTGTCAAAATCAGAGGACTTGGTTTGTAACTTTAAGGGGTTGTTTGTTTACCTCTTAACAGTTCTATTAAGAGTGCAGCCTCTGAATCATTAAGAGGTGAATCCTGTTTGGCAAAAACTAAGTCTGCCTCTTAATGGTTCCAAAACCCTCTGAATCATTTTGTATCATGGACCTCCCTTAACCATTAAGAGCCCTAATTACATCCTGAACAATTACTTAACAATTATATTTCATTTTACACTATATCATAAGAGCCTCTTAATCATTCTGCACCAAACCATTCAGCAATTGCCAAACTAAGACTGTTCAGTTTCAGAAGTCAAAACACTGTAATAGAACGATAATGAAATTAAATGTCACAAAAGTAATACAAATCGGAGAAAGTAGGTGATAGATCAGTTACAAAATCATTAGCCAGGGAAACTTACAACAAGAGGCCTCTTAAGCAAACCATCCTTGACTCTTTGACACAAATCCTCACATTCTTCCTGCAAGAGAATTGGCAAAACCAAAGCAAAAAAGTTTAATTTTATGGTAACTACACAACCTTTGGCTCTAACGAAACTTAAAAAGATGGCAAACGCAAGAGTTGAGATCTCCAAGCATTAGAAGTTATTCTTTATTCCAAAAAAAAAGTGGGAGAATGATATAAATATATACATCCAGCCATTTGGCCATTTGACAATTACTCAAAGATCAGATTGTTGCTAAAGCTATTTGGCCACTGTTATGATTAACCATAACCATAGTTATCTAGTATAGTTAGTTCATTTGTTGGTCGTTATCCATAGCTGTCAGCCATTAAAACATTATTTGAATTGTTTGTTTAAAGCAGGTCTATTAGGATTTAGGGGCTATTTGGTTGGTTTTCCATTAAGTCCAGTATGGATAAAGATGCCTGTGTGCATTAATCTGTCTGTATAAATTGAGAAGGTTTTTGTTTGGGAGGGTTTTTTCATAAATGGAACAAACATGATTTTTAATTGGGAGGGGAAGGTTTGGAAAAAAAACTTGGCTTTCTACATAAAGCTCTCTTAAAAGCTTACTGAATAAGCCACTTTCTATATCACTAAGCCACTGCCAAATAGTCATATATAGCTGGCCGAATAAGTTGTGAGTCCTGTTAAGCTCATTAAGCTGCTAACAAACAAGCCCTTAGTCTAACTACTGGTGTCTCCCGTAGTTAGTCAATTGCTTATCTTCAAAAGTTACCTTGTTCGTTGTTAAATCGTGAAAGATGCATGCACATGAGCAACATTTGGTCAGCCTTTTGATATTACTAGAAAAGGCTGAGCTAAGCTCTATAACTAGTTCATCATGATTTGAATATAAAATGGTAAGTATCTTTATCTTCTATACTCAGATCTCTTACTCCCATATCCAAACCCCTGTTTCTGTTTGATGTCTGATTTTGAAATTTTCATTCTTTTTCATCTACTGAGATTCTCTCAAAAATTTATACAAAAAGCATAAGGAACAAGAGTTCCTAACATAGACAGTTTAGAATAAAACCCTCAACTTCAGAAGTCGATGTCAATGTTTGTAGAATGTTTACAATATCCTTTTAACGTAAACAGAATAAGAAAAAACTTTAAGGATCTGGACTATCTTTGTTTAATTACGTATAAATTATTATAATGATAGCAACTGAAAAGTAAATAACGCTTGCATTATAAAGCTAATTTATGAAAGCTATATTCATTAAAATTATAACCGAACCACTTATAAAGCTGATTTGCTATAAATCATGGTGTTGCAACTGTTCTACAGGCATCATAAGAAACTGAATGATTATCTTAGAAGCAAGTAAAAGGATGTAATGACTTCTGATCCCATCAGATTTGAAATCAACTCCACTTACCAGTCAATATCGTAGACCTAAAGTTGAACAAAATTAAGCTTAAAGATAATTTTAGAAGCAGCACATAGTTTGATTTTGATTTTGAAATAGTGAAAGTATGAAAGCGCAATTGAAATGTTCTAAGTGATAATTACCTTAGAGAAGTCATCATCGGACAACTTGCATATGGGTATGTCTTTTATCACGTTTGGAACTTGAAGAAGAACATCTTCACATACATCACCATTTCCAGGTATATTTTTTACCCCTGCATGATAACAAAGAGCCATGATAAGAATAAAGATCCAAGTATCCAACAGATGAAACAGAGGGTTTACAGGTAGCATAATGATGAACCAACTTTCTGATAGCGAATAACAAAGCCTTGCTATATCGCCACATTAGGAAGACCTATAGCCATGTTTCTTTCGTGTTGATAATTAAAGTTAGAATGGTGCAAGAAGAGAAAACACCCATGTCAAACCAAGTAAACTCTGATTAAAAGAATCACAAAAACTACCTATATCAATGGCATAACCAATGACAAAATCAACTTTATTAAAAAAAAGTTTGAACTCTCCAAAGAGGCAGAGGCCTCAAGACTCGATGTTTCATGATTAAGATGCCCATTCTAGAACTTAATGAATGCACAATTATAATAATTTATTTAGAAGGTTCTATTTAGTGCATAGATTACCAAAACAAACCGATGCTCAAAATAAAATATTATGATAACCTAGGCAAGGCTTTACAGATGCTTTCTTACATATTAAGAGAAAATATAACTAACAAACAATCTCTTTTGATTATTATTAAGATTCACCCACTTCTACAAGAAATAGAACTTAAAGCTACGTAGGGACCTGAGAGAGAAAAGGTGGCCAAAATCTTAACTTTAGGTATGGTTCATGGATATTGCAAGAAGGTTTACTACTAGTTAATTACCTAGACAGCAATACAATTGAAAGCGATATTTAATTGATATTGATCACATCATAAAAACAAGAATAGTCTCTTCAACAATTTCATTTCTAACCTAAGGGTCATTGGTCCAGCGGTACCCCGGGTTTTACCCGTAGAGCACAACCTCCCAAGAGGTCAAGGTTCAAGCCTCACCAAATGTGAGAAATGTGCGTGAGTATTTCAGTATATAGATATTATATGCTTCATAAGAAACATTTCATTTCTCAAATTATAGTTGGTGGAACACAATTGCCCAACACATCCAATGGATGCTTCATAATGATATGAACATAATGGCACTTAGATGTGTAAGTCTAATAACTTAACAGAAACAGATTGGATATTTGTTGCTTTGCATGTAAGAGAGATTCATTAAAGAAAATGAGCCTTTAAATATGGTAACTTCAATATACCTGTAACCGGAAGAAGTTGATGGGAGTTCTTCTGAGAGTAATCATTTGGATCCGATTTTATTCTGATGTAACTACCTAATAGTTTGCCTTCAAAGCTCTCAGGGCGCTTAACAAGCTCCTGAACTAAACTCCTCTTCAAATATAAAAGCTTTATGTTTTCAGGGATGACAGCTGCAAAGCAGCTTAATGGAGTCTCTGGTACTTTTTTCTTTTGATAGGGAGCTTTTTTCTCGGAACTAGCGATCTTCTGCTTCTTGCATGTTATATTAACATCCTCATATTCTTCTGAATTGTACAAATCATCATCCTCAGAGGAATCATGGTTCTCAGCAAAGTGTGATTCCAGTAGATCATATATTTTAATTCGAGGCACTGATTTCTTTCCGAAAAGAGAATGAAGCCTCTCATCACACATGACCTTTTTCTTCTTCAATGGGTGAAAAAGATTAAAATTATGCACATATTCATTGATAATTGCAGTCACGTCATACTGAGAGAGCTGTTTACCGGTGTCCTTGCCAATGGACTCAAGAAACTCGATTAACGGTCTAGAACCCCACCCAACAAACTCCATCTTTGCCTTTGCTTTTCTCTTAAGCTTCACTGGAACCGGTCTCTGCTCGTTAGGCTCCTCAATCCAAAAAAACGAACCATTCCCCTCTGTCTTTGCCATACCAGCAAAAGAAGAGAAGACACTGTTGACACTTGACAGTCCTCAATACTCCCAATTAAAACACAAAGCAGTGCCTCTATAGGGAAACTCTTAACAAATTGTTAATGCATAATGGCTGCATCAAACTTCATCACAACATCCGATCCAGCCCTTGATTGACTGTTACAGTTTAAAAATCCATAAAAACTTCACTGTAAGATCACAGTTGAAATGTAGATTGACTAAAAAGGCAGTACCATAAAAGATAAATATCAAGCATCTCAGTAAACTCATAATTGAAGTGAGCATGAACATAGAGTACTTTCTTTGAAAGGCTATAGAAATGAAGTCATTCAACTTCAAAATAATAAATATATACAAAACATACAAACAATAATTATTCAAATTGTTTTTGCTCGAAAACTACTGAAGGTCAATGTATCAAACAAGTGGGCCAGCAGAGGCATAAACCCACAAATTACCAGTGTGAAGGGTTAGGAAGTTATATCTATATGGAGATTATCACCCCCAAAACCACTGATCACTAAACGAACCTTCAATTTGAGTAGAAAAATAAACATTCATATCGAGAAATGGCGGATGAACCAAATGCATAGCATATATGTACAAAATAGAAGGCATTGATGGAAAATAGCACCATTACTCGATCAAATTGAAATATACAACCTCAAAATTGTCCATATCGGAGAAAAACCACAAGATTGTGCTGTTTCCAGTTACCTTACGATATGCTCCGTGAGTTCCAAATCGGGAAATTAAAGGGTGGTAGCTTACATACCTACAACCTTCGAATTCCAGCTTTCGATTTCATCTTTCTGTTCTCCTTCTCGATTTTGATTTCCAGTTTCGTCGTCTTGCGAGAGTTGAATTTATGCAAAAAGAAATGAGAGAGGGATGACGGCGACGAGAATGGGGGAGAACGTTAAGACGAACGATTTGCAGGATCTTTTTGTTGTTTCTTTCTTTTCTTTTTTTTCTTTTACTTCCGAGTTCAGACCCAAAACAGCTTAATATATAAGAAAGAGAAGCAAATTTTCAAAAAATACCCTTCTACTTTTCTTTTTATTAAAAATATTGTGTTTTTATAGGTATTATTTCTTTTCAGATCAAAATACACATTCAGGGGTTGTTTAACAAACGTTTATCAAGTCTCGTTACCTTATCGGATGTATATGGCAAGGACCAAAAATCTTATCTGGTAAAAGTAAAGACAAGGACCGAAGTCTTACACGGTAAGTGAGGGCGACGGTTATTACCATGGTTAGCGCTTGTCGGGTAAATTGTTACATACGATACTGTTTTGGTGGACTAAAATTTTACCGGATAAGTTCTTGTAAGCATTTACTAGAGTAAGCGTTAGTTTTTGTGTTTTGTCGTTTTTCTTTGTTTTATTTATTTTAGTTTTGTTGTTGTGGTTTGTAATTTCGTTGGTGTTGATCTTTTCCCCTAATGTTGTTAAAAAACGTTAAGGGGTGTGTTAGTATTTTCCATTTTTCTCCCATTTTTCCTGTAAAAAATAAAGAAGAAATATAATTTGTTGTTTGTACATATACATACAACACCGACTATATTGACTAACCTCATCTGCAACTCGACGACCCAAAAGCCCCCTCCTTTCTCGGCCACCTTCTGAGCACCCTAGCAAAGAGTAGAGTTCACGATGATTATACAACAACTTAGAGTTTGATGTTTGTTATTGTATTTTGAACTTTGGGAAGTGGATAATGATTCAGTTGTGTCCAATTTGCTTTTTTCTGTATTGGATGGTTGATGCCTTGATGATAGTTTTGTTTTTTGTGATAAATAGTGGTGGGTGGTGATGAAAATAATAACTAAGAAATTTTTTATAATCCACATCATTGTTATGTTAGATTTTGGTTGTAAAATGATCATATAACCCTTGAGTAAAAGAGTGTTAAGAGTCAAAACTCACGTTAGTGAAAAGGATCAAAATGAAGGGGCATCGCAAACCACAGTGGCAAAACTAGAACAAACAAATTGTATAAATCCAAAGTAAGAAAATTGACAAACCACAAGGACAAAAAATGTATTTTTGTTTTATTTTTATATATGATTTTTTGATTATGCGTCCTTCAGGGGGTTAGGACACATAATAAAAATATTTAATTTGAAATAAATTTACCTTTTATTTATGAGAATTTTTATTATGTGCCTCATGGCACATAAGAGGATTTTTAATTATGGAAATGACATATCCTTTTATCTATTAATTTAGTTACATTTTCTAATACTATTCATTCTATTATAATTATTGTTACATTTTTCTAGATTTATTTAATAATTTTTCTAAAAATATTCTCATTTCAAATAGAAAACTCATTACAGTAGAATTTTTTTTATAAAAAGAAACTATATCATCTAAATACTAATTAGAAAACAATTTTTATTGGTTTTCTTTTTTCTTTAATAGGATTTAATAGGTTTATATGATCTCAGTTATTTGGAAAAGGAATCAATTTTTCGGATGATTTTAAAAATCATGTTTTTATATGGTTAACCATCAAATTTGTATTAATGCTTTTATTATTGAGTTGATTTTAGGAAAACTGGAAAAAATAAAGGAAAATTTAGAAATTGTTTAGATAAATCTATAAATATAAAATATTAATAATTATATAAAATATTAATAATTAAAGAAAGAGGGGGGCAATATTTGAAAAGGCAATTGATTAATAAAAAAATATCATTTCCATATTAACTTATTTTTTTCTTAATATAGACATTTATTTTAAGACGGAATGAGTATCTTTATGGTGTGTTTTTATAGAGCATATCACAAAAAAAAAAAAAAAGCAATGAATTTTAATGTTTGAAAGGACCAAGTCCTTGGACAATTTTTAAAAACAAATAAGACATTGAACTTTTCAAAACATGTTAAATAAATCCTTAGATTTTCTAAAACTTATTAAATATATTCTCATTATTTAAAAATATAACCTGCAACTTGAATAGAAGGTAAAACAAGCAAATTAAAAAGAAAAACTAAAAACCATCCTAAACTAATCGTCTGCCTATTCCATGTCCCCCCATCTTCGCTCAATCCCGTCTCCCTACACAACCTGTCACCGCACCACCCATCCCCACCGCACCAACCCACCGTCGCCAACCATTGATTTATATTCTCATCATATGAGGTTTGGTTTCTGCGAGTCACAATTGATTTATGTTCTCATCTTTATCTTTAGGATTTCTTTGTAACATCTAGAATTCTGGGTAAGTACACTTTGGAGTATTACAAGTATGTTACCTAGAGTCAGTATAAACATTTGTACGGTGTTTAAGTGCACGTTTTTTGGACTTTAAACAAGGTGTCTTGCAGACGAAAGCATGTGATAAAGACCGAGTCAGGGGTCAAGTGTGACCCTTGCACCTGCTACCCTAACACCTCAAGCTAGGGTCGCATCTGGCATATCATAGTTGTATGATTTGAAGACTTGTAACCCTACATGTGTGACCCTACCATTGCCCGACCAACATGCATTTGATGTATCGTGACTAGGAGTTTTTGTGACGTGCGACCTTGGAAGGAAAATGTGATCCTTGCGTAGCATAAACCTAGTGTCACAATTTTTGCACCTTATGTATCTCGAGGACACGTGCGACCCTAGCACTGCACGCTAGGGTCGCATTTCACACTAGTAATCTAAATACGAGATTTTAGTCCCCATTTCATTAAGTTCTCATAAGCATTTGCCAGAGTAAGTGATTAGTCTTGTAAGCATTTGCCAGAGTAAGCATTAGTCTTGTGTTTTGTCGATTTTCTTTGTTTTGTTTATTTTAGTTTTGTTGTTGTGGTTTGGAATTTCGTTAGTGTTGATCTTTTCCTCTAATGTTGTTAAAAAAACGTTAAGGGGCGTGTTAGCATTTTCCATTTTTCTCTCATTTTTCCTGCAAAGAATAAAGAAGAAATATAATTTGTTGTTTGTATATATACATACAACACCGACTATATTGACTAACCTCATCTGCAACTCGACGACCCAAAAGCCCCCTCCTTTCTCAGCCACCTTCTGAGCACCCTAGTGAAGAGTAGAGTTCACGATGATTATACAACAACTTAAAGGAGTTTGATGTTTGTTATTGTATTTTGAATTTTGGGAAGTGGATAATGATTCGGTTGTGTCCAATTTGCTTTTTTCTGTGTTGGATGGTTGATGCCTTGATGATAGTTTTGTTTTTTGTGATAAATAGTGGTGGGTGGTGATAAAAATAATAATTAAGAAAAATTTATAATCCACATCATTGTTATGTTAGATTTTGGTTGTAAAATGATCATATAGCCCTTGAGTAAAAGAGTGTTAACGGTCAAAACTTGACTCGTATTAGTGAAAGGGATCAAAATGAAGGGACATTGCAAACCACAGTGACAAAACTAGAACAAACAAATTGTATAAATCCAAAGTAAGAAAATTGACAAACCACAAGGAGAAAAATGTATTTTTGTTTTATTTTTATATGTGATTTTTTAGTATGCATCCTTTTAGGGTTAGGACACATAATAAAAATATTTAATGTGAAATGAATTTACCTTTTATTTATCAGAATTTTTATTATGTGCCCTTATCGCACATAACAGGATATTTAATTATGGAAATGGTATATCATTTTATCTAGACTTAAAATGTTAACACTTGAACAAAATTCAAGTTTTCATATATGTAACATGAAGTTGGTACAAAACCGGTGCCAACATGTACCAACCGGAAAAAATCGGTACCAATTATGTTGGTACCAAGTACACTTGGTTGGTACATAGTATTAAATTTTACGTAGCAATTATAATTGGTTGGTACACGGTATTGGAGAAAAAAATTTGGTACCATACCAAGTCAACCCCTAGTTGGTGGTTAGGGTTGAACAAAAACCGAAATGAACCGAATAAACCGAAAACCGAAAATCCAATGATTCGGTTTTGGTTCCCATACCGATCGAAAAAACCGAACCGAAAATTATTATTATTATTATATATATAATACTATGAAATGTTTTTTTATTTTTTATTATATATAAAGCTAATTTTAATTTTAAACATATATGAAATGTTTTTATTTTTTCTGAAAACCGAACCGAAAACCGAAAACCAAAACAATTTAAACCATTCGGTTCTAAAACCAAACCAAACCAACAAAAAAACCCGAAAACCGAATGACCGAACGACTCGGTTTTTAGTTCGGTTTCGGCCAAAAACCGAACCGAATCGAACCGTGCTCACCCCTATTGATGGTCCCAACAATTGTGCCATACTTTAGTGATAATGGCACAATGTATCAACTGGTCTCTGGTAAAGTGAAATCCCGAGTCCTCTTTGTGTTCCACTCTTAGAATAGTTGAAACAAGTATTTTTGAAGTGAATTATATTGGGTATCATCTGCTAGACGAGAAACAGGATCAAAACGGATGAAAAGTAGGAAAAACACCTCGGTACAGTGGATGCTATAGTGTCATGCCATAGTGACATGTCACAATCGCCTGTCAGGATCGCACAAGGGGGAAAAAGTGACTTTCGGTACAATCCGAGCGATTGTGCCATGCGATAGTGCCATGGCACAATCACATGTCACTATCTCGCACGACCAGCAGTGCATAAAATCGGGTTTTTTTCATTTGGCCATAACTTCTTCATTACAACTCTGATTTTGGTGATTCAAAGTGCTGTGGATTCGTATTTCGAAGCTCTTCAAGGTAGAAGCAATGAGGATTGGATATTCCTCAAAGATATGTGGTTCCTATAAGTCGAAAGGTAAGCCTTTGGGGTTTTTGCACCATATCTAGGTTTGGTTTATGGTTTTGATTTAGGGTTTCTTGTAGCACCCTCAAATCTGGAAAGAGCGACTAATTTAAAATTTCTAATATTACATCAATATTTAAATTTCCTCAAACCACAATTAGTAATAAACCTCTACAACAAATAGATCAAGTCTTATACAAGACCTACATATGGTTGGGTGTTACTAAACCAATAAGAGTCGCCATCTCCGAATGCGAAAAACGTCACCAAAGCTAGATCTTTAACGTGCTGCTCCCTAGCACTCAAATCCACACGTGTTGCTAGTACCAACTCTAACGATAACCTGATGCACATGCCGACAAAGAAAAAGGGTTAGTCTTAGTGAGCTCAAGAGTTTTTAACATATTTTTAATTGATTTGAAACCAGAAGATTTGCTTGATAAAATAAAATTCTGAAACGAGACGACTTCATTATAAAAGCAACATCTTTTCCCAAATTCCTTATTTCCATAATAAAAGCTTTAGGCCCAAAAAGGACATTAGAAATGAATGCTTTAAAATTAGAAATACTCATTTGACGTGATCCAACCCAATACTCACACGACCATGAATAAGTTTATAAACATAAAAGCAGAAACATAACTTTAACCAAGTTTTATAACTCATTAACTCGCGCGTACCTTTGAAAGGGATAACAATATCCGAAGATAACGGGAGAGACCCGATATTCCATCTTTAGTGACAGATACAAAAGTAGGTCACTATTCAATGTTCAAGCTAACCATAGGAATCAATAGCAACCGGCAACTCCCGATTAACACATCTAAGTGTAAGGCCCTCGATGACCCCTACAAAAGCCCGTGCAATAGGTCAATGGCAACCGGCAACTCCCAGTTGATACACCTAAGTGTAAAGCCCTCGATGACCTCCCGATGCACCACGTGTAGTCAATGGCAATCGGTAACAACCGACAAATACACCTAAGTATAGGGCCCTCGATGACTACCAACGCAACCAAAAAGGGACAACAATCCCGACTTAAAATCGACTAAATACCTATGGATCCATTACATACTAGTCTACTCTTCAAATACATCAAACGAGATGTATTTATAATATCCCAACACCAACTCTTTGCTCAAGAGTTATTTTCCAATAATCAATTATTTCTCAAGGTTGGAAAGACATAAAATTACACGACACTAAATGCAACGCACCCAAAACGTGTAAAATATTATTCAACTCGGACAAATGTCCATGAGACCCATTTTAGTCAAAACCGAGCAAATTCTCTATAACTCAACATTCATGTAATAACCGGAAACACTAGTTGAAACACACCCTTTTTTCCAAATGAACTCATATTCATGTATTTTACAAAATGTCCCATCATGCCGTAACATGTAAATTCCGTAGGTTTATAAATCCAATATCCTCAAAATATCATTGACACCAAATAATCCCCATTTATAAATAAAACATCAACACCTCTCAAGAAATATGTTTTATTCATCAAAGTGTCAAAATCCAAACATAACATTTGTAAGATTTATAAAACCATTTATATCAAATAATTGCATATTACCAAAATACTCAAATACTTGACAAATAGCAAGTAAAACATGTTCATACTTCAAAATGAACGTTTTTGGCATGTACAAAGTTTTCACAAAGTATGTTGAACTCACCTTGCTATATTTAGGCTAAATCTAAGTTTACCCCAAAACTACCATTTGAAGGAAACATCCATATCTGCAAGCTTCCACCACTAGAGACCTTGTTTAGCTCATAAACGATCTAAACATACCAATAATAACTTCCAACAATCAGATATAAGAAAACCCTAGTCAAAAACCTAAAATCTTCTAAAATAGTCAAAACTCCAAAATACCGAAATTGTTTCAAGAGCAACGTTCTAGAGAACCAAAAAGCAAGGTTTTAACAAGAAATATAATCTAAAAGGGTAGAATAACTTATAAATCTTAATTTGGAGAGAAAACCCCAAAATTCATCAACAATGGAGGATGAGAAGTTGTAGAAGATGAAGATAGATAGGGAGGCTTTAACCTTGAGCTTTAGTGATACTTCATAGCATTTTGGATGGATGGAATATGAGGAATAAATCCTCCAAAAATCAGCTCAAATGAAGAAGAAAGGAAAGAAAACGAGTAGGATGAGAAATGGGGAAGAGGTTTATACACGTATCAGCACCAAAACCCAACTCAGGCTACTTTCCCGGGCGCCCTAAGTCTCCCCAATAGGTCGCCCGACCTGTGGAACACGCCCAATAGCAAGGTAGGCGGTTAGCTGGGCGGGTTCACCCGCCTTCTCAATCGCACTGACGGAAAATTCACCCTAACACGACTTCGAACCCGATTTCGCTTTAGATGGGGCTCGAATTAAAAGAAACTCAAAACACGAAAGTTGTAGATCTACCTCTTGCCTTTCCATAGCAATTTGAATCACCTGAATCGGAGATTCTATGAGAGAGATATGGTCCAAACGGTACAGCCTCGCAAATCTATCAAGTGTTCCTTCTTGGCTAACTTTCTTCTTAAATGGAGCCCGATTTAGGATAAACTCACAACACGAATATTGTAGTCTACCTCTTGGATTTCCGAAGCATCTTGAATCATTTGAATCGGATGTTCGATGAGTGAGATATGGTCTAAACGATACAACCTCGCAAATCTGCCAAATATTCCTTTTTGGCTATCACTCGCCTCGAAGTGATTTGAACTAAAAATTACGGGTGTTACATTTCTTATGTTGTATTTTGGGTTTGTTTGTGATCTAGATGAAGGTCCTAGTGATGAATGTTGTGGATTTAAAGCTATCTTCAAAGGAAAACACGAGTTGTGGAGTAAAACCTAGATTTAGCCTAAATCTAGCAAGGTGAGTTCAAGTTGTTTTGTGAAAACGGTGTGCGTGCCAAAAATGTCCATTTTGAAGTATTAACATGTTTTACTTGTTATTTATCAAATATGTGAGTATTTGAGTAAGTTTTGCATATTTGGTACAAAAGAGTTTATAAATCATTTAAGAGGCTTATACTTAAGTTTTTAGACATTTTGGTAAATAAAGTATAAGTGTGAGTTATTTGGGTGCATTATTGTAACACCCCTAAAAATGGGAGTTAATTTAAACCAAATAAAATGCAGAATAACTTCAATAAAATAAACATCACCCATAAAGATGGGGAGAAGTTAGAGAGTTTACAACTTCAAAGGGATACTAGACGACAACCTATTAATCTATAGAAACTGTAGAATACAGGTTAAGTTCGGATGTCTCTAAATCCTCAAAATGTGCTTCTATGTAACCCATCTATACACACGAAGGTGCACTTCAAAAGGATGCCACTACCGGCACCTAGCTCCACTCATCCCATCAAGCCCCACCAGCTTGATCACCTGTTATACATGTCATTTTAAGAAAAAGTGTTAGGCTTAAAGCTTAGTGAGAACAAACAGTTCAAAATGTAGAAAAACCATTTAAACTTCGAAAGTGGTAAACAAACATTTAACCAAAAGCTTTTCCAAAACATCTCTGTTTCTTTTCTTCCGCGATTTACACCTAAGAGATACGTTTTACTTCTTTTGAGGAAAACTTCCCTTTTTTTTACTTCCGCAATTTACACCTAAAAGATACGCTTTACTTCTTTTGAGGGAAACTTCTACGGGAACGACCCGCCATCACATCGATTACTCTTCCGTACAAGTTCAACCCCAAACCGGGATTTATACAAGTGTCATCCTCAAATACTTCTGACTATATGTGCCTATGGATCCATTTACACTAGTCTAACTTCCGAATGCAATCGTTTCCGATGTATTAACTTCCCTTCACAAAATCTTTCTGAAGATTAACTTCCGATTACAATCGTTTCCGATGTATTAACTTCCCTTCACAAAATCTTTGTGAAGATTAACTTCCATGTTTCCAAAACTTTCCTTCATAAAAACTTCGTATGATAAACTTCATATTTTCAAAACCTTCCTTCCCAAAATTAGGTCAAAATAACATTTAGGTTTATACATCATATTTCTCGTCAAAAACCCATAAGGGTGTTTTTAAAACTGTTCTTCGTACTCATTTCATCATTTCAAAGAAAAACCATAAATGACACATTTTGACCTAATTTTACCAAAATCTTCCAAGTATAGAAATACTTAACCACAAGGGTGGTGCCTCAATGGTTTGAGCTTGGGCTCCAAAGGTCAACAGTACCAAGAGGTCCAGGTTCAAATCCAGGGAGGGGTAAAAAAAAATCCCCTTGTGGCCACGGAGGTTCAAATGCGGTGACTCTGGGCTATCCGCGAAGCGGGTAGTCGCCCTGGGATTAGTCGGCTCGCAAAGCGGGTTGGATATCCAGGTTAATCAAAAAAAGAAAAAAAAAGAAATACTTACTTTAAATATCACATTAAGGTAAAATACTTCATTTTGACATGTATAAAGTTTTACTGGTACGAATGAACTCACAAGCTAGATTTAGGTTAAATCTAGGTTTTATCCCAATACCGAGCTTCATTAGGTGAGGACTTCAAATCCAAAAGTTTCCACCTATAAAACCTTGATCTTTCAACGTATAGGAACCCTAAATCATCAAGTAAACTTTAATCCTCATTGTTACCATCTTAAAGAGCTCGGAAATACAAAACCATAACAAAAAGAATCACCTCAATCGGAGCTGTGATGAAGAAGTTATGGCCAAATGAAGAAAATCTCGTTTTTAACCACGGGGGCCGCCCGCGATTATGCCCTGCTATCATGACACGTCATGATCGCCCGTGTCACCCCCAACAAGCTGATTTTTATGTCTAAGTCACGGTACCAGTTGTGCGATTATGACATGCTATTATGCCACTGTCATAATTGCCGGGCATGATAGCCTGGACCATTCCGAGGTGTTTTTCCCACTTTTCACCCGCTTTGATCCCGTTTCTCGTCTACTAAATGATACCCAGTATAACTAACTTCAAAAATACCTGTTTCATTGATTCTAAGAGTGGAACACAAAGAGGACTCGGGATTACATTTTACATAAGACCCGGTTGATACATTATGCTATTATCACTATAGCATGGCATACTTGTTGTGACCACCAACCACTTGGTACCACCGGTGCTATTGTGACATATGTCACTAGCTCACAGCACCATCACTCAAACTATGAAATTAGCTTCTCTTTAATAAACCATCCGGTTCAACACTTTCTTCAACTTGAACAGAAATCAAGGTGTTACAATTATCTTTTAGATGAAGACCATATGGATTTATTTGCATCTTTGGAGTATTTATAAACCGTTGGAATTACATGTTATTGCATTATGATGCATTTTGGAAATAAATGAATATGATTTCATTTAGAAAATGGTTTGTCTCAACCAATGTTTTGAGTAAATACATAAGTGTTGAGTTGTAGAGCGTTTGCTCGGTTTTGACTAAAATGAGTCTCTGGACATTTGTCCGATTTAAGTTGTTCTTTGCGGATTTTTGAGTTATATGCAGTTATGGCATACTATTTGATATATTACATGTTTTGGGTGCGTTAGTCATTCATGTAGTGTCGTGTAATTTTATGACTAGAATATAATGGATCCATAAGCATAAAAGTCGAGTTTTATAATTATTAAGATATAGACCTAATTTGGTTGAACTTGTTACCCGTAAGCAAAAGGCTTAATATAGTTGAGCTTAATTACGCATCAAACTAAAGACCTAATTTGGTTGATCTTAATGCAATATCGGGTCTCCCCGTTATCCTTAAGTCCATGTTCTTTCAAGAGCAATATAGCAAGGTATAGACCTAATTTGGTTGAACTTGTTTGGGTTATAAATATCAAGGTATAGACCTAATTTGGTTGAACTTGTTACCCATAAGCAAAAGACTTAGTATGGTCGAGCTTAACTATACATTAAATAAAGACCTAATTTTGGTTGATCTTAATGCAAATGGGTCTCCCCCGTCACTGAAAGTTGTTGTTGTTTGCGTGTAGTCTTATCTATATTTCCGGTGACGTATTTGGAGTATTATCCACAATTCATAAAATCATATCATGGGAACTTAACCATATTTTGGTATTTTAGAAAATGGATTTTGGTCCATATTTTGGTATTTGGAGCATTTAAACATATTCATGTTTTAGTGAGTAAAAAGGTGTAGAGTCTGTGTTGTAACGAGTATTTGTATTTTAAAGCTTTCATTTCTACGATACTTGATTTAAAGCTTTTGTTGTGGAAATAAAGAATTTGAGAAAGATGTTTCTTTTATATTAAAGTCATTTTATTTGAGAAGTTATTATTTCATCAAGCAATCTTTCAATTTCAAACAATTACAAATATATTATAAACTCTTGAGCTCACTAGGCGTTAAGCCTAATCGTTTTCTTTGTCGGCATGTGCATCAGGTTCTTGCTGGGGTTGGTACTAGCGACACATGTGGACTTAAGTGCTAGGGAGTAGAATGTTAAATATCTAGCTTTTGGTGACGTTTTTCGCATTCGGAGATAGCGACTCTTTTGGGTTTAGTAACACTCGTCGATTCTGTAGATGTTTATAAAGAATTGTTATTTGAGGAACTTCAAATATTGATTTATAGGAATGGATTTATCATTCAATTGATGTAATATTGAATTTTTTTTTAAACTAGCAGTTCTTTCCAAATTTGTGGGTGTTACACATAGATGGTTGTTTGGATATGTTTTTGATAGATTAAACTTATATTATGATAAATTCCCAATACATCAACGATATATTTGAAGTTTTATTGATTGCAATTTAATCAAAGGGCTAATGTTGAGGCACGACCAACATATCATGAATATAATATGGGTCTGGTCGATGGTGTTGCATCATTGTATCATGGCTTACGTCTGACTGAAGAAGTGAATGATGAGTCGGAGACGAACATGATGTTCAAAAGAAAGTTGAAGAAGTTGTTATGGATGCCATGAAAAATCATATTTGTTGGTCGATGAGAAGGACTTGTTACGATGTTTCTTTTAAAAAAAAGAGGTTTTTGACGTTAAGGATGTTGTTGTCGATGATGAGATTCTTCTATTCAAGAACAAGAAGGTCGTCGATGAGTAAATAAGGCAATTAACGAACTAAAGCAAAACCAAGTGGCTATAATCGATTTTGATGAAAAAACAATAGGAGATGGTTGATCTGATTAGAAGAACCAACATGAGATAACCAACAAGAATATATATATATATATATATACTGATTGGCAGATTATCAGCAAGGAAGTTTGTTATCATTGTTGGTTGGATGTTGATACTCAAGTTGGAGATGATCAATTATTTCTCTCGACAAAAGTCATCAAACGAAAGAGAAGTTTTACTTGACTATATAGACCTAATGAGAAAAAGATTTAATCCCCCATAGGAGATGGATGCAAGACCCTAGGAAATACAAATAATATGGTCGAAGAAAATGCATCTAAGCCCTTGAAAAAAATGGTTGATGCTCTTAGCCTCTAATACTTCAAGGTGTGTACTTGCACCGAGTTCTATTTTTGTATTAAAATGTAAGGTTGCATAAACTGAACAACACTTATCACAATCAACTCAAGCATGGATAAAAGAATTTGATGCAATTCCAATTTTGTTTGAATTTAATGTTGATGATATTTTGCCTTTGATATGGAATTAGAATCAAATTGATATTTGATGTGCTTAATAGGGATGTTCAAAAAACCCGTTGGACCGCTCAAACCGGTCGAACCAAGTCAAACTAGACCATTTTGATGGTTTGAACAGTCTGACGGGTCCGGTCTGGTATGAGAAATAGCCAAACTGCTCGGTCTGGTCTATATTTTGAACATTTTTTAGCGGTTTAGATCGAACCGACCGCTAAAAATATGTATCAGTTGTATTTGTTTCATGTTGTAGGTTTTACTTTTATGGTACGATTATAAAGAATTGTTCAAAGACGTTATCTTTTTAGTTTTCATTTTTAAATTGGCAAAATTTTGAAATCCTTCAAAAATCAAATTCCAAACCGTAGTTCGCCTTCCTCAATATCTGTCCAAAATTTTATCTATTATTTATGGATTTGTTTAACCTTTTTTTTTTTCATTTTTTCAATGTCTTTTTGTAATTTTAGAGGTAGACTCTTTTTTTATAATTTCATATACAATTTTCTATAATGTGATATTCATAGAACTTTCATTTTAGACATTGATGTCATTTTTTTAGTTTAAAACTCATACGAGGTTCGAATCGCCTAAACCGGTCAGACTAGACCGCCTTTTTGTGGTCCCGTTTGACCGGTTTAGTTACTTGATTCAAATCCGTCCAATTTGGATTTTTTAAAATTGCCATAACGGTTTGGTTTGTGGTTTCAGGGGTTAAATAGCCCAAACTAAACTGTGAACACCTATAGCAAATCCCAAAACACCCTCCCTAAAATTACTATATACCCTCGTCTTTCCCCCTCTGTCTGCTCACCTCACATGTTTCAAATGATAATCTATAGGTGCAACATAGACCAAATGATAGTTGGGACATGAGAGTATAAAGAAAAGGGTGCCATAAATGGGAAAAATAAGTAGCCACTGTGACCATGGTGTCGGAAGATCGTCCCATAAAAAGCCTAATGTAGGTTTTCTCTCTTAAATCTTGTAGAAATATTAGATAATTTAAAGAACTAGTAGATAATGATAGATCAAATAAAAAAGCATTGTATTATGGAAGATCGTGTAATAAGAATGTTTATGATAGATGAAAAATGTTAAAGCACAACAAGTGAAAAGTACCTTACTCATATTAGTAATATGTATCATGTCTCGTTTTAAAAAAAAACTTTTCCATGCGTTTTTGTGATATTTCTTTTTCTTTATGGCCTTTGGGCGGCAATTACCATGTTATTAACCGATCGAAACTAACGGTTTTATTTCATTTGATCATTCTATGTGTCTTACCTTGGTAATTCCTTTATTTACCTAGTGGGTCTAACTAGGTCGTTGTCTTTTTCAGTTTCAACATCATATAACTATGTTAAGATCAGAACCAAAACGTTGATACAAGATGTAATTGTTTACATGCATCAAGATGGATCTCATTCACTCACTTTAATTGAATCACTTACAAGTTAGTTGGATTATTAGTAATACCTTTAATCATATGAAAGTTTTTTAGATGATTGAATGGTTCACTTAATGCTCTTAAAAAAGTTGTTGACACAACTTTGAATCCGTAAAAGAAGAGTTGGTGAGAAGGCTTTTTGATGATTGGACAAAACATCCAATTCATACAAACAAAATAAAAGGGTGATTCTATAAAGACACCCTCTATTTGTTATAAAGACACCTCTTATTATCATCATTATGTAATTATTGCTTTGACTTTTATTTTATTGAGTGAGACATCTCTTTATTTAACACTTCTATCATTAATTATTAAATAATTATTTTTAGTTTGACTACTAATCATGATTACTTATTTTTTTTTTATTTTTTACAAGAAATAATTATGTCAATATTTTTAATTTTTAGGGAGGCTACAAAATTCCGTAGAACTACCTTGTAGATGTACTCAATTGACATAATTTCATTTTATGAAACTTTGGTCAATGAAAGTTGTAATGGTTTAAACTGTAAAATAAACATATACTGAAATCCATATTGCTCCTACGAGTTCAGTCTATAAAATATAGGTAGGAGTAACACTAAACGGACCATACAAAATACTTTTATCTTAAAAGATTAGATAATTTTTGACACCTTTAAACCCAAAAACTAACCTATATGATAAAATCAAATTTCTTGATGATCAAACTATTTCACATCAAATAATAAAAAACAAAATGTTACACATTTAAAACCCGTTGCGACCATTACATCCAAAGACCTGAGGTTACTTTTATAAAATGTTTTAAAAAAAAATATTTAGTTAACTTGTTTTTAACACAAATTAAACTGTAAATAATTTTTTTAACACAATTTTCAAAGCCATTCTGATGGAAAATGGAAACGATTTTTTTTTTTGTATAAATTTCAATTCTAAATAACTGTTTTAAGGAATACAATTTTGCGAAAAAAAACTTTTAAACTCAAAATAAACCGCATATTGTTAAGTAAAATAAATTAAAAAACTGAAACAAAATATTTTCTTTTCTGATTAACTTTATCAGAAAAGAAAAGATAAATGATTTGATGTATCCGCAAGGATTTAGGGATTACGTATGCATATTTTCTAGGTCAACGGTGATCGTCACCATGAGCGCAGAGTGACGGAAAAGGGGTAAAATGTCGATGGCCACACACACGAAGCCAAAAGGAAATTGGGAAGAAAGAAAAAGTAAACAGTTGACGATCGGACGTGGGGAGGCGGAGGCGGAGGCTCACGGCCACAACCCACGGACGACGAACATCAATTTCAACTACGGACCACCCCTAATTGGTATGTTGTTCTTTCTTTTTTACCTATTGATTGGCTCATTCAATTTCATCTCTTAAGGAGCTTTTGAAATTTCTTGCTTTCTGTCTAGTTGGTACTCGAAAATTGGAATGGAACGTTGATGACAAGAAATTGTGAATTGTGATGTCCTTTTTGGGGGTTTTTGACTTGTTTAAGTGTCAAAAGGTTAAATTGGTTGGAGCTAGTAGCAAGCAGGAATTACCCTTGTTTTAAATTTCATCTCAGGAACTTAACGAAGGAGCATGATATCGCTTCATATAGTTTATTACGCCCTTTTGGTGCGAGTACTAGCTTTGTGTGTATGCGTATTTGCAAGTTTGAGTTACCCTCGTTTTTGCCATTGTAAAAAATGTCCCATAGCTTCAAGCTACGCCATTTGAATTGTGTTTTTGTTATGATTTATAACTCCAGATGCCCTTCAAATGTAGTTTCCCATGATACAGGAAAAAAAGAGCATATGTGTCGATCCTTGGCTGACCAATAAAACACTCCCTTATACCAGATTACCGTAGCCTTTATCTTTGTTTTTGTCTTGTTTTAATCAACACAAGTGAGAAGGATTATTACTATATCAATTAGGATCAAATAACTTGGTCCGTTGGCCGTATCCTTTGTCACACTCGTCATATTTGTTTCTTGGTATCATGTACTACAGTCAGTTGGTGGTCTCAGATACACTCATATTTTCCCATTCTCGTTGGTATTTATTATGTCAGGTCCTCCACTTTGTTGAGCAAGCACAGACAGGAGAGATAGTGCATTATTCTCACACATGAGAGTTCTTGAAAGTTAGAGCGAAGTGAAGATGTCTTGGAGGAAGGCCAAAACTTCTGGATGGGCTGCATTTGACCCTAAGAAGCAACAAAAAGAAGTCATTGATAATGAAACACACAATCATCCATACCCACCTATCTCAAGCAATATTAGTACATGGGATCATCGCCAAAATCGTTCAAGAAACGGTGATCTCATTGGGAGGTCCTTCTCCTCCGTGATAGCTCACTCGGCAAGTGTTCCAAACATCACAGTCAGCATGGATAGTGGTAGCCCTTTGTATGTTGCCAATATTCGAAATGTTCCAAATTTAGTAGCAGTTAGGGATGTTCCAGATAGGTTACATGCTAACACTTTAGTGGAAAATAGCCAGAGTGAAAGGATGACTGCCAGATATATAGAAAATGATGTCTGCCAAATTTATGAGAAGCTCAAGGAGCTTCATCCTTGGGCTAACGAGAACTTAATAGAGGATATAGTGACGGCTGTAGATAATGATATTGACAAAGCCTCGGCTCTACTAAGAGAGATGGCTTCCCCTTGTAGGTTACCGGAAAGGAAGGAGACGGAGTTTGAGGACAATATTGAGGAGGTTTATCTTGATAGTTCTAGGCTAGAAAATAGAGGTCCACATATAGGAGAGACAACAACCTTTCCAGAATCAGCCCAGGTCTCTTTTGCTATTAAGAATGATGAACCCTCAGATGACCATGCTTCTAATGAACAGCTAAGGCTTATCATGGATAGATTGAGTATGGTTCCAGTGGAGCCTGAATGGGAAGATGATGACATGTACCTAATGCATCGTAAAGAGGCAATCAGGGCAATGAGGTATGATTGTAATTTCTGAGGGTACATTGTGTACATGTTTTTTTTTTCTCTCACTAAATTAACATGGTTAAGTATATCAGGACCTTGTGAAGGGAAGCCTATGGTTTTTTAACTCAGACAGTTTGATTTTAACACTAACCCTAAAATCTCCAATAAGTGTTACATTCTTATCTATATGTGCATGTAGTTAGACACAAAAGGTCAACATGATACCACATTTAGGAGATATATATATATATATATATATATATATATAAGTATGTGTGTGTGTGTGTGGGGGGGGGTCCTAAGAAGGTGGAAGTTTGTTTAGGTTTATATGTGATCGGTGAAATTTGAAGAGTTCTTCTTTAATCAATGTAAATTTGAAAATTCTTCACCTTTTTCCTCCTTGGATTTTGACATTTTGAGGCTCAATACATCATCATTGCTCCTTCTACTTCTAAACATCTAGGTTTTTGCATTCTGCTCATTTCTTCATTAGTTTATTCTGTACTAAGAACTATTTTTATTATATGTTCAGATTTTACGGTTTATCATTCCTTCATTGCATACGACACCTATTGCATATTTATGCCATTATGTATGCGCCATCGAAAAGATATATCGGTATTGGGTGGGCTGTTGATGATGAAATTTGTAAGGGAGGTTTCTTTGTGAACATTGACAGTGACTGCATAATTGAGCTTTTCCCTATTCTGGGTTTGTAAGCTCCTGTCGTACCAATCCTTACAAATTGCAAAGGAAAAACTTTGCACATTGACTTGCCTTCCCAACCCTTGTAAAGCTGAGGAGCCTTAGTGTATGAGGATGCGTTAGAATGTATCATCTGGTCTCTATGTTTGTTCTACATGTATGTCATATGTGTGTGCGTCCATTTTAGGCAATCTACTAATTTTGTAAAGATATATCATTTATTGGCAAGTTGTCAATGGGTGAAATCTATAAGCTTTGTGACTTCAAAACAGTTCTTTTTGACCACTTAATTTCGCTATGCGTTTTTTGGGTTTGAGGACTCATGTTGCTTTGAACAGATAAAGAAAAGATAAATAACCTTTTATAGAAATGCTTTAAATTAGAAAAGTACGAGGATATGCATGGACATGTTCTTGTTTTTGTTGTTCAATGGAAGTTGGTTAACAAGGGTGGTTGGTTATATGGATCAATTTTATCCTTAATTAGGTTTGTTCTTTACTATAAGTTTGCTCTTGACTTATCTTTAGTGCACTACTGATCCTTATGTGGATTGTATGGAGTCCAGTGCATGAAGAACTTGTTGATTATTGACATTGATTGTGATGCTTTAAGTAAAGATGGTTAAAACGATGGTTTATTTTTGAAGTGATTTAAATGAAAACTTTGTAATTAAAGACTGGTGTGACATTGAGCATTGGGATCATGCAAAGGCATTTCCTTGTCTCTGAGAAAGGAATTGAAGTCCCAAACTTTTTGAAGCAATATGAACGTGAAGATCTAACCTCTCAATTTGCTGGTGGATTCAAGCATGAAACCTGCAACTAGAGGGGCTGTAGAAGATGCTAACAGTAACATGGCTCGGATTGGTTGATGATATCAATATATTAACCAAGTAAAAGAAGCCATATCTTTTGATCCATAGACCCTTAATTTTGAGTTAATAATTCCAAATTTAAAATCTGAAGTATTACAGTCTAATGATATATGAGCAGTAGATGTCTGCAATATATTAGACTGGAAACATGGGGAGGGGGGGGGGGGGTTTGGGTTGGGAACGTGGGTTTGGCTTTTGAAAATTACCAAAATTTGATTGTGGGACATATACGTACATAACATGTCAAATGAAGTTGATAGAAATTGAAACAGGGAATATTAATAATGCAAATCTGAATCAGGGGAAATAATCTATCGGTTATAATTCATATGATTGTAATCAAAATCAAAAAGATAACCAAAGGATTGGTAAACCCTCCTGCCCAAGCTACTCGTAGCCGATTCTCTCAACATAAAGTATTTGCTCTCATGTCTCACAACAATACTCAACATTCTTTATTTATAGTCTCCTCTCACTACTAATCAACTAGGTTTATCACAGCCCTACACCTATCCTTCTGCGTTGGTAGACTTTCATCCAGAATTGGGCTTGGGCTATTGGGCCGTTCCCTATCAGAAGTGGAAAAACTAACTAAAAGAGAAACATCGTCGAAGTATCTAAATTTTTACCAAAGTTATCCATCAACGTATTTGCTCATCAGTTCATGCCATGCTCTAAAAAAATATGCTGAACAAACCTAGAAATATTTAGAGAAACTGAACAAAAAACCAAGATAATATAGAGGGAAGAGGACAATACAACACAAACTACAAGCAAAGGAGATGGGTATGTATGAATATGAAAATATATAGGTGAGGAGAGAATGTACAACAAAATTTCAAAACGGTTATTATTTGGAGAATGAGTACGTATATTTTATGTTTTTTTCTAATTACATTTACATACATGCCCTTGTATTCGAAGCATTCCGTTTTCTTTTGCATCTGGAAGCCTTAATAAAAAATTAAGACGAAAAAAAAGATAAGCTAGATCCTATTATAAACAAGCCAATCCAGGTTACTTCTATAAATAATTTTTATACATCCTTTTCCTTTGTTATCGAATATTAGCTGCAACTGTGTTTTTTTTTCTTTTTTTGGTTTATTTATTATATCTTGAATGTATTCAACTTTCCATTTACCATAAATGTGCGGCCTTTGGTTAACAGGTTAGCCTCTCGACACTCAAAAGCAGCAACTGAGGCCTATTTAAGAAGAGATCATGCTACTGCACAAGAATTTTCTGTAAAGGCTCAAGAAGAATGGAGGAATTCTGAAAAGCTTAATGCTAAAGCAGCAAAGGAAATTCTAGCCATCAGGAACTGTGAAAATGATGATTGGAAATTGGACTTGCATGGTCTTCATGCCGCTGAAGCAGTGCAAGTTTTGCTACAACACTTACTGAAGATAGAGTCTCAAGTTTCAGGAACTCGTTCTAAAAAACCCGATAAAACCAATCTTAAGCTATCAGAAACAGAGAAGTTAGATATACAACAACAAGCATCAAGGCCAAGATTGTTAGAGGTCATTACAGGTAATAAACAAACAATCTTGTGTACATTACTATTCTATGTGCTATGTATGGAGTGCTAATTACGTTATTACTAAGAATCATAAACATATATATTGTACGATTAGGGTTGGAGCCAAATCGGACTATTTATTGGACTAGGGAAAGTCTATTTGTAACATAATTTTAAGATGATATCCTGATCTAGCTTCTAACATTGAAAGCACTAGAATCAATCATGTCCAACTCGCCAAGTAGAAGAAAAGTCAAAACTTTTAGGACATATTATTTGATTATCATGGCGTTTCTAGGTTCAGATTGTTTTGTTCTCAAACAAACGGTCAAAAAGATCCCAGTAAGCTTTCTATTACCACTGTCTCCTGACAAATGTCAAACGGGTAAAGAACCTTACACAAAAAAGACCATGAATGAAAAAGAAGGGAAACAACTAAAATTATTTTAAAGTTTTCATTTCTTATGCCACAATTTTGAATGGAATATGAAGCTTCTGATTTTTCTGTTAGATTGTGAAAGATCTTGAATATAATGGCAATGAGTAATTGCTTATTTGTATTATATGACCTGTATTAGTGATTGGTTGTAGTTTTTGTACGACACAAACTTAGAATGGAACATGAAGCTTTAAAAAGGCTACATGAGGTGGTTTTGAGGAGGTGTTGGTAGGTTGCATCATACACATTGGAGGTATTGCATTTATGATATGAGGATGCTTGTTCCACAATTGGCCCTTTCCAATATTTTCATCCAAATTATGGTTAATTATGCAAACCCCCTTTTGGTTTTTAATTTTTAGTTTAAGTAAATTCAATGTACGATGATGGCAATAGAGAAGGCGTAGTGGGAATGTGGGACGCAACGTTAGTGATGTCCTAGGACAAAAAAAGGGGTCTTAGTGTTATCTTTAAAAGGCTATAAGCCCTTTGGATCTAAGCCTTTTCTTGAATGATGCAAGTAATAGTATCATGTTCTCATTTCTATCTCTTGCAATTGAGTTATGTGTGTGAGATTATTGGTCCTAGGAGATATGACATGAAGGAGCTTGGGTATGAAGACGTGGGTTGTTTTTTTATTCTATAAGGTATTTGAGTTACTTACAACATTAATTATGAGTCGGAATGATTCTGGTATAATTGATTTAGGTTCTATTAATATATGTTTGTTTGTTTACTAATTTGGGGTTAATGAAGAAGATTAAAAGGGAGTAGAGTTGCTGCTCAAGAAACTCTAGGAGTGACATCTGGGTGGACCGCAGACCACAAGGAGTCATGGTGGTTGAGTGACGATTGACGAAAGTTCTATAATGTCATTTTTAAAACAACCTAAATGCCTGGTGACTTAGCATGGTAGTGCTGCTATATAAGGAGAAAGGAGATGTGCAGAATTGTGTAATTGTAGAGGTATTAAGCTTTTTAAGTCATATCATGAAACTTTGGGAGAGCGATTGAGGTTAGGGTGTGTCGTGCTTCGCAGGTTACGGAAAACCAATTCAGGCTTATGTGAGGGGGGTCTATTATCAAAGTGATCCAACTTCTTAGATGGCTAATGGAGAAATAGAACCGTATCAGATATATATATATATATATATGTATATATGGTGTTCATAGATCTAGAGAAGGCATATCGATTGTGTACCATGTTGTAAGATTTAGAAGCTCTTGGAGGTTTGCATCAGAGATTAACACTAGGCCCATTCCTCTTTGTCATGATCTTGGATGAGCTTACACAAGACATTCAAGATAGTTTTTCTTGGTTTATGTTATTCTATGATATTGCATTCATAGCAGAGTCTAAGATTGAGATAAACGCCAAGTTAGAGAATAGAAGGGAGCTTTAGAAACGATAAATTTGCACATTAGTCGGTCTAAGACAGAATATTATGGTGTAGTTTTAGCAATGAGCACTCCTGTATATATGTTGGAACCTCCCCTTCCTCCTCAAGGGATCTTTTGGAGATTGATCTAATGGTTCCACATATTCTCACAGATGACGTGTAAGAATTAAGCCAGTAGTTGGTTTAGTATTTTCTTAATTTTTTTCAGGAGTTCATTCGCAAAAACTGATTGGTTTAGTGGTTTTTATTTTCTGTAGAGTTCACTGCCAAGTGACTACAACGACAAAGAAACTGCTCGAGTTTTAGCAAACGCAGCCCTTCTGGGACATATCGATTGGTTCAAAGGCCTATAAGAAAACGAAAATTCTGAGTTATAAAACAATTTTCTAATTATATTATGTTGCTGGCCGACCAAATCAAGTCAATGTAGGCTATCATTGGGCAGTGATTTTGGTGTTGATTTCTATCATTTGACACCTATTATATAGCACTCATACATCTGCATGTTCAGGGGATTGCTAATTGAACATGCTGACACAGTTGTAGTTTCACACTTAATGTAGACTTTTTCGTTATCCTTTTTTTATATTTTAACTTTTTTTAAACTTCTTTAACGTCAACACTTATTCAACGGTTCTCCAAGTCTTTGAAATGTAAATATCAAGACAATGACATGGGACTTAAATGCTATGCTAGAACAGTTATGTTTAAGAACATAAAAGTTAAGGTACCTTATAAATTCTTTTTTGGCATTTATCAACTCGGGTTAATCCTATTATATCTATGTTTTTATTATCCTCTTTTAGGACATTATTAACATCCGACAACACCAAGTGAATTCAGAATTTTGTACTGGTTTTGCTATTTATTTGATTATAATATCTTTTTGGAAAGTTACATAACAGTGATTGATGACTATACTTGTGATTTTGCAGGGAAAGGTAGTCACAGCCAAGGACAAGCTGCGCTCCCCATAGCAATAAAAACCTTTCTCAGTGAAAAAGGGTGCGCTTTCTTCATCTCTTGAATTTATACTTTAGGAGGTTATAAAATCCCCATAATGTCGTTTTCTTCTTGTTTATTAGTTATGTGGCTAAAAGTATATATTGAATAACAGGTATTATTACTATGAGGCAAGGATTGGGGTTATAACAGTGCAACCTAAATTCCGTCAACTGTCAACTACTCTATCTAATAGATAGTAGCCTCGGACCATAAGAAGTGTAAAATGAGATCCTTTTCAACTTTAGGATTTGTTTAAATTTTATTCATTAAAATTGTTAAAATATAGTAAGTTTAAACACTAGAAACATAAAATTATCAGTGTTAAAAGTGTAAGTAAATTAATTCATATTCATTTTAAGTTTGTGGAAACTAGCAGGGTTGACATTAAGAAGTCAATTCAGTATTTTTTGTTGTGGAGGAGATTTGAGCATGGATTGACTTGGCTTTAGAAGAAAATACTCTAAGCATAAAGCACTATACAGAACTAATAATATTCTTATGGGAGGGTGGGTGGTGGGCATAAGGGACTTTATGACACAATTAATAATTTGAACTTACCACTGGTGCCTTAATGGTTTGAACTTGGCCTCCAAAGGCCAACAGTACCAGGAGGTCCCAAGTTCAAATCCAGGGAGGGGTAAAAAATATCCCCTTGTGGCCACGGAGGTTCAAATGCGGTGACTCCGGGCTACCCGCGAAGCGGATAGTCGTCCTGGGATTAATCGGCTCACATAGCGGGTTGGATATCCAGGTTAATCAAAAAAAATAAAAAATAATTTGAATTTAGAATTATTTTCGGTTAGGGCCTTGTTGTAGCTTCTTTTGGAGTTATTACTTGTTTGGTAGCTCAACAAATGTACTCTTTACTTGCTTATGGATTTATAGCATAAGACTTTCAATGATTTAATTGTCTTCTACTAACACTCATATGTTGGATTCCCATTTAATTGTCCCACAATATATGATCTAAAAGCTTCTTTGATATGAGCCTTGTGTCGCATTATAGCACTTGAACAAGGACACTAACTTGATCTCTATCAAATGAGATTACTTGGCGTAGATTGTAGCAGCTTGAACACAATCACACAAAGAGAACATGGAACCAACGATGAAAAGTATTTGAAAACCAAATTAAACAAACCCAGTATATTCCAAATAGAGGTGGGATCTGGGTTGAAATTTATTGTAGATTCAATGTTTGGTTGTTAGTGAATCACAAGGATGTTGGTATCTGTAATGCTAAAACAACTGAATGGAGAGTGTGTTTTCATCCTCCCAGCTAGCTAGCTAGCTTTCCGCTTTCATTAATATAGAAATCCTGGTCCCACGGTCATCACTGGAGAGGTAAATCAGCATATGCATCACATTGACAGAGGCACTCGCATAAATTACACCTACATCTCTACCGCCGTGGAACTCCTTGGTTGCAAACCTTGCAATATTGAATGGATCATCCTCATCTCAGTTAATAGTATTATGGCTCATGACCAATTCCACAATCATAACTTGTTTAGAGTACTACTCTTGTTTACAAAGTGGTTATCAAGCTAAAGGTTCAACCTCAGGTGATGCTAATAAAGATTCACTCTTTTTGATTAATGCATTCTTGAATATGGGAGTAGTTATATTTTTGAATCTTTGAAATCTGTAAGTTGTATTTTTTTTTCCTTTTTAATTTGATGCCAAGACATGAAATCTATTGAATATTCACAAATGAATCATGGCATGCTTCCCTTAGGTATTGCCTTAGTAGTAAAGATGATTTATGATTTTCATACAATCACCCTTTTGATTATGAAAGAATTTTTATAATAACATTTCTTGCATCGATAACTTGAAAATGTTGCATAACATATGTTAACGCTTGCACAACGAATGATATTAAGGTAAATATGTCACTTGATCACATAAAACATACTAAGGGGCTGTTTACCCAAGCGCTTAAAGAGTTAACACTCTGACTTAATTTACCGGGTAAGATTTAGTCCATCAAAATAGTAGCGTATGAGAGTTTTGACTTGAGACAATATGGCTGTTATCAATCTTAACATAGGGACCGATTTAAGGCCTTTAAAAACAGGATTTTAGGCCCGTTAAATGACTTCTCAGTTCCATCCTCATCATCACTCTTATTGGGTAAGGTTTCCGGCTTTTGCCATGTTTATCCGGTAAGATAAATGACCTGATAACAACCGGGTAACTTTTTAATAAACGACACATAAATGTAGCATGCATATAATCTCCTCCAATGACAATGAGCGATAACCTACACAACCAATACCTACCATAGTGATAAGATCTGAGTTTGCTTTCTGGTGGTTACAATTTTCTGTCTCCTAAATGATGGTATTCACTAAAAATACGTTACAATGATGTTAATTAAAAATATGATTGTTTACAAGTTTTCAACTTAGCTCGACCTTGAAATATCAGATAATTAATTGTTGCTAGGTTGATTTGTTTTATCAGTTTGTTAGCTTATACAATGACAGAAAGTGATTCCACCACCCATAGGAAGTTGGCAAATTTACACTCTTGGGTCAATAGCCAAAACTTTGTTAAGCTCTTAACACGAAATCTTTGTTGTACTTAACATACTTCCTGAGCAGTGCATCTAGTGGAGCCACTAAAGACCCATTCTGAAGAGTTGTTGTAGCCGAAAACTCCCCGATGTAGATGAGATCAACCCACCTTTTATGGCTGTTAAGGTAGTTGTCCTTATCAATATCTACAAAAATAAAACCAAACGATCCATGGAACTTTACATGCAAATCAAAAATCAAAATAACACTTCATTTGGGAAAATTTTGAAAAAATAATCCATTTTTGATTATAAATTTGAAAGTACTTATGTTGTCAACAATTTGGTCGAGGGGAGGGAGAGTGGGTTCTTCTCTAAAGTCAACTTTGTGAGCAACACCGACTTTCTTGATGATGGGAAGGTCAATTCCATACTTTTTATGGTTGATGTCCAAAAGCCGAAATCTTTTCATCCTTGGGAAGAGCGAGCACGCTAGAAAGAAGAGAATAAAGATTGATGGGTATTCCGTTTATACTTTGGACAAAATGAAACTATGATCAAAATCTGGTTTTATTTGTTGGCAACCAAATGATACACAATGATGCATTGAGTCAAATTTGACGACATAACTCCTTAAATGTTTGAAAATGTTTCACTTTATCCAAGAAAGTTATTTAGTAAAGGAAAACTTTATATCAAAACGTCCAATAATATAATTGTATTTTGTGTTAAAAGATATCAAAAGTAAGAGCATCTCGAATGGATAACATTTTCATAGGTTATTACTATTATAAATTGTCTTTGAAAGCTTTTTATCCATTGGAGTAAAAGACTTTTTGATTAATGGGTTGGTATATAGTAATGGTTGATGCAAAAGACTTCCAAATTATTTTCATTTTGCCTCCTTTTTCATTAATTACTAAACATAAAAAACTTTTGACAAGGTTGGTTGCATTGGAGATAAGTTTAAAATATGACATCTTGTTAAACAGAGTTAGCGGAGATATGAGGTGACATATATAAAAAGTCATTATATGACTTATGCATTACAATTATTGGTCTATCTTAGCTTAGCTTAGTATTTATTTTATTTTTTTATTTTGTTTTTTTACATGTTTATGTTGGAGGTTCATAGCATATTTTCAGAAGAGATGAGGGTTATGAGAGCTCTTTGTTACATTCTTGGAGGGGTTTTATTGACACTTTGAAGAAATATAAATATGTTGTGTATTTTTATTGGTTTTGGGGTTAACAAGAAAAAGAGGTTTTGGGAGATTTTCTTTGTTTCTCATCTCTTTTGTATTTTATGGGGCTTCTTATGTTGTTCTATCTAGATTAGAATTAGAATGTAAGAGCTAGTTTATCCAAATAGTTATTTGATAAGTGCTTATCTAACATTATCACTTACTTTATCAGATAAGATTATAATTTATCAAAATGGCGTAATACATAACAATTTACCCGATAAGCACTAACCGGGTATGAATCGTCACCCTCACTTACCGAGTAAGATTAATGACCTGGTAAACGCTTACCGGATAAAATTCTTATTTCTTGTCATGCTCTTCTTGTAAGATTGATGATTCAGTAAACGCTTACCGGATAGACGTTTGGTAAACGGTCTCCAAAGATAGGATTAGACAAGTTTCATTTCTAATGAATAGAGACTAGCTTTTCGGTAATACAAATGGTAAACTAAAATCGAATATTAATCTTTTTAGAGATCAACAAACTTCATGACAAAAATAACAACATAATGATTCAAAAACAACATAATAATTCAAAAACTATGATAGGTGGGTTTATAAAAAAAGAATAAACTCTAAATTTGATCATTTAAATTTAGTAAAAAGTCTGAAAATAGAACCTGAACTTTAATAAATGTTGGTGATTTTAGTGTCACCGGTCCATTTATGTGATTGAAAATAACAATGATGTATATATGAGTTTTATACTGTGATCTATTCAAGTTAGGTGGTGTAAAGTGCACGTTTGTTATAAGACGAGTATGAACCCGGTAACAACTGAATACAACAAGGTTCGACTGGTTCCATTCAACCTCTGTGAATTTGGTGTTGGCATCCTCTTGAATACTCGACTGAGTCAGTAGTGTCAGTCGAGTCTATACTGGTTTCGATGCTGACATCCTCTGGAAGACTCGACTGGGCCAGTCGAGTCGGTCGAGCTGTTATTGGACTTGGAATAAAAGTGGGAAATAAGGCTCAGAAGGTAGCTTATACAGAAGCTTCTGTATTGGGATTCAGAAGATAGCTAATTCAGAAGTTCTGAACTTTGATTCTTCATAAGTTCTAAACTTTGGTCTTCAGAAGTTCTGAACCTTGGTCTTCAGACTTCTGAACTTAATTCTGATTAGTAACTTTTGAACTGTTACTGTGCATTTATGGTGCAGTTATTTATCAGTTACAAGTTTTATGTAACTGACCACCACTCCCTAAATTTCAGCCATGATTATTATTTCAATTACGTTATTTTGAGTATAAATAAGAATTTATACTCATGAATTTAAACACGGTTCCTACAATACTCTCCAGGAAACTGGCTTTCGTTTTTGTGCCTAAGAACGAAAGTGTTTTGAGTCTTATCCTAGATTGAATTTCGTGAACCTAGGCATATGATCGAAATATCAATTCAGAAAATGTTTCACACGATTCTCATTGTAATGCAGTGATCGATTTACCCTTGTTTTGTCTACCTGTTTCCTCAATAAATTTAGAAAATATCCTTATAGTTTTTATTTTGCTCTAAAAATTATCTTATTACTAACTCCATTTATTTTATCCAAGGACAAATTTAATTTTCTTTTAAAAATAAAACATAAAAATAGTAGGATTTGCCGATTTAGGGGGTATTTGGATGAGCTTATTGACTTATAACTTATTACCGGTGTGGAAAAGCACTTATGAAAAGTTGATAAATTAAAACTTTTTACTTCTTAGAAAATGACTTATTACCGGTTTGACACCGGATAAGTTGTTTTACCCAAACACTCAAAATGACTTATTACCGATGCCACACCGGAATAAGTCAATAAGTTGTTTTTATAAGCCCATCCAAACACCCCCTTGGAGTTCAATTCTCTCCGTAAAAAGTTTGGACCAATTGGGCCCCAAATAGTAGGATTTGGATTTGGAGTTTGGACGATGGAATTGGTCTTTAAAACCTATGTACGGCCTAAAGAACCGCCACCACTGACCACTCCACCGGCGATTATGGCCAGCTGCCGGCGAATGCGAGCATTCAAACGGTGGATGAAATGTCAATCAATTGAATACAGCGATGCACTCAATCTCATCATACAACAAGAAGATCAACAAGTATGGGTGAAGGCATTGTGTGATTTACATGTAGGCGATCTCATTGCCACCATCCCCAAACACAGTTGTCTCACCGTCAAGTCCTCCGCCGCTTGCCGGCTTATCGAAGATTTCTGTCTCGAAGGTTATATGGCACTTTCGGTTGCTCTCATGTACGAGAAAAGCCTGGGCCAAGACTCCCCATGGTTTGGTTATCTTCAGTTCTTGCCGGATTGCAACCCTGATGTACCCTTGCTTTGGTCTCTCGATGAAATCGACCACCTCCTACTTGGTACAGAGCTTCATAAGGTTAGGTTTTACTGAAATTGACAACATAAACATGTAGTTTCTATCAATTCTCGCACTAATTTGCAGACTTGTTTGTAAAGTGTAATGTATGTAGCCACCACCTGTTTGTAGAAATGCTTAGGGTTTACTTGAACTTTTCTGAAAATTGATGAGGAACCCATTTGGTCAATGGAAATCACTAATGGATCCATCATGTCACTTCGATAAGTAATATAAGACGGACCTATACAAGTGCGTAAGGTGGCACGTGCCACCGTATCATTTCTTTGTCAAAAGGTTAAAAAATTTACGTTTATAAAAAGTGCAACCGGATCTTTTTAGAAGGTGTCGCCGTATGATATTCAGCGGTTCAAGGAGGTGCAATCGTACCTCCTAAGTCCTAATTAACCAAAAAAAACTACTGAAATCAACCAAAAAACCCCGAAAAAGTCCCTTGAAATTTATAAAAAATACTTAAAAATCCCTCGAAAAGGTGGAATCAGGCTAAAAGAACTTTAGTAAAAACATAAAGACACGCTGAAAAAATCGTGCTTTTGGTAATTATTTTTTGTCATATATTGTATGGTGCCACTGTATAAGAAAAATTCCAAGTCCATCCATAAGCTCGTCTCACTTTTTAATTGCTTCGTATATGTGTAGACAGACGGTTAAAGAAGACAAAGCTCTTGTATATGAGGACTGGAAAGCATGTATTGTGCCTTTTGTGGAATCAGCTCCTATAAAACTTGATCTTAATGACTTTGGAGTCGAACAATACTTTGCTGCAAAGAGTTTGATCTCTTCTCGTTCCTTTCAGATAGATGAAAATTATGGATTTGGGATGGTTCCTTTTGCAGACCTGTAAGTTATTATTATATCTTCTTCATGCACTAACTATGGAGAATAAATTGAGTTTTATTTGTTTATGCAACAAACATCTATTTCTCTCACTTCTTGCATACAAATACCCAAATTCACAGAAAAGTTTTGATATCCAACTTGTGAATGGTTGGTCGCTCGTAAGTGTAACACAGTTTACCTCCCGCATGATAGTTGTGGCCTTGTGGGACTGGTATGGTAGGGGTATTCCAGAGGGTGGCGTCATACCCTTTTTGCAGAATTGCAGAAATGGGGGCCTTCTTTTGAGAACCCATGAACTTGTGCATCATGTGTTGTTTCATACAATTTTTTTTCATCTAAAACTAGAATTTGGAAAATTGAATAACATATGTTTCACAATGTGAAACTTTTTGGAGTGTTTGAAAAACATAAAGTAGACATAAAAAGTTTCACATTGTGAAGCGAGTATATGTGAAACAAATATATGTTAATAAATACATTAAATACTATGAAATAACACATGATGCACAAGATCTCAAGGTTATCACAATTCCATGGGTTCTCAAATGATTAATAAGCCCCTTGCAGAAATTATAGATATATAGTTTGTGTTTGGAGGATAAGAATATGTTAATAATTCCTGTGCATAATACTTCCTGGTTGTTTACCATGTGCCCAGATTTAATCACAAGACAAATGCTGAGGATGTACACTTCACATCTGTATCTTCTCATTCCGAATCTGATGATAATGATACTGATACTGATACTGATACTGATACTGATGAAAACATGGAAAATGAGGTTGACAACGATTCTGATGGAGATCTTTTGCATCAAAAAGAATCATCACCGAAACATTCTGATACTGATGATGCAGGTTCTCCAACTACTGAAATTTTGGAAATGATTTTGGTGAGGGATGTTAAAGCTGGAGCTGAGGTTAGCAACTTTCTCTTTCTCATACTCCAAATTGGTAATTGAAATCGATTTGTAAATTGGCTAACCTTCAGCATTACCATCCATCTAGTGTTAGGGATTAGTTTTAACATTTTATGTGAAACTACTATTATATGTATTCTACCTTTTGGGTTAGAGATCACGTGAGTGACCATCGGAACCGGGTATCCGCCTTTAGAGCCGAAACCGCTCTGGAGACGTGATTGGTTCCAGTTCCTAAAATATGTAACAGATCAGGACTGGTTCCAATTCTAATTTTCTTTGGAACCGTTACCCGCTGGGTACCTAGCGGCGAGCGGGAACCGGAACCGACTGGTACCCGCTACTTTTAAATAAAAGTTATTTTATATATTTATTAATAAAGTTATATTACCTTTTAGGTTAGAGTTAGACGAGTTATATATGATTATAATAGAATTCAAATTACATTTTTTATCGGATTAATTTTGACCATTTGTTATATTTATTACTTTTAAGTTAGTACTTTGTAGTTTATAATCACTTGAAATTATATTTTTATCCAATGCAATGTAAAAAAATTTAAAAAAATTGAAACCAGGTACCTGGTAGTGGAACCGGTTCCGGTTCCGAAATATAAAGAACCGATGTTAGCGGTTCTGGTTCCCGAATTTCAGAAACCGCCGGTTTCGGTTCTGGTTCCATTAAATTTGGCCAGGTACCCGGTTATGCACACCCCTAGTCTGCATATATTATATCCCACAAACCCGACTTTCAAACGAGATATACTGGGTTCATTTGGTTTGGTTTACTATCTGCAGTCTATGTGGAATGGTACCTCTAGATTAGTGGCAACCTGATATCTATTCACATTTTAGGTCTTCAACACATATGGATCTATGGGTAATGCTGCCTTGCTTCATAGATACGGATTTACTGAACCAGATAACCCATACGATATCGTTAATATAGATCTAGAGTTAGTACTCCAATGGAGTTCATCTCTATTTTCATCTCGGTACACTAGAAGTCGACTTTCTTTATGGAGAAGATTATATCATCCTGAATTTTCAAGCCTGCAGACGGAATATTTTGAAATATCTTATGATGGTGAACCAGAAGTTGAGTTGCTTAGGTTATTATTCATAATCTTGCTACCCGAAAAGACGTACAACGAGTTCTATCTTGGGGTATCGACTGCCAAGAAGTTTGATAAATCAATAACGGTTATATCTAACAAAGAAAGAATCATATTGGGCGAGGTGACTGAATCGAATAAGAAACTGTTGCTGACTGAAGGTATGCGAGGTGCTTTATTGTCATTGGCAGATATTAGGGAAAGATGTTATGGGTCGAGGTCGATGGAGGATGATGCTGAATCACTACAGACGTGTCCTGTGACGGAGAAAAAGTTGTACCATTCTCTGGTGCTGCGCATCAGTGAGAGAACGATACTGGAGAAGCTTAGGACTTATGCGTCTGTAAGGAATAATCTACGAAAGAGATGACAGTGGTTACTACGTTTTTGTGCATCCGGATTTTATCATTTATAATTTATAATTTATGGATTTGTTGATTCGGGTATTCTCTAATTGAGGCGTATGGTTTGATGGAATCTTTTGAGGGATTTGGATTTGGAATCTTGGTATGGTTTGATGGAATCTTTTGAGGGATTTGGATTTGGAATCTTGGTATGTTTGGTTTGTAAGATTTGGATTGGAATTGAATTTATTTTTTATAAAATTATAAAAACAAGTTATAAATCATTACAAAATAGGAATGGAGTTCAATTATAAATCATTCAAATCCAAATACCTTCAAACTAAACATGAGATTGGAATGGAATTCAATTATAAATCCCAACAAATATGAATTCTAAAGGAGTGTTTGGTTGAAGGTATTAAGTAGTAATTAATGGGAATGATAATAAAAAAAACTGTTTAGTTTTATATAATATAATGGGTTCATTCTTCCGGAAGCCCAAATTTTCATTCCTTATTAAACTGGGGAGAATGAAAATTCATTCCCATTTTTTTCATTCTCTGTCATTTTTATTCGATTGTCAGAACCAAACGTCCCCTAAGTTTCGATATAAAACTTATTACATTGAAGTCGTCAATTTTAATAGCTTGTGGTACTTGGTTACAATACATCAATTTGCGGTCATGTGGTTCAGGTGATCTTAGTATACGTAACTTGTTGGTCCCTAATAAGGTAATGGCAATAAAGTAAAGATTTTTTAGAAGGGGGGTTGAATACAAAATACACAGAGTTTTTCACTTTTTAAAAATATTAATAATAAATATCAAGAATTACACTTAGAAAACAGATTGTTGCGGAAAGAACAGATTAAAATATATTCTAACAATCTAAAACACTTAGAAATCACTTAGTAAACAGAAATATAACTAAACACAAAGAAAGCTATTTAGAACTTGTTCACAAGGCTGAATCAAAGCACTTAGAAGATCTCTTGTTGAAAGCGTAAGTTGCATGAAAGCTTCTTCTTCTCCTTTTATAGTGCCCATGCATTAAATGCATGGGGACACATTTCACAATATCATTTGTTTGCAGTATATTCATTGGACAAGAGATGGTGTCATTCATTAGACTATTAAAAAAAGGCTGGTGTCATTTCTCATAGTACTGAAAAAGACATGTCACTGTTCATCTTTTCTCCATGTCTTCAGTTGTCATATCAAGCCTTTTTGCAGTAAGACAAACAACCATTTTCTGAGTTTTAAGGAGAATGTTTGAATTTAAGGCTTGATGCACACGTTCTTGTATTTATTGTGAACTAAGGAGTATCTTCATAAATGTCATCCGAAAGTATCATAGAGGACCACTAGCCGAATATATCAAAGGATATATCGGCTACTCGCTGATTTTGATCTTCAATTTCGGTGACCATATGCTTCAGATTCGGCTTCAAGTCTGAATTAAATTCGGTGAGCATATCTTCATTTCCACAATGTTGATATGTTTCCTTTGTATCAGCTAGTCTTCGATTCGCTGAACATGTTGAGCAATGCCAGACTTCTTCAAAAAACCTAAAAATACATGAGATATAATCTAAGGAATCAAACAAATGAACACACAGAGGATTTGTTGAAACCGTGAGATTTATGGGAAGGACTTCATCTCCTTTTATAGTGCCCATGCATGGGATGCATGTGGACAACTGTCAAGGATTCATTAGCTGGAAGTATATCTGATGGACAAAGGAAGAGGCCACTCCCTTTGTACTAGGATAATGGATGAACCATTCTTTGTAGCACGCATTGTCAGATAACTTTATCTCCTTTTCTTTATGCTCTGTGAAGTCCCATCAAACCTTTTAGCTAAAAGACAAACATCCTTTTTAGGTGAGTAAAAAGAGAATGTTCCAATTTAAGGTTTGCTTCCCAAGTTCTTGCTGCCCACTTATCTTGCTTTTGTTGTGAGTCAAGAACTTATCTCTGAAAATTGCTAAGTGATATATGGAACCATGTATCACATCGGTTAGTGCCTTGTAAGGTTGGAATTGATAAATGTACACATTGCATGGTGATCCTCATTTTTCACTAAGTGTTGGCAAGTGTACATCCTTGTATTGGTGACTTGTTATCACAACCTTAAGGAAAGACAACTGCAATTTTTCGGTGACCATATATGAAAATCGGTGACCTCATGTACAATGTCGGTGACCTCCATGCAATGTCGGTGACCTCTATGTACAATGTCGGTGATCTCATCTTTTGGGTCGGTGACCTCATCTTGTATTGGTGACTCAATACAACATCGGTGACCTCATCTTTTAGGTCGGTGACCTCATCTTGTATTGATGACCCAATACAACATAGGTGACCCAATCCTCATCTTGATTCGGCAAGTGGTCTGAATATTAATGTTAGTTGATACATCAAAAATTTCACATTTTGATGTACAACCCTTGATTGGATAGTCTTTGATTTTCCAATACTTGAAGCATATTTCAGACCTTCAAAAGAACCTGTAAAAGATCAATCAAATAATAGAGAAGGTTCATCACTAAATCATCGGTGACCCAACAGAGAAGTCATCACCAAATCATCGATGACCCAACATAACTTGAAGTCAAGAGTTTGATTTTGGTTGCTTTTGGTTTTTCCAATTACAATACATCAATTTGTTCTATTTGATGCTACATTTAGATAAGGGGGACTGAGTGGGATATATCATATTTCACACCAAAACAGATGAAATAAAAATCATGAACATAAGACAAGTTCGGTAAATTATTAAACTACTAATCTCACGTTTAAACCTTAAAACCTTGTACAGTTCTTTATCTGCCAACCTCACTCTCACCTGTCGTGTCACATCACATAACGAAGTTTGATTCTCATTTATGTCTGTTATTTTTTCTCCAAGGGTATCTCCCGTCTTAATCTAATGTGATGACTCCTTATGGTTTGGCATTAGTTTGCATATAGGAAGGACTAAGGACCCAATCTCCAGTTTATTTGAATATATATTTCTTTTCTTTAACGAATAATTAAAAAGGGAAGAGTTCAAACGAGAACACCTTCATTTTACGAGAGCACCTTTTTACTATAGACAATCACGTGGATACACTATTATTTCATCAAATATGATACATATGTGATACTAAATTAGATAAGCTGACGACTTTTGATGCAATCTCGGTTGCAGACCAAGTCGCCATTAACCACTAAGCCCCCCTCACATGTATGATCACATATGATAAGTGTGTTATTGGTGTGATACTATAATCCATCAATACCATCACATGTGATACTAAATCATAGACGTAGACGACCTTTGGCACGACCTAAGTTGCAGGGGACGACGTCCGCACACCACCTGGTCCCCTCACGTGTATATCACATGTGATAAGAGTGTTCTCGCATTCTCGTAAAATAGAGGTGCTCTCGTTTGAACCTCCACTATAATTATCGTTTTCGCAAATATACCGGTAAAGTAGCTTAATTTTGGAAGTTAGGTACACCTGCTAAATCAACATTTAAACCATAATCTACCGGCAATCAACTAATAGAGTTGGGTTATGGTGTGAATAAGAATAATGGCAAGAACAAAACCTTCATATAAATTCAACTTTCTATATTCACCTAATTTTATCGTTATGATCCAAACTTTAACAAATTCTTACAAGTAAAAGTAATTATATATATATATATATATATATATTAATAAATTAAATATATTATTTATTTAAACTAAATTGGTAATTTATAATTTCCTATTTTCTAGGTTTAGACTCTAAAAATAGTTATTTTTTTGTTAATATGCAATGTTTTAGATGCAAGTTAAATTACAATTACTCGATATGGTTTTAATATTACTTGATATGTTTTGATGTATGTGACATTAAGTTTCTTTTTTTTTCTTTTATTAAATTGAATATCTTTTGATCTTAGGTTATTAATTATTATATGTTGTGATTTTTTTTATATTAAATCAAATTCCTTTCGATTTTAGGTTTATTGAAAATATATGAAGATTTAAATAGATGTAGTGTTTCACATATTTAATTTAAAATAGCTTACATAAACAATAAAAAAAAATCCCATTAGAGATGTGTGATCACATCAATAGCCCATGCCTAATATGCTCTATTTATTAATAAAGGCAGATACTCATACTAGTGCAGTAACATCGTAAATGATGAAAAAAAACTATAATTGGTGTCAAAAATATCAGTCAAACGATCAAAAAAACATAACAACCATAACGTCTTTCAAGTTCGAATCCACCGTTTAATTACCAACAAAAAACACAGAAAAATATCGATGCAAAACGATAGCTTATAACTGTTTAAAATAAATTTCAACATTAAATTAAACCAAATTAAACCATTACCATCAAAGCAAACCTCTCCGTCTCTTGTAGTCGCTTACCGACAAAGTCAACGCATGCCTTCTCCCATCATTCTCCGGCACCTGACACCCCACCGTTACTTCTATCCTCTGTTTCCGTGCCATAAACCCGGCCTGCACTCCATGGGGCCCACCAAACTTCTGAAGCAAAGCCAACGAAATCGGCAGATCGAAATCATGCACAATGTTCGATTCAGTCCCTTCATCCACCGGAGCACTAGTATCCACCAGCTTTCCCGCATCCGCAGCCGCTTCCAATGCCGCCACAGTAGCCGCCTTCCCGCCATCTGGACCCACCACGGCCGCCGTTTGTGCATCCCCACCGTTAGCTTCCGCTGCACCCTCTCCAGGCTTTGAGACATAGTAGTTTCTAGACCGAGTCCATCTCCTTGAAAACGGATCGTAACCCGCTTCACCCGCCTTCAAACCTACGCTCACGGGTTTCATTTCCGATGCATTTTTGAAATTCTCGACCCGATTCTTTCTATTCATTTCCGCTAGCCGTATAGCTTTCTTATCTTTCTGCTGAGTCTGTCTAGAAGCTTCTAATTCTTGGAGTTTCGCTTTAATCTTTTCCACTTCTGTTTCATCGTGTTTCATTTGAGCGACTTCCATTTCCCGCCTTAATCGATCTTTCTCAGCTGCAACATTTAGTGGTCTCCTTATGGTCGATTTTTTCTCCTGTAACATTTGCTTAACGGTTTCCGCAGAGTATACAAACGAATTGGTCTTTTCTATGGCTTCTCGTTTTTCCAAAACCTCTTGTTTGCTCGGCATCCTTCCACCATGGCGTTCCACTTCTCGGATTAATTGGTCAAACTCTTCTTTGACTGGCGGAGAATCCGAGATCATCGCCATCTGCCACCTGGCGGCAGAATTCTCGTTACCCCAAACCACATTCAGATATTTATGAGTCATCTTGTTTTCTAACTTGTATTGTCTGTCTGGGTCAGCTGCATCCACGTTTCTGACTATGCAGAGCCGGTAAATCGGGCCGGATTTTGATTTTCCGATGCCAACTCTCACAAAACAACCAACGATTAACTCTTCAAAGAAAGGCTCCATAAACCATTTTGCTAGTTTTGATCTTCTGATGGTGATTCCTTTCACATCTTCATACATTAGGGTTGTGGATTCCCTTAAAGATTTTTCATCATCACTATCGACTCCACCTGTTGACTCTTCGTCTTCACTGTGCCCACTATCGGTATGACTCGAGTTGCTTATTGGAGCAGGTGTGAATCCTTTCCGTTTGACCCCCGTGTCTGAATCTCTACGTTTCCAATGAGACTCGGGATCTTGCTGACGTAATATCTTCCTATCGCGTAATTTCTTTAGGGCAACATTATTTGCAGCTGCTTTTTCAGAAGATCGAGTAGAAGAGCGTACTGCTCTGTTGGCTGTGTGAGATGGGGGGCTGTCTTTTCTCGACTGAGTTGACTTTTCTTTCGGCTTTTTTATACTGGCTTTCAAGCGTTTATCGCCTCTCTTGTTTCCACGCTCAGCCAGTATCATTTCTCTATCAAGCTCCGACATTTTTGCAAGCCTTTGTCTGTCTTCTTCATCTTTGTAAAGCTCGTCATCCAAAGAGCCATCATCACTGTCACCCTCACGATCATATCTATCATCATCATCGTCGTCGTCTTCATCATCATCTTCACGGCTGCTGCTATGTTCATCATCTCGTTCTGTGGGGTCCAGTCTTTTTTTCAAAGGAACTTGAGAACCAGAAGGCTTTCTGCTACCATACCCACGATCATCATCAGAGTCATCATCTCTTGAATCACTTCCATCGTCAGAATATGAACCCTTTCGTCGTCTCCTTGATGGCGGTGGGGAATGCTGGTTTCTTCCGGTTCTTCCAGCTGCTTCAAGAAGCATCTCATCCAAATCCGCCATGATGATTGATTAATTTCTAACACCAACTCTTTTGCAATATCCTGCATAGTTCATAGCAATTTATTTAATGATAATAAGATACCCAATTTGGTATTTGTGTGACAATTTCTGTTCTGGGGTTTATAGATACTTATCGTTTTTACTATAATGGAAATTGAGAAGGTTTTATCTTCCTATTCAAAAGACCGAATACTTATGAAGTATATATCAATTTGTATTTTCTTATGTCATTACGCAGACCAACTTTTAGATTCATACACAAGAATCAATCAGGAATTCTCGGTCAACGAATAGTTAATGGTTCGCATTTGTTAATTTTGGCTTTTTTGGATGAAAATATACATTTTATTTTTCAATAGAAAAAGCGAAGCTAAGTTTCCGAAAACGAAGACTTTGCGGCTAAAGTTACCTATTCCAAAATTTCTAGCATTAAAAGCATTTGCTATATCTACTACAGATTTCAACACTTCAATTTCAGAACAATCATGGGTAATTTTCCTTGTTTTGTTAAAAACTATTAATTTTGCATGTACAATCAATTGTTATTTGTTGCAATTCTCATGGATAAAAGGAGTGCAAGGGATGAATCGTACAATAATCTTGGAATCATTCTGGTAAAAAGCATATCAAAATTGCATACATAAGAGCAATTCAAGGGATGACACAGTGAGAAAAAAAAATCTCATGGATTATATAAGCTGCGCATGTGGATTCAATACGCTCTAAGAAGAAATATATGAATATCAATCGCTGAATCACACATAGAGCAACCACATCAAAAGAAAACGAAAACCCTAGCCATCACAAAACAAAGCCCAAACCCTAAATCAGAACATATACAGAATTACTATTTAGGATTCCAGACATTCAGCTATTGAAATACGCCCACCAAATTATCAAATCACCAATTAATCCATTAAACCATAGATTTGAAGTTCATAACGACGACGTAAACAACGAAATGTTCGATAATCGGAGGAATTGGGGATTTAGGGTTAGAGCATCACCTGGTCTCAAGAGAACGATATCGCAAGAAAGAAGAACAGAACGGAGTGCAGTCTCCGTACGCAGAAAACGTCGCCGGAGAAAGTATCACCGAATCAGCAGCCGTCCGGCAGGTGCAATTTTGCAAAGGTGATCTGTGTTGTACGTGAGAGACGGAAGCTGTGTTTTATAAGAAGTTGTTAAATTCACAAAATCATAAATATTTCATATCAACCCCCTCACTTTTTGTAAATGACAAGATGATCAAATTTTTCAAAAGTAAATTAATACATAATCTAATAAAAATATATAAATTATAATCAAACAATAAAATATTGATTTGTGGGACGCATTCAGTCAAAACAACCGGCAAGATTTTTACATAGTATGGTCATTTTTAAGATAGACTAAAGGTTCACAAAGCCGTCTGACGTGGTTTTAACCTAATTACATCGTTTTAAGAGATTTTTAAGTTTTCTTTTTATTGATTTCAACAGATTTTTTTAGTGTTTTGTCGATTTCGAATGACTTTTTCGGTTTTTTGTTGATTTTAAAAGACTCTTTTTGGTTTTTTCTAGGATTGTGGGTCCCTTACAAATATTTAGTGGAGGATAGAAGTAAGAATGTTGTAATTTTTTATTTTTAACCTTGTAAAAAAGCTTTTTATTTTAATTTAGTGAGTCCCATCCCCCTTACTTGCTACCTACACCAGGCCCCTGGATGAAAATTGTTTTCATACATTAAGCGAGTTTAGGGTTGAGGATATTATAGTACTACCCCTACCCTCTGACTTGGACCTTTTGAGGCAATAATAGATCCTGAAAGACAATTTTGATTGAGACAAATCTAGCTCTCCGACGGGCTAGGACACAAGTATAGGTTATCAATGAATTACTCCTAAAGGTTCACATCAAACTAGTGTACTATATGTGCAAATCAAAATCGGGCGGATCTTTCTAAAAGAATAACTCTTCTGTTTTCTCAATTTGTAGAGCGGGTGCTAATATTATGGGTTTGTGTATTTCAGTTAAAAGACCTAAGGTAGTAAAGCCTTGGGTAAAAATAGTACTTGAGACAGTTATTATGGTTAAATAACTTTTTCTTATTTTAAATAAGGGACTACATGAATAAGGGAGAAACTCCATGAAAGAAAGCTTAATGATTCATATAAATCACATTGTAGGAAATGGCCTGAATAAATCCATCGAGGGATTAATAATCTTTTTAGACATAAAAAAGTAGCTATCGTCCCTCTTTCTGATGAATCATGTGGGTTTTTGATTTCATTCCTAATAAGGTTATTAAATGAATTGTAATTACAATTTAAACAACCGAAAAGGAAATATGAATTAATGTATCCTCTAAAGTTGAAAATATCATAGAAATGAAAAAAAAAGGAAGGAAATCCCCTAAATTAATTAAGAAATATAAATCGGGAATTTAATTTATTTTGATTATAGGATCTATTAGATCTATTCTTTTATTATAATATAGGATCTATTGGATCTCTTATATTTCAATATATGATTTGATTGTTTTGCTTTTAGATTTTTCGTGAACAATGATCACATCCACACGTGATTGGTTTTGTTATATATGTTTTTAAAACATGAGGTTTGTTTATTTGTTTTAAAAATTAAAAACTCGTTTTTTTTTCTTTTTATTTTGACATAATTTCCCCCTAAACGGATACCCGATGGATCCCCATGAACGTTGGGGATAGGCAGGGATGGGTCGGGGGATGCATCCCCTTCCTATTACCCACCCTGCTTCCATCGCTATACAACAGTAGGTGAAATTGATTGCTTTCCAATTGAGACAATACATTTGACCCTGAGTCCCTTTCCTATTTGTTGTAATTTTATATGCGATTTTAAAGGGATTCAAGGTAATGTCACATCGTATAGGTTGTTTGAGGGCCACATTGTACTACTAAATGGATAGACAAAGGGAGATGAATGTTAAGTTGGAACATTGAAGGTACAAGGCTTGCTCATTAGTTGATCTAAGACTGAATACCTTTTTTGCAACTTTAACCGGAAGGGTAATGATGAGGGGTGGAAATCAGCAATGGAGAGCAAAAGGTTGAAGAATAAGTGGGGATTTCTGTTTTGTAAACCCTTGGACGTGTGTTTGTGGAGAGATTGGCCTCGTGAAAGCCAAAAAACCCTTTGTCAACCTTTCGATTATGAGTAATACAACCATTGATTGCGTACTCTCTCTATGATTCTAGTAACGAATTCTGCCAAATTGGGAATATGGATTTGAGAGATTATCCTCGAGTTAAATTTCGTGATATTTAGACAGATTTCATTTGAAATATAACTTAGGAAATATAGAGCTCTGACGCTTTTATCCATGCGTTTTATACATTGTTTTCTTCACACATACACGAAATTCACCAACACGGATCCCCATGAAAATTGCAACATTTGACAGAGATACATACATCTTTTAAACATTGTTTAACAATTAGTTAAATGTGTCAAATACCCTTCAATAGTGGCAAGAGAAGAGAACGACGTGAATAAAAATCAATAAGTAATGATGACAATTCTAATTTCTAACTTCTACATTTGCCAAACAACAAAATGTTGCAATCTTTATGGGACATGTCAAAAATGGAAAGCGAGAAACTGGTCGGTTTTGGTGTTCTTGAATTGCCTACTAATATAGAGCGATATAAAACACGAACCAAACACTGCCTATAAAACCAAGACTGAGCAGATGTACGATTAGCTGAGCTGTATCGAGTAGCAATTAAATGGTTTTTTGATAAATCAATAAAAACTAGGAACAATGTACCTTCCTTTCTACTCATCTAAGCAAGCAACTTAATACTATGTTTAGATAAAAATCACAATTAAACAAAAATAATCTTAAAAAATTCTATGGTTCTCAAAACTTGATATATTTATTTTAGCAGGTCAGATTGGTCTCAGTTGGTTTTCTTCTCCTCCGCGCTACTCACCGACCCTGACCCTGATGCCAAGGCTACGGCAGCTTCATCTTCATCCTCCCCACCAAAACCAAACTCATTCACTCTCTTTTTATCCACTGGGTAAGCCCATCTTTGATATAGATATATCAAAAATATCACATCTGCAACCACAAATCAATAGTCAACCACAATGGTGTGTATATATATATATATATAGAGAGAGAGAGAGAGAGACATTTATACAAACCAGTCAAAGGTTATAAACTCGTATAAACCAATATAAAAATAATTTTTAATGATTTTTTTTTCACTAAATGCTATGATTTAAGATGTTATTTTCACATATGTTTGTTTCATAATGTAAAAGTTTTCACATGTATTTGTTTTCATAAGTTTAAAGTTTAGCATATATTTGTTCCATAACATAAAAGTTTCACATGTATTTTTTTCACATGTAATTTTTTCACAAGGTGAAACAAAAATGTGTGTAAAAATATCTTAAATTATAGCACTTTTCATGAAAAAAATTATTTTTATATTGGTTTGTACGAGTTTGTAATCTTTGACCGGTTTGTATTTGAAGATGTCTATATATATAGAGAGAGAGAGAGAGAGAGACAGCTTAGTCAGCCAGCAAAAACGCTTTCAAAATAAATAAGTAAAAAACAGTGTGAAGTTAACTCACCATCACGGAAGACAGAAAGGCGATGTAGTATTGGCATTTTTATAACAAATGCAAAGAGATCATCAATTATGGTATTCAAAAACTTGTAAGTCATCTGCCTCCATGGCATATGAGCAACTGATTTTAGCTTATAATTGATGAACAGCTGTGGACACATCATAATAAACCCTGCACCAACATAAAAATAGTAATATTCAAATAAACACCTTTAATATATATATATATATATAAGTAGCATACATACAGCATAGGAGGAAGGTTTTAGGGGATTACCGAACATGTATACACAACTTGTGAGTGATGAGAGAATCCAAGAGTACCAACTCTTGTGGGTTTCGTACATAAGTGAATACACGGAAGAGCAGGCAACAAGTACAAAAAGTACATAAGATAGATACTTCATTGCAAGATCATCGTATTCTTTTGTCTTGTTCCCAGCATACGTATCACGATCAGTAAATTTCAATTTAGGTATGCTCCCACTTCTATCAATCTGAGATAAATAACATAAAACATATTTCATTATCACCATCTTCATCAATAACAACAACTCTGATGTCTATGGATACCGATGCAAACTCTTTTGACAAACTAGTTGATAAACTAACTGTTTGCTGAGAAGCTATAAATGCATGCAACTAGAACAACATAAGCTATAAATTCAGGAGCAAAGAAAAATTCTAGAAAACTGAAAATTCCCATAAGGTAAGTCAAACTGTTTTTTTGATAAATTTGTATTTCTTTTTTCTTTTTTGTGAACAAGTTTCATGAAGAAAAATTCCAGTTTATAAATCTTGGTAGACTCGAATACTTTCTCAATATATATATATATAGGGTCAAGTTCAAGGGAAAACCTCAAAAAAGACTAAAGAACACCCTCTAAGCCCTCCATCCGAACAGTATGCACAAAGGAATGCATAGGTAATTTGTAACATGCACTCGTGCATAGAAAAAAAAGGCAGCTTCAATCGCTTGTATGCATTTGTGCATACTGTCTAGATGGAGGACTCCCATGATGTTCTTTAGTTTTTTTTTTTTGAGGTTTTCCCCTGAACCTCCCTCTCTCTCTCTCTCTCTCTCTCTCTCTCTCTTTCTATATATATATATATACAAGTGTATGGCCTTTGACCTCGATCTGAGAATGATGATAAACTTAGTAAGCAGTTAAGATACATACCTCAATGTGCATTGCTTTCCCAATTTTCCAAAACTCAATGCAGCAACCAACTCCAGAACTTGCAAGTATCATCCACGAGGTATCATTGTCCAACAAGTAAAGGAAGACAACTAACTGACAAAAGAAACTCACGACCACCGACTTTGCAGAAAGTCCTTCCATAGATTTATTTTTGTTCCAGAATTGTATATCTGCATATAATAAACCAGAGAAAGGGTTAATAAAATACTTCAAGAATTGGAAAGAAAAAAGAGTAAAAAAAGTTGATTTTTGACATTACCGTTCTTGAATGCCAGAAAGTCGAATACCGAATGAAGCAGTGAAACAACCATAGTAATTCCCAGAAGATACGGATTTCCTTCCACAAACACCCTCTGTATTAACAACAATGTTATAAGTTGTTATTATATAATAAAAAATTATCTTCTTTTTTATACGGCAAAGTAGAAATGTGAAGGAGAAAAAGTCTTAGAGGATGGAAGTGAATGCCTTAAGTTCATCAGCCTCTCCTTCAAGCATACTTCCATAACTGCGATGAATCTGGAATGACTGATCAATCTGTAGAAACAGCTGCCATTTGGTCATGCTTATTGGGGCCACCTCTAGATGAAGGGCCAATTCCTTTACTGTATCATTCAGGGCTATAAGCTTGTCTCTAAGTAACCAAAACTCGTTGAAGAAAATGGTTGGATAGTAGTTGTTTGTCGTAGGTTCAATATTCATGTCTGCAACTCAAGTTAAGAAACTCAAAATGTTGTGGAGTGGAGAAACCAAAGAGTTCTTAGAAGTCGTTTCCCCAAGAGAAGGGGGGGGGGGTGATAAAAATATGGTCGATATACACACTGAGTAAAGGGCAGTGAATCTCCAGAAAAATCAGGTCAGACCACAAAGATATATATATATATATAGAGAGAGAGAGAGAGAAGTTCAATTGCAAACCGATTTTCGGTTGTGAACCGAGGGGACAAAGGAGAGCGCGACACATGTCCCTGGCGTCCACATTCAGTATGAATAACGAAGAGCATTCAGTATGAATAACAACGGTGAATGTTCATGAACCATTCATGATGAACGATTCGGTATTCATGATGAACCATACGTCATTCATGATGAATGATACTATATTCATGTTTCATTATGAACGATACACGATCATGATCTATGTTAAATTAATTCATTATTCATGATGAATAATACACAATCATCATGAATGATACATTATTCATGATGAATAACCCATGGATGTTGGGGACACGTGTCACGCTCTTCTTTGTCCCCCAGTTCACAAGCGAAAATCTGTTTTCATTTGAACCCGCCCCTATATGTGTGTGTGTATATATAAAGAAAGGAAAAAGACTAGAAGTTCAAATCTACAGTAAGAATTAAATCAGTTATCCTTCTGACGAAACCTTTTAAAGTATCCTATCAATGAGAGGTGAGCATCCACTGGACAGGACAGGACAAAACTGTTAAAATGACCAGATTGCCCCTATCAATGAGACGTGAGCATCCAAAAGATGACAAAAGCAAATCAAATGGAAACAAGTAAAAATGGAGACCCATATGGCTTTAACAAGTATAGCAATAGGGATGCTGAGCTTTAAAGGGAAAAAACATACCAAATCAATAAGAGTACATATAGAATCCCCCCCCCCTTTAAAAAAGAAGTAGCACGCCAAGAAGTTGAAAAGTAAATTCATCAGAAAACTGAAGCAGAAAAGGATACGAGGAGCAATATTGGGTGGTATAGAACGCTGAGAGTACCTGAAAGAATAGTTTTAAGAATTATAAGAAAATAAAATTAAGTCAGAAACCAAAAAAAAGACAACCGAACAGCAAAATGTCATGCAAGTGTTGCATACCGTGTAAAATCATCAACCAAATTAATAGTGATATTTGGTTTCCAATATGATATATACTCCACAGGACCATCATCCTTTGAATCACCTTGAGGTTCTTCGACACCCTGAGTAACATATAAATCCATTCACATTTCAAACTTTTAGCAAATACCAACATAAGTCTTTAGTTGCCCAATGAACTACTTTTAACCAGTTCTAGAGGAAAAAGAAAAAGAAATATGGACATGCTGAAGTTAAGAGCGTAACTTGATATGGGTGTAAGATAATGCAAAAAAACGATCTACAAGAATCCACTTAATAAGACTGCAACAATGTTTTTATGCAATAAAACATATCTAAACCAAAAATGAGTAAGTTGAGCAAACCTCCGACACGGCTTCATCCTCATTTGTGCCCTTGGAGTTCCCCAAAAGGCTCTTCTTTTTGTTTGCTTTTGACTTCGGCAAGTATGTCACAACAGCTGCAAATAAAGACAAGTTTCTTTAGATATAAACGTAGAATACAATGTGTATTGTTTATAATTTATCTTTTAGTTAATGCAATGTTAAAGTTGACTTGATGAGATACAAAATATTACGATGGGTCAACCCAAAGGCAGCCAAAGGCTGGTACTCAGGGTCACTGGGGTCCGCTGGATACCCTGAACGGGCAAAGAAGACATGAGCAAATAAACTCCCATTATGCTGCAAAGCCTGAAATTGAAATATAGAGTACATTCAGTGACCGCATAAAAACCAATTTTCAAAAAAATGTTTAAAATAATGACTATTTGCAGAGGTTAAATGCATGAGAATAATGACCTCAGATGGATAATATTTCAAAGAAAGAGTCCTGGTGCTCTCTGGCCCCCAAACTGCGTAAGGTATGTTTGATTCATGCCATATAAGTGCCGCTTCATTCCCGAAGTCATTGAACTTATCATGTTCGGAGAGATAAAACCACATATCCTGAAGAAAAGATGCATATCAGATTAACTTTCAGGTTACATATACAGTAATAAGGAACCCAAAAAAGTAGCTTTGCAATTTGCATACATAAAACAAGTAAAACATATTCCATAAGATTAATATTAAACCGTTCTTCAATAATCTCCAGCTCTACACTTTCTCATAAATTAACGAGTGATCCTATTTGAAGTAACATGCATATTGGGCTTGCTTACAACGCGAGCTTACAAATAAAACAGATGGCTGATCCAAAGACCATAAGAGCACTATACAGTTATTTATATGTTTATTAAGCTAGCATTTTGTTCATTCAGTTGAACAAATGTCCTTTTCTTCTTTCTAAAGGGTTCACATATTGTTTTTAACTTTTAAGTAAAATCTTCACATATTTTGTTCCCTTTCATCAAGCCTTCATTAAGAAAATCTCAAGTGAGACAAACTCAAATCAATTGGTGTTGAAGAAGATTTTAATCTATTCTCCATATAAGTTACTAGCATCCATAAGCAGCCATCAAAGCTTGTAGAAACATACAAAATACTACTTCTGTTTCCAATTATTTCAGCAAAACCTAATATGCTTGAAATTCAAAATTATTATGTATTTCACTGCATATCAATATAAGCATAATTCTTTCATGTAGTTCAACGTGGTTAGCCAGAAAATCACAAATTCTAAAGCCCTAAGTAATCAGATTGGCAAAAAAAACCAGTTGACATCCATGGTGATGGAATTCTGTTATAACATAAGCGTATATCATTGGCGATCCAGATTTAAAAGTAAAAGTGCTTTTTACATAATGAATCACAAGTAATTGTCTGTGCGTAGAAAATACAGAGAGAGAAGAAACGTACCAAAGGTTCAGACTTTTGGAAAAGATTGGAGATCTGAACAGCAGGGTCTGAGCTGGGAGACGAGGGTTTATTAGATGAGAAGAACTTGGATGCAAAGTAATATATGACGGCAACCCTTATGATTCCGGTAAACATCTGACCAAAACCCTGCTGTTGCTGTGGCTGTCCTCCACCACCACCACCGTCACCTCCTTCCACCGCTGCCGGCGGCGCCATCTTGTTTTCAACGTCCGGCGATGCAATCTAACAGATACGAGTAGGAAAGGAAAAGCAAAAGCAAAAGAGATGGGCTATTGAGGACTGACTGAGGCTTTAAAAATCAACTCCTATAGAATCACACGTCAGATATATGATAAATATCAGGTTTCCTACTTTCGCTAGGATATAATATTGCAGTTTTGCATCCAACTAGTTTCGTATTAAGTGGATCTCCAATATCTATCCTAAAGTTTTAAACACAGATTATCAAAGAAATTAAAATTTCTAAGGATAATTACATCTGATTTTTAGTCATGGTTGTTTGATATTTTATCTATTAAGGTGAGTTTATTAAGTTAAATTGTTGTTCAAAAAAAATTGTTGTTTGATTTTTGTTCTAAATAAATAACACGAACAACAAAATTACCATTTTAATCTTATGTCTATATATCCAATTTGCATTACCTCCTACATTACACCACTTTCTAAACTTCCCCTAAGTAATGGATGCAGTCCAAAAATCGATGTTGCAGACTTGAATGACAGTAAATTGTTTGATAAATATTTAAAACAACAAAAAAAATCGTAGTATTTATGGGTGGGATGGGGGCTCACAAGAAGAATCTCAAAGAAGCACGGGTGGCGGCTTGATATGAGGAAACATCATAAGAATGAGGGTAGGAAAGGAGGTGACAAAGAAGGGATTAACTTTTCGGGGTCTTTTATGAAGGAACTTGGGGACGGCTCAGAGACTCAATTTTGGGAGGATCGTTGGGTAGACAACCGTCAGTTAAAGGTGTTTCAAAGGCTTTTCCAACTTGAAACATCCAAAAGTGCTTTGGCAGTAGATACAGGAGAGTGAACGGGCGAGGAGTGGGTATGGAAGTGGTGTGTTTCAAAGGCTTTTCCAACTTGAAACATCCAAAAGTGCTTTGGTAGTAGATACAGGAGAGTGAACGTGCGAGGAATGGGTATGGAAGTGGTGTGTTTCAAAGGCTTTTCCATCTTGAAACATCCAAAAGTGCTTTGGTAGTAGATACAGGAGAGTGAACGTGCGAGGAGTGGGTATGGAAGTGGGAGTGGAAGAGGGAACCAAGGGGAAGGAAAATAGGAGAGTTGGAAAATCTTACAAATCTAATCCATAATCGTTCACCAAAAAGAGAGGCAAAGGATCAGATTAATTGGAGTTTAGATAGACAAGATGGGTTTACGGTAAAACAAATGCGGAAGGTTTTAGAAGAAAATAAACATAGAGGTGGGACAAGAGAAGAGGAAACCAAATGGATGAAAGCAATTCCGAAAAAGTTAGTATCTTCACATGGAGGGCAACACTAGGGAGGATTCCAACTCGTATGGTTTTGGACAACATGGGAATAGAATTGGACTCGGTGTTATGTCCTAGGTGTGGAGAGGAGGTAGAAACAATCGATCCGCACTCGTAAATTGTAGAGAAGTAAAATCTATATGGCAACAAACAGGAGATGGTGGAATATTAATGTAGACTCGGTAAGCTCGTATAGAGAGGTATGTGCGCTTGGTGAACAACAGGGTGATAACGACAAAGGTACAAAACGATGGACAACGGTGGTGCAATGTCTTCGTTACTTGATACGGTCTAACAGAAACAAAGTAATATTCGAGGAGATCGGACAAAGATTTCGGATCGTTTCTTCGAGTTACAATTAAAAGTTTTTGAATGGGTCACAAGAAGGGATCATGAGTTAGCAGTTGATTGGAACAGATGGCTTTCGAATCCTCAGGCACGATAGAAGGCGAATTGAGGAAATTCACTGCAGAATCACTATGGTTTACTGTCTAGTTATCTGGTTGTGTCAAAGGAGCTGTTTTTCTGTTTTTAAGTCTGCTTCAAAGTGGTTATTCCGGTTTGTTTTGCTGCTTGCAAAACAGTGCACAATGCACAGTTTTATGTAGTGGTGTGATGGTAGTAGTTTTGCTGCAGTCTCAGGATTGAATTGAGGTCTCTGTTTATCCCCCTTGTAAACTTTCTGTACAATTATGTTTTGGTAATAAAAGTTGCTACTTCAAACAAAAAATTAATTATTTAAAATAAAATAATAAATATGAATTTAACAAGTTTATAAAATAATATTTACCAACTTAAAATATATTTAAAAATAATAAAATATTATTGTTTGATTACTAGAAAGGTACTCGCGCAATACAGCGAGATACATCTCGATTTTAAAATTTAATTTTAACTTTTTGTCTCTATCGATGTTATAATGATTTTATGTGGTCTTGAGAAAACGATTTTTAATGTTTCATTTAAAAGTTTTTTTTATGTAATTTCTTGTAACAACCCCGATTCTAAAATATCGGTAAAACATAACCAATAGGTCCCAAACTAAAACTTAAACTTAAAGTTCGCATCGGAAATAAATACAACTACTGAGATTTATTACATAAAATCTAAACTAGGCACAAACTATACAAGTAGCACCTCACTACTATGCTCCCCGAGCTCACAACTTTCCCTTTCTCATACCTGAGCTTTCAATCATATGCTTTCCTGAAAAGGTTTTAGTTTTTGAAAAGCGAGGGTTAGACCACAAGGTCTAGTGAATTCCCAATAAACCACAGTTATATAAAATATTTAAATCAAAAGAAATAAATTGTTAGGAATTAGGAAGCAAACAATTCAATTACGGGACCATGTACAATGATCGTAGAAGAACCCAAGTTAGTCATACACTTGTCACGCATGACTAAATAATTATTATCCGCAAACTTGCCACATGCGGGTATGTCGTATCCGCAAACTTGCCACATGCGGGTATACGTCGTATGCCTCAAACGAGTTCGAGGTGTACGAAATAGAACTCCCAAGAGATTTGCACTATCTCAAGGTACACACTCTCTTATGTACATGTCCACTTTATCTAGGCATATTGAAATATCTAGGCCAGTTCAACATATAACATTTTTTTAAATCGAAAGGAATATAAATCATTTAGCATGCTTCCAATTTAAATACCATGATCAAATTCATAAATCAACCTTGTCAAAAATGTAGTTTAAGTCAATGGAACTCACCTGAATTGCCAAGCCGCTAAGCTCACTTATGTCCTACGGACTCACCAACCGAACACTTGAATTGAGGTTACCAAATTATAAGTTTACCAACCCAAAGTAACCCCAAAGACTCATTTACAAACCCCTAAAACAAGAACCCAAACTCCAAGCCCAACCCGAACTTAACGAAAATCTGAAATTTTCAAACAGCCGCTAAAGCCAGTCATGACTCGCCAGAGACTCGCTTTAGTCTTTGTTTTCCTGCACAAAATCCATTTCGTGAACCAAGCCTAAAATCCAACTTCCAATTCGTTTTCCCTTCATTTTTATGCATAAAACTCACTCCCAACACCATATAATTATCCCTAAACATACACCAATCCAATTTCATCTATTTGAATCCGTGGATTCAATCCCCATGAAGAACTCATGATCATCCATGGTGGGTTTTTACTTGAAAAAAAAACCCAAATGCAAAGAAAACAAACCAAGGAGATAATCATCTCATATTCATTGATTTGGGACTTTTATATATAGATTAATCAATCCAAAAATTCTAAACCCCAAAGGTTTTAGTCATCCCAAATGACTCACTAAGCTAGGAGATGAAGAGGATGAGATTTAATACCTAAAAATGATGAGCTTTGATGAATCTTCTTAAAAATTGCCCTCTTCTCCTTCTTGCTTGCCACACACGTACACACACTCAAAATCTGATAAAATGAGGGGAATGACTGATTTTCCTCTTACTACTCCATATAAATACCTTGGGCTTCAGGGCTTCTCTTGAAATCATCCCAAATCCAAACCATTTAAGATTCAATCCATTTTATTTAGAGCCTAAATTCTTTTTATTTAAAGTCCAAGTCTAATAATTAGGTTAGGGCTATTACAACACTCCCTCCTTAAAAGAATTCCGTCCCCGGAATTCATCCAGCAAAGATATGAGGGTACTTAGTCCTCATTTCAGACTCCAGTTCCCAAGTGGCTTCTTGTCCTTTGTGAAATCGCCAATGTACCCTTTTAGGGAAATTCCCGCGAACTAACACCATACCAACCTCTACGTTCTCGATATACTCCCTTTTGTTCCCTTTTGGATCAATTTCTCCAGCAACCAAATTATTATTAGCAGGTTGTCATCCTTTAGCTGGGTACTCCTATTAAATTTAAAGACATTCGGTATCCCACATCATCACTCATCGATACACCACCAACTTCATTTACGAGGGTATTTCCCAACAATTCACATCATTATCGAGTTTCCATTTCAACGTTCTCCACTCAAGATTTATACCACGAAAAAAACCTGATATCATCTGATTTGCTTCCCATAATATCACAGGTCAACCATACCTGTTGTTGTCTGATCGGTCCACACAATGGACCCATGGTTTTAAAATGCGTGTACTTGGGTTTCATAATGAACTTCAATTCTTCCAAAGGAAGTAATGTTAATGGAGTTTGCTCCGTAACAAACACGAACCCCGACTAATCACTACATCCATCCAATCTGTTGGCTTAACAACAAGTCATCCTTGCACTCCCCACTTAGGCTTTCAATTAATAGTTGCTTAACTAGCAACATGCATTTTCCCATAACACCTGCCACTATAAACTAAATCCAATCGGTTTAATATTGCATCTCTACCATGGTATTGACCATTAATTCATCCATATTACTCCTTTTTACCAAACTTTACATGCTTACTGCGCCCGTAACTTTATTACTACATTTACATATTTAAGCAAATGCCTTTATATAAAGTTTCACAATATAACATCCGGGTAGTCCACCAATCAATAATCCATGGATTTCTCTAAAATAATTTAGAGTTCGTTTGTCCCACAGTAGGAGTAAGCACTCACTAAAAACCCATTCTATTCAGCTCGATATCCACTAGAAGGTCCACGCACAGTGCAAACCATTCCCATATTAAATCAACCTCGATAGTCTGTCTCACAAAACGCTACTTCCAACCGCTTTTACTTCTCTTCTCGAAATCAGTAGAGACACACTTCCATTAAAAGACTTGCTAGCAATACAAGTTTTAAAACAATCTCTCGAATTAATTTACCAAGCATCAACACCCTTATCCTTTTAAAGGGTTTATATAATATGCTCAACACTGACATGCTTAAACACAACTCCATTTCTTTATATCACTCGACTAACGTATTACTTTCATTAAAGTCACTTATTCTCACCTGCAAATTCCACCTACTCACACTAGTCTGAATTACCGACGTCCAACCAATAACACTCATCCATGTGTGGAGGGAAAAATATCACGGCACTTATGCACACACCAAAATCTTATCCCACAAGACTCAAAAATCAATCGATTACTAACTGCCCCTCCAATCAAACATAAATTTCCTCCACGGCTGAAATAATTTCAACAATTATTCAACCTACTACACACCCTAACATATACATTGAGTATACTTCGAATCCACCTCTTGGCCACTACATAACCCGAACACATAATCTTTCACATCACCACCCACCTTTTAAGCTTTGCAAAAATTCTTCCTCGTTCCACAATCCACTAAAAGCATATAAGGTGCTCGAACTCACGCTATAAATAGTGCCATTCACAATTTTGTAATCAAAAGATCCATAATGCGCACCAGAATGGTTCGACCCGTCATTTAACATTTTGCACCCATTCGAGTTCTTATATCACACATCCCTATAATTTTCGTCAATAGTCGAACGACTTAACCTACTTCAAAAACCCCATATCAAAGCATTCACATAATTCCTTGACCACCCATTCAACATTCGGTACATTGCCAAACGAGAATATGGTTCAGCATAAAGCACACAACTTTGTCATGCTAAAACATTTAATGCACAACCTCTTCCGCCCTTAACAATTCACCTTTCTTAAAGCAAAATCTTACCTGATCCCATTACCTATCCATAACCTTCACCACGTTATCAACGAGATGGTGTTCATCCACTTGACTTATCGGACATCCTTCCAAAATGACAACTTTCACCGAATCTGCAAAATTTAGTCACACACAATGGACTGACCCCAAACAATTCATTGCAAAGAGGTGTTATTTCTTACCAACGTAGACACTCACCGACTACCGTCTCAAAAGACCTCATTTCCTCTCGAATAACATTAAGTCATAACTCTAGTCACGCACACTTGTGACTTCACACACTGACTACTCACTTGTCAGTCTCCCGAGCTATACAACCGTAGAGTAACCACATTCCCACTCCACTAACTAAACACACACTTCCAATCATCTCGCGCCTTAACATCACGGCAACTAGCATTCCACTCTAGTCCATTGCCAACTATCAAAAACACGTTCAAATAGATCAAAGAGGAACACCCTCTTACGCGGACCATTATAGTCCCATACACACCCATTTCCGTCCTTGATGGCTACTTCATTCTCATACTAAGCCACTAATTTAACTAATCGACCTCCAGCCTTCATAACAACCACACTTGAAGATTAACCTGAAGCCAAGAATGCCTCTTGCCCATATGACCACTCACGTTGTAGTCCATTCTCAACCACTTAACCACTTTACAGATAATTCCCAAACCTATCACTTTAGTCGCACCACGCCCATTAACAACTGCTCATAATCCACACTTAATAATGATGCATGACCTCATTACCTAATAGCCGAACTGCAAGCCTACTTTAACATTCTACGAATACTCCAATTCATAATCTTCTTCTACTCCCTTATAGGTAATACTTCTTCAAAAATCATAACGTTACTTTTTAGCACGCTTTAGCCTACGATATTCTGAATATCAATATTCATTGTCAACCACCTTATCAACCACACCGAGACAAGAATTTAAATTCCTACCACATGAATCAATACTTACTTTACCTTCTTGCATTATTATTATGCACCAACCATCCACATATTAGCATCCCATGATCAAGAATCAACCTCAATTGACCAAACCACATATTCTGACAACCTCTCTTTTTCTTTACTCTCATCCTTCGTAAAGGGAGAATTAAATCCAACCACCCTACGAGTTCATAGTATCAAGCATGCCGACAACCCGCACGCACGTTTGCACACTTACACATGACCAATGATATAACTCAGATTTATCAATCCACATCGATGCCAACAATAATGATAATGTTTGTAATGATCCAACCATCACAATGAATGTAATACCGGGTACATTGTTGGTAACCTCAACATGCTCACACAAACTCGTAATCCCACTTAAAACATAACAACGTGATGCACGAAACTCGCCTTAGAATTTTAGGGCAACTAACTCTAGCTGCATTGCAACTTGGCAACAATTTCTCATTCGTTTACATTCAATGACTGAAGAACGAGTCTTCTACATTCGTAGCAAATGCTCCCAACAAACTTTCTCAGCATACCCAATTTTCTCGGACCATACCATGTCCAATTTCATCACTGATTATTACATACCCGATTTCAGTAACTTTGACTTTCTGAGATCATTTATTGATCCCTTCATTCCTTCACAACCTGCCTTCATTTCCCGAGTACACAACTTTATCTTTTCAACACTCTTATCCCATACACCGATGATTATGAGTCAAGGATTTCATTAATATTACTCGCTTTCCTACGAGAGCCCTCACTTCCTAACACACATGTCCAATCTATAACATTCAACCGATGTGATCAACCCTACAATTGGGAACTTACCCAATAATAAAAAATATACACTTAGACAATATCATTCTCGTTCAACTCTCGAGAACTCTATCTTGAAGAATCACCAACTCTCTCGGACGAACTTCATCTTGAAGGTCCAAATAACTATTCTCTATACATCCCCATATAACACATCAAAACTCCCAATAAATCTTTGCCCAATAGTCTTTATTCAGATTACCACACCCATCGGTTGCCTCAACAATAGCAATCAAGCATACACATATATGCTAGAAAATTCAAATTTTTACCCTCTCAACCTCTTACCAACCCTAAGCTCTTAACCCATGAGCCCCAACTGACACCACAGTCCCATAGAGTTCACTTACCCTTTCACTTTCTCGATCACGGGTGTTAGCAACACCCCTAATTTCCATTCTTTCAGTTGGTGTAGCCCCAATCAAGAGGACTTTCTCCTTCAATTATCACCGATACGATCCTCCCTGACCAACAAGACTAATTTCTACATTTTGAAATTATACAAACTACAAAACGACAATCAATCAGATCATAACAAGGTATATAAGCACCTTCATGTACCTGTAAATTCACAATGACATTGGCCAGATGTGATTCTGAATTTACTTTACGCGTTAGTCCTTTCTACCTTATCATTACTCTCACCGGTTAAACCACACTCTACCCATTCTACTTAAATCTCAGTTCCCCTCTCAATCCTCAGTTTAAGTCTATATGCTCCTCGAACACCTAAATCTCTTAAACTATGGGCTAGATTTGCTTTATCCGGTATCAAACGGGAGCTACGAGCAAACGTATTTACAAAATACCGTCTCAATTCATCCTATTTCATCAGATTCGGGATGTGATATGGTTTGACCAATTCAAGGTGAAAAATGGGGTTGCTCCCTCGGCAAAACTAGGATAAAGTTGAGTCTGATACCACTTGTAACAACCCCGATTATAAAATATCGGTAAAACATAACATTGCTCTAAAAGTAGCAATTACAAACCAATAGGTCCCAAACTAAAACTTAAACTTATAATTCGCAGCGGAAATAAAATACAACTACTGAGATTTATTAAATAAAATCTAAACTAGGCACTAACTATACAAGTAGCACCTCACTGCTATGCTCCCCGAGCTCACAACTTTCCCTTTCTCATACCTGAGCTTTCAATCATATGCTTTCCTGAAAAGGTTTTAGTTTTTGAAAAGCGAGGATTAGACCACAAGGTCTAGTGAATTCCCAATAAACCGCAGTTATATAAAACATTTAAATCCGAAGAAACAAATTGTTAGGAATTAGGAAGCAAACAATTCAATTACGGGACCATGGACAAGGATCGTAGAAGAACCCAAGTTAGTCATACACTTGCCACGCATGACTAATGAATTATTACCCGCAAACTTGCCACATGCGGGTATGTCGTATCCGCAAACTTTCCACATGCGGGTATACGTCGTATGCCTTAAACGAGTTCGAGGTGTACGAAATAAAACTCCCAAGAGATTTGCACTATCTCAAGGTACACACTCTCCTATGTACATGTCCACTTTATCTAGGCATATTGCGATATCCATGCTAGTTCAACATATAACATTTATATAAACCGAAATGAATATAAATCATTTAGCATGCTTCCAATTTAAATACCATGATCAAATTCATAAATCAACCTTGTCAAAAATGTAGTTTAAGTCAAGGGAACTCACCTGAATTGCCAAGCCGCTAAGCTCACTTATGTCCTACGGACTCACCAACCGAACACCTGAATTGAGGTTACCAAATTATAAGTTTACCAACCCAAAGTAACCCTAAAGACTCATTTACAAACCCCTCAAACAAGAACCCAAACTCCAAGCCCAACCCGGACTTAACGAACATCTGAAATTTTCAAACAGCCGCTAAAGCCAGTCATGACTCTCCAAAGACTCGCCAGAGACTCACTTTAGTCTCTGTTTTTTTGCACAAAACCCATTTCATGAACCAAGCCTAATATCCAACTTCCAATTTGATTTCCCTTCATTTTTATGCATAAATCCCAACACCATATAATTATCCCTAAACATACACCAATCTAATTTCATCTGTTTGAATCCGTGGATTCAATCCCAATGAAGAACTCATGATCATCCATGGTGGGTTTTTACTTGAAAACAACCCAAATGCAAAGAAAACAAACCAAAAATGGAGATAATAAGTCTAATACATCTACTCATCTCATTTTCATTGATTTGAGACTTCTATATATAGATTAATCAATCTCAAAACTCAAAACCCCAAAGGTTCTAATCATCCCAATTGACTCACTAATCTAGGAGATGAAGATGATGAGATTTAATACCTGAAAATGATGAGCTTTGATGAATCTTCTTAAAAATAGCCCTCTTCTCCTTCTTGCTTGCCATACACGTTCACACACCCAAAACACACACTCAAAATCTGATAAAATGAGGGGAATGACTGATTTTCCTCTTACTACTCCATATAAATACCTTGGACTTTAGGGCTTCTCTTGAAATCAGCCCAAATCCAAACCATTTAAGATTCAATCCATTTTATTTAGAGCCCAAATTCTTTTTATTTAAAGTCCAAGTCTAATAATTAGGTTAGGGTTATTACATTTCTTTAGTTCCGTTTTTATTATATTTTAATTTAGGTTTAATAACGAATTAATTTATTTTTGGTTTAATAATATAATTTTTATAAAAATAATAATTAAGTATTCTTTTCGAAGTTACTGATTATCCTAGTTATATTCTAATTTTTTTACATTTAAAATGAGATATTTATCTGCAGTTGGTTACACCAAAAAAAATTTATTAGTTAATGATTATCCTAATTATGTTTATCTGCAGTTAGTTACACGAATTCAGAAATTAAGCTTTAATCAGATGTATTTATGTATAATTTACTTGTAATCTTGAATTTTAAGTAGTATGCATCAATAAACAGTACTACATGCATAAAAAATGGGTTTTAAGAGTTTTTGCCAAATTATTTATAATATAGTATAAATAATATCTAATATATACATATATATGTTGGTAAATTATTTATTTTTTAATGAGACGTGTGATTAAAAACTGTAGGACATAGGATGAGCTAACTTAACATGTTAAGTCAACATCTTAGTATTAAGTTAAAATCAAACACCTTAATATAACTTAATCAATTATGTTAACCGTGCATTAAGCTTATTAAGTTAAAAACAAACACCCCCTTATTATATCGTAAAGTTCAAAATTCTGCTCCTTAGCATTTGTTTTCAAAGGATATCGTTCTTGAACTTCATAAATTCGGATTTGGTCCCTTATGTTTGTTAATTTGTAATGCTTTTTGTTTCTTTTATTACCAATGTTAAAGTTATTATTAAATCTAGTTAAATGAGGGGTATTTTGGTCATTTGATATTTTTAAAACTATTTTAATTGTTTTTCTCAAGCAATGGACTTCAACCTAACTATTTATATATTTCTTCTCTCCGCCTTAACTCTTCTCCATGAAAGTTTCGTCCCTACCCCCACTTTGGCGAATCCCGACCACCATTTTTTGCAGCGACTAGAGACGACAACAACTAACCACATTCATCATCATTGGAGCAATTTCTTCTTCCCCACCCCCAACACTATAATCATCATTTTTGTTGATTTTCAAGACGCACCTCCTATTATAACTCAACCATTCTTCAGTAAAAATATCCCAACCATTGGACTCCTTTATCATATCTCACCTGAGAAAACCCTCACGATATAACCATCTCCAACTCCGATGAACCCTTCTTTAGTAAAAATATCTACGTCTTGCCCTCCCACCCCTTTACCATGGCCTCCCCTGTTCAATTCCATGAAATTCCCAAAAGATAAACATAAGTGTGCCAATATAAGCTTGATTGAATCTTAGTGTCATAGGGATGGAATTGAATAAGCTCCTAGCTTAAGAGAGATTGAAGTTATTGAGTAAATAGAATATGGATAAAATGGTAAGAAAAACATGTTGCAACATTTAAGTTGTTGGAAAGTGAGGATAGAGAGCCTTATACATATCCATTGAATCACCACCTGACCTAGAGTTGAAACCACTTCCATCGCACTTGAAGTACACATTCCTAGGAGAATAATGCAAATTCCATGTTATTATCTCATCTACTCTAGAAACTCATCATTTGGAAAAATTGATAAAAATGTCGAGGTTGCACAACAAAGCTCTAGGATGAACCATCATTGACTTGAAAGGTATTAGTCCTTCCATTTGTCAACACAAAATCATCTTAGAAGACAAAAAAATTCACATCCATATAACCACAACGAACGTTAAACCATGTCATGAAAGAAGTTGTGAAAAAAGAGATTTTTGAAATGGTTAGATGTTGGAATAATCTATTCAATAGCAAGTAGTTCATGGGTCAACTTTGTACAGTGTGTCCCTAAAAAGGGAGGAGTCAATGTCATTTCAGACGAGAAAGGTGAATTTTCATGGACTACCATAGATTAAAGAAGGCTACACAAAAGAATAATATTATATTTCCATTAATAGATCAGATGTTAGATAAGTTAGCTGGAATGAAGTATTACTATTTCTTGGATGGATACTCAGGGTACAGCCATATAGCAATAGCACCAGAGGACCAAGAAAATGCCACCTTCACATGTCCTTATGGCTCATTTGCCTTGAAAAGAATGTCATTTAGCCTTTTTAATGCTCCAACAACTTTTGAAAGATGTATGACGTCTATATTTTCAGATATGCTTGAAAATCCATGGATATTTTCATGGATGATTTTTCTGTGTATCATATGAATAATGTTTGTAAAATCTTGAACAAAGTCTTAGAAGGTGTGAAACAACAAATTTTCTTCTAAACCGAGAAATGTCATTTCATGGTAAAAGAAGGAATTGTGCTTGGTCATTTGATTTTAAAAAGAGGAGTTGAGGTAGATAAAACTAAACTTTAAATCATTGAAATCTACCTGAACCAACCATTTTTTTATTAACCCGGATATCCAACCCGCTATGCGAGCCGACTAATTCCAGGACGACCACCTGCTTCATGGGTAGCCTAGAGTCACCGCATTTGAACCTCTGTGGCCACAAGGGGATTTTTATTCCTCCCTGGATTCGAACCTGTGACCTCCAAGTACTTTCGACTTTGGAGCACAAGCTCAAACCATTGAGGCACCACCCTTGTGGTTACCATTATTAAATACACTAGTTTTGGGCCCCCGTATTGCACAATGTGACGTTAAACATCCCCTAAATTGCATATATTCTTGATCGTTTTGTTAACGTGAATGTATTTTCATGATAACCGGGCATTGGGCGGTAGTGGATGTATTATGAGTATTAATATGTAGATTGTACATATATATATATATAATTTAAACGTTAAATATGCTAATCAGTAAATCATATTAAAATAAATAATTTGTAAAGAGTAGTAGAACTTAATTAATGTAAAACAAATATATAAAATAAGTAACATTAACGATGGGGCGATATATAATTTATGCATAATTTGTAGAATGAATGACCTTGCGTGTAGTTTTTTATTTTTCTATTTGTTAATGCCAAAAATTGATTTACCAAAAGTCAACTTAAGGAGTTTGTGGAGCTGATCGGTCAAAGATAGTATTCTTGCGACAAACACAACAAAAACGATGAAAGTAAAGACAAGAAATTTGGTGACGCGGAAAAACCCTTTAACAAGGGAAAAAACCGCGGACGATAGAAGCTACCGTCGTTGCACTATGGGAAAATGATGTCAAGTAGGGACTCCGTCCTTTGGAACTAGGATCGTACGATTACAGAGAGAAATATATAAAAATGAACTAACAATATTGTAGGAAATCTATAGAGCAAATATGTAATTCTTGATATCAGAGCGTAGTGATGATTTTTTAGGGGGCCTTTTCCTTGAGCTTGAGCTTGGATTTTATATCTTGCGCCATTTGTAACGTTCGCTCGTCATTAATAGTCTTCATAAGTGTTTTTGATGATGTTTGACCATAACCGTCTAACAGATCTGTAAAACATGTAACGGAAAATAACGGTTAGCTCATTGAAATAATTCGCCTTACGCTGAAATCGTCCGTTTGAGCGGATATCTATTGTCTGCAGGCCGTACGTCATGTTCGTTCAGTGTGAATTTCGTTCGACCATCAATCATGGAACCTTATCAATATTCTTAAGTTGCGTAAAATGTTCGGTCGAATACAATAGTCATCGGTCGTGCGTTCTGGAGATTTTTACCCAAATAGTTTGCCCCCAAATTCAAAATTTTAAACGTTAGTTTTTGATTTTGAATTTATCGGACACGTGTCGCTTATCCTGCGAGTCTAGTCGTAAGGAAACTGAATCGTTTTGATTTAGTCAGAAAACGATAAGCTTTGCTGAGTCACGATGACGTGTCGTGATCAATCCGTTAGAAAACGATAAGCCACAATGAGGTCATGCACACGCACGGGCGCGCGTTGGTAGTTGTCACGGACAGGTCTCGAGCATCCGGATGGGGTAAATCAAAAGGCATGGGACAGGTGTCGCCACAGGGAGACGGGGCGATGTTTCAGGGCTGATGCGTAGGTTATAAAAGGAAACGATTTCTTTCCTTTTCTCCTTCCCGATTTCTCTTTGTCTTTTTAAGCAAGAAAAACCTGCAACTTCTTTTCAGAAAAAGAATTTTTTTCTGCTTTATAAAACATGTCTAACTCTGTGAGCTCAATCTCGTTGGTCGAGGACCTTCTTGCCTTCAAGGATTTGGCTGGGCTTCCCGACTATGTCCATTTGGAGACTCCAAGTAGATTTACGGCGGACGAATGTCCCGCTGAGTCCTTTGTTCTTTATGAATATCCATTTAAGATTGGTCATAAATGGCGATTCCCAGTCTTGGTGTGGGATTTCCTCAGTCGGTTTGGTATATCTCTAGGGCAGCTAATGCCTCAGTTTTGGAGAATCGCCTTGATGATAGATCGATTATCATCCCACTGGGATTCTCCCTTCACTGTCCACGAACTGCTACTGGTTTATGTATTGAAGACCGATGTTTACCATCGATTCAACCCTTATACCAAGGGTCGACAAGACTAGGCGTTGATTCCTGGGACCGCAGTAAACGATCGTTGCTGGAAGAGCCGCTATGTGTTCTGCAGCCTTTCGTCTCCTGTCGAGGACGAAGAGTGGATCGTCTACAGTTGGCCTACGCATGGTAAGCGAGAACCTTTTTTGTATTTTATTAGAGAAAATCCTCTTCTGACTGTGTTGTTTTTTCCCTCATTCAGATGTAACGTGTGAACTTCCGCCCTAGCTCGACTCAGCGGCCAAGCTTGCACTCTTTCGACAAATCCCTGATCGGACGTTTTGTTTCTACGTCCTCGTGGATGAGGAGGATGCAGGTGAGGATACTGTGGATGAGAAGGATGAGGGTGCGAAGGACCCTATGGATGAGGAGGATGAGGGTGTCATTAAATATAAAACCTTCATCGGGACCTCGAGGCCTTCGGAGGAAGGAGAAGAAAGGACATGTACCTCTTTTTCCTTCATCTTAGAAGAATGTATCTTTCTCTTTTGACCTCTCTTTATGAATTTTTTTAGGAAAATCTGGGGGTTTCCCCCCTGGTCGCCGGATTTTACCCGGTCGCCAGGGTCTTAGGAGAAGAAAATCATCGGGGCCAGTCCTGAGGGAACCGTCTCCTGAAACCGAGGGTTTCAAGAAGGCGAAGACGTTGATGGCAGCCAGAACATCGTACGTAGATGGCCTTCCCTTCCTATCGCAAGATAAAGGGAAACGACCTATAGCGGGGATCCCATCCGTGTTTGGAGATGATGCCGAATTCTCGGAGCCTTCGTTCCAGGTGATTTATAAGTTCCGTTTTATATCGCGCATCGTTCTAGCGATCGTGCGTTTCTGCGACACTAACGTCAACTAGTCTTTATTTTTCAGGCTCTTCAAGCGTCTCTTGGCCAGGTCATCACCATGGCTTCAGATCTGGAGAAAAAGGTGCGGAATCGCGATGATGCCTTGCGGGCGACGAAGGGAGAGTCGTCGGCTAGGGCCGACGAACTTCGTCTCTGCTTCGAGGTAGCTCGAGATAACTTTGAGCAGGAACAAGGTGTTAGCTCTGACTTGAGAGATCGCTTGGAGGAGGAGGCCTTGGAATTGGAGGCGGCCCTTATCGGGAAAGCCAACGAGGTCGGGGTCCTGAGGTCTCAATTGAGCGAGGCCCAAGGGAAGATTGATGATCTTAACGATCGAATGGTAAAGCTCGACCCTCCTGCATCTTAGCTTTCTTTTCCTAGTTAGGTCTTTTTTCAGGATGACCTACAATGGTCATGCCTTTTTGTGTAGTGCCCATTTCTTAATTATTGGATTTTTAATTGCTTTGTCGATTGTTTCATGACTCAACTGTTTGTTAGTCTTATTACATTAAAACCGGGTTCACAGAGAGAATTAACCATAAGCCGACATTTATTAAAGACTTATGAATTTTTCTTGCGATTGAGCCTTAAATCCAAAAATTTGGAACCGCTTACGATACATGTCGAAAAAATGGTTAGATTTTTAATTTGCACGAAGCAAATCGCATGTTTATAAATTGCCAATTTCCGCGAAGATTGTGGGCCCCCGTGTCAAAGAAAAAACGCCAGGGGTGGTCACTGGTTAGACCAATGACCCTCCAACGCTCAAGTCAGTAACTTTTCAGAATAAAAAGAACGAACTTCAATCGAATTTAACTTTGAACTAATACTTAAAGTATACTTCCTTTCTCTGGTGATCGAGCCTAAAATCCGTAGGCCTGAAAATTGTCGTACGTGCGTTATGTTCCAGTCGTCGATGTTTCAGATGATTAAGTCTTTAATTCGCATAAGGCAGATCTTGTGTTTGTTTATAAAGATCTTACATTCCTGTGGAGATCGTGCGTACCTGCGAGGAGATGAAACGTTAGAGGTGGTCATTGGTTTGACCAACGACTCTCCGACGCTCAAGTTGGTAAAGGTCCGAAAGAGAAATACAAAAGGAAATACGTATGTAAAATAAATTAAAAGAAATATTTCTTCAAATGTACCGCATTCCAGCTATGTGGGATACTTCGATCATCTAAAGTTTGTAACCTATAAGCACCTTTTCCGACGACTGCGGTTATACGGTAGGGTCCTTCCCACTTAGTGGATAAATTACCTGCGTTCCGCTCTTGAGTATTATGGAAGACTCGTCGTAGGATGTAATCTTCTACTTGGAAGAACTTCATTTTGACTTTTTTGTTGAAATGACGTTCGACAGATTGCTGTTGGGATGCCATCTGAATAAAAGCCAGATTTCTTAGTTCTTCGAGTGCATCGACATCGTAACAGAGGTCTACCAGGTTATGTTTGACAGAAGCGTGTCGAGCGACCGGTAGGTTCGCTTCGTTCGGTAGGACAGCTTCACATCCGTGTACCAACGAAAATGGCGTCTGTCCCGTCGAAGCACGATGAGTCGTACGATTAGCCCATAAGACAAAAGGCAATTCTTCGACCCAGCGTCCTTTTACGGCTTTGAGTTTTTTCTTAAGAAAATTGATAATCGTTTTGTTGCTTGACTCTGCAAGTCCGTTAGATTGAGGATAACGAGGCGTGAACGTCGTAAGTTTAATATTCCAGTCTTCACAGAATTGTTTCATCTTATCGCTTATGAACTGGGATCCGTTATCGCACACAATCTCGGAAGGAATATCAAATCTGCATACAACGTTAGTCCGGATAAAAGATATCACCTCTTTATCTCGTATTTGAGAAAAAGCGGCGACTTCTATCCATCTTGAAAAATAATCTGTAAGAACTAATTAATACACTTTTTTGTCCTGGCACTGGCGGCAACTTGCCAACAATGTCCATCCCCATTGCATGAAAGGCCATGGGACTAGTAACGAATGTAAAAGTCCGGAAGGTTGATGAGTCATACCTGCGTGTCGTTGGCATGCGTCACATTTTTGTACGTGCATTACAACATCTTGTCGTAAAGTTGCCCAATAATAGCCTTGTCGAGAGATTCTGTTCGCTAGGCTTCGTCCTCCAGAATGATTTCCGCAACTTCCCTCGTGCATTTCTTGAAGGACCTTTTGAGTCTCACTTGGAATGAGGCATCGCAGGTTTAACCCGGTGGACGAGCACCGATATAGTTTTCCTGCAATCATTACATACTGGGAGGCTTTGAATCGAATTTGTCGGGCTTTCATTTTGTCCTCCGGGAAACCGTCTGTTAAATATTCACGGATTTCCTTCGTCCAGTCGTCTGTTAACTACCACTTGGTCATGTTTCTCTTCTTCCGTCGAGGGACTTGTCAGGTGGATCATGGGTATGGCATCGAAGGACGACTTTGATAAAGCATATCCCAAATTGGCAAGTGCGTCTGCTTGGGCATTCTGATCTTTGGGGATTTGCTGAATGTCGAAAGATTTAAACTTTTTTACCCGATCTCTGGCGATCTGCCAATATGCTGTGATTTTTGAATCTTTTGTCGCGAATTCTCCGTTCATCTGATTGATGACGAGTAAAGAGTCACTTCTGACTTGCAAATTTTTTTCCCCCAGATCCTATGCCAGATCTAGTCCTACGATTAGGGCTTTATATTCCGTCTCGTTGTTGGTAGCTTTGAAGTTGTAGGACACGGAATAGACCGATGTACCCCCCTGTGGCGATTTCAAGATGATGCCTAGTCCTGATCCTCGGATGGTAGAGGATCCATCGACGTGTAAGATCCATGGTCGTTCGTCTTCGATCGCCACAACAAGTGTTTTTTTGATTGCCGTTTTCTCCAGTTCGGGACTGAAATCCGCAATGAAGTCAGCTAAGATTTGCGATTTGATCGCGGCCCGAGGGTTATAATTGATATCGTAGTTACTGAGATAGATGCTCCGTTTCGCACATTGACCTATAAGCTCGGGTTTTCTTCAATGGAAAGTTAGTGACGACATTGATAACATGTGACTCATAATAATGCCGAAGCTTTTTGGTCACCGTGGCCAATGCTAGAAGTAATTTCCCCATAGATGTGTAGCTTTTCTCCGCATCGAGCAAAGATTTACTTATATAGTATATCGGAAGTTGTTGCTTGTCCTCCTCCCAGAAGAGGACGACTAAGTTTGAACTTACCGCAAGGTATAACTGAAGTTCTTCTCCGTCTTTTGGTTTGGACAATAGAGGTGGCGATACCATGTATTACTTTAATGCTTGTAGAGCATCCTCATGATCGCTCGACCAGTCGAAACCTTTATTTTTTGTGGATCCCAGAATATGATCAAGTACGTATGCTTTTAATGAAAACACGAAGAACACACAAATATAATAAAGATCCGAAGTCGGATATCTCACTTGTATTGAATATTAAATATGTCGACTCTATCTCTCAGATCAGCTCTTAATATCGCGCACACCTAATACAATGACCCTAAGCTCCTATTTATATGAAAGGCTTAAAAAATATAAGGAAATAAAGAGAATGACATTATACACTTGCCATATTTAGAATAAAGCATATTTTCCTTATTTTGACACAATTAAAATAGAGTCTAAAAATCTCCCCCTTTGTGTCAAAATGAATCTTCATCTCTTGAGCTCGAACATGCCTTCAAATCGTCTAAGGGTACCGCTGTAGATAATGCGCTTGTCAATTAACTCGATTGCATTCAGTAGATTTTCTCTTTCATTCGCCTTTAGCTGCTTCTTCTTATCTCTTCTTTGATCAGCACTAGCTTCTGCAGATTGTCTGTTTCGTATTGCCAATAAAGTTCCATCAGAATAAGAAGCAACTTCATCGAATCTTAAGAATCTTATTTCTCCGTTAGATTTCATGTACACAACTCCATGTGCTGGTCGGATCATCACTTGAGTCACTTTCATATTCTTTAGACCAGGGAGATCTTGATCAGGTTTTGGTAGATATACTTTCTTTTGCTTACTTTCGATAGCCCTTTGGAAATCATGAAGATAACTGTATCAAAGCTCTTTTTGAATATGCCTTACAACTGCTCTTAAAGCTCTTTGTTCATCCTCCGATCTTCTGGTTTTGTCTTTAAGCTCAGTGTACAAAGTTTCCATATCCGTCACATCTAGTCTAGCAAAGTCAGCTTCAGAGAAGCAGTAGACCTTTCCATCAAATCTTCTTACTTTATAAGTTGGAAATTCTACTTGAAAGGCTTTATCACATCCGAGCTCCATGATAGCGACAATTCTGTGTCTTGAAATAACTTCTTTAGGATCCTTCGCTTTAGTCTTCAGTATGCTCACATATTCAGTTACTTGAAGTGGATCCATTTCCATGATCAGATGTATTCGAGACAGGTCCTCTGGTTTCTTCTTTTGCACAAAGATCTTTTGCATGGTTTCTTCTAGATATGGAGTTCTGAGTTGTGGATTTACCCATTTGTTGTTAGAAAGAATTCTTTCCCAATGAATTTGGTGCAACAGCAACGGTGTTTGATTAATATTTGTTGGTAGAAATTTCTTTTCCGCGTGCATTAGATTCACATAATCTTCTTCTTTTAGCACGGGTTCATATGGATCACGAAACCAGTTTCGGACAGAATCTCTCAAATGTTGAACATTTGCTTCTTCTTCATTTGCCGGTTCATCAACTTGCGATCCACTCCCAATTTCAAAATCTATCGTCGGTTTTTCAACCGTTGGTGGATTTGCTTGTTGTTGTGTGGGAGGTGGAGCAAAGTGTTGTTGTCTTGAAGGTGGAGCTGTATAAGAAGATGGACCAGAAGTTGTAGCAGAAGATGGTCTGGTCTGAGCTTGAGTTCTTGTAATCCGGCGGCGCGTCTCCCCCTCAGGGTGATTTGGACCAGAGGCCAGATCATCCTGATCAGGTCGACGATGTGGAACAGACACGGCGGGACGACAAGATTGTTGAATATCAGTGCGAAGAGTAGTGATGGCACCAAGAATCTCGTCAGACGATTGCTTTTGTTTGTTTGCCATATCAAGAAGCTGTGACTCGATATCAACTTTGAATAAATCGAACTCATAGCGTGTGACACTTGGAATCTCAAGATTGCGACGAAGAAGACCCATCAGTGTATCTCTAGGTAAACCGCGAGCGGTAGCCTCAACAAGCAAATTGGCATACAACATGGACATGAGCTCATCGTTGTTATACTGATATCGTTGAGGTGATGAAGGATTGTTGGAGTCTCGAGGCGGTGGAGATGGTGGAGAAGAGCGACTAGAGCTGGGATGGGAAGAGCTAGCTTGATTCGGATCAGGGCGTGGGAGCGAGCAACTGCTATCACTTCTTGAACAAACTGTTGCATTTGAGCATTCATGCGAACCTCGTGAGCATTTAATGTATCATGAGCTCTTTTGTACTGTGCATCAAGGTAAGCTTGAATCTCGGGATTGACATTGAAAGTACGAGAACCTGAAATGGAAATACCGGGATCACTGAGATTACGCGTTGACATCACAGTTGAATCAACTGTGTGACCTAAGTTTAACATTGGCAATGATGTAGCGCTGGTAGGATTTCCTTTCAATCCTCATGGAATATCCGGAATGGACATCACTATGGAAGTTCCGACTGGGCCACGAAGACTCTCAGTGTGTACAGACACGTGTTCCCTAGAGGGCTCTAGACTCGATGTGCTTAGAAACGAAGGCGAAGCAGGTGAGATACTACTTCTTGTTTCAATAGCTTTGTCTCCCGAAGAGAGAACAACTAGATGAGGAGCTAAACTCACAAGCATATCTGAAACCGTAGGCTGTTGGGAGCTTACAGAGTGGCTAGGGGGGCGTACATTTGCGTTGTTGGGCTAACAACGGCTTCTCCAATGTCGGAACCGAACGAATGAGTAACAACAATGGACTCGATAACCCGGGTAGAGGTGACAGGTGTCTCACTCTCAGTAATATTTACCTCTCCTTCACTCACTCGCACTTCAATATTTTCAACTAAATCCCCCTCCGGTCTCCTTATGTCTCCAAATAATTGCTCAAGAGTAGGGTCAGGTTGAGGTTCAGAGAATTGCTAGCATCCGATGAGGATTCAGGAACTGAAGGCTGACGGCCAATTCGGTGTAAGGCACCATCTTCCCTAGCATCAATGCGTCGGCATTTTCTTTGTACGAGGTCATCGGAAAGGGTGTATTTGGTATCAGATTCAGATGATGGTTGATAAACTCTACTTCGGCTAACGCGAATCTTTAAACGGCTGGTGGATGGAGCGATAGATGAAACGGTTGGGGCAACGGTAGGAGGAATAGGGATTTGCTGATCAGATGCACCTCCCACTTCATTTCCCCTTACATCCGCTGTTCTCTCAACACCCTGTTCAGGATCCCCTTGATCCTGAACCTGCTCATCTAATCTAATACCCTCGCCCACTCTTTGATGTTCCTCACGATTTGGCTCTTGGGCAGGCTGTCCCGGTTGTTGGGAAGCCATTAAGCCGATACTCTCCCTATAAGCTATCACACTAGGTGCACCTTGATCAGCGAGGGATAGTAAGGCTTCAGGTAGAGGCATTGTTAAAGGAAACCGAGTGTTGTTGAGGTTCATCCTGTATGCTTGCCTGTGAGACATCGGTTGATTAGGGAAAATATAGTGAAGTAAATGTGGGGAGAAATATCCATTTGAACTGGCCAAAGGAAATAAGTTCATCGTTGTCGTTGTAGCCGAGAGCACGAAAGTCACGACACATTTTGTCCTCGCTTGGTGGATCTTCAAAGGTGTCAAGGCCAGGGACGGAGTCTGCAGCTGGGAGATGGAGAATACATCGAACTCTAGTTGGTGTGATTTTGGTAACAAACTCATTTATTTGCGCGGTAAAATGATGGTCCTTCCACCGGGTGATATTCCAATGTGTACCAGAACTGTTGTAGGTAGAATACAGGAACCCGGTGTTCGAAGTTGAGACGATGGTTGTTCGGTTTTTGCTTCCGCGATGCACCCGGAGGGAGTAAGATGTCATCTCGATTGGCCGCGTTGATACTAGGTGCAGTGGAACGCTCAGAAGGCATAGGGTTCTCGTCATCAAACATGTTTGGATCTTGGTTGGCCGCCATCAAAATTGAAAGTAGTGTTAGAAAACCATAGATGGGAAGTTAGAAATAATCGCAGGTGAGACAAAAATTGCTAAGTGTGTAAATCGGGTGCCATAGACTCGATATAAACGTATGTTGAGTGACAAGGTATCGATATAAGTGCTTTGAAGATGTGAAGGAAAAAGCTAAGGGATGATGTCGGGCTTTGTAGAGGGGCGACATCAAACACTTGGACTTGTTTTCTTAATATGTTGAAGCAAAAATATCGAGACCTTAAGGTCGACATCAATTTAAGTCGGGTCTGAGGTATAAACGCTTAGAGAAAATTTGAAGAACAAACCTGTGAGATGCGATATAAAAACATGTCGAGAATAAGGAATGCGACATAAAGACTTAGGAGATTATAACAAGTACAGAACAAAACAAGTCGAGGCACTATGATGCGACAAGAAATGTTGTCGGGTAAACCATGGTGAGAAGAATACGTAGAACTTTATGAGAATGAACTAGTCGATCCTTTATCAGTCGATAAGAAAAGTTGTCAGACCTTAAGGAGTCGACAAGTTTTCAAAAAAAACTTAAGAAAATTCTAAGTGTTCTTCACGGCCGAGAAGTCCAATTTTTGTCGAGATCTAAAAAATGAGTTTTAACCAGATTCAAGCCTAGATCTATGATCGATGGATGTCATGTAACACTTATAAAATTAAGACTAAGGTCTAATAAACCCAACACACATGAAAAACCAAACAAAATCGGAATTCCAAGGGTTTTGGAATCCTAACAGTTAAGCATCAAATCGACAAGCATGCAGTTGATAAAAGTAAAAATACCAAGAATTAAAGTTGATATATAAGTGAATATAAATCTGGTGATGTGCTTTGATTCGAAAAAGTCAAAGATTCGAGAAAAAATCTATGCAACAGTGTATGTCGAGTGGGTTTTGGAAAGAAAAAGAGGGTAGAACACTTTGAAATTGTGAATAGTGCAAGTGGGGGACTGAGTTTAAATAGTGGGGTCATCAGAGGATGACACATAGCAAAGAGGTATCGGGCAGCTGACATCATCAAAAGGATGTCGGTTGAGAGCTTGTCGGGCCTTTGACGTGTGACAAGAATTCTTGTCGGGTGACAAAGAGCCGACAAGATGGAACTGTTTTTGAAAAATATAAGTTGACGGAGAAATTTTATAAGTGCTCTCCCTTGATTCGTGCTTAAGGTAAGAAAGCTTGGCTCCCCCTAGAAGTGTGAGTTAAGAACTACTTACCTGACCACCCCCCCTTGAATGAAGACAGGTTAGATAAAAACATCGAGACAAAAGGAAAAGACACGGACATGACGAAAAGTGTACGAACTGTACAAAAATAAATTTGAAAATACAGAACATTTAAATTAAACAAAAATTCACAAAACGAGAATTCAAGAATGATGAAAAAGTCACTTTAAGAAGGGAAATGTTCACAAAGCTTGAATGGGCTTTTTGTGTATTTTTGAAAATACTGATTGTAAATCAGGTTTTGAGATTTAGCATGCCCAATTTGAACACTAGGAACTCGAAGCGTTTTTCATCCAATGCTTTTGTGAACAAATCGGCAAGCTGAAGTTCTGTATTAGCAAAATATAGTTCAATCGTACCTTTTTCGACATGGTCTTTAATAAAATGATACCGTACATCGATGTGTTTTGTCTTTGTGTGTTGAACTGGATTGCTTGAAATGGCGATTGCGCTTTTGGAGTCATAATAGATGGGGATCTTATCAAACCAGAAACCATAGTCCTTGAATTGCGTGGGCATCCATAAGACTTGGGAACAGCAACTTGCGGCAGCAATGTATTCGGCTTCCGCAGTGTATGTGGAGACGCATGTTTGCTTCTTTGAAGACCAACTTACTAGTTTGTCTCCTAAGAACTGAATGTGACCCGTTGTGCTCTTTCGATCAAGCATGTATCCGGCGTGATCAACATCCCAAAAGGCAGTTAACTCGAAACCCGTACCATAGGCGAAGATCGGTAGTACCTTTTAAATATCGAAAAATACGTTTTATAGCACCAAGGTGAGATTCTTTAGGAGATGCTTGATATCTAGCGCATAAGCATGTGGCAAACATTATGTCCGGTCGACTAGCCGTTAAATACATTAAAGAACCAACCATTCCCCGATAGGTTTTAGAATCCACCGCTTTTCCCAAGGGATCATCGTGTAGTTTCGAACCTGGAGACATGGGAGTTCCAATCGGTGTACATGTCGTCATGTTATATTTAAGTAACATATCCGAGATGTATTTCGATTGGTTGATGAATATTTCTGTTGAAAATTGTTTTACTTGAAGGCCGAGGAAAAAGTTCATCATTCCCATCATGCTCATATTGAACTTGGCAATCATGAGCTCAGAGAAATTCTTACATTGTTCTGGATTAGTCGAACCGAAAATGATGTCGTCTACATAAATCTGAATAAGCATAATATCACCATTTTCCTTTTTAATGAATAGAGTTGGATCGATCTTACCTTTGGAGTATCCATTTTTCACCAAATAATCGGAAAGACTGTCATACCATGCACGCGGGGCTTGTTTCAAGCCGTAGAGAGCCTTATCGAGGATACACACATGATTCGGCTTGGAAGGATGGACAAACCCGTCGGGTTGAGATACATAAACTTCTTCACGTAGTACACCATTTAAGAAGGCTGTTTTGACATCCATTTGGAAAACCACAAAGTTCTTGTGTGCCGCGTATTCTCCGAATTGCTTTAACACGGGCCACGAGTGCAAATGTCTCCTCATAATCAATACCTTCCTGCTAGCGGTATCCTTTTGCGACAAGTCGGGCTTTGTTGCGTATGACAATCCCATCTTCATCTTGTTTGTTTTTGAAGATCCATTTGGTACCAATGATGGTTTTGTTTTGTGGACGGGGAACGAGACGCCATACTTTCAGACTTTCAAATTGATTGAGCTCGTCTTGCATAGCCATAATCCAATCAGGATCGTTCATTGCTTCTTGAATGGATGTCGGTTCGATTTTGCTTAGAAATGAAGAGAACAGGCAATCGTTGGCCGAGGCGGATCGTGTTGTGACTGGTTTGGTTGGGTCTCCAATAATCTGATCGGTTGGATGAGAACGAACCCATTTGGTATTTTGGGAAGTGGTTGAAAAGCGTTGGGTTCGGGGTATCGTCTTCATAAGTGCCGAGGGGAAGATCTTGAAGTGATTCCAAGGCTGGAGCCACGTCGGAAGATCTTGTGGAGCTGGTGACATCCTTGAGGGATGAGGTCGATGGTGGGGGAGAGGATGTCGGTTCCGTAGCAAGTGGGTCAGAATTTGGTTGAGCATGCGGCGGAACGGGGGTGGCAGTTATAGATGTGCTTGGAGTTGCAGCAGTTGAGACAATTTTCATTGTAACTGGCAACCTCCAAGGTAGGCGGGGTGATTCGTTTAGGAATGTCGGTGTTGGGGCCAAAATAATCCGAGTAAAAATGCTCGAATAAATCATCCAAGTCTGAGGTAGCAGTGTTGGAAGTAGAAACTTGAGCGAGGTTTGGAGCAGGTTCTGAACGGAGTTGTTCGGAAGCTAAAATACCAGTGAGTGCGGGTCCAGAACTGTCTTGTTCAGGAGCCATTTCGGCTTTAGTATCAAACTAGACATCGACACTTTCCGTGATACAACGAGCATGTTTCATGTAGACCCGATAAGCTGCGACATTTGGAGAGTAGCCAAGAAAGTGGGCTTCATCGGCTTTCGGCTTGAGTTTTCCACGGTCTTCTTTTTCATTCAGAATGAAACAACGACCTCTGAAAGTGTGAAGGTGATCGATAGATGGGATGCGGTTGTAGACTAAATGATAGGGTGTCTTGTTGAATCGCTTGTTGATGATCGAAGGGTTTTGAGTGTAGCTAGCGGTATTGATTGCTTCGGCCCAAAGGTAGTGTGGCAGTTTGGAATATGCAAGCATAGTTCGAGCAACTTCAACTAGTATACGATTTCGGCGTTCGACCACACCATTTTGTTGTGGAGGTCGAGCCGCAGAAAAGGTGTGTTTAATTCCAACTGATTCGAGATAGCCGTCAAGGGAACGATTTTTGAATTCAGTTCCATTATCAGTGCGGATGGTTTGAGCGGTAAGTTCTAATTTGACTTGTATGGCTTTCAAGAAATGGATGATTGTTTCGGGGGTTTCGTCCTTTGAGCGAAGAAATTTAACCCACGTAAATCGAGAAAAATTGTCAACCATAACGAGAACGTATTTCTTGCCATGTATACTTTGAGTCCGCGTTGGTCCGCACAGATCCATGTGGATGAATTGTAGAGGTCGAGTTGTGCTATGTACCACCTTGGTCTTATGTGAAACTTTTTTCATCTTTCCCATCTCGCATGCTTCACATAGGTGAGGTTTGTCAAACTTTATCTTTGGTAATCCGGTGACTAATCCGTGAATGGAGAGGCGACTGATATTTTTGAAGTTCAGATGAGATAGTCGTCAATGCCACAACCAGTGCTTGGGATTAGAAACATTTGATAGTAAACAAACATTGGATGCAGGGTGCACTTGGGAAAGATCGATGGTGTATAAGTTGGATTTGTGCGTGCCGGCTAATAATTCTTTTCCTTCAAAGGTTCGCACACAACATCGTTCGGGTCGGAAGTTGACTTCGAGTTGTTTGTCATAGAATTTGCCAATGCTCAATAAATTGTGGCTCAGGCCTTGAACATAGGAAACATCTGAAATAGTGATGTTGTCTTGAATAATGTCTCCATGTCCCTTGATAGGTGCTAAATGATTGCTACCAAAACGTACATATCTGCCCTTTTTCTCCTTGAAGTTGGCAAGCAGCTACTTTTGTCCGGTCATGTGTTTGGAGCAACCAGAATCTAAGTACCACACATGACCGATCTGCACAAAATCAGGCAGATTTAGGTACTCATTTGTAAATGGGTCCTTCGGGGTTAGTAGACTTGGCACCTTTGAGTACCCATTTGAAGTGGGACTTAGGTGCGGAAGCCATTTTCGGAACCCATTTATAAATAGGATAGTTTTGAGGATAATTGAAAGAATAAGGCATGTCCTGATAATAATTATAATCAAAAGAATTTAGGCGCATAAAGTCATTCACGCCGCAATTTGAGAAACAAATTTGATTACGTGAAAATTTAATTAAATGTCGAAACGAATGAATAGTATATGGAAATAGAAAATGACGATTGGTTCTTTTGACATTTGTAAAATTCAAAAAATAAAATTTGTCTTTATTGCGGGATGACGACTTTGGAGTGTGTTTGCCTTTTTCTACCCAAACTTGTTTGGTCTTTAAAGAATGAATAGTTGAAACATCAACAGGACCATGGTTAGCATCTTTTAAGAAAAAATTAGTTTGATTCGTTTGGTTAGAATGAGTGTTTTTGGTTTGACTAGTGGAACATTCATTCTGAACCTCTGGAATCAAGACTGTTTCGACTGGTTTCTTGCCTTTGTCCAAAAACTCCGTATGACTTGGAAGTGTAGGATTGAAGTCAAAGTCAGCATTCATATTATTTAAACATTCGTCATTTTTAAGATGAGAAGGATTAGAATTTTCATCCGGAAAAATCATTTGCTCAAGGTCATCTAATTCAACATTAATTTGGTCGGGAGTAAGGGAAGTTTGTTGTTTAGGAGGGCAATAATTTGGATCAAGTTTGAACAACTCTTCACAATCATATAAATAAGCGCTCACGAAAGCTTTACAAGAAGAAATATTCGAAGTTGTATCAGTTTCAGGGTTTTTGTTGGATTGTAAAGCTTCGTTTTCAAGTGTTTGAATTTTAGAGTTTAACGCCTCCTTTTCTTTTGCTGACAAAGAACGTTCAAACTCCAATACGTTTTCGAGTTGAATAATTTATTTTTCTAAGAACAAGGTGGGAATATATGGTTTAAATTCAGGAGTTTGAGTTTGAAGTTCTTCATCAGTATAAGATGGAAAATAGTCGTTTGGAAGAGTATCTTTTGAAGATTGCTTTTCTACTTGCTTAGGATAGCAGAAAGGAATTTGATAAAAATTTTTGTTTTTCCTATTCGAATCTTCCCTTTTCTCGACTTTGGGATGTGACTTCATAGATAGTCGGTGTATTGTAGATAGTCGGTGTATTGTAGATGACATTTTCTAAGCGTTTTGGGTTATCAAATCGTAATCCAGCTTTTGAACTTAAATCTTTTGGAGCGTTTAAGTGAATTGTTTGCTCAGTTTGACCAATCTTGTATAGTTTGAGTTCCAAATCCTTGAGTTTTTCTAAAAGATCTTGTATTTGTATGGTGACAAACTCAAATTTTGATGAAAATTCTTCGGTCTCACGTTTAGATTTGTTAAGTTGATTTGTGAGATCCGAGATTTGTTGTTTTAACTTCAAATTTTCGTTTTGAAAAATGGTTTTCTCCTTTTGATGATTTTGTGCAATACTTTGAGAAGTGGCAAGTTCAGATTGGACAATTAGCAATTGATTATGATTATTTTCTAGACGTGCTTATAAGTTGGAAACCAAGAGTTTCTCGGGTTTCAACTTAGATTGTAATTCTTTCAATTGAATCATCAAGTCATGCATTTGGGAAACAAAATTGTCATAATCAGAATGGCTTACCTCGGGTGTGTAGTCGGAAGCGTTTTAAGTGGAATCATCAGAATAAGCCATCAAACTGATGTGTGCTTGGACCTCGTTTTCCGTATCATCATCATCATTACCATGATTGAGCTAGTGTTCATCTTTTGCCATGAGCACTTTTCCGGCCTCCTTTTGTTTAGCCAACATCAACTTGTAAGTAAAATAGTTTGAGTCTTTGACTATTGGCTTCTTGCATTCACGGGCGTAGTGGCCGGATTTTCCGCAGTTGTAGCACAAGCTTATTTCGCCTTTGAATTTGTCTTCCGGTTTGGGTGGTGGACGATGTTCTTCTCTTCTAGGTTTTGGCTCAAACTTAGCTTTACGCTCATGATTCTTTGGTCCCGAAGCATACCATTGTTGATTTGGATTTGAGCGACGAGAGAACTTTTGTTGGAACGTTTTTGTGAGCAGAACCAATTGCTGTTGGACTTTGGCAATCTCCGGATCATAGTTAAACTCTTCGTCCTCTAATTCAGGAAAGACGTCTTGTGATGTGCTTTGGGATAACAGAGAGCTTTCTTTTGCTACTAGAGCGATTGGATCAGAAGTCTTTTTGATTTTTTTATTTGTCTCCATAGCTTCAAGTACTTCCTCCTTGTCTTGTTGTAGGGTTTCGTACACTTCGTGAAGATCGAGTTCAACGAGAAATTTGCTGTGTTTGATTTGGTTGGCAAAGCGACGCCATTCTGGTTGAAGATTACTAACAAACTTCACGTTGTTCTCAATCTTTGTCTTACGAATATCGTTTTTGCTTAACTCGTTCACAATTGAACAAAACGAGTGTAAGTATTCATAAGACTTTCACACTCTTTGGCTTTGAATTCTTCGTATGGTGAGATACAACTGGTGATCTTCAGTTAAGTCCCAATCTTTGTTCTTAGCATAAACTTTTCAATTTCTTCCCACATCTCTTTGGCAGATCTTTTGTCGTTGTCGATGCTCATGTAGATCTCATTTGGGAGGCTCATTAGGAGGTATGAGCGTGCGAGTTGATCCCCTTTCATAATTTTCTTCTCATCGTCATCATAGGAGGATTTGGGTTTGACCCCTCTTTTGGTAGCGACATGAGGATTAGCATTTGGTACGACAGGGAAATCTTGATAGAATACGGGTGAGGACCTTCTTTAATGGAACGCATGATTTCATCAGCTTAATCATTACGTTCAATGAAGTCTAGAAACCGATCCTTCCACTGAGAGTATTCGCCTGGGAATAGAATAGGGGGTTTTGTCTCCGAACCGATGGACATTGTTTTGCATGAAGTCATTGTGCTTGACAGAGTGATCTCGATCAAAGAGTTTTGAAAAAAATTCTAAGAGTTTTGGGAACTTAAAGTAAAATCTCGATTTGAAAGGAAAAAATCTTATTGGCAAAGGAGCCGATAAGAAATTTTATCGGGTTAAGAGAACTCGAAAAAAAAACTTATCGGGTTGAGTAGTATCGAGAATATTTTATATCGGGTGAATAGAAGCCGACAAGGTTTTATATCGGGCCTTAAAGAGGTGATAAGAAAACTTATCGGGTGTAAAGGATGCGATTAAGACAAGATTCTGAAATTACTTTTGATCTTTATTTTGAACTATTGAAGAGCAAGAACGAAGCCTTCGTCGACAAAAAAGAACAATGTCTTTTTAAGGAAGAGAAGGTCTAAGTTCCCGAGTCCCCAACAATAAAAATTAAAATAAAAAGAATTACTTAAAGTTTAAGCAGTGTACTTGAGATCTCTTAAACTAGAAAAGCTGCAGAAGTCAGTGACCCTGAGTTTTTCAATATAAGTGAAGCAAAAGTACTACGGATTAAACTTAAAGTTTTTCAATGATGGTGTCTCCGTCTATGGAAGATTTGGTTTTTGACCGAAAGTTGACACTTTCGGAATCGCTAGCCCTTATTTGCCCTATTTCAGATAACGAAATCAAAGATGCAATGTTCAATATTGGTGATGATAAAGCCCCGGGATCAGATGGGTATTCGGCCAAGTTCTTTAAACCGGCTTGGAAAATCATTGGGAGAGATGTACAGGTTGCAATCCATAACTTCTTCTACTCAAAGAAACTTGAATATCAGTTGAATCATACCTTATTGTGTCTCATTCCGAAAGTTCCTAATGCATCTTGTGTGACTGACTTTCGGCCGATCTCTTGCTGCAACGTTCTTCTTAAATGTATCAGTAAAATTGTAGCAGATCGTATGAAAGGTTCTCTGGATGGTTTAGTAAGCAAAGCCCAATCAACGTTTATTCCGGGGAGTCTTATTACTGATAACATCATGATGGCTCACGAACTGGTTGCGGGGTATAAAAAGAATGAAGGTGAGCCGAAGTGTGCTTTTAAAATTGATATCCGGAAGGCCTATGACACTGTAGATTGGAAGTATCTTATGGGAATATTAAAAGGGATGGGCTTCCACCCGGTTATGATTAACTGGGTAAACTCATTAGTCACGACACCTTCCTTCTCTATTTGCATCAATGGGGCTACGGAAGGATTTTTTCATGGAAAACGTGGGCTTAGGCAAGGTGATCCAATCTCACCATACTTATTTACGGTGGTAATGGAGGGGTTATCCATGATTCTGAAGAAATGCATTGATGAGGAAGTTGAGTTTGCTTACCATCAAGGTTGTGAAGGTATTAAACTTACTCATTTATGTTTTGCAGATGACTTGTTCATTTTTTCGAAAGGTGATATGAAATCAATTGAAGTCATCAAAAGGGCTCTACAACTCTTTAAGGATAGATCTGGTTTGACACCAAGTCTTGAAAAGAGTGAAGTGTTCTTTGGGAATGTAGATGTCGATATGAGAGAAGCAATTCGGAATTGCCTGCCGTTTCGTGCTGGAGTTTTTCCAATTCGTTATTTGGGTGTTCCCCTCTCCCCGGTTAGACTACATGTTCGCGACTTTAACCCTCTTGTAGTTAATCTTAAAAATCGCCTAATGAATTGGAAAAATAAATTCTTATCTTATGGGGGTAGAAGGCAGCTGATTATCTCTATATTACACTCCATGCAAATCTATTGGATGTCTGTATTCTTGATTCCGGCGGCTACGATTCATGAAATTGAACAGTTGTGTCGTAATTTTCTTTGGAATAAGGCTGAAGGAAAAATGGGTAAATGTCGTGTTTCTTGGGATATGGTGTGTTTGCCAAGGAAATGTGGTGGCCTAGGTATGAAGAGACTGGCTTTATGGAACCGATGTTTGCTTTTTAAACACATTTGGGATATTCTTACGAAAAGAAATTCCATATGGGTCAATTGGATTCATGACAATTGCATTAAGGGGCGAAACTTCTGGGTGATCAAAAGGAGAAATGAATGGTCGTGGTTGGTTCGTTCTCTCTTGGACCTTCGGCCTCACTGTAGATGATACTTCATTTCTAATGTTGGTAATGGTATCTTTACTCATGCTTGGGAGGACACTTGTAGTGAGCATGGCCCATTAATACAAATGATTTCTTATAGGTTCATAAATGGTAATGGCTTTCATAATGCGTCTATGGTTTATGATCTTATGATGAAATTTGGTAACATGTGGCCGGCTGATTGGATACAAAGATACCCTCAGTTGCAGCTTATTTCTATCCCAAACCCCACGGCTTCTGAAGATGAGATCTTATGGTTGGGTACTAATCAGGTACGACAATTCTTTACAGTGAAAGAAGCCTGGAATACTTTGGAAGAACGGCGGCCACTTGTGCATTGGTACAAAGTGGTGTGGAACAAAGCTTTCATTCCAAAACACGCCCTTTGTATGTGGATGGCGTGTTAGAAAAGGCTGCCTACTCAAGATCGGCTCGTACAGTGGAAGTCTGAACCTCCGGATATAAAGTGTGTTTTCTGTAAGCTTACGGTTGAAACTCATGATCATCTTTTTTTCCAATGTACCTATTCGAGGTGTATTTGGAATCTGGTCAAAAAGGAAACGGGCCTCCATAATTGTCCGGACAATTGGATAGATATTATTGATTTATGGTCGACGGGCCAATGGAGAAGATGGTCAACGATTCAAAAGCTGGCTATTTCGGCTGCGGTGTACCATGTGTGGATGGAAAGGAATAGAAATTTTTTTGATAATCAGAATCAAAGCTCGAAACAGGTTGTTGATGCGATAAAAAGGGAGATTCTCCTGAGAATGGCTTGGAAGACTAAGAAAAAACAGCTAGAGTTCAATGCAGAGTGATCACGGCGTTTTTTGGTTGGTGTTAGTTTGGGATCTTTTGGCGGTTTACTCCTTTATGCTTTCGATTTTTCTCTTGATCTTTTTTTGGTGTATGTCGCTTTGTTTGTTTTGGCTGCTTATGGCATGGTTTGTGTGCCAAAGTTGCCGTTGTAGCTCGTGCTAACTTTTGGGCGTTTTGCTCTCTTTTTCTGTCTTTTATAAATTTGCCTGGAGAAATCTCCTTTCCGTAAACTTAAAGTAAAAAAAATCGAATTTTGCTAAAGCTTAAGGCTTGTACTTGAGAACTCTTAAACTAGAAAAGCTGCAGAAGTCAGTGACCCTGAGTTTTCTAATAAAAGTGAAGCAAAAGTACAACGAATTAAACTAAAAAAAATTTGAATGAGAAAACGAATCTTGTCGAGTGATAAAGAGGCGATATAAATATTGTCGAAAAAAAAACTTGTCGGAAAAAAAACTTGTCGAAAAAAAAACTTGTCGATTTTAAGGGATGCGAGTAAAATTCTTATCGATAATAAAAGATGCGATATAAAATTTCTTATCGATATACTAGGATGCGATAAACACGTTTTGACGATAATTAAAGGTGCGATAAGAAATCTTGTCGATTCAGGCTTGGAAAGCTTGAATCGATAAGTTTTTGAACAGTGTCGGAATCGAGATTTTTACCTTGTTTTTCGGACTCGATCAGAATTAATCCAAAACTTAGATCGTGTAGCTCTGATACCAATTATGGATCCCAAAATATGATGAAGTACGTATGCTTTTAATGAAAACATGAAGAACACACAAATATAATAAAGACCCGAAGTCGGATATCTCACTTGTATTGAATATTAAATATGTCGGCTCTCTCTCTCAGATCAGCTCTTAATATCGCGCACACCTAATACAATGACCTTAAGCTCCTATTTATATGAAAGACATAAACAATATAAGGAAATAAAGGGAATGACATTATACACTTTCCATATTTACAATAAAGCATATTTTCCTTATTTTGCCACAATTAAAATAGAGCCGAACATTTTTCCTGAGGATATTGTAAAATAAATGACATTTATCGGATGATTTAGAAATAAACTTGTTGCGCGCGGCTACCCGTCCGGTGAGCCTTTGGACTTCTTTGAAATTTCGAGGCGATTTAATTTTGCTAATCACCATATGTCCCAGGAACCTTCCTCTGCGTACTCCGAAAGAACACTTCGTTGGATTCAGCTTCATTTTGTATTCTCTGAGTACGTCGAATGATTGTCGTAGGTATCTCACATGATCAACTGCACGCTTGGATTTGACCAACTTGTCATCAATATATTCATCCATCGTATCTCCCAGATAATGCTTGAACATTTGATTGACCAATCGTTGGTATGTTGATCCTGCATTTTTAAGACCAAACGGCATTACTTTATAGCAATAGATACCTTTGTCGGTCATAAAGGCCGTTTTCTCCTAATGGTTCGGATGCATGAGAATTTGATTATATCCGGAGTAGCGTCCATGAAAAACAGTAACTCATGCCCTGTCGTTGCGCCAACCATGGCGTCAATATGAGGTAGCGGGAATGGATCTTTCGGACAAGCTTTGTTAAGATAAGTAAAGTCTATGCAAACTCTCCATTTCTCATTCTTCTTTTTGACGACTACAACGTTCGCCAGCCATTCAAGATATTTTACTTCCCGAATCTTTCCTGTTTTTAGCAAATTGTCGACCTCGTCGTTGATTACTTTGTTCCATTCAGGTGCAAATTTGCGACGTTTTTGTTTCACCGGTTTGAAAGATGGATCGATGGACAGTTGGTGTGATATGATTTCTAGGTCGATTTCGATCATATCTTCATGCGACCAAGCGAAACAGTCAGCTTTCTGTTGAAGGAACTCGATCAATTATTGTCTGATGGCTAGATCGAGAGATGCCCCCACAGAAACATTTCGCTCAGGATGACTCGGATCAAGAACAACCTCTTGCAGCTGCAGGTCGTCGACCGAATCCTCTTGGTTCTGTAATTGCTAGATGTACTCCTTGCGGGGTTTTATTGCTGTCTTGTAACATTCGCGAGCTACTTTCTGTTCGCTTTTGATTTTTTGGATCCCCTACGGAGTTGGAAATTTGAGCACTACATTCATGAGAAGGGCTCTCTTTTGAAACTCAATGGTATATAAACCTGGGTAAGACAAATACATGGTTGTTTGTTATGCATAATGAAAAAAATACATGCAAATGAGAATTTTCAATTATATATTATCCAAAATAACAACTCGAAGTAAATAACATATACTTACACGCAATTAGTCTTCCAAATGGTTTTCCTGTTTTAAAAAGTCCGCCATCAACTGTTTGAGCTTTATTTCAAAAACCCTGCTTACAATGTCAAACCGATTTGGATCATCTTCTTGTTCCATTAAGTGGAGCATTTCATTTATCTCTGGCCATTTGGGGTTGCATGTAAATGTTATGAAAATATCAGGGTACCCGCCCACTTGCATATGGCCATGGCATATTGGTAATTTTGAACTCTATACCTTAGACCACCGGTATGTGATGAGGGTAGTATTATTGACTTTCCGATTTTTTCCAACTGTGTCACCACGATTTATGGCGTCCATCAACCTAGAAACCAAATATGTTCGTAATCGATCTTGATTATTTCGTATCCACCGAAATCTTCCTCCTTCAATCGACATATAAGCATTGATGACGTATTGTTGAAGAAGCCTACATGCACGAAGAAGAGTATGGCCCTTATTTGATCGTTGTTGCAAACGAAAACAATAATATTTTCTCATTGTTACAAATTATCTTTTTGAAGAAGACCCGTCCATGTTTTGGAATGATATATTTTCCCTGAACCCATCTTCACCAAAAGGATGTATTAACGGGTATGTCATCGACATAAAAGATGGATGGAGATCAGTAATCCGTTGAAGTCCAGTTGTACGGTGTTCAACAATAACGTCACGCTCAAAATTGTTTCGCTCAGGTCACCAAAAATTAAGCCTGCAACTTCATTAGTGCCGAGGTTCTAAATAACGTGAGGCGTGACGTGGCGGCAAGGTTAAGCCTTAAGCCTTAGAAGCCACGACGAGCCATGACATTTTTCAAGACGTCTCTTATGGCGACAAATTTATGTATCATATATAATATTATACATATATAAACCTTTGTTCTCTACTATTAGTCAACGATTTAACAATATTAAGCATTTTAAATTATGTTATATAATAAAAACGGTAAAATAAGACACTAAAACGGTAAGAAAAATCAAATATGGTGTTACAAAAATCACGCATTAGGCCACGGTGTGCCACAGACATAACATGGCAGCGGACACAAGCCTTAAGCCACGGCATGCCATGGCGACTGTCGCGCGAGTTTTTTAGAACATTGATTAGTACTGCGTAAATTGTATTGTCGGCCATCCGTTGTGCGACTGTTTATGATCCGTAATCAAAAAAAAATATTCGGTTCACACAGATATCTGTCTCTTGCCATGCGAAATGAATGAACTAAGACGTTGTGTTCTTCTAACATTGTAGACAGATCCTGTGTAACTTGAAGATCAAGGCCGTCAACTTCAAATTGTCTCTGCATTGCATCAAGTATGTTATTTGTCTCATTCTTGGTGTCGTAGCTATATAGTTGCGCGAACTGAGGCTTCTTACCAATTTATGGTAACAAAGAACCAACCCTATGATAATTTTGGCCACTAACCATATAGATGTAGGGACCTTTGGAGTGTTTAATGTTGGAATCCACTCGACATCCGAGCAAAGTGAATGTGAACATTGAATTATAAGTTCTTCTCTCTTTTCAAAAAGTGATGCCTTTTTTGGAAAGAAGGTAATCAAGTCTTTGTGGTGTCGGGGGAAGCAATGGTAGTTTGACGCGTCCCTCCATGCAACAACTATTGAACTTTGGATTAGATGTCTTTCTGTCCTTTCAAGATCTTTCTTCGCACCACATCATGGCACCACAATAGCCACAAGTGTTATTTGGTTTACCAAAATTCCAAGGAGTTGCAAAGTTTTCTGATAAGATGAAACATGTTTTAAAAATTTATTAAGATGTACGAATAATTATAAATATAATATATATTAAATTTAGTTTTTGTAATTAATATAATGACCTTCGATTGACGTTTTTCTAACACATTCATAGTTATTTGAAGTATGGTCAATTTTATTTGTACATGATGGATACGAAAAGAGAAGCAATCAATTAAAATTGATGAATTTTTATTTCTCCTCTAGTAAGTTCTTGTAGAAAATTGAAATATCAATATTTCGTAATGATAAGAACATAACAATTGTAGGACCTAAAGGTTTAATAATTCACTTTTCCATCAATTTTTGTCACAAAAATTAATCTTAATGTAGATCCCAGTATATGCAAGCACAATGATTATATCAATTAAAACAATAAGAACAACGTGATTGAGGAAAACTTTTCTTTTTGCAAACGTCTTCATAAAATACATGATGTGTATTCCTAATATGCTCGGTGAGTTGTTCCTCCAAAAATTCATTTTGATTTTGCAAAACTTTTCTTGATTCTTTTGAGTTATTAAATTTATATTTGAGAGTGACATGTTCTCTTAAAAATTCATTCAACACTTGCATGTTGTTTGTGTGTCTGGTTTCAAGTTGAGAAATATTTGTATTTAGCACAGAAACTTGATTTTGAGAACTCATTTTGAAGAAGAAAAAATTAAGTACTTGTTACCTGATAAAGTGATCTCGATCGTTGAGTTTTGACAATTTTCTGAGTTGTTTTTGATACACAGAAAGTTTTCTCGATTGAAGAAGGGTTGACAAAAACTTTTATCGGGTTAGATTGTGTTGACAAGAGTTTTTGTCGGGTGCTTGAGACTCGATAAAACTTATTATCGGGTAAAGGAGACTCGATAAAACTTCAAAGAAAATATTGAATCGATAAGAAGAGTTTTATCGATCACAGAGTACTCGATAACCTTGATTTTCTCGATTTGTCATGATTCGAAAAAATAATTTGACTCGATAAAGCAATGAATCGATAAAAATTTATATCGATTCCTATTGGCTCGAAAAAAAAAATCTTATCGACATAATAGGACTCGACAAAAATCAAATAATTTAATCTGAGTTTTCTGTGATTGATAAACGAGTTAAATGATCTGATACCACTTGTAGATCCCAGTATATGCAAGCACAATGATTATATCAATTAAAGCAATAAGAACAAAGTGATTGAGGAATTTTCGAAGTCGGATATCTCACCTGTACGGTTACAATATGATTTGACAGTATTTAGGCTTTCTAGGAATCGACTAATATTCACTCTAATCTCATCTTAATAAATAATCTCGCGCACACCTCAAGAATGACCCTAACCCTCTATTTATATGTAGAACATTTATCGTGATAAGGAAACTATGAGATAAGGCATTATACACTTGCCTTATTTACAATAAAGCAACGTTTCCTTATATTAAACCTTCCTAATTATTGACTTTGTTGACTTTGCACTTTTGGTCCTTCATGTCTTCAATAGTTGTCATCTCGGATACAATAATTTCAAACCTAACAATCTCCCCCTTTGTATTCGAGATTACAATTCAACAAATCAGCACTCTTCTTTTGAAGATCATGAAACTTTTGTCAACAAATCTTTCTTCTTGATTCTTTTGCTCCCCCTACGAAAATGATCTCTTGTAAGCTTCGTACCTCCCCCTTAACATTAGCATGAAAAGAAAATCGAAGGAGCCGTCGTAGGGTATAAAACTTGTCGGGTCAAAAAGCATGTCGGGTTAGGTGATGTCGAAAAAAAAGATCCCGGGTCAAGTTGAATCGATGAAAATTTATGTCGGGTCTTAAGCACTCGATAAGTCTTCAACTTTATCTTCAGCAGTCGACAAAATCATTTTACTTCAAAAATCAAGGAAACTCGACAAAATCAGTATTCAACAAATCAACATTTGTCATCTTCCTTTTCTCATGTCGTGTCTTTGATATACAATCTCTCCCCCTCAGAATGATAAGGAGAATCCGAATCATTATGAATAACCAAAGACAAAAAAAAATAGTTAACTAATGAAGCGTGTAAAACTAACATACAGAAGCACGTGAAGCAACTGTTATCACTTAATCAAAAATAAATTTAATTAAGTGGCCTATATTCAGTATTGGCAGCGGGTTGGCACTGATAGGACTTCCAATTATCACAGAAGTAAGTTATAAAACTAACTTCTCAAACTGTTCCACATACACACAAAGATATGCTTTTGGACTCACAAAGACTCGTGCAATGTGAAAAAAGAATTTGTATATATATATATATCGGCTCAAAAATAGACTCGATGTGCACAGATTATGAAGTTCGAAGACCGGAGGTGTGTCCTCTTGTTTCAATATCTGAATCTTCCGAAGGAAGAATAGATAGATGATATGTTAAGTCTCCGTGATATATGAAACAAGAATCTTTTGTGAGATATTTGAGTAGTTGGGTGGGGTGACACGAGTTATCGACATTGGGTCAATGTCTATTTCAATATTCATCTCCAAAGAATTGAGAATGAATAGATTGTGTGGCTACCCGGATAACTGTTTAGGTTTGGTAAGGACCAATTTTCTTTTAATTCCTGTCACACCCTCACTTTTTTTTATCTCACAAGCACTCAATTTTATTTTAATCATACCCTCTCAAGATATCTAACCTAGGGATGTGTTTCATGGGTAGGTCCTTCCGGCTCGAGATTGACCATAGAAACTTCTAATTCCTAACACACAAAGAGTTAAAACATTAAAGTCCGAGTTCTGAACTGGTGTATTCAGAAGTCGTAATGCTAAGAGCAGGTTCATAGCCGAGATACTATGAAGCTAAAATAAATGGAAAAAATGTGGTACTCCCCCTCAAATGTAGCATAACCTTTTGAAAGATTGTCGTGTGATTTAAATGTTCGGAATTTAGAACACACATGACGTACCTACAAAACAGATTAAAAAGATTTTGGTACCCAAGCTTTGTTGGGTCCTCGGAGATTAGCTTTAGAAATAACAAATGGGGAAGTGGGGATACTGTATGTACCATACCATTTATGAGTGAACCTTTGATCAACAAAATCATTTGTTCCACAAGTAAAACAATAAATCTTTGTGACACTTAGACTAATTAGCTGATTGAATGATTTTACAAAATAAGGCAAATTAGTCTTGGAAACAAATGATCTTGTATCAACTACAGGAGATGTATGTGAAATGTTTCCAACACTATCATCTGTAGTTGATTTCTTCTTCCAAACCATTTTAAACTTCTTGAAATTACCGGTTTTAGCAAGAAAATCATTTTGAAACTGATTAGAGTTAGGAGTTCGAGAATTTGAAAAACTATATGATTTGGAACTGTTAGAATTACTATTTGATTTAACTCTTGAAGAACATTTATTCTTACAGATAGGAGAAAGAGGAGTTTGCTTTGAACTTGAGGTAGAATCAGAATCATGAGGAAAATCAATTTTTCAAGATTATCTAACTCCGCATTTAAATGTTCGGGAGTAAGATGTTTGACTGATTCTGAATTTTTTTGTTTTTGTTTTGAAAGCTCATTTTCAAGTTCTTTGATCTTGCAGGATAAATCATCTCTTTCTTTTGTGATCAAATCATATTTATTTTTAAATTCAGATCTCAAATTCTTTTCAGTTACAAGAGTTGTTTCTAAAACAGATAATTTGTTTGAAAGTTTGTCAAGTTTATTTTCAAAAACTTGCTTCTCTTTGTCAAAATCTTTTTCCAGATTTTTGCTTTTTGCAATGATCAAACTACATTTCTTGATTAAATTTGTTTTCTCAGTTTTAAATCCATTTCTTTCATTTTCCAAAAGTTTCTCAAGATCAGAAATTTGTTTTGAAAACTCCAGAATTTTTGTTTCGGAAGATTTTCTCTCTAAAATCACAATTTGCTCAAAATCAGACACTTGTTTAGAAAGTTTTTGAATGGTCAGTTCACAAGTTCTAATTTTGTTGTCAAAATCTTTTCGCTCAATTTCAAATTTGTGTTTCTCATCAGAAGTTAATATCCTTTCTTTCTCACAATCCAAAAATTCAGTTAATTTTCTTTTAAGAACCACACTATAAGTCTCATGATCTATAAACTTTTCTAACTCAGAAATTTTGTTTTTCAGATCAAAATTTATTTTTATCAACTCAAGATTTTTCTTTTTGCAAACGTCTTCATAAAATACATGATGTGTATTCCTAATATGCTCGGTGAGTTGTTCCTCCAAAAATTCATATTGATTTTGCAAAACTTTTCTTGATTCTTCTGAGTTATTAAATTTAGATTTAAGAGTGACATGTTCTCTTAAAAATTCATTCAACACTTGCATGTTGTTTGTGTGTCTGGTTTCAAGTTGAGAAATATTTGTATTTAGCTCAGAAACTTGATTTTGAGAACTCATTTTGAAGAAGAAAAAATTAAGTACTTGTTACCTGATAAAGTGATCTCGATCGGTGAGTTTTGACAATTTTCTGAGTTATTTTTGATACACAGAAAGTTTTCTCGATTGAAGAAGGGTTGACAAAAACTTTTATCGGGTTAGATTGTGTTGACAAGAGTTTTTGTCGGGTGCTTGAGACTCGATAAAACTTATTATCGGGTAAAGGAGACTCGATAAAACTTCAAAGAAAATATTGAATCGATGAGAAGAGTTTTATCGATCACAGAGTACTCGATAACCTTGATTTTCTCGATTTGTCAAGATTCGAAAAAATAATTTGACTCGATAAAGCAATGAATCGATAAAAATTTATATCGATTCCTATTGGCTCGAAAAAAAAATCTTATCGACATAATAGGACTCGACAAAAATCAAATAATTTAATCTGAGTTTTCTGTGATTGATAAACGAGTTAAATGATCTGATACCACTTGTAGATCCCAGTATATGCAAGCACGATGATTATATCAATTAAAGCAAAAAGAACAAAGTGATTGACGAATTTTCGAAGTCGGATATCTCACTTGTACGGTTACAATATGATTTGACAGTATTTAGGCTTTCTAGTAATCGACTAATATTCACTCTAATCTCATCTTAATAAATAATCTCGCGCACACCTCAAGAATGACCCTAACCCTCTATTTATATGTAGAACATTTATCGTAATAAGGAAACTATGAGATAAGGCATTATACACTTGCCTTATTTACAATAAAGCAACGTTTCCTTATATTAAACCTTCCTAATTATTGACTTTGTTGACTTTGCACTTTTGGTCCTTCATGTCTTCAATAATTGTCATGTCGGATACAATAATTTCAGACCTAACACTTAATTTTCAAACAGATGTTTTGCATCAATTTTAAAAAAAATTAATGTAAAGCCCAATTCACAGATTGATTAAATAATTTAAGGGAATGTTGATGGTGGATGATTATGAATAAAAATAAAAACCATCATTTACCCTTTATTTATGAATCTATTTTATAAAGATCCAACTTAAAATTATTTATAAAGTTAAAATACGTACCTTCTCGAATAACATTATTTCTACTTGAGTCCATCACTGATAAAGTTTGAATATTTCTATGTGCATTCACCTCCATTGCCAAAATCGCTAGATCAGAAAAGATATCGAGATTATAAATCTCATGAATTTTAATGCATTTGAATAAGAAATCGTAAAAAAATATAAATATAAAAACACTTATTGGAATCATATACGTGTATATATCAATAATGTTGAATCACAAAATAGATAAAAAAAATTCCAAAATATTATAATTTTCAACATATTTAAATAAGGAAGTAATTTATTATAAGAAAAAATAAATAAAAAGTAATTACTTTGATAATATCTATAAATACATGTTTGGGAGAAAATCTCAAACCCTCGATCATTAACTAAAACACCCTACCAAAGACTTTCTACGACCCCCAGATGCTAACCCAGGCCCCCGAAAACGATAGTCGACTGAAATGCTCGACGACAGACGAAAAGGTACGACCAATGGCTCTCCACGATTCCTGGATATCGACCACGACACAGGAAGACGGAGCTCGAGCATAAACTCTCGACCACAGGATAGAACGAGCAATCAAAGATATGTTATGAATTGTGATTCAGCAGTCAAACGGAAGTCCCAGAAGAAACCTCTGACGCCCGACACACGCTCGACTCGGAATCATTACTACCCAAGTCCGTTACTTCCATCGATCAACCGTTATCTCCCCCACAGAATCGTTGGCGGTTACGCGTAAACACCATCAAAAGCATTTATGGAGGCAATCAATGGCGATTGACCGTTACAAGTAGCCGCAAATATAAAAGCAAAGGTTCGAGTCATCAAAGAGGACACATGAACTTTCTCACACACTCTTGAAGCCGAAGAACTCGCAATATCTTTCTAGATTCAATACGCTAGCTTAAGTTTTTCTTTCACTTATAATTGTACGTCCATAGTTCTAAAGGACGACGCCCCTGTTTGGCGTCATTTTCCATAGTGCGTCGACGATATCAACATATTGTCCGCGGTTTTTCCCCCGTCCAAGGGTTTTTCCGCCTCACCAAATCTCTTGTCTCTTATTTACTTTTCGTTTTATTTACGTTCGTTGGGAGAATCCTTCCTTTGATCGATCAAGTCCACAAGTACCTTAAGTTGACTTTGCTGAGTTAATTTTTGGCATCAACAGTTTGGTGCCATTCGTGGGAGCCGGTTAAAGGAATTCTCCAAAGATCATTGCATTGCTGACGGGTTTTTTTTCCTCTCCCTTCGCCTTAATGGCGTGCCCTGGAAATGGTCGTGGGGGACGGGTCGAGAGAACCCAGTAAACGCCCGGCAGTGGCCGGAAACCATGCCCAGACCACCGGATTTACCTGGGGGCATCACCCTAACCGACCAATAGGAAAGGATTTGCCGAAGGCCCTCAGCTGAACCACGATCGTTTTGTACGAATGCGCAACACCGGCGCCAAGAATCATACCGCACCTGTTGGAATAGGTAGCCTCGGAATAGGGCGGTTATGGACGTTGTCATGAACGTGCTTCCATAACCGCTGCGGCATATGCAACAGTCTCATCTGGGTTGTCGCTGCTGTAGGAGTTCTTTCCATTGAAGAACTCCTGCAACTCGACCCCCCGATCAGGTCTCGATAGAAGACGCTACGATGTTGCGACCTGATCGAAACGAGGCAGCCAGCCGCAAAGATTGAGCCTCGATCAAGGGTCGAACGTCGTCCAGGAGTCAACACATGGAAGAAGGAGCCGACCGTACCGACCAAATTAAGCTCCTCGATGCGAGTTCGGGCGGACACAAGGTCCTCCGAGCGTAAAATCGCGCGACGTTCAAAAACGCACCAAAAGACGGAGGAAACGACGGAACGGGAAGCGAAATCTCGATCGAGTCATCAGCAAAAGCACACGCCGGTCAAGAACCGTCGGAATATCACGGGAAGCCGGGTCACGACACGCTGTGCACGAGCCAGAGGCACGCAACCCGAAAGCACGCGGCGCTTCTGAAATACGCGAAGACTGAAATCCAGTCGTGTGAAAGACTAAGAGGGCCCTACCCCTCGAATGCCGACCGAGGCACCCCCCCTAACAGGCTCAATCGCCAGAAATCGTTAGTCTGAACGAATTAATTTTCCTTTTAGTTACATTTTTACTAGTTGAATTATTATGGGCTCAATCGCCAGAAATATTTCGTCTAAATGTTAAAATTCCTTTCAATTATGTTTTTACAAGTTGCACTACCGTGGGCTCAATCGCCAGAAAACGCTCATTTGGGTGTTAAGGTTCCTTTTAAGGCCACGACAACCGCCTGGCCAAGCAACGACTGTATGGCCTGAAAACAAAAGACCACTTAGCGTCAGTATCGCAAGAACGCATGATCGCTCGAACGTATGTCGCACGACGCACGAAATGGGAGTCATGACCCCATCGGACGGAACATTGGATAATATTACCTGGAATGGGTTGGCGACGGAAGTTCTAGCCACCGGTCTTCTCCCCTCGCCTTGCGACGTAGGAAAAGCAGGCACGTGCGAAGGCATAGCTGCCTTCGGCACCTTCGTGCCCCTAGATCCCTCGACTCTAGGAGACGATTCCCTCGGGATGGACCCCGACGACCCTCTCCTGTTCAGACTCCTCCGATCAGAGAGGATCCCACGACCGGACGAAGGCCTCGAGTTTCTTCTAAAACCAAAAAAACCAAGAATGAACAAGTTAGAAGAGGGAAAACGAGGATCAAAGGCAAACATAGATGATTACCTGCCCTCTCCTCTTCCGAATGAAGGGAGGACCCAGAGGTTCCGACGAAGGCATCATTTTCACCCTCCTCGTCAGGATCATCGTCTCCCTCGTCCTCCGACGCTCGAAACGCACGATCCGGGATTCTCCGGAAACGCTCAACTATCGCCACAGAATCAGGAGAAGACGAGAAGCTCACATGCCACCGCTGCATAAGGAACGACTGGACATCAGGAATCCACCTAAAGTCGAAAGCATAAAGTTTTGGATCCTTACCTCATTTGGCCAGCCGCGAACTATCGATTGCTCACCCTCGGAAGGAGGCCGCAGGTAATAAAACACATACCTCTCTCTCTAACCTCGGTCATTCACCCCAGTCCCAGAAATCAGCACCTGATCACTGCTGCCCCGGACGTAAGGGCTGTACCGGAACTGGGCATCCGCCTTCACCGCGTAAGCCGTCAAGAGCTCGTGAACGGTAAAGGGGGGGGGGGTCCCAATTACATGACAGTCGGTCGATCGTCATCACCACCCTCCAAAACTGAGGCATCATCTGTCCCAGAGGAATGCCAAAACGGCTCAGGAAAATCCCGAGCCAACCGAGGAAACAGCCACTTCAGGCCGATCGAGAAAGGATACTCATAGAGGACGAAAGCCTCCGTCGGACATTCGTCCACTGTTAGGCGACCGGGACTCACCACCTCGACATTTTTCGGCTGGGACAGGCCGAGAAAATCCCAAAGTTCGCCTGCAGTCTGAATAGTATTCAGAGGGTTCGACATTTCTTCAAGAAAGAAAAGAAGGTGAAGGTTTGTAGAGGGAATGTTTATCGAAAAAGTCTGGAAGAAGAAATGGAAAGGCGATCGGTTCCTTTTATATATCCCGATCACCTACTCAAATCATCGTTTCGTCTCCCTGGGACGACACCTGTCCCGCGCACCCCCTCATGCAGCCGTCAGATAAACGACAGTTGTCCATGACAGCTGCCCACGCGTGCTCGTGCGTACGCATGACATCATCAAAAGACATCATCACCCGAACGGATAATCTCCGCCTCGTCAGCCTAGACTAATCGGATAAGTTAGATCCTACCTATTCCCGCCCGAAATCAAACGACTCCATTCAGCCCGAACGCATTCAGCGGACCAACGACACGTGTCTCGGCGAAATTCAAAAATAAAGCCGATGCTTGAAATTTGAATTTGGGGGAAAACTGTTTGAGCGAAAATCTCAAACCCTCGACCATTGACTAAAACACCCGACCAAAGACTTTCTACGACCCCCGGATGCTAACCCAGGCCCCCGAAAATGATAGTCCAATGAAATGCTCAACGATAGACGAAAACGTACGACCAATGGCTCTCCACGATTCCTAGATATCGACCACGACACAAGAAGATGGAGGTCGAGCATAAACTCTCGACCACGGGATAGAACGAGCAATCAAATATATGTTATGAATTGTCTCTTATTTACTTTTCGTTTTATTTACGTTCGTTGGGAGAATGATTTCTTTGATCGATCAGGTCCACAAGTACCTTAGGTTGACTTTGTTGAGTTAATTTTTGGCATCAACAATACATATATGTGTGTATGTGTATATAGGTTTAAAATTTTAAAAAATACTAAAGTTTTTAGTACCTTCTGAATTCCAATATGTTGGGATTCGACCGATGAATGTCTCGACATATTGGACTTTTAATCTTGTCTTCTCCGGATTTGGAAGTACTGATCGATTAATAATTTCAATTTTCTTTCGGTGTCTGGCACGTTTACATATAACTTTTTGAATTACATGTAACTGAGATGTGGGTATACGTAGGTAGTAATCTTTATTGTCTGAGTTTATGACGCCTCTCAAAACGTGCAAGACGTGAAAGTGGTACACGAATTTAAAACTTAATAACCAAATTAAAAATGAAATAGAAATTTGTTTTTAGTTGTTATGTATTTTCAAAAATTAATTAAATAAATGTATAAATCATACATAAAAAATTAAAATATTTATCGGATGCACGTTTAACTATAAACTAATTACCGGTTTTATAATATACATATATCATTTCACATATTTAACAATATTTAATTTATTAATTTATATAATGTTAATAAAATTAAAATAATAAAAATTATCAACCAAATCAAAGGTTAATGATACATTTTCTTGTTTTAAACAACCAAAAAACTTGCCTTATTGAAACTCCCTCTCTCTCTCTCTCTCGCTCTCTCTCTCTCTCCTCTCTCTCTCTCTCTCTCTCTATAAATATATATATATAATTTAACATCAATAATTTTTATAAAAATCTTGGAATTTAAATTATTGTAACCATTTTTCAAAATCTTTTTACCCAAATAATCTTTTTCTCTCTCAATTTACCAAAATAACCAGAAGTTACTCGAAATACACACCGAAATACATAACCATCGAAGCACTTTTAATTCTGATTGAGAGTTACTCGAAATGCATCGACCCTACTCGAAATCATGTCCTTTTCGAGTAAGTTTCTATTTTTTCGAGTAGGTTTCATTTTGATCGAGTAAATATTTGTTTTATAACTAATTTCGAGTAAAATTTTTTTCTATATATCGAGTAAGTTTCTAATTTTCGAGCAAGTTTCAAAAAAATTCGAGTAGGTTTCTTCATTTTCAAATAGGTTTTGAGCAGGTTGAACTTTTTACTAGTAGGTTGTTTCATCCGTGAACCCACCTCCCCCAACCTCTCCTTCATCCATATAAATACCATCCTTCCCCCAAACCCTCCTTCCTTCATATAAACACCACCCCTCCCCCAACCCTTCCTTCCTCCATATAAATATCACATATAATTCTTTGATAGTTTGTTTTAGGTATCGTGTAAGATACGTTCGATAAAATATGCTTCGAAGACATTGAATTTGACAAGTTTGAAAAATGGTTCATGCTCGTAAAGTAAGTTTTTCATAATACGTTTTTTTACTTAAAAGTACAAATATATACTGTTACGTGTTTGTTATTATATATGTTCACATGTGTAGCTATGTATGGAAATTTTTTAATTATTTTAGATGTTAAATACCCGTAAATTTAACGTGATTCTTAACAAATGTATGACTATAACTTTAAAGTACAGATATATGTTGTTACGTGTTTGTTGTTATATATCTTCACATGTGTAGCTATGTATGGAAAATTTTAATTATTTTAGACGTTACATACCCGTATATTTAACGTCTTCGTACCAAATGTATGACTATAACTTAAATGGATTCCCCTACCTACCTGGAAATCCAAGAGATTGAGTGATTGGTCCCTCAACTTTAGAAAATGATGGCTTAGGTCCCTCAACTTTAGAAAGTGACGGCTTAGGTTCCTTAACTTTAGAAAATGACGGCTTAGGTCCCTCAAGTTTAGAAAATGACGGCTTAGGTCCCTTAACTTTAGAAAATGACGGCTTAGGTCCCTCAACTTTAGAAAATGACGGCTTAGGTCCCTTAAATTTAGAAAATGACGGCTTAGGTCCCTCGAATTTAGAAAATGACGGCTAAGGTCCCTCGACTTTAGAAAATGACGTTTTATGTCCCTTAAATTTAGAAAATGATGGCTTAGGTCCCTCAACTTTAGAAAATCACGGCTTAGGTCCCTCAACTTTAGAAAATGACGGCTTAGGTCCCTCAAAATTTGAAAATGACGGCTTAGTCTCTTTGTTTTACGAAAATGACGGCTTAGTCTCTTTGTGTTACAATGTAGGAAGATTTTACGTTCTCCTTCTTGGCGTTTAAAAGTCGCCTTACAATGATTGAAGATATTATGAATGTTTTGAGTTCCAATAATGACCAACAACTGGCGTTCAAACGTACACATTTCGGTCCATGGTTGGAGCTTGAAATGATTGGCCAGGATCCCATGTTAGTCAACATGTTTCTACAGAAAGAGGTTTTTGCTACAAACGCCCTAGCAAATCTTTCAGTTGGAAATACGCTGACTACGCACCACAACAGTCTGGATGCAATGGAGACTGCGAAGTCTGGGTTTGTAAAAACATGGAATCGTTGGTGAACGGGGAGATGATACCTATCTAATATCCAGATGAAGTCGAAAAAGCGGCCATGGACTTTCGCTTCAAGATGGCGGAGGTCTTTTATGCTCATGCATTACCAATTTCATATTCGTAGGTAGGATTTGTAAAATTGTAATAATTTTTTTTTACCAAAGAGAAGGAAAACTCTGAGGTGTTAGACCTCGAAAGATAGATAGCATCTATAGAAAAGGAATTGAATAAGTTGCAAACGAAGATCAAAAGCGATGGGGCATGATGAAGAAAATTATCAGCAGGTGCAAGAAATTAACCGTTTATAATGCACCTGTTGAGAATTTTCTTCAACATGCTCCATGCTTTTGATCTTCGTTTGCAACTCATTCAATTCTTTTTTTTATAGATGCTATTTACCTTTCGAGGTCTAACACCTCACAGCTTTCCTTATCAATATTTTCTTGACACTTTTTGGTGGAAAGAAATGGTAGTTACCTTATATATTCATATGGTATTATGGTAGTTACTACACCGCCAAATTAATTCAAAAATATATAATTAAATAAAAAAATAAAGAATATTGGTCTCACGGGGCGATTTTCATGGTGTAACTTGTTAAAATAAAAATGTATTTTTTAAACGTATTTTAATTGATATACGATTATATATGTTAATGTGTGATAAGGTTAATTTATTAACTGGATTTACGTCTTCGGTTAGAGTTTTTTATTTTCTTTCTTAGTAATTTTTAGCATTATTTAATTTGTGGGTAAATTTTGTGTTATAATGATATTTTGTATGGTCAAAACTTTATTATATTAGCTTAATCTCAATTAGGAGTATTTAGTAAAACAATTGGGCTAATTTTGTAATTTTCGGCCCATGGGTAAAAAGCCCAACCGAAAATGACTTAATCATTAAGCCAAGCTCAAGTTGTTGTGTTTTCTTGCTATAAATAGGACCATAGATGGAAGGAAAGATCATCTTTTCTTTTTGGCATCACTCTTTGGATGAAATTTTTTTTATTCATATCTCAAGATCGTAAAAGCTTTCATCTCGGATTCGTAAAAGCGTTCATCTCGGATTCGTACGTATTTTATATTTACTTGTAACATTTTATTTCATATCTCAAGGGTTCCAATGGCAAACTTGTCCTCGTTAACTAACTCAAGATTACAATGGTAAACTTGTCCTTATTTTACGTTTATGTTTCTCAAGATTAAGTTGGGAGCCAAGTTCATGGAAGAGCGCTTCCAGTTTAAAACGAAGAAATCATGCAAAACCAGATACTAAGCTGTATGCGAAATAAATCATTGCAAATAGTGTATGACTGCAAGTAGTGTGGGTGAACCGGGAGGTTTGTTTTTTGTTAAAAATTTGGTAGACCTACACACTTGTTCTAGTACCCAACTGAATCCTACCCACCGAAAGAAAAATATGGTGATGCTAGCCGTCAACTTCGGCCAAAGGACATCGTGGCTGATATGTACCAAACATACGGGATTACTCTTAGTTACCACCAAGCTTGGCGTGCCAGATGCAAGGCAGTAATACTGGTGAGGGGCACTCCGGAAGAGTCGTTTGAACGACTCCCTATGTATTTATATAATTTGGAGTTGCAAAATTAAGGTACACGCACGAAAATAAGGACGGATTCAAGGGGACGTTTTGAGTTGTGTTTCGTTACACTTGGTTGCGCGGTATGTATAGTAATATCTCATATATTTACCTATTAAATAATAACATTATTAAAAATAACAACAATTACATACACTCTTTGCAGATCCGAAACTTTTTGCATAACTTGCGCCATGTTCTTATAATAGACGTCTCCTATTTAAAGGGACGTTTCTTGGGTACAATGTTCTTGGCAGTAGACATGGACAGAAATGGTAACATTGTACCCATTGCTTTCGGAGTAGGCAGGTCCGAGACGATGAAGGACTGGACTTGGTTTTTGTCCAGGCTGAGAAAATGTATCGGAGCACCGGAAGGGTTGGTGTTTATGTCCGACAGGGCTGCTGCCATCAACGCTGCAATTAGCGCTGTGTTTCCCACGACCGGTCATGCAATATGTTGTCGACATTTGGAGATGAACGCGAAAAGCACGGACAAACGTATTAAATTATACAAGTCAACATACTGGAAGGCTTGTAGAGCGTACACGGAGGTGGAGTTTGACAGACACATGAATGCACTCTGATTTCAAGTACCTGAAGGAGCTTGAGTTATGGACAATGCTGGTAAGGAGAGGTGGTCGAACGCACATTTTCCTGGTATACGGTTTGATATTATGACATTAAATTAAAAAATAGTGCAAAGTCGGTGAATGCACTCTCCCGTTTTGCACGTAGATTACCGATTGTCGGACTAATGGAGTTCTTCCGAGATTTTCAACAACATTGGTATCTAGTTCGACGGGAAAAGGGAGGTTGATAAACTTTGAACTTATACATAATTGTTTTTTCGTCTTCTTTATAAAATGAATGTAACACAATTTACACATATTTGTAGATCAAATGCAAAACACACTCACACCAAAGGCGGAGGAGATAATTCATAAAAGAACGGGAATGTCTACAACATAGAGGGTATGCAGGCTTGGATATGATCGTAACTACGCAGTAGTCGATATGCAAAATAGCAAATGTACATGTCTTGAATGGAATAAATCTGGGTTACCTTGTGGTCATGCCATTGATGCTGCAAGACATAAGGGGGGTACAGATTGTAGCCATTTGGCTCGGTATTATTTCTGCTCCGAAACCTATCGGTCAACATATCGAGAGATGATAATGCCAGCTGGACCCCTGAATCATGGGTCTTTCCAGACGTCCCCCTTATGCCATGTCATCCACCGTTAATAACTAAGAGACGTGTCGGGAGACCACATAACAACGATCGACGTCCATCTCAGGGTGAAGGTCCCATTCAGAGAAGATGTGGACGGTGTGGAGCAGTAGGACATACTCAAGGAGAATGTTCAATTCCTGCCCCTCCAAGCATGCCTAGGAGTAGAGGTTCAAGTAGTCAAACATTTGATAGCTATGACCTAAACATTGATTTTCGTTGATGTTAAGTAAACTAAACTAGTGGTCTTTCTTTTATGGTAGAATTGCTTATATTATCTACTCGGTCGAGTTTGTTAAGTATCATTATTACGTCTGTCTTAAATAAAATATATTAATTAGTATTAAATTAATATTATTAATTTATAAAATTTGTATTTTTAACTAAAAATAATGTATTTAAATAATTGAAAACAATGAAAATATAATTGGGTTTGAAAGAACACAAAGTTGGATGCTCTAAAAGTATGATAAATTCAAACATCATTTTATTAAGAACACGGAAACGATACATTGCATCAATAATAAACAAGCACATCAAAATCCTTAGAGAGATCTAGTGCGGATAAAGATGCTTGATAGGAGACGATCCACTCAGACTTCTTGTTGATAAGCTCCTCCAGTTCTGTGTACCTTTGTTTCATGAGATTGATCTTCGACTCATCTTTACATATTTCACGTTGTAGGGCCTTTCGCAGGCGCTTCTTTTCTTCAAGTTTCGCCTCTAATTCTACTTGAGCCTTCCGGGTATCTACCCATTCCTCTGCCAACCTCTCAATTTCTTCGTCTGCCTCGTGACACGAGGCCTTGAGTTTTGAAGGCATTACTTGACTCGCCGGAGGGTTTTGATCACGATCCACAAAGTACCTGTCTGAATAGATTGTTGGAGTATCGCCGTTATGCGTCCTCCTATATTTCCTCCATGCAGCATTGTATTCCTCTCCTTCCTCATCTGTTATTGGATGGTAGGCCCTAGTTCTGCCAAAGTTATTCCATTCCTCTTCCGTTTGTGGCGCTTTCCAGCTAAGCCGGAACCTTCCATCGTTCAAAAGTTGTGTGTTACGTGAGACTGAAGAAGTTCCAACATGATTAACTGATCTCTTACCTCGGTTTCTACACATTTTTCAAATAAATTAGAAGAGATAAAATTTGTTGTGAGAAATATAAGTTTGAAAAGGTGGATAGAGGTTTATATATAAGTAATAGGTTGGGGGGGGGGAGGGGAGGGGGGGGGGGTTGTGTTCACGGACGAAACTTACAAACCTACTCAATGTTTATTCCTTACACATAAAACCTCTATGTTTATTCTGATTCCTTACACAATGCCAAAAATACAAAAACCTACTCAAAAATTCTGAAACTTATTCGAAACCTGCTCAAAACCTATTCGAAAATGAAGAAACCTACTCGAATTATTTTGAAACTTACTCGAAAATTAGTAACTTACTCGATATATAGAAAATTTTACTCGAAATTAGTTATAAAACAAAATTTACTCGATCAAAATGAAACCTACTCGATCAAAATGAAACCTACTCGAAAAAATAGAAACTTACTCGACAAGGACATGATTTCGAATAGGTTTGATTAAATTCGAGTAGGGTTGATGCATTTCGAGTAACTCTCAATCAGAATTAAAAGAGCTTTGATGCTTATGTATTTCGGTATGTATTTCGAGTAACTTCTGGTCATTTTGGTAAATTGAGAGAGAAAATGGTTATTTAGGTAAAAATATTTTGAAAAATGGTTATAATAATTAAATTCCCTAAATTTTATCAGATACGAATGGTTTACTATTATTGCATGTATTATTACATTTCTTATTCTATACACGATTACAAAACTAACCATCAAAATATTGTTTAGTTAAAAATTAGATGGTCTAATTAATCAATTCTAAAATTTAATAAACATATTACAAATTAAGGAAGTAAAAAATATATTGTTATTTTTTATTTTTTGTGTTTTTTAAATATGTATAGTATAATGTTCTTTTATATCCTTAGTTTTGTAATTATTAAATCTCATACATTGTTGCATCCTAAAGATTATGAGTTCTATAAGGTTTTGTAGTAAGCTAATCAATCACACATTATGTTCGAAGTGGTCTTTTTCTGTAACCAAAACAATTACTTGTATTTACCTAATACATTTCATCAAACAAGTACAATTTAATGGCATGAGAACTTACAACAAACAGGTAGCATGCATTTAAAGTAAAATTCATATTTTGCTAGCATATTTGTTACGTGCCTTCTTAGTCGTTGGGATAATGAAGTTTTGAAGACAGAAAGATAAGATGTTGGCAGTCTTGATTTAAAAACACAGCACCACAAGCGTGTAATACAATTGTGTCGATCCACTATGATTTCTAAATCTGAAGATCTTCAAAAATGAATTTGATGAACCAATGTGGATCCACTTTGATCATTAACAACAAACTATGGTTTTTCTAATCTCACTTATTGATTTTCAAGATGTCTTGATTCAACTTCTTCTATGGGGAATTGAACGAATCGTCTAAAGCGTAACATGTGTAGTATTTATACACAAATAATGGTGTATTCATGATGCACTAAAAAGGTAAATCACTAAACTTAATAAAAATATTAATATTTTTAATTAGAATTAAATTGAATAAACTAAATTAAATAAAATATTTTAAATATTATAAATACGCATTGAATGAAATTTATATATTACTTATAAAATAAATTAAATGTTATATAAAGGTTATATTCAAAAACATTGATTGTTAATTAAATAATGTTTTCAAAAACTAAAAAAGAATAAAACTCAAGTGTTTGAATATACATTAAAATCTGTTAATGATAAACGGAAAACATAAAATACTCGAAATTAAATCATTATATGATGATTAAGAAGAAATATACTAAACATATTAAAATACTGACAACTTTGGGTGGAAAATACAATCCAACATAATGTTGAAAGAATAATCACCAACTTATTCAAACTACACTAAACAAAACTATCAATCGTCAAAAGTTGAGATAATCACTTAATCAAACACTAATAAATTGTCCTCATCATCAGCGAGTATAAACTTCCTTTTGCGAGTAGTGGTTGGAGTAGCATTCTTAGACAGCTCAGTTAGATTAGTAGCATCTGAATTCTCAATGTTACTCAGAATAGTCTCATACATCACATGAAAATCATATAAGAAAACAAACAAAATAACTTAAATATAAGGAAACAAACATGGCATTTTATATTTAAAAAAACTAACCGTGGTTGCATCAACATGCTTGTATTTTTTCTCCAAATCATAATCCGGATCAAAAACCTTAAAGCCGGGATAGATATCGCTGTCCTGTTTGATATTATAATCAGATAATTGCAGGCCTAACACAAACTTTTGCCCACAAAGGGAAGTAATTCACGGGGTAAATCGTCCTTGTTCGTATCAGATTTGTTTAAAAGCTTCAAAGCAGAAGAGTCTACCATCCTCTCAGCAAGTTTGTGAAGCACAACACAATTGACAACATCGGTGTCATCCCAAACACACAAATGTAATTTGAACCTGATCACAAATATAACACCTGGAAAATTCTAATAAAAGGATTTAATTATACTTGTAAGGCTCATCCGGTTGGAACAATTAATTATCTGGATTAAATCAAATGTTCATGCATTTTTGGTGTTTCAAAAGTAAATATTAGAGATTTAAAGGTTGGTTTATGATTTGATTAAGTCTAGATGTGTTTCAGGCTTGAAATAGGAGTTTTCCGGGCAAATTCAGTCGACTGAGCGGGTGACCAGGCGGCCACACCCGCCTTCCCAGCCGTACACTTAGTTGTTTGGGCGGAATTGAGAGTTGGGCGACATTCGAGGTCACGTATGACGCATGGAAAGGTGCCAAGCCTATTCCGATCACCTCCACAACACCGGGCAACATTTGAGGCTGCATGCGACGTACGAAAAGGCGCCCGGGTCTTGTTAGCGGCTCTACGGCGCGGGCAGCTTGTGAGGCTGCCTAAGCCGCACGAAGGGAGGCACGAGGTGGTTCGGGCGACGCTCTCGGGGACGGGCGACTTTGTTGGGGCGACCTAAGGCGCCTAAAATGTGGCCCCAGCCTCTGTTTGCTGCTGATTAATGCATTTAAGCGGGTTCTACCTCATATTTCACCAAGACACTCAGTATACGATTTTCACCCAGAGAAAACCCTCTCCACATTTATTACGGTGTTGGTGCATTACATCACTATTTCTATCATCTTGGGAGCATTTATTGAGCATCAAGCCTAGGGATTTCGGTTTGGAGCTTCAAGTGTTCAAGTTTTTCACCTACTTCATCATCTTCTCCATATTTGGAGTTTTCTAAGGTTTACCTAACCTTAGCATCGTGAGTTCAAATCCAAACTTTATAAATTCAAATACTTGTTATAATTGTTGTATTTACTGATCTTAAACTTATGATTTTCAAGTATGTTTGTACTTGGGTTAAGTTTGGAAGTTTTAGGTCTAAATGAGAAATTTGGGTATTTTGTTATGGGTGATGAAATGAGTATCATAAATGGTTTATAACACTTGGAAAGGTTCTATGAGGAGTTAATCTTTGATTTTGGTACTAAAATGGTCTGACCTAATTTTCGGTAAAACACGTATTTCAAAAGGGAAATGTTTATAACAAGGTTTTTAGTGTTTGGAACATATCAATACGTCTCGTCTGATGTATTTGATTATTAGACTAGTGCGTTATGGATCCATAGGCATAAGAGTCGGTATTTTAATGTGTGAAGAATAGAACGAACCCACTTTTAAATTGGAAATATGCATTGTGATAAACTGTGTAATTTCCAATCGATCCTTTCACTCTGTCGGAATATGCATTGTGGTTAGCGTGCAATTCTCAAGGCTTGAGCTTATGTGCACAAATGACTAAATATTGTATTGTTGTTGATGTCAATTGCTACCAGACCTTTATGTGCCGCTCTATAACATTGGTTTGTGGCAAACTTGGAGTTCCGTCACAACTAATGGTAATATCGAGTCTCCCCCGATTGTTTTAAAAAGTCCCTTGCTCACCAAGAGTAAGCTTTCAAGTTAAGTTAAATGGGATAAAGCATATTGCACCTTCATTTACAATATTTTACTGCTTTATCCATATAACTGTTTGTACTTACTAAGGCGTAAGCCTAACACTTGATCTTAAATGTTGTTTAGCAGATGATCGGGCTAGGGGGATTCTTAGAGAGGAGCGGTGTGGCGTGCCGGTGAAGGCACTCTTTTTTGGGAATACACTTTAGAGTGTAATTATTGGAGCAAATAGAATCGTCATTTTGGAGATATTAGCAATACCCGAACATGATCTATGTTCATGTTTATATAGATTAATATGTTGTTGTTTAGTATCCGTTTTCTGTTGTAAACTCCCATACTCATTCCTCATTTATTGGGTGATTTTATATATTTCCGCATTTATTATTCGGTTTAAATTTGCTCTAATTTTTAGGGTGTTACAACAAATGGGGTGAATGATTAAATATGTGAATTATGAAAACGGTAGCAAGCGTTAAAAAGTTTTGAGTATTTACAATGTCAAAGAATTTACGTACTCAACATTGCAAGAAGCACACATGTAGACATTGTCAATATGATTGACTTTTCTACAACATCCCTGACGACCTAAATAGAAGCACCCATATTGTGTCTCAATATGTTCAATAACTCCGAAGATAATTATTATGTATCCTTACGTACGTCAAATAAGAGGAGGTTAGTGTAAAATCATAAAGTGTTTGACCAAAATACATAAAACGATGGAATAATTGTTTTTCGACATTTTAATGTATTACCTTTGGTTTGTTGTTCCACTATGCCTGCAACAACTGTTGAATATTTATCCGATTCTCAAAGATCTCTTCTTCCACTGTTTTCTTCGCATTATCGGAAGACACCCCCAAGTGTAGTTGAGGATAAACATTAGCAAATATGTCGGCCAATGCCAACACGTAGTCGGTGTTGAGATTAACATATACTTTGCTTGCACTGAAAGTTGCTAAGTTTAGGACACCTAGCAAATGTATATTATATGGAAGTTGGTTAAAAAATGTAAGCTTTAAGGATATATTCTAAAAGAATATGAAAGAGATTACCCTGAAATTTTTTGACTCGAGTAGAAGTAATTATGATTATTGATGTGAAGTTTTATAGGAGTCACCAAACTTTTCGACAAGAGCTCCACATAAAGTAGTTGTGCATGTGACATTGCTAAAGTAAATGATAAGAGCAATAGGAAGTAGTTAACCACCATTTCAAATTAGTTTCTAAAAGAAGAGGAAACAACAATTTAACTTGTAAGATTACTTACAATTCCGATATTATGTCCAAATCTCTTTTTCGGAACCCACCCTCACAATCTCAACATGTCCGACGGCGGTTAAACAACCAATAATATCTAAAAGAAAACCAAAAAAACGTAAATCAATCAATTGAAACAAGAAAAATTAAGAAATTATTTTTACATATCCGTGAGTACGTTGTCATCATTTAAACGGTCATTAACTGTTTTCTCACTTGCAAATTGGAACCCATGCATAAGGATAGAAGGAATATTGATATCAACTTTTTCCACCTTGGTTAACAGTGTAAATATAATCTTCAATTTTGAGTAAATCATCTTGAAGGCTCTAGAATTCTCAACAACCTTGAATTTTTTTAAAACATACACATTTCCTTCTTGCAACAAATAGTTAAACTTATTGACCAAGTTCTTCCTTATCGTTGCTGTCATGAGAGACTCCTACAAAAGAAAGGAAAACAAAACAATTAACCAAAACATACTTTGGTAATACATAATATAACGATAGCAATAAAGTAACATACATTTTCATCAATCAATACCGTGTCCAAGCTAATCTATTCCCCATTTCTCTTTGTATTCAAAGACTCCCACAACCTACATATCCTAACTTTTACAAACCAACTTTCATTATTCAACACCAAGTTTTCTAATCCAACAAACTCCATATTTAGAAAGATTTGTAAGCAAAAAAAGTTGTATGAGTAAATAACAAAGTAACAATATATAATATATAATCTTGTGTGTATATAGTATAAACAACTATTAATACATATTCATAAGTTTTGCATTTAAATGTATTTAAATGTCATTTAAAAATTTGAATTAATGATGTAAATGTTACAAATTCATATAATTAAACAAACATTCATTAAGACAATAATAGTAACCAAAAATGGAATTAAAATCAATTTAATAGTTTAAGTTAATGATGTGAATGTTTATTATCATAACCATCATTTTCCAAATAATTAACATTGTGAAGTAATTAAAAGCTTAAAATTTTGTAACATGGTTAAAACATCATGTAAAGCGCCAGATTTAGAAATTTAAGTGAGTTTGTGTTATGATGTTGCTAAATGTGCCTTAGACAACACAGATGTATGTGGATACAGGTAAAAGTAAAAAAGTAATAGCAATAAAAAAAAAGTTGTAGACTGTTTAGCAAACCAGAAAAAAGAGCAAATGTGTTTAGACTAAGCTTTGTTAGTTTTATAGCTTCCGGACAAATATCCCTTTCTTAGTTTTATAGAAAAAGAAACAAATGACTTTTTGCAAAAAATCACTAGGTTGGTTGCCCCTTTTATAAGTGAATCTATGATATATTCTTTTTATTGTGAGAGAATCTAGCATATCAAAAGTTGTTCTCATTATATTGTAAATCATTTACTTTCTAGTGATATTATTGGCTTTTTTACAGGAAGTTTTGTTGGCAACATTAGCACTAAACTGTTCATTTTTTGAACTTTATATATATATATATATATAGAGAGAGAGAGAGAGAAAAGTTCAAATGCAAACTCAAATTTTGTTGTGAACGTGAGGACAAATGAGAGTGCGACACGTGTCTAAATGTAGATTATTCAGATTGAATAATCAAATAAATATTCAGACTGAATAAAACTGAAACATAGTGTTTATTCAGTCTGAATAATGCATATTGAGACTGAATAGGCATTATTGAGACTGAATAAACACTATATTCAGTTTTATTTAGTCTGAATATTTCTTTGATTATTCGATACGTGTCGCCCTCCTATTTTTCCTCACGTTCACAACCAAATTTGAGTTCGTACTTGAGCCCGCCCCTATATATATATATATATATATATATATTTCCAGGTCAGTTTTTGCAAACATTTTACTTACATAACCAGAGTAATTTCAAAAGTTACTACTTCCACCATTATAGACAATAATTAGATTAGAATCCATGGCGATATATGTTTATTAGTGAAAGTTTTGAGTTCTTGACCCTCGGTTTGATGAATAAAAATATGGGTTTATAATGTTGTCGTTGATTACGTATGCAGGGTTCAAAGAAGGATATGGGTGTAATACTTTCAATGAAAGGTGTGGCAACCTGGTGTTGATGCTTTAGAGGAAGGTGAAGAACTCGGTGTGTTCCTCCAACTTATAATTCATTTCATGCCTACCACATTGGCTTAGTTGGCACTTTTTAAGGTTTATTACAAAACTCATTATGCATAGTATTCCAATGTTTTATAGATTGTTCATCAACCCTCATACCCTTTTGTGTATAAATGTTTTGAGCTATGTAGCTCTACACATATGTTGTATTGGAGAATTAAGGATGGTGAAATGGAGTTGGATGATAATTTTAAGCAAGTCTATGTGTAACATCCACTCTCCTAAATATACTTACCTTGTAATTCTAAATATGCATTATATGTCAAAGAATGCTTTATGTGTTAATTATGTTTTAAAAAGAAAATGAGAGTTTTGCTAAAATCTAAGTGTTCTAGTGAGCTATAAGTTGAACTCATAGTTGGAATGAGATGTAGAAGGTAAGGTTGGTTCTGACACCTCATAAATGACTTAATTAGATGATGTGAGGGTTCAAAATACAAAGTGCATTGCTTAATTGGAAATTGGGTAGGTAACTAGAATGCCTAAATGGGAAAGATCTACCCAAAACTTGAACGAATGATCTAAATGGTGATGTAATGGTTGGAACACCTTTGAATAAGTTAATATGAAGTGTTAGAAGTGTCGGAAGTCGAATAAGTCGTGTATATTGCATTTTATCCACGTTTTACAAAGTACGTTGCTATTTCGGTATCTCACGCGCACGAAACTCAAACGGTGGGTGTTTTATGGGATGTTAAGATTTGGAACTAAGTTTTAGACCTATTAGAAGTTGTTGGAGGTGTCGGAAAACTTTCACGAGATTCCGAGCCCAAAATAAAATACGACAAAATTGCAAAGGAAAGCATAACGCGTACAAATATAAAAACTGCTCTTTTTGGAAGATCTTTTCTGGAATTTTCTTTATTGGAAGTTATATATTACCTTATTACGGACGCGTAGGCGAAAATCTCATCGAAAACGGAGGTCCGAGCGAAAAGTTATGACATTTTTAGTGTTTGATGGTCAAATGGGTCAAAACCGGGTCAAACCCCACCCAACTCGGTTTTAATGGGTAAAAATGCGAAAATAAGCTCATTTTCACCCCAAATCAGTTCCTGAAACATTACACACATTCAAGGTGCGATTTACACACACTTAAGCCCAACCACACTCAATTCTTGGAGAATCAAAGCTTGAGTTGATGAATTCTTGATGTTTATTGAAGATTTCAAAGGTATATCTCCATTCTTGATTATATGTTTTATTGAGTTCTTCAAACTTTGAAATTAGGGTTGCATATTGAGGATTATGAGTTGAAATCTTGATATTATGTAGGATAGATGTCAAATATTGTAGAAATCCTGATTAACTTCCAAGAAATAGATGTTTATACAAGTTTAGTTTGAGAAAGTTTGACTTTTGATAATCAACATTGTATAATGATGAAATAGGTGGATGCTTGGTAAATTAATGGTGTACTCATGATGATTTTGTATAAGTTATGGTCATATAAGACTAATATATGAATTTGGTACAAGATGGTTTGAGATTTATCTTGAAATTGTGAAATATAGTTTTTTTTTCGAGTTTGAAAGTCATGTTGCCGCTCTGTTTTACAAAATTCGTATAAAATCATAGAAAAATCACAAAAATATAAGGTCAGTGGCATTGGAAAGATAAGAAAGAGTACTACAAATTGTATTTGAACACTACTCTGTGATTCTGAGGTTTTGTAGGGTAAATCAATGCTTGAAAACAAAGCTGTACATGAGATTTTAAAGTGTAATTGTCTTATTGTAAAGAGATTAGATGGAGTAAATGGTAATATTTGCTTATGATACTTGGTATGTATACTCCACAAATTGGGAGCTTGTGACAAGTATTTTCACTTTGGAAACTCGAAGTTGGATTGAGGCTTTCGGTTTGGATCCACCGAATAAATTAAGCAACACTGTGAGTTTATGTGGACATATGCGTGTACTCTGTGATTATGGAGGTTTGTGTGCTTTCTATTTCATCCATGATTTATGTTAATTCTTGAGTATCCACTGAAAATGTATTATTGCTTGTATGGTCTTATGGTACGTTTTGGGCGCCGATTGTCAACATCCCATGGATTCGGGTGAGACAATCGGAGGGCTGCCGTACTCATTGCCCAGTGAGAGTCAGGGGGTGAGTATAGGACTTCGGCACAATCCGGGATACGGAGGGCAGATTCGGTGCCAAGTCTTATGTTTGTGTATGAAGTTAATTGATATTTGACCTTGCATGATATTGAGTATGCTTTTGATTGTATTGATGTCATTCTATATTGAAAATTCCTTTGTGATTCCCACATTGAAAGTACATTGCTATATATGACATCGTATACTATAAATACGTTGTTGTATCGTTATACGAACTTTCTTTCAAGTCATTTTCCGTTTCTTGTATGTACGTTCATTAATCGCATTGTAACCACATATATCCATATGAATTCACTAAGCTTTATAGCTTACCTTTTAGTGTTTTCAACTTTTCAGGGCAAGTTGGCAAATGTAAGAACAAGGTTGGGTGATCGATTAGGGAATTGACGTGTGAAGCCTACTTTTGGTATAGTATATGTTATGCTTTTGTGTTATATATAGTTTGAACTTTCCGGGTAGACATGTCCCCAATGATTATGTCATGGTTTGTTATAAAATTGTTAAGCCTTAAATTATGTATTACGGGTTGTAAATTGTTATCCCGTATTTTCAGGTTTTTGAAACTGAATTAATTTAATGTTGGTTCGGTAAGTGTTGGATTAGTAACCTCGGAGTTACACTATGGGCTGTTATTTGTTCTGTTGTTTGTTCAAGCTTCTGGAAATGTCTTGGAGGGATAAATCTATTGGTTTATATTGTTGTTTTGGACGTGCTCTTGATTTTCATAGTCAAGTATTGGTTTTTTTCCCTTTTGTGGCTGCTGCATTTCGATTATTTTTTTTGCCAAACTGCCTTATCTTTATGATTGTTGATCCATACCCAGACTATGCAACAACAGATGTCGGTTTCTATTTTACCAGGTTCTGTTTGTTGTTGAGGTGTTATTGGCTTTTAGTCTTAGGTCGATTTTGGCTTCGATCGATTCTAAGTTGATTTTCTTTGGAGATGATATAACAGCTTATGATAGATTTCCAGGTCCACATTTGGTCCTTAGATTAGATATATTGATGTTTTCGATGGTGTTGATTGGGATGGATTAAATATTAGTTAGGAGTTTCTTTTCTTTTTTCTGTTTTTGACATGACTGGGATTGTCTAGATGGTTATTTATACTCCTATAGATTATAGTCAGGTTTTCCTTCTCATTCTGTAAATGAAGTGGATAAGCGAATTTTACCTCTTGTTAACTGCATTGGTAGTTGTTGGGTCACCGGTGATTTGTTGATGACTCCTCAATTTCTGCCTTAGTCAATATATCTTGAATTCTAGGTTCTTGAAGAAGTCTGACCAAGTTCAACAAGTTCAGCGAATCAAAGACTAGTTGATACCTAAGGAAACATATCAACATTTGTGGAAAATAAAGATATGAACACCGACCCTCTACAAGACTTATGCTCCGAATTCAACAAGCTAATCATCCATCCGATGAAGGACTATCCGATCGTCCAATAGAAGGATTATCTGAACATAGCATCGGTGGAAAACCAGGTTATCGGATGATGTGATTATCTCAACCGTCTATTGGTTGCCCGAGGATAGAAATGGTGGAAACCGCGACCCGTTGCCTCTAAAGAGGCAAGAACCTTGGTATAGAGAATACGCCACAATCAACCCACCAAGTTGATTGATAAGTATTGAACGCCACAAGCTAAAAGAGTTGATAAGTTCTAAAGTTCTTAAAGAACAAAAAGAATTAAAAACTCACAATTTCATTCAAAATCAAAGGTGTTTTCAAATGATTACATTAGAGCTCTATTTATACTTGAGAATATAAGCACTACTACTTATCTAGATAATCTATCAAATAAGTAAAGTCACTTATCTCTCTTTGTAACTCGTTGAAAGACTTTAATGGAAGCAACCTTCAAATATCTTGGCTTAAATATCCTCATAATGATAGGAACCTTCAAAATGCCTTACAATTCAATGAGATGAGTTACTTTGAACTTGGATCTTTTATTGGGCAGATTCTTGGACGAGGATTATGCTTTATTTTGGGCTTGAAACGTTCTTGGATTGTAGGAATAAGATTACTCTACAAGTGGGCTTTGATTTGAGTCCATTTGGACTTGAAATGAGTGATTTATGCCTAAAACATGGGCCATATGTGGACATGGCCGAAATTGCTTGGGCTTGACTGATTTATTGATGAAATAATCTCTTCTTGGGCTACGAATACTAAGGCTAGTCTTGGCCTTTAATTCGGATCAAAAGTAGAAGCTTTCCTCGGCTACTTCATGACAAAATAGTTGATTGTTGTCGACAGGATTTTATCAACCCATGAAGAGCATCGTTGAATTTCTTGGATCTAGATCTTGTAATTGGTCCAATAAATCTTGTAATTGGTCCAATCTTCCATCTCAATTGATCTTCGTCATTCGGTTCGTTGGATGGGCTCTCATCATTTCCCCTCTTTTGAATGTGATTTGCCCTCAGATCATCACCTACATTAAAAGGGCTCAAATCAGATACATTAAAGACATCATGCACATTATACTGAACAGGCAAGTCAAGTTTGTAAGCATTGTCAATAATTTTTCGTATGATTTGGAAAGGCCCATCTCCCCTTGGCATCAACTTTGACTTCCACTTAGTTAGAAATCGTTCTTTTCTCAAGTTAAGCCACACCAATCTCCGGCCTCAAAAGTGACTTTTCTTTTGCCCTTGTTCGCTTGTTGTTCATACTTCTTGGTGCGCTCCTCGATGTTGCTTATGACCGTCTCATGGATTTGTTTGACAAATTCTTCTTTCTTTTTGCCATCTAAGTTCAAATGTTCAGTAACAGGTAAAGGAGTTAAATCCATTGGAGTTAATGGCTTAAAACCATACACAATTTCAAATGGTGAAAACGTGGTAGCAGAATGAACATGATGATTATATGCAAACTCAACATGAGGTAAGCATTGCTCCCAACTTTCGACATTTTTCCCAATTATTGATTGCAACAAAGTACCAATAGTGCGATTTACAACTTCTGTTTGCCCATCAGTTTGGGGGTGACAAGTTGTTGAAAACAAGAGTTTAGTTCCCAATTTCCCCCACAAGGTTTTCCAAAAGTAACTCAAAATTTGGTGTCTCGGTCCGAGACAATGGTTCTTGGCATGCCATGCAACCTAACTATCTCTTTGAAAAACAAATCATAAATATGGGATGCATCGTTAGTTCGGTTGCATGCTATGAAATGAGCCATTTTCAAGAACCTGTCAACAACCACAAAAATAGAGTCTTTACCGATTTTGGTTCTTGGCAAACCTAACACGAAATCCATTGAAATATCATGGTTCACTTGGTATAGGCAAAGGAGTATATAAACCATGAGGTTGAACCTTAGATTTTGCCTTTTTGCAAATGATACATCTTTCACAAATTATTTTCACATCAACCTTCATTTTTGGCCAAAAAAAATATGTTGGACCTAGCATGCCTTTTGTTTAATTTATGTTGGCCCTTTAAGAACTTCAAAGACTCGTGATCAGAATGTATTATAAATTCTTTTGGCCCACAAATAATGTTGCCATGTTTTCAAAGCACGAATCAAAGTCGCCCCATTTAATTTTTCACTAAAGTAAACCAATAGTTTTGCTTCTTGCATCAAAATAGCCCCAATACCAACAACAGATGCATCACACTCGATTTCAAAGGTTTTATCAAAGTTGGGCAAAGATAACAAAGTAGCATGAGTTAATTGAAATTTAAGTTGTTCAAAAGCTTCCTCTTGTTCTTTAACCCATTTGAAACCAACATTCTTTTTAATGACTTCGGTGAATGGTGATGCTAGAGTGCTAAAGTTTTTAACAAATCTACGATAAAAACTTGCAAGACCATGGAAACTTCTTACATCACTTACACTCTTTGGAGTTGGCCAATCTTGGATGGCCTTGACCTTTTCTTCATCAACAGAAATTCCTTGTGAACTCACCATGTATCCAAGGAAAACAACATGGTTGGTACAAAAGGTGCATTTCTTGAAGTTTGCAAAGAGCCTTTCCTTTCTAAGCACACTCAAAACAGAAGTTAGATGTTCAAGATGATGATCCAAACACTTGGAGTAAATTAAAATATCATCAAAGTAAACAACCACATTTCCAATGAAATCTTGCAAAACATGGTTCATTAATCTCATGAAAGTACTAGGAGCGTTAGTTATTGATTTCTAGAGGTAAGACCATCGGGGACTGAGCTCATTGATTTCCATAGGATGGTCGCCGAGTGAGTGTATCCAATAGATAAATATCGGATATATATATATATATGTATATATATATATATCTAAATAAAGCATATCGAGTTCACCGATGAGGAAGTTGAATCTGGCTTCATCAAGTGCTTTTTTGAAGACATCGGCTAGTTGATAGTCAGTTGGAATGAAATGAAGTTCCACATCACGTTTAGAGACATGATCTCTTAATGAGTGATATCTAATATCAATATGATTTGATTTTGAGTGGAGAACTAGATTATTTGCTATTTCTATTGCACTTGAGTTATCACATAGTATTGAGATTTTTGAGTAAATCTGATCATAATCACGAAGTTGATTTTTCATCCACAATATTTGAGTACAACAACTCCCAGCTGTAACATATTCGGCTTCAGTGGTGGAGGTTGAGACTGAGTGTTGCTTCTTACCTGATCAGCTGAAAAGTTTCCCTCCAAGAAGTTGGCATCTCCCAGTAGTGCTCTTTCGATCTATCTTGGAACCTGCAAATTCAGAATCCGAATACCCAATAAGATCGAAACCTGAGTCTTTGGGATACCAAAGACCCAAATTCATGGTACCTTTTAGATACTTGAAAATTCGTTTAACTGTAGCCAAGTGAGAGTCCTTGGGATTGGCTTGATAACGAGCACAAAGACAAGCAGCAAACATAATGTCTGGTCTACTTGCAGTACGATAAAGAAGAGAACCTATCATACCCCAATAGTTGGTAACATTGACTGATACACCATCAGGGTCTGAATGAAGTTTAAGAGAAGGAGCCATTAGAGTCTTCATTTGTGTACAAGAGTCAAACTGAAACTTTTTCAAAAGGTCTTTAATGTATTTACTTTGATTTATGAAAATGTCTTCTGGAAGTTATTTGACTTGTGGACCAAGGAAGAAAGTAAGCTCACTCATCATGCTCATTTCATATTTACTTTTCATGAGTGAGCTAAAATCATCACACATAGATTCATCGATGGCTCCAAAAACTTTTTCTATGCTCATTCAACCTACACATGTTTTCGGCTAGTACCCGATGGTCTACCTCCAAATAATTTTGGCGAGTCTCCGATGGTTTACCTCCAAATAATTTCGGCGAGTCCCCGATAGTTTATCTACGAAAGGTAGCAAAACCTTTCAAATTCATATCTTGATGACCTAGTTTCTTCATCCTTATCCTTACGACGTACGACAAGTCATATGTGTCAGGTCATGCGCCGGTTTTAACCCTGCAAACCTTTCGAATATTGTCCTTTCAATCTCCAAAAACCATCATTACATTTTTTATTTCTATTTTTTCAAACCCATATATATGCTATAACCGTTCCCACATTTTCTTTTTCTCAAATGGCGTCCGCATCCGCTGCTTCAAAATCCTCATAAGCGACAGCTGTTACTGCCCTTACTTGCGAATCACTTACCTTCCCTGCATGCAACCACATTGCAAGATTTGCACTCGATGTTGCTCATCCTGAGTTCAATGAGTTTCATGGTTTCTTCAACGAACTCCTTTGCAATAAGCGTTTACTGCTCAAACCAAAATGAGCAAGTTCCTACACATACAATGAAATAATGAAACAACAAAAGAGGTAACTACTTCTGTTCTTTCAATTGAGGAACCTGACCTTACCTTTAATGTTGAAGTTCTTCGCAAAATGCTTTACATTCCCACTTACACTCCTTATGATGATTTTCCTCTTGGAAATGAACATATAGCAGTGGTTAATACCCTTAACTATTTATCAGATACGAAGGCAAAAGCTAACTCAAAGGTCCCGGACCCCTTCTGAAGAAAATATGGGTGGCATTTGGAGTTTCTTTTTTTTTTCCATCTTATCCATTGTTTAAGCAAGAAGATTGGTGGGTTTGATCAGTCCCCTTCTTACCTCACCGAACTGCCCTATTCTTTCAATGAAAGATTGACTATGTTGTGTATCTATTCAAGGAAATAGTTTCTACTCTTGCTTCTCCTCGCCGATCATAGGTACTCTTTCAACGTTTCTTCTCTTTAATTATCAAACACAAATGAGGAGATAAACTTAAGAAAAATGAAGATATCATCTATGACCTTCAAGTCCATCAAATCATCAAGATGGTACTTCAGAAAGGAACTTTGGCCACCTATAAGCCACTTCGGCCAGGTATGATAGCCATTGCCCAAAATTCTACCATCGGATGGGGTGTTTCCAAGGAAACCCTTCGGAGACCTCCAGCAACATCGGAGGCTCTGACTCCAGAAACTGTTAAAAACCCTCCTATCTCCTCTGTGCCCTCCAAACAGGACAATTGTATTTTTGGGTACCCGAACTGAACCTTCATCAACTTAGTCTTTAGTTGATGAGGATGACTTGCATCCCTCCCAAATCCAAGGCCCCTTTTCTCCACCACCCGAGTTCATTGATCTCGTGGTTAGCCCCACTCCAGATGAAGGTACATCAAAACAAGGTGTATACGAAGGAGCCACCCACTTTGCCGATTTCTTATACTCCGACACTTCATCTTGGTTGGAGACTTTCCTAATATTCAATCAAGGTTAGGTTCAGAAGCCATTGTTTACAGACTCGCCTGACCACTGACATGCTTCTCCTCATGTCCGCCCCCTACCATCTTCGGCTAATCCAAAGTCCCCCACCCAAACTTCGCCCCCTGAAGTCCCCCCCAAAGAATCAATCCCCACCCAAATCTCCTCCAGTGGCTTATTCTTCTTCCTCATCACCATCACCTTCTCTAGATGGTGGTGATCAGCCTCCGCCGATGCCCGAGCATGTTTCTTCTGCAATCAACACTCTCCTAGATGCTTTCGAATCCTTTGTAGCCGATGCGGAACACCAGGTCCAACTTTTTGAGAAAAATGCTATTCGAAATTTACATACTCAGAAGAAAATGGAGGCCCTTATCTCTGCCACCGATGCTCTTTTTTGCTCTCCTCAAAGAAGCAGTCGAAGAACTTTCCGTTACTAATCCATCATTGGTCACATGTTTGGATCTCCTCCACCATGATGTGTCTTGAATTGGTAATGATGTCGGACACATAACCTCTTCCGTTTAGTTTACTATTTCGGCACTTTCTACCTCCCAGGAAGCTTTAAAGAATTCAGTTGACAGTCTCAAGCAAGCATCCACCAAACAAGCTGCCGACATTCTCTCTCTCTCCCTCTCTCTCTCTTCTAAGGGTCAGAAGAATATATTGGATTCCCTCAAATCCTTACACTCCAAGATAGACAAGGTACCTCTCTCTCCTCCGTCGATTGAGTTAGATGTAGGAGAGGCTCTCTTCCAGCCCCGATAGAGCGACATTGAAATGAGTGGAGTAGAAGCTTGGGAGGCTATCATCCGATGTTGAGGGCATGAAAACGTTTCTCACCTCTTTTGGCCATCTTCCCCGTTCGGACAATGAGGGGGAGAAAGATACTATACCAGCCGATGAACAAGAGCAACAACCAGGTGCCAATGATGCTCACACCATCAATGATATAGCCGATGAACCTCATGCAGCAGCCGACGATGCTCAACTCATAAATACAATTGATGAACCAATAGTTGCGGGTAACACTGAATCAAATATTAGGGAGGTTATCAAGTTTACAGGTGCAGACACTCAGGGGGAGGGAACCAACGTCCTAACAGCTGAAGATGCCGATGCTAGTTCTGAGGGGGGCAAATAGAGAGAGAAAGGCAATAAGATCATGACCTACGCCGAAGAGCTAGTCGACATGCAACGACAAAAGGCAAAGAGGCCCTGATGCTGACACGCTCAAACTAAAGCCTGTCGCCCGAATCAAATCTTCTTCTGTCATTCTAGCCGAACTTGGACTCTCCGGTGCTGACAAGGAACTTGCTCTAAAGGCTCAGCATCAACATGAAAGAGAGCGAGAGCTTCTGAAAAACCTTGCTCACTAGGAAGCTGCTCAAGTTGAAACAACCGATCCGATTCAAGCTCAGAAAGACGAATTGGATCGTTTCAGAAGATTAGAACATGAAAAGGCAGCTGACATACAATGGTTTCAAAACAGAATTCATACTCGCTTCAATGATGCGGAGATCACCGGTGCAACCATCTATCCGCCAAAACCTAAAACATCCTCCATTCTAGTTCTTGTCAAACAAAAAGATGTAATCAATCAGGTTGAGAAACTTGAGTGGCTTCAGTGTTACTGAATGGCTTGAACTTGGTCGTTTCCTTACTCAAAGCAGGAGCAAATTTCGTGATGAAGTCCTCAAGACTATCACTAAACACATCTCAAGGATCATCAACATCCAAAAGACTCACAACATAACTGTTCCTCCAGATGAAGGAAGACAATTGGATTTGATTCAGAGAGCTTTACCGGGAGGACTAGGTCAAAGACCTCAAAGACAAAGGAAGAAATCTCACTTTGCCACTCTAGCCGATGAAGGTAAAATAATCATCACTTCTGGTATTGACCTGTCTATCCTTGTTCCCATGGCTCAGCCCGAACAAACTATTCTCTCATCTCCGGATTTGGGAAATTTTTTTGAAGACTCCTTTGGAACTATCCAGTTCTTTAAGACCAATGACAACCCACGAGCCGACACCAGTTTTCTCGAAACTATCATTGGAGTAGTACCGATGACCGATGATTGAAAAATAATCTACAACTTCATCCGAAATAAGCTTAACAACCGACTCCCATCATCTGCAAGAAATCCGTTCGAAGAAAGTTAGATTTATTTTCTTTAACTAGAAGCGTACCCGCGCAATGCAGCGGTTCTGAAAGCTTGCACTCGATTAAAAAAATCCATATTGGAAATTCAAAAAAATCTAATAGGTTATCTAAAAATCGACAACACAAAGCGAGATAAGTCGATGCATACTATTTTGTATAAACCAAAAATTAAACTTGGTTTTTATTCTTATGTGAGACGCCGTGATTTGCGATGCTTCGAGTCCCCTTGAGTTGGAGACTTGTCACCATTTACTGTCCTCATCAATTGGGATAGACATTCCCAAAACCCTAAAAAAAGAAATTACAAAATAAATATGGTAATCGAATTGAAATATTTTTATAAATATAACTCACATTTACAATTATGGGAAATAGAAAATGGAGAGGTAAATAAACATTGACTTACATGAAGATTTTTATGAAGAGGAAGCAATAAGAGCGAACCCAGGATGAATAGAGCCAAGCCACAATTTGCAAATAATGTATGAATTGTTCCATTTAAATATATAGGATGAGGATGAGGATTAGAAATAGAATTATGATTAGGATTAAGATGACCATATATGATTTAGGGTTTAGGAGATAAACGTATGAGTTTAGGAGAGTTTGTTAGGTGCTTTAATAAGTTGTATTGGTGTATTAATAACTTGTAACTTAAAATTTAAGTAATTAAGCATTAATTGATGATACTTAATGCTTAATAGCGTGTTTTTAAGAGTTTTATCTAAATGCTTTATAATATAGTATAGATAAACTTTCATTGTCATGTACTTCCCTTGTAATGATTAATGACAATATCTTTTGAGTTATTTCTATTGCACAAATTTTGCACAATTTTTTTCATACAAAGTGTTGCACATATTTATTTTTGTACTGTAAATATCAAAAAAAAGAGAAAAAATATAACTATGTGAAAAGAACCTAAAAAGAATAAGAAAGGGTTCTTTTAAAAGTTTTCTAAACAAGATATCGGTATCATCATGAATATGGGGAGATTGTTGGGTCACCGATGATTTATTTGATGGCTCCTCAATTTCTTCCTTTGTCAATATATCCGAATTTTAGGTTCTTGAAGAAGTTTGGCGAAGTTCAACAAGTTCAACGAATCAAAGACTAGTTGATACCTAAGGAAACATATCAACATTTGTGGAAAATGAAGATATGGACATCGACCCTCTACCAGACTTTTGCTCCGAATTCAACAAGCTAATCATCCATGCGATGAAGGACTCTCCGGTCATCCAATAGAAGGACTATCCGAAGATAACATCGGTGGAAAACTAGGTTATCGGAGCCGCCGATAAGTTATAGAGCATACCTTCGGTGGCTGATCTCTTGGGTCTCTTCGGAGGATATTTCTGAAGATGCACCTTATTTCACAATAATTACATGAATGGTTCATCAAGCTTTAAATTAAAACATTCTCCTTAAAACTCCAGAAAGATTTGTTTGTCCTTATCTAAAGTTTGATGTGACAACTAAAGAATTGAAGAAAAGATAAACAATATCCTGTCCTTTCATTAGTACGATAAGGAATGACGCCCATATTTTGTCCAAAAAATATACGGCTATCAAATGGTATTGTGACAATTGTCCCTATGTATTTTATGAATGAGTACTATAAAAGGAGAAAAAAACATCCATGCAAATTACGCTTTTAACAAGAAATCTTCTAAGTGATTAGCTTTGATTCGGACCTTTGAAAACTTTTGTTAACTTGCTTTGTGTTTTAGTTTTACACTTGTTTTCACTAAGTGTTTAGATTGTTAGAATATACTTATCTATTCTTTTCTGCAACAATCAGTTTTCTAAGTGTAATTCTCTATATTATTATCAATAAGAATTTAAAAAGTTAAATATTTTTGTGTGATTGTATTCAACCCCCCTTCTACAATCTCTTTAAATGCTTGTCATTACCTGTACGGGACTAACAGTAGTAACAATAGTAATTGAAGGCCAAATCCAACAACTATCTTCATAGCGCCCAATACCTAACGAAAATAATTTCAAAAGTTACTCCTTCCACCATTATAGACCATAATTAGATTAGAATCAATGGCAATATATGTTTACCAATTGGAAAGCCGAACAGGGGCATTTGGAAAATCAAACCCATGACTTAATCGTGAGTCGCACAGAACAATTCTGGATTCACCAAGCTTACATTCGTAACGAAAACACACAGGCAGCCATAGACTGATTACATCATAATGCAAAACATATGGTACTTGCTATTGCAAGAAAAACATTAGGAATAAGTGGTTACCCAATAGAAAAACAACCCATAAAACAGTTTCTGATAGATCTACAAAGTGAAAAAGACAATGGGAGATGAAAATGCAGATGATATTCCAACCTTGAGTTCTATCATAAGCAATCATAGAAAAACAGTCAATGTTAACAAAAAAGCGCCGCGTCCATCAAAACTGAAACATCATAATCGAATATGATCACACAGACCCATTTAAAAACCAAGAAAATAGTACCAATTAATCAATTATTCAGAAGCAATCAAACATTAATAGTCAAGAACAACACCAATGGAGAAATCGAAGATTGGGAGGAAAAAAAAGAATCAACCAAGCAAATTAAACCCAGTTATACCACAAAATGAAAATATAATAAAGTCAACACAAATTCATTTCAAATAGTTGTGATACAAAATAATACATAACACCCTTAAAATAAAAAAACATAAAGAAATTTTTTTAAGAAAAAGATTAACATCTGTTGGTTGTTATTCCTCCGAGCAAAAACCCATCCAGCATTGTTCCTAAAACAATTCACTCATTGTTGATTTTTGGCTTCGGAGGAAGACGATGGAAGAAGAAAAGGTATGGATGTGGGATTTGAATGAAGATTGGTGGGTTATATTTTCAAAGTGGAGGTAAGTAGTGGAATCGACCTAATTTCTAGAAAAACTCCATTAAAAATCAACCCAACTCATCTTTTATAGCAACAGGGGAGGGGAATCAATATTTGTGCATCTTCTGTCCATGTCTCCACCTACCAAAAACCAACCCACTTCCTAAATCTAAAACACAAAATGGATTCAACTTGAAAGACCTACACATAAAATTTACAAAAACCAATGAACCTGCCTTTTCCTTCCATATCTTACTCCTCCAACAACAATAGATTATCAAGAAGCAAACCAACAATAATAGACAACAACAACAACAAAATGGAGAAATCGAAGACCAGGAGGAGATTTTAAAAAACCAAGAAAATAGTACCAATTAATCAATTATCAAGAAGGAAACAAACAAGAACAACAATGGAAAAATCTGCTTTGATCGATCAGTGTCGCTCAACGACTCGCTCTTGAAGGTACCTCTGTTGTCATCTATTCTCGCAAACAGGTTCTTCTTTCCTCTGTAGATTCATGTTTTTGCCCTATTTTTAGGTCGTTGCCCATTTTACTGATTTGGAAAATGAATAGAGGGGAGGAGATGAAACCCGGGGGCTCGAAAAACAAGTAATTTCTGCTGAGCTGTTATCCTTTTTTTAGGTTCATTAGAATTCTTGTTGGTTGGAACCTCCAGTTCATCGGTTACGTGGAAGTGGAAAACACGGACGAGAGGAAAAGGCAGAGGAATTTAGAAGGAAGGAGAAAAAAGAAAATAGAGGATTGGGGTTTTAGGAGAGGCCAGGTCAGCTGACCTGGTTACTCTTTTATTATATACTAGTGTTGTTAACCGCGTGATGACGATAATTGTTTTTAAGGGAATGTAACTTAAGATAATAAGGTATTTTCAAAGTTGGTTAATTTACATATATTGGTAATAGTTTTTTATTAACAAAAGTTTAAGATGCATTGATGATAGTTTTATTTTTATGGTATTAAAAACTAATGATATTATTTTCTTATAATGAGATTATATGTTAATTTAGATTCTTTAACTTCGTTGGATATCGGTTATGCAAATTACTCTACAAATATTTAACTAATGTTAGTAGTAGTTTCTTTAATTAGAAGTCGTGATTTTAATTGAAATCTCAATTAAGGTAACAAAGTCACAATTTTGACGTTAAAATTAGTCAACCCTATTAGTATAGAGGGAAAAAGATATGCTGTCTCACCTCTCCCTATACCAATAATATTCTGCCACATTATCATATTTAAATTACAATATTGTTAACCTCCCAAACACCCCCACTCCCCCACTCCCCCAAACCCCACATTCTATTTCTCTCTTTCTCTCTCTCTCTCTCTCTCTCTCTAAATAAACAAAACTTAAATATTTATTTTATAACTAAAATGTTTTTTCTCAACATTGACTTGTATTCTTGGTGCAGCTAGAGGAAAATTAGCCTACCAAAAATTTATGTTTTCTGCTTATCCTAAATTTGGATTTAGTTTAGACACTAAGAATTTAGATCAAGTTCTTTCTTTCGTACATCAATTCGAAACAGAAAATTAAATGAGCACCGAAGACAAAGTTTTTAGCATAACTTATCTGGTAGCTTACGCTTTGACTAACCATCATCACAGTGTTGACTATAAAAAATCAGAATACATAGAAATTGAAGATGTATTTACTGAAATAGGTGCTATAGAGGAAAAACAATTCTCTGATATTAGCCCTTTAAATGATTCTTTGGCAATTGATATTGCAAAGAATAAACAAAGGCTAGAACAAAAGCCAAGAATAAGTTTTAGGAATAATAATAATCTAGAGATTGGAGAACCTTCCAACAGAAGGTATGAACCATCTAACCACTCAAAGAGATCTGATTCTAGGGCCATGAATCAGATCGAAGGATTTCTCTGATGTTGAGATAATATTGTCTATGCTATGATTAGAGATATCCATTCTAAGAACAAACTCTTCCTTTTATAGAGTAAGGAAAGATGATCGTACAAAAAATATACGTCATTGCTTACGTCTTTTTGCACTTATTGTTGTTAAAGAATAGATATCTAATCATTTCTTCTTAAAGTAGATTCTTTCCACTTTTGGTCATCAATTAGTCGCCCATCAATCCTTTATCTTTTGTACACATTCTCTTTCTTTCTCTCTCTCTCTCTCTCTCTCTAAATAAATAAAACTTAAATATTTATTTTATAATTAAATTATATTTTCTCACATTTTCAGTTTAGATAAAAATTCGTTGTATTTCATTATTTTAAAAACATATTTTTTTGGTATTTAATTATTCTTTGCTAATATTTTCCCAATTAATTTTTGTTAATCTCAATATCAATACTTAAGCTTTTATTTTTATAAATTAAATGACAATTAAAATTATAAATTTATTTTAAATTGGGAGGTTTCTATAATCAATATTAAGCATTGAAAAATTATTTCTTTATTCTCAAACATTAAAAAATTGTACATATTATTTATAAAAACTGATCAAACAAAACGAAAACCAAATGTAATAAATTTAGAATGATAATTATATCCTATATCAGGCGTAATAATCAACGAAATATACGTTAATGTTAATTTAATTATAATGTAATTTTTCTTATTAAATATCAAATCAACCGTTTACAAAAATGCATAATACATTTAAAAGAAATATATGTTAACATAAACTTAATAGTAAATTTAAAAAATATAATATTGAAATAAATGTTGAATGGAATGAATTTTAAAGGCTTTTAAATTTATATTTTAAATATGCTTCTAAATTTTAGAGTTAAATAAAAACACATAATTTAAATAGAGTTTGTGTTTAATACCTATAAGATTGATCATAATTTTAAAAAAATAGAATAATTGAGTAGTAAGAAAAATAAAATAAAAAGTTGAGTAGTAAGAAAAAATGTGTATTTAAAAATAATAAGATGTAACGAATCTTTATTTAAATTGAAAATGTGAGGAAAACCAATTTAATTATAAGATATATAGTTAAATTTTATTTATTTAGAGAGAGAGAGAGAGAGAGAGAGAGAGAAAATGGGGTTTGGGGGAGTGGGGATGTTTGGAGGTTAGCGGCCGGTTAATATTGTAACTTAAATATGATGATGTGGCAGAATATTATCTGAGAATAAGGAAGGTAGAGGGAGAAGTGAGACAACAGATTTTTTCCAGTATAGAGGTTCAGCCAAAATAAGTTAATCCCATGAGTTTTGGCAAAGGTCTTGCCTCATAATAAATATCCACATCATTATTTTATTTCATAATCTTCTCGTCAATGTAGGATAAGCAAAACATCACATTTCAAGATTCGATGAACACTCAAAGCTCATTATGGCACCTCATTATGCTTCAAGTGTTAAAGGGAAAATGATTACTACTTTTTGAAAAGAAAGCAAATAAACAACTACCTTTTGACATTAGAATTTGAAAGTTTAAACCTATTTTTTCATAAATGGTGTTAGAATATAAATTCTATGTAAAAGTATGAATAGAACACCTCTAAAAAACTAAGTGTTCTTTCCCAGAAGCTCTCTCCAGAAAACTGTTTGTTCTCCAGAAGGTAACTACAGAAAACAGTCTTCCACTCTAGAAGATAGAGCTACTTTTGGATTCTCATACAGGATACCTACACGTGGCATATGGCATGACATACGTATGTAACAAACTCTAACTAAGTTTGTTAGACTTTTAGCTTACGTGTCAGTGTATGATAGGACAACTCTTTGACTTTGATCTATGTAATAGTCTAAATAGATGGAGCGTCCCCTGCGTTAAGTGTCGATTGATTTGGAGAGATTACGAGAGCTTCTTTGTATTTCATTAGTACTGTAATTGCTATTGATTTGAGTGAAATACAAATTGCATTACTTAATTGATCTTGTTCATCCCTATCAATTAACCATTCTAGTTTACTGTATTGATCATTGAACTGCTTCTGCTATTGTTAATTACTCTTATTAATCAATACTGTTCGAGTGTAATTGGGATATGGGTTCCCTAATCAATCTATTGATTAATCGAACAAATCCCTCACTCAACTAGAATTTTTTCAGTGATTTAATTGTTGTTCTTCAATCTACCTTGTTTTTCAAAATTTTGCAAATCAGCGGTATTTCGCAATTAATTCTGAAAATCGTGATTATCTTTCGATTGTTTTCAAGTTTTTGATTGATTAATTTCAATTTCAAATCTCCAATTTCCCTTAATTCTCTTTCTACAATCCCCTGTTTTCTGAAAATCGCCAATTCAAACTCCAATTGGAACGCAATATACAGTTCTGGTTCTCTGACCAAACCTCCAACTCTCATCAGGGTAGTGTATCCTTAGTGGAAAATACGTATGATCAATTTTTGTGAAGCTGTAGATCTATATCTATATTCCTCTGTGCTGAATGGGCCAAATGTTCTGTTAGTCCCCAAGGAGAGATGGCTAACTAAGAGAGGGTTTTGTAGAAGGGGGGTTGAATATAAAACACACAGAATATACTCTTTTTAAATTTTTTAATATAAATATTAAAAATTTACACACAGATAGTTTGATGCGGAAAAGAACAGGCAGACTATTCTATCAAACTAAACACACAGATAACAGTAATTAACTTATACACTAAGGAAGTTAAAACAATACTGTTATAGCACACAGCTTTGCCACAGTCACACAAATAATCACTCTGAAGATTTGTTGAAAGCGTGAGATTTCTGGGGAGGACTTCATCTCCTTTTATAGTGCCCAAGCATAGGATGCAAGTGGACAGCTGTCAAGGTTTCATTAGCTGGAAGATTATCTGCTGGACAAAGGAAGAGACCACTTCCTTTGTACTAGAATAATGGATGAACCATTCCTTGTAGCACGTAATGTCAGATAACTTTATCTTCTTTTCTTCATGCTCTGTGAAGTCCCATCAAACCTTTTAGCTAAAGGACAAATATTCCTTTTATAAGAATAAAAGAGAATGTCTTTATTTAAAGCTTGATGCCCAAGTTCTTGCTGGCTCACGTGTCTTGCAATTGATGTGAGTCAAGAACTTATCTCTCTGAAATTGCTAAATGATACATCGCACTATGTATCACATCGGTGGATACCTTGTAAGGCTGGAATTGATAAGTGTACACTTTGCTTGATAAACTTCATCTTTCACTAAATGACAAAAGTGTACACCCTTGAACTTGTGACTTGATATCACAGCCTTAGAAAATATACCTGCAATTTCGGTGACCAAGATTATAGTGTCGGTGACCATGACATCAAACTTGATGACCTCATCTTATTTGATGTCCTTAGTACTTTAGATGACTTTTGAGTGTACCATCGGTGACCCACTATATTTGTCTTGACTTGGCAACATGATCTGAATATTGAAGTTGGTTGATACATCCAAAATTCCACTTTTTGATGTACAACCCTTGATTGAATAGCCTTTGACTCTTCAATACTTGAAGCATATTTCAGACCTTCAAAAGAACCTGTAAAAGTTCATTCATAAAAAGGAAGGTGGTTCATCACCAAATCATCGGTGACCCAACAATCTCCCCCTATTTGATGATGATACCTGTAAGTTAGAAAAGAATTCTTTTTGACCATTTCTATTTTTCTTTTGGGTTCTTTTGACTCAGATTTTTTTTTTTTGATTTTTTTTTGATTTTTTTTTTAACTGAGTATGTATAAGAGTATAAACTGAATGAAAGAATAAGTATAAGTTTAACTATGTGCAAAACATGTAAAAATATAAACAAGAAATGAGATGAAAGAAAAGTATGAACTTTTATTAATCAACACATAGATTGATCAAAGTACATGATTAATAAAGTTCACACTATACTATGCCTGTAGGATCAAGGATCTGAGGAGGGTTCTCTTCTTTTTAGTTCATCCAAGATCATTCTTGTGATGCCATGGTCTTCAATAGGAGGCACTCCAAGAATAACAGACAAAAAGGAGTTGTGAAGCCTTGGAATGTCAGAGGCTCTGAAGAAACCTATGCTGCCATAGATATCCTCAAAGAACACTCCAAGTTCAGGCTCAGTCACCATGGTTTGCTCTGGATAAGCAATAGGAGTGGGAATAGAAATATTTATACCTGAAGCATCAGTCTTGATGCCACGTTCATGAAGCATAACAAAATGTCCATTCTTTTTAGATTTGGGAGGATTGATCATTTCTCCCGAAAGCCCTCGCTGGATAAAGTACATTTGTTGTGCTTCAATAGTTGTTACCAAAATATTGTGCTCCTTCTGAATTTTCACCATTTTGATAAAAAAATTTCTAAGTGTATTTAGTACATGCTCCTTGTACTTTCCTCTACTCTTTGAGACACAATTTCCAACTTCCAACCATTCAGTTATCCCAAGAACTTCAAGCCATTCTAATTCATAAACTTTTAAGAGTGAGTCGGCTCTTTTAATTGTGACAAGAAGTTTGGGAGAATTCTTTGTTGGAGGATGGATGGTAGCACCAATGATTTTTGAGTCATCCTTTCTATTCTTCAGACTTCTTTTAAACCATTCAACTTCCTTTGTTTTCTTTGCTTCTTCAAGCATCTTTGCAGCTTCAGATTTTTTCTTTATATTCTCAAGCTCATCTTTCTGAGCTTGAAGAGCATCGACTACCTGTGCATGAATAGCTTCATCATGAGCTAGCTTGAGTACATTGGTCTGATCAAATTCAAGCTGAGCCCTGATGGCTTCTTCTCTTTCAGCCTCAGAGAGAATTACCCCAAGAGGATCGGTGAGTGTCGGGGCGGTGAAGTCTCGTAGTATCCGTCGAGGATCTCTCATCCTCTTCCTTTTCTTTTTCTCTTCCTTCTGTTCTTCAAAGGAAAGAGGCTTCTTTCCTTTGGCTTTTTCTTTTCTCTTCTTTTCTTCTTCAGTTTCAAGGGGTTGAGCACTAACACTCTCCCCCTCAATAGCTGCTCCAGATAACTCGGTGACCACGTGAGGAGTCACCTCGGTGACAAGGGGAGGAGTCACCTCCGTGACCGTGATCACAGCACCACCATCGGTGGCTGGGAGAGAGGCCACGTCGGCGGCTGCTGTCTTGATGGCAGCGTCGGCGTCGGCGGCTGCTGTCTTGGTGGCGTCGTCAGCGGCTGTGGAGGTGGTAGCAGTGGTGGTCTTCTTATTTTTCTCCCCCTCAGTGGTTGAACCCTTGAAACCTACTGAAGAGAGAAAAGTCTTGATCTTTTCTATATCAGAGCAGAGAGCACCAATTTTCTTCTCAACTCTTTGAAGGACAAATCTATCAGTGTCCTGGAAGAATGAATCACCAATATCTAGTTCAACCGTTGGAGCAGAGGTTGGAACTTTATCAACTTTGGTGTGAAGACTGAGAAGAGAGTCCATAATTGCTTGTTGATTGGCAATGAGAGAAGAAATATCTGTGACTTGACTTGAAGATGAACTCCGAAGTTCCTGTATAGAAGAAAGCATAGTTGCCTGACTTGAAGAAAACCCTTGCTGAAGATCAAGGATGTCCAAGTGTAGGAGATCTAAACATGTCATTAGAGTTGGGTGACTCACCGACAACTCCTCAATGTTAGATCTAAGAGATGAGGAAAGGGAATCCATTCTTTCCTTTTCCTTAGCAGCATGATCTTCTAGAGCTTCCACCCTGCGTAAAGTATTACTGGTAAAGTTTGTAAAAGCTGTGAGAAGATCATCTCCCTGTTTGGAAGTCATGGGAGCTGAAGGTTGAGGCTGTGGTGGTTGATCAGCATCATCATCACTGGAAGAAGAGTAATCCACCAAACCTGTAGGTTTTCTTGGGGGGGATTTAGGAGATGTGGGGGAGACACGTTTAGGAGAGTGTCTATGAGGGGATTCCTCAGTAATGGGTTCTTTCACAACCTTGGTACGTACGGGAGACGTATGTGTCCAAGGTGTAGTGTCAGAGAATAGAAAGTCAGTAAATTGGGATGCTCCATCAAATGCACCTAGTTGTGATGCACTCTCATGTGGAGTAAGGAAGGGGAGCTGTGAGAGCTCACGAGGTGGAGAAGAGGCAGCTTGGATGGGAGAGTCCAAGTCTTCTTCATCAACTAAAGAGAAAGTTGATGAAGCAATAATAGGGATGTCCCTTTTTACAACCATGTCCTTTTGGGAGGGCATGGAGGAGCTAGGTTGGGTTAACTGGTCCTTGGGTCGGGTAGGAATCTTTTCAACACTTACTAACTTTTGGGAGTTAGTAGGTGGCTTGTGAGGTGAGACCCTTTGGGTACCCTTAGACTTCTTTGAGGAAGTCTTTGGGGGGCTTTTGGAGTGTCTCCGCTTTTGGGACTTAGATGCCTGGGTAGAAGCCAAAGGTTCTTTTGTCTTCGTAGCATCGGTGGGTGCGGAGGTAGATGTGCCCGACGCTTTGGATCTCTTACGAGATTTGGGCACATCAGTTACTCTAGGTGCAGAAGGAGTAGAAGACATACCTGAGGTCCTTTGCAGACGGGGCTCATTTTCTCCCCAAGATAGAGTTGCATTCCTTGCAAACTCAACCATAGATGGTCGGAGAGGGTTGTCTGATGCTAAGACAGCCTTTTTCATAATTTGATTTCCCACTTGATGAAGAGGGAGATCATATATGATGTCATCTCTTTTCTCCAGTTTTTCTGCCAACTTTGCATGAATAATAAGAGAGAAAAGTCGTTGAAATGGTACCTGAGGACGTCGGATGGTAGAGAATGAGGAGATCATTTCATTGAAGAAATAGCTTGCAAAGTCTATCCTCCTTTGAAATATTAGAGCATGTGCCAATTCTGTCACTTGGGAAGGTGACTGATCTGGGCCACCTGTCTTCTTGCTCAGGCTCAGAATCAGATGAGCAAAAAGGAAGTTCCATATGTTTCCCATATTCTTGCGCAGTAAAGTACCTGGACCCTTTGACTTTGATCCCTTCTTTTCTTCCAAGTAGTTCAAAGCAGCAACCACCATTTGGTGTTCATTTCCCAAAGGAAATGTCTCATATGAATCATAAGCAGGAAGCCTTAGGATGCTTCGAACATCCTCAACATCAAAAACCACATCATGTTCTTCATTGGTAAGAACAGATGCAAGGATTTGATCTGTGGAAGCATCAAATGTACAAGAAAGCCAAAAGTTTCCAAGAAGAAACTTACTCATCTTAGGTTTTGCAGTGAGTGCATATTGTAGAGGACACCTCTGAAGAAACCAGCATACATCATTATACTCAGGATGAGTATTATCAGTTCCGATACGTCTATAATAGTTGCATGCAGGGAAGGATAAAGATCCAAAGGTAATGGTTTGTTCTTCAGAAGTTCTTGATGGAGAAGCCATTGAAGAAGAAATGAAGTTGCAGGTTTGAAGCTTTTGCTTTTGTGAAGAAGAAGATGGGTGCAAGAAAAGTGGTGAAGTAGTGGAGGAAGAGGTTATATATGAGAGGGAAATTTCAATTTTCAAAAATAATGATTACTTTTGGTGATTGAAAGGTCAGAATTTTAAGGGTTTTAGAGTTGAATTCGGCGCATGTACTGACATTGATGATGTCATTAGGGATAAGAACAAAGAGTCTTGCTTATCAAGAGTGGTAAGTCAAGAGTTATCTTTAAGGGGTTAAGAATGTGAAGGGATTGTAACGGTTACCTCGGTGAGAGTACAACGTCGGTGGCTAGAATGCAAGAGTAACTGACGTCGGTGGCTTCGAAAGTGACAAAAAGGTACGATGTCGGTGGATTTTGAAGGGAGCGACGTCGGTGGATGGTACGATGGTATCGGTGGCTCGATACGTCGGAAGGTGGGATGCCGTCGGAAAGTGGATAAACGTCGGTGGGTGGCTTCTTGGTGGATGGCAGTGTCGGCGCGGTTGACGGAAAGTGATGCAAGCAAAGCTCGATATTACAGCGGTGGCTTGGTGGTATGGTGACTGAGTCGCCGTCGGTGGGCGATCGTCGGTGGGTAGGTGGCCACCGTCGGTGAGTGGTTTTTGGAGGTTGTTGCCGCCGGCGTCGGTGACTTAGAGGTGGTGCTTGGTGATTTCGGTGGATGGTTATGATGGTTTAGATAGATGGTGGTGGTGTATGGTTTTTTAGGGTTTAGGTTAGAATAAGGAGAAGAGAGAGAGAACGCGTCGGTGACCTAGTCACCGACATTTAGGTATATATATATTTATTATTATTATTATATATATATGACTTATATAAAAAATATAGTATATATAAATATATAATATTCATAAATGAATATAATATATGTACATATAATATATAAATATATATAAACATGTAAGTATATAAATATATATCATATATATATAACATACATAAATGTATATTATATATACATACACATAATATATAAATAAATATGTATATGTTATTCTATATTTATCATACCTAATTCGCCGATGAGGAACTTGAACCTTGCTTCATCAAGGGGCTTTGTGAACAGATCAGCTAATTGATAATCAGTGGGAATGAAATGAAGCTCCACATCACCTTTAGAGACATGATCTCTTATAAAGTGATACCTGATATCAATGTGCTTAGATCTTGAATGAAGCACAGGGTTGTTGGCAATGGCTATTGCACTTGAGTTGTCACACATTATTGGGATTTTTGAGAAAATCTGATTATAATCACACAACTGATTTTTCATCCACAATATCTGTGCACAACAACTTCCAGCAGCCACGTATTCTGCTTCAGCAGTAGAAGTAGACACCGAATGTTGTTTCTTACTTGACCAAATTTCACAAGCTTTCCACCAAGTAACCGACAACTTCCGGTTGTACTTTTTCCGTCTATTTTTGAACCTCGCAAAATCGTAATCGTAGTACCCGATGAGATCGAAACCTGAGTCTTTGGGATACCAAAGACCCAGATTTATGGTACCTTTCAGATACCGAAAAATCCTTTTCACGGCGACGAGATGTGATTCTTTAGGATTTGCTTGGTATCGGGCACACAGACAAGTAGCAAACATAATGTCAGGTCTACTTGCAGTTAGATAAAGAAGGGATCCTATCATGGCTCTATAATTTGTAATATTAACAGAAATGCCATCAGGATCAGAAAAGAGTCTAAGAGGAGGAGCCATAGGAGTTTTCATGGTAGAGCAAGTATCAAATTGAAACTTTTTCAGAAGATCTTTAATGTATTTAATTTGATTTATGAAAATACCTTCTGGAGACTGTTTTACTTGCAAACCAAGAAAGAAAGTTAACTCCCCCATCATGCTCATTTCATACTCTTTTTGCATGAGGGAGCTAAACTAATCACACAAGGATTCATCGGTGGCTCCAAAAATAATATCATCAACATAGATTTGAACAAGAATGATATTACCTTGTGATTTCTTGAAGAAGAGAGTGTTGTCAACCTTGCCTCGTATATACTTATTTCTAAGTAGATATTCTGAGAGAGTGTCATACCAGGCACGAGGAGCTTGCTTCAGTCCATACAGAGCTTTATCCAGCCTATACACATGATATGGATGAACTGGATCTTCAAACCCAGGAGGTTGCTTCACATACACTTCTTCACTAATTCACCATTCAGAAGGCACTTTTGACATCCATTTGGAATACCCGAAAATTCTTGTAAGCCGCATGGGCAAGAAATATTCGGATAGCTTCCAATCTGGCAACAGGAGCAAAAGTTTCATCATAATCAATTCCTTCCTCTTGCCGATATCCTTGAGCAACCAGCCTTGCTTTGTTCCTTATGACAGTTCCTTCTTCGTCCATCTTATTTCGAAACACCCATTTTGTTCCGATAATAGTTTTGTTGGATGGACGAGGAACTAACTTCCAGACTTTGTTTCTCTCAAATTGTGAGAGTTCTTCTTGCATGGCAATTACCCAGCTAGGATCAGCTAGGGCTTCATTTATCAGCTTAGGCTCAACAATGGAAACAAAGTTGACATATAAGCATAGATTGCTTATGCCTCTTCTGGTTTTTACACCAACTTGTGGATCACCTATGATTTGATCTATTGGATGATCCATGGTCCACTTTAGTGCAGGAGGTAAGGAGGGAGGTAGAGAAGAGGATGAGGTGGGAATTTGAGATGGTGAAGGTAGGTTTGAGGGCGATATGGTGTTTTGGTGGGTAAGGTCTTCTGTAGAGTTAGTTTCAGGAGGTGGAGAAGAAAGAGAAGGTTCTGAAGGTAAGGTGGTGTTTATGGGAGGCTGAGAGGAGTTGCTATCTGGAGGATTGGGTTGAGAGGAGGATGGAATTTCACCAACACATGAATTTATCCATAGGTTTAATTCTTCTTCATCACAAGATAATGAAGAAGTTTCAAATTCATCAAACTTCACATGCATGGATTCATCTATGCATTGTCTTCTTAGGTTGAAAATTCTGAAGGCTTTTGAGGAGAGAGAGTAGCCCATGAAAATTCCATCATCAGACTTCAGATCAAACTTTCCAAGTTGTTCCCTATCATTTAGCATGTGACATGCACAGCCAAACACATGGAAGAAGTCAACTGCAGGTTTTCTACCATGGAAAACTTCATAAGGAGTCTTGTCATGCCTTTTGACTATGATAGACCTATTTTGAGTAAACATGCGGTTAATCGCTTTCCGCCCAAAAATAGGTTGGCAACTTGGATTCACTCAGCATAGATCTTGCAGCTTCACATAGTGTTCTATTCTTTCTCTCAACAACATCATTTTGCTGAGGAGTGCGTACGACAGAAAAGTTCTGAGAAATTTCTTTTAGGTCAAAGAAATCTTCCAGAGCAGCATTCTTGAATTCTGTGCCATTATCACTTCTGAAGGACTTCACCAGTTTACCATTCAAATTTTCAATCTTTCTTGTAAGCCCGATGATTTCTTCAGCAGCATCACTCTTGTGTTTCAGAAAGAACACCCAAGTATATCTAGAGAATTCATCGACGATTACTAGCATATACTTTTTACCACCCAGACTGGGTGTGCTTACTGGACCGCACAGATCCATGTGAAGCATTTGAAGAGGTTGAGAGATAGAAGAGCATTGTTTTGTTTTAAAGGAAGTTCTGGTGAGTTTTCCTTTTTCACATGCTCCACACAGCTTTTCTTTTTCAAAAACTATTTTTGGCATTCCAACAACCAGTTCTTTGTTGGAGAGTTTGTTCAAGGTTTTAAAGTTTAGATGAGAGAACCTTTTATGCCATAGCCAACTTTGTTTGGCTAGTTCTTGAGAGAGGAGACACACAGCTTCTCCTATTGCACTTTCCTTCATGTTGATTATGTACACGTCATTCAGTCGGGTTCCTGCTAGTACAATCTTGTTATGTACATCAAAGACCAAGCACACACATAGCTGGAACATGACCTTATTGCCCAAATCACATATTTGGCTGATGCTTAGAAGATTATACATTAGCCCTTCAACATGAGCTACTCTGGAGAAAGTGATGGTTCCATTTGAAATTGTACCATATTCTTTGGTGACCCCTTTTCCATTTCCTCCAAAGGAAACAGTGGGTCATTTTTCTTTTGAGAAGTTAGAGAGAAGAAGTTTGTTTCCGGTCATGTGTCTTGAACACCCACTGTCCATGTACCATATGTGATCTTTATTTGGTACCTGCACCCAGAAACAAATTTAGACTTTTGGTACCCATTTTGAGGTGGGTCCTTTGGGATTAGAAGGCATTTTAGTTTTGCAAAGATCCAAATCTTTTCGGCAATTTTTAGCAAGATGAAGAGTGTTGCCACAATTATAGCACTTCTTTAAAGAAAAGGCCTTTTTAAAATTCCTATCATTAAAACTTTGGACAGAGGTTGACGACTGAGAAGAAGAGGGGTGTCCAACACCTGGTCTTGGGCCAAGGATACCTTTACCAGGATTTCTTGATTTCTTCAAGTTCACTGACCGAGGAATAAAATCAGTAACTATTTGAGATTTCCTTTTAGATAAAAAATTTGATTTAGAAAAATTTTTCTTTTGAGGAGAAAATCTTTTTGGAGAGGGATACTCAGCAACACCAGATGGTTGCTCTTGGGAGTACCTTGACTCATGCAGACTTAAGGAGTTTAAAAGTCTTTGGATAGGTTTGGGAGAAGAAGAGGAGCTTGGAAGAGTTGAAACTTTTGAAGACTCAGAAGAGATTTCTTTAGCTTTAACAAAGACTCCAAACTTCTTAGAACCAGATTCTACTTTGAGCATGTCAAGTAGATCTATAGAGTGAACGGAGGTAGAATCCTCAGATGAGTAACCGAAGAGATCATCATCGTCATCGGAAAGGAAACCAGCAGGAAAACCTTGACACTCAGAAGAAGGAAGTGGAAGGTTAAAAGGTTGAGAAACATCTTTTCCATAACCAAAGCCAGACTTATCCTTGCTAGTGATTTGATCTTGAAGGATCCTTTCAAGATTCTTAGAGGATTTAGTCCATTTAGACAGAACCTCTTGTTCCTTTTCAAGAGTGGAAGAGATTTTTGATTTTTCCTCAGAAAGACTGTCGTTTAAGTACCGTAGGTTTTCCAGATCAGCTTTCATTTTGTCAAAATCTTTTAGTTTTGAAAAACAAGAGAGAAGTTGATCATTTAGACATTTTATGTGCATATCAGCCTTTTGATCATCAGAGAGAAAGGTAAAAGGATGTACCTGAGGTTTTGTTCCTGAAGTGGATCCCTCAGCAGATACAAGGGTAGTGTAGAGTGACTTCTCCATGTCTTCCAGCTCATCGATTTTGGCCATGAGGCATTTAGTGACATACTCACTCTCACTCTCAAAGGTTTGCTCATCCTCCCAGCAATGAGCCTCAGCAACCAAAGTTTTATTTTTACTTTGGTTTCTCTCTTTTTCTCTCTTGTATTTGGCTTTGTACTTCTTATACCTGGAGGTTTCTTTTGATTCAGAATTTTCTTTAGAGGATTGGCTATTTCTCTCTTCATGCTTCCTAGAAGCTGATTTTGAGAAGTGATGGCCATAAGAAGAAGAAGGTTTGACAGAAGAGGAAGCTTTTGATCTGCATTCAGAAGCAAAATGACCTTTCTTTCCACAATTGAAGCATTCTTCATTTGCTTTATCAGAAGAGGATTTTTGAGAAAAAGGTTTTCTATTAAATTTGGAGCGGTTTGAAGAAAATCTTTTATTCTTAAGGTTTCCAGCAAGCATTGCCATACTATCAGAAAGTATGTCAATGGCTGATTCTTCTCCTTCATCATCAGCAACACTATAGTATGCATCTGACAGATGAGAAGAGTCTTCCTTAATATCCTTTTCAGAATCAGAAGAAGGATAGGTGATTCTAGGAATACAAGAAGAAGATTTTGAATCACCTATCAAAGCAATAGAAGAGGATTTGATATCCTTTATAAGAGATTTTCTCTGGTTCTTAGTTTGTTCATAGTGAAGAAGAGTTCCATAGAGAGCAGTTAAAGGCATTATTTCTAAGTCCTTGGTTTACTTGATGCAAGTACAGATAGTTTCCCAAAAGTCTGGGAGACAGTCCATGAACTTGCAGAGAACTTCTTCATTATCATAAACTCGTCCAAGAACTTTGAGATCATTGAGAAGACAGTTAAAGCGATTAAAGTAGGTAGAAAGAGATTCTCCTTTTTCATGGGAGAAGAGTTCATACTTTCTAACAAGACAGATCCTATTAGATTCCTTTACTTCTTTGGTGCCTTCATATAAGACACTCAAAGTATCCCACATTTCTTTAGCAGTGGGAAGGTTAAGAAGAGAGTGATACACTTCATCAGGAAGGGATACAGCAAGAGCAGATTTGACTTTAGTGTCTAAAGCAACTAGACGTTTATCATCTTCACTAAATTTGTTAGAAGGTTTGATGATATATCTACCAGTTTTCTCACTTCTTTCGTCATCTGACTCCATGTCCTTTCCTTCGGCGTCCTTTTGAGGGCCAAAGCGAGCCCATATTTTAGGAACAATAGGTCCCTCACTGAGAATGTTGGGATACCTGCAATCGATCCCTTCCAAGAATAATAACATGCGATTTTTCCATAACCCAAAGTTATTTGGGTTGAACCTTGGAGGTTTAGCCAAAGATCCTAAATCATATGTATTACTGGAAGAGGTCTGCAACGTACCATCAACATTTGAGGTAGTAGCCATCACAGATCTGGTTTATTGAATTAAACCAACTGCTCTGATACCACTTGTTAGTCCCCAAGGAGAGATGGCTAACTAAGAGAGGGTTTTGTAGAAGGGGGGGTTGAATATAAAACACACAGAATATACTTTTTTTAAATTTTTTAATATAAATATTAAAAATTTACACACAGATAGTTTGATGCGGAAAAGAACAGGCAGACTATTCTATCAAACTAAACACACAGATAACAGTAATTAACTTATACACTAAGGAAGTTAAAACAATTCTGTTATAGCACACAGCTTTGCCACAGTCACACAAATAATCACTCTGAAGATTTGTTGAAAGCGTGAGATTTCTGGGGAGGACTTCATCTCCTTTTATAGTGCCCAAGCATGGGATACAAGTGGACAGCTGTCAAGGTTTCACTCGCTGGAAGATTATCTCTGTGGACAAAGGAAGAGACCACTTCCTTTGTACTAGAATAATGGATGAACCATTCCTTGTAGCACGTAATGTCAGATAACTTTATCTTCTTTTCTTCATGCTCTGTGAAGTCCCATCAAACCTTTTAGCTAAAGGACAAATATTCCTTTTATAAGAATAAAAGAGAATGTCTTTATTTAAAGCTTGATGCCCAAGTTCTTGCTGGCTCACGTGTCTTGCAATTGATGTGAGTCAAGAACTTATCTCTCTGAAATTGCTAAGTGATACATCACACTATGTATCACATCGGTGGATACCTTGTAAGGCTGGAATTGATAAGTGTACACTTTGCTTGATAAACTTCATCTTTCACTAAATGACAAAAGTGTACACCCTTGAACTTGTGACTTGATATCACAGCCTTGGAAAATATACCTGCAATTTCGGTGACCAAGATTATAGTGTCGGTGACCATGACATCAAACTTGATGACCTCATCTTATTTGATGTCCTTAGTACTTTAGATGACTTTTGAGTGTACCATCGGTGACCCACTATATTGCTCTTGACTTGGCAACATGATCTGAATATTGAAGTTGGTTGATACATCCAAAATTCCACTTTTTGATGTACAACCCTTGATTGAATAGCCTTTGACTCTTCAATACTTGAAGCATATTTTAGACGTTCAAAAGAACCTGTAAAAGTTCATTCATAAAAAGGAAGGTGGTTCATCACCAAATCATCGGTGACCCAACATGTTCCAACTGTGACAGTTCCTAGAATTCCTGCCACTGCTACCACTAATGAAATCCCTGCTCAGCGAATCCCAAAAGAAAGGAAGGACTAGGATGAATAAGACAAGAAAAAGGTTGAGATCAACGTCAAAGCTAAAAGACTTCTGATCATGGCAATCCAAAACGACATCTTTCAGTCCTTGGACTCATGTGCAACTGCAAAAGAATTATGGGATCAACTGGATAACCAACTACAAGGTGGAGCAAAGATGAAGAAGAATAGAAGAGCACAAGCTCTAAATGAGTACAATAGCTTTCATGTTTTGCCAGAAGAGATGCTGGAACAAACATTCCACATATTTAATACTCTGATTAATCTGTGCAAAAGATGCGACATTGTCAGATCGCAAGAAGACAACAATGTCTTATTCCTTATGCGTCTGAATGAAGAATGGTCAAATATGTCAATGTATCTTCAAGCTAATCAGGATCTGGAGCATTGGTCGCTGCACGATGTATTTGGAACTACTCAAGCCCACGAGAAGGACGTTCAAAAGAAGAAAGTAACTGTTGGTGGTCCTCTAGCACTCATTTTTGAGTCAAAAGGTTCAAGCAGAAGGACCAGAGAAGCAGAAAAGAAAGGCAAAAGCAAAGCTCTAGTTTCAGAAGCTGACACAGAAGCAACACTTTTGGGTTTAGAAGATGATGAAATTAATGCTTTTGCTGAATCTGTGGCCCTCATCACCAAAAAATTCACCAGAAAGTTTGGAAATCGATCATTTCAGAACAGAGGTCGATCTGACAACAGAGGTGCACGCTCAAACTCACAAGTCTTTGTGCCAAGACAAGAGACACCTCTTATAAGTGTGCTAAACCTGGTCATTACTCCAAGGTGCTCTAGTGTGCTAAAGAATAAGGAGGAAGAGAAGAAGGAAAAATTAAAACAGAAGAAAGACGTGCGTTACAAGTGTGCTAAACCTGGTCATTACTCCAAGTATTGCAAAGGTACTCTAGTCAAGGATGAGATGTACTACAAGAACAAATAAAAGTACAAGAGACGAAAGAGCAAAGTATGCCGACATAGAGAACTAGTGTTCTAATCAATCAAGCGATGCAGAAGCCATGTTTTGTGGTATGGCTATGAAGAATGATGCAGAGGATCCAACCTCTGACTCTCAGAAACAACATGTGCACATATGATATCTTGACTCTGGATGCTCTAGGCACATGACTGGAACCAAAAACTTAGGCCTTGTTTGTTTTTTCATTTTAAGCTTTTAATCACCACTTATGTCTGATTCATTTAGACGTTTCATAACCATTTCAGAACTGAAATCAGACTTCAGACTTCAGCACCGCGTAAATAACAAACGCCACCTTACTCTCCGCATTCAAAGACAAAACATGAGGAGTAGTAACTTTTGGTGGTGACGGCAAGGGACATATTAAAGGCTATGGAACATTACAAGAAGGAGACCTAACTTTATCAAAGGTAGCTTATATCTCTGGACTAAAGCATAACTTACTTAGCATAAGCCAACCTCGCGATGCTGACATGGGCGTCTTCTTTAATAAGAAACACTGCCACTTACTCACAGAGTCAGGTAAGGAGCTGCTAAGAGGCAACATAAAAAATTATACATGATGAACTTCACTTCTAAAAATGGAACATAAACTCTCCATCTCATTTCAAAGAAGAGTGAAGTAGCTTAGCTCTGGCATCACAAGCTATCTCATCTAAAATTTTCAAATCTTGAGTTGTTTGTAAAACATAATCTGGTTGAGGGTCTCCCAGAGTTCAATTCCAGAAATATCACCTTTGTTCCGCATGTGAAATGAGAAAGCTCAAAAGAGCCTCCCACAAGACAAAGAGTGATCTTGCATGTCCCAGAAATCTACACATGCTACATGTTGACTCTGTGGTCCCATTGCTGTGGAAACTCTGTCTGGCAAAAAGTATATTCTGGTACTTATTGACGAATATTCTAGATATACATGGCTTGCTTTTGTAAGACATAAATCAAAAGTACTATAAGTGCTTATAACAATGATGAGGAGGATCCAAGTGCTTCTACAAAGCAAAATCCTAAAGTTGAGAAGTAACAACAGTACAAAATTCAAGAATGCCAAAAAATCTATGCTTTACGGACCCGTCAACAAAATGGAGTAGTGGAAAGAAGAAATAGAACGTTAGTAGAAGCTGCAAGAACAATGCTTGCTGCTTCTGGTCTTCCCACTCACTTCTGGGCAGAAGTTGTTGCAACCGCGTGCTTTACACAGAACAGGAACAGATCTATAGTGGTCAAAACACATCTGAAAACCGCTTATGAACTTATTAATGAAAGAAAACCTAATATAAAGTTCTTACATGTCTTTGGTTGTAGATGTTTTATACTAAATGATCGTGAAACACTTGGAGCGTTTGATAAGAAGTCTGATGAAACTCAATTCCTTGGATATTCAATTATTTCAAAGGCATACAGAGTTTTCAACCTTCGAACCAAGACAGTCTTGGAGAGTATGAATGTCAGCTTTGACAACCAAGCCCAGTTAACTTCTGAGTATTCCAACTCAGAACTTAAGCTAAACCAAGTTACTTCTGACTACCTCTCAAAGTCTAGAAATTAACCAGTCTCTGACAGTGCAAACAAAGAAGTTCTAGTCAGAACTACGAACTTCAGGTATCAAAATTTCTGGTCCTTCTGGCTCCCCTACTATTTCTAATGAACTTGCAGATATAGATGATGAAGCTTTAGAAGTCATTGTCTCTGTATGTACGAAACCAAATGCAAGTACAACGGACCAAACTCTTGCTCAAGAAGCAGAAAGCTCTAAAATAGACCATTTTTCCTATATTCCTTCAACTGGGGGGGAACAACTCGGTTATTCTCCAATGCAAAGCTTACAAGAAGATGACCATGAAGATACAGAAATTTCATCTGCTTTAGTTTCTCAACCTCCCTTGAAGAAATGGACAAAAGACCATCCTTCAAACCAAATCATTGGTGATCCTCTTGATGGTGTAAAGACCGATCTGCCACTGCTAATGAAGCATTCTTCGTGAATTTTCTTAGCATGGTAGAACCAAAAATAGTTCATGAAGCCCTTCAAGATCCTAGTTAGATAAATGCCATGCAGGAAGAACTTCTTCAATTCGAACTCAACAAGGTTTGGAAACTCGTTCCCTTACTTAAACTGTATGGGTTGAAACAAGCACCACGAGCATGGTATGACAGACTCTCAAAGTTTCTGATCAAACATCACTACGAGAAAGGTAAAGTTGATACAACTCTATTCATCAAAAGAAGCAAAAGTGAGTTAACTCTAGTTCAGATATATGTGGATGATATTATATTTGGTTCAACAAATCAAGAAGAAGGAGATATATTTTCTAAGTTGATGACAAGTGAGTTTGAAATGAGCATGATGGGAGAATTAAATTTCTTTCTTGGGCTACGAATCAAGCAAACTACCTCTGGCATTTTCATAAATCAAGCCAAGTATGTTTATGATATTCTTGAAAAGTACAAACCTCACAACTATAAACTATGAAAACACCAATGTCTACCAGCACTAAACTTGACACTGATCTTTTTAGAAATCAGTTAATCTCAAGACTTACAGAGGTATGATTGGATCTCTTCTTTATTTGACTGCCAATAGACACGATATAATGTTTGCTACATGTCTTTGTGCTAGATATCAAGTCAATCCTTAGGAATCTCATCTGGATGCAGTCAAGAGGATCTTTCGATACCTTAAAGGGACTCAATACGTGGGTCTCTGGTATCCTAAGTACTCTTGTTTTGATTTAATTGTAGATACTCACTCTGATCATGCAGGATGTAATTAGACAGAAAAAGTACATCTGGAAGTTGTCAACTACTTTGTAACAAGTTAGTTAGTCATCCAAGAAGCAGAACTGTGTGTCCACATTTACAGCAGAAGCTGAGTACATTGCTGCTGCCAGTTGTTGTTAAATTCAACTCAAAGACTATGGTCTTCTGTATGAAAAAATTCCTATCTTATGTGATTTAGAAAGTACAATTGCAATCACTGCCAATCCAGTCTAGGTTTCAAAAACAAAACACATTGATGTCAGGTATCATTTAATAAAGAGTCATGTTGCAAAAGATACAACTGAAATGTACATTGTTTCTACTAATTTCCAACTTGCTGACTTGTTCACAAAAGCTTTAGATGAGAAGAGATTCTCTTTCTTAATCAACAACTTGGGCATGCTCAATATGCAATGAGAATATAGACTCTCTACTGTTATAGAGTCTCTGTATTCAATTCTTAAGCATGTCTTCCTTTTTCTCTAGTTCTTTCACTTCTTCTGTATTATCGCATTAGTCCTAAGGGACGTAGAAGCTTCTGTATTAACTATCGAAGCATCTGCACCTCAAACTCTGCAGCACTCACATTTTTTTCCAAGCATCGTTTGAGGGGGAGCAAGAACTAATGCATATTTCAAGGGGGGATCAATGTCTTGAAATCTTGAGAAGAAATGTTAAGGCACAACTCTTGCAGAAGCAAATTCGTTAAATTCAAATAGTCGCTCGTTGCTTCTAAATAAACTCTTTTCTCAAAGACTATACAGAAGCTTCTGGCATGTTTATCGATTCTTCTGCAAACCATTTTCAAAAATTTCAGATGATCATTCAGAACTTCTGGTTATACTTCTTTCTCAAAGACTATACTTCAACTTATGGAATGTCTATCTGAATTTCTATAAATCTTTTTCTAATATCTCAGTCAATCATTACTTCAGATAATACTCCTTTCTCAAAGAGTATACACAAGCTTCTGATATGCTTACATAATTCTCTGGTTTACTAATTTTAAAACTTTCTTCTGGTCCCAAAATGTCTTCATGACCATTTTGAATGTTTTTATTTTTTAACTTCTGAACTTAGAGTTCCAAAACCATGGAAAAAACATCTGGAGATGAAGTTTGCACAACATCTCTTTTGTATAGGTTTTACACTTGCATGTATCTCCTTCGTACTTATTCGCGGGTGAGTCAGCATAGTGACCGTCATTTCTCTCAATCTTATCCCTTCGGTGACGATTTTTCTTCCTGACAAATGTACATGCGTCAAAACCCTATGGCCCCGAATACTGAACAATTTTCTATCCCACGTCACTTGACGACGGTGCATTACCCCAAAGCACTTGAGTACGTTTCCACGTCCAATTATTTAAACTCGATTTACCCCTTCCATTCTACTTTTTCATCATCCCTGCCATTGAGATTTACTTGTCCTCCAAGTTCTACCTATTTTAATCCTGATTTACTTGTCCTCCAAGTTCTACCTATTTTAATCCTGCAACTGCTAAATTCCAATAACCATAAATCTCACCATGGTTGCTCCAAATGCAAATATGGAAAATGTGAATGCTGATATCCAACTCCAACCATCCACTACCGTCGAAAGTGCACCGTTCGTTCCCCTTCCAATCAAACCAAACAATTTTCAAATTTCACTCAGCACCCAAAATTATGGTCCTGATTTGGTATAATGATTGAGTTTCTGAAGAATCACGCACTCCAAGCTGCCCTAGAAATCGTCGACTCCAAAGTACTTGTGCAGACTGTGCAAGAATACTGGCAATCGTGTGAAGTCAGTCATGATGGTACTGAAATATTTGGAGATTTTGATGTTCCCAATACCGAGTATGCGTGCAAGGTGAAGATTATAAGGGACAAAATATCTTCACTCTTCTTTATCCCAACAATCCAAGAACTTCAAATCGCTGATTACGAGCCCAATCCAACAACTGATGTTCTTGGAATTTTTGGGGTACAACCAACCCATTTCTAGGGTTTCTGAATTCAAACGCCAATTCTGGTCTTAATCCTGAACAAGGGACTCACGTGCAAAACAGGATCAATGGATCAAGCCAACACAAACATCCTTACCATCATGTATGGCATGTTCTTCAACCGGAACTTGGACTATGCCGAACTGCTCTATAGAGAAATCAAAGCCTCTGTCATCAACAAGGTGTATTTACAAGAGAAAGGGAAAAAGCTCGACTCTCTGATGTTTCCTAGATTTCTTCTTGTGTCCATCAGAGGCGCTCTAACCAGACACAATATCCTCGGTGAATCTCCTTTCTGCAAATTCCACACTATGAAGATACACTGTCCAACAGTTCACAAAGATGGGTATCCCAACGAACGACCGCTTTCCAGGTACATGCTCTTATCTATTCCTAGCACCTCTCTTATCCTCAATCTCTATAGAAACTCTACGTTGGTCTTAGCACAGAGATTAGCTAGCTTAGAGTTATTAGTATCCAAAATAATAAGTGAAGGGACATGTAACACCCTAAAATTTAGAGTAAAATTGAACCAAAATAACATGCGGAATATAAATAAAATCACCCAATAAGTGGGGATGGAGTATGGGAGTTTACATCTAAACATGGATATTAAAATAACAACCTAATAATCTATGCTATTTAGACTATAGATTACAATTGGGTGTTACTAATATCCTCAAAAGAATATTCTATTGCTCCAACTATGTATATGCTCTATGAGCATATCTCCAAAAAGGTGTCCTCTCTCTCGACACATCAACCCGCTCTTCTCTAAAAAGCCCCGTCAACTTGTTTACCTACTAAACCACATTTAAAATCAAGTGTTAGGCTTACGCCTAGTGAGAACAAACAGTTAAATGGATAAGACAGTTAAAACATTTAAAAGATAAGATACAATGCGTTTATCCCATTCAACTTCACTTGAAATAACTTACTCTTGATGAGCAAGGATCTTTTAAAAACAACCGGGGGAGACCCGGTGTCCCATCCTTAGTGACGGATACCAGAAGTAGGTCACTACACGATGTTTGAGCTAACTGTAAGAGCCAATGGCAACCGGTCAATGACCGATTACGCACCTTAGTACACGGCCCCCGATGACTTCTTACGAAAGCCCGCGCAATGGTCACTGGCAACCGGTCTGTAACCGATTATGCACCTTAGTACACGGCCCCCTGATGACCCTAAATTGCGCATGCATAGAGTCAATGGCATCCGGTAATGATCCGACATTATACCCAACGGTAAAAGGCCCCCGATGACTTCTATGCTACCAAAAAGGGACAACAATCCCGTTTTAAACCGACTATATGCCTATGGATCCATTACATACTAGTCCTACGACCGAATACATCAACGAGACGTATCGCTAGTTTTCCAACCTTGAAAACCCTTTCGATAAACCATTTCTTTTTTTAATCCAAGTTTTACCAAAAACTAGGTCAAACCATTTTGAGTTTCCAAAACCAAAGATTATTTCATTTTATAACATTTCCAAGTATTTTAAACCGTTAAAGATGCTCATCCCATCATCTACAACAAAATACTCCAAAACCTATCTTGACCTAAAACCTCCAAACTTACCCAAATACACAATTACTTGAAAATAAGCTTAAAAAAAAGTAAAATGCTAAATTTACAACAAGTATTTGGGTTTATAAGTTTAGAGTTGAACTCACAAGTCTAGAGTTAGGAGAACCCTAGAAAAGCTCCTACGAGGATGGAGGTGATCAAGAAATCTGAAAGGAACAAGAACCCCACTACTTGAAGCTTTAAATGCTTGAACCACTCTTTAATCTTCAACTTGAAAGGAGAAATCAATGAGCTTGGATGAGGTAGGTGGTAGAAAATGAAACCCTAAAATCGCCTTTAATGCTTCTCTCCCGTTACTGAGTTTTGATATCTGATAAATGAGAAGAAGAGAGCCAAAATCGTGACTTAAATGCTTCCTGACCAGATCCGGGCGACCTTGCCTTCGCGACCTTGACATGGCATCGTCGCCGTGTCATCGTCGCCCGAAGTGTACCGCCAGCTTCCACATGATTCAAATTCCTTCTTGGCGACCATGCCTTCGCGACCTTGACATGGCATCGTCGCCGTGTCATCGTAGCCAAACCTGTGCCGAGAGTTTCCACTGATTTGGCTGATTTTTCCTCCTCCGCGACCATGTCCTGCGACCTTGACATGGCATCCTAGCCTGTCATGGTCGCCTAGAAGGTACCGAATCTCGTTTTTCTCCGTTTTTCGCTCCTAACTTCCAAATCAATGAAACCTAAACATTGAACCCTTGAAACACTCCATTAAATTTTTAAATATCAAAATGTTTAGAATGTGAAAATCATTATCTTGATTTACAAAATTCCGGGTGTTACAATCCTCCCACCCTTGAATTTAATTTCGTCCTCGAAATTTTACAAACTAAACAAACAAACCCGGGTATCTTCTCTTCATGTCCTCTTCCGCTTCCCATGTCACGTTTGACCCTCAATGATGCTTCCATTGGACTTTCACCATGACGATTTCTTTATGTCGAAGCATTTTAGACTTTCTTTCTAAAATTGTTTCTGGTTCCTCCACACAACGACTATTATCAACCCGAATTTCCGAGAGAGGTATCACACTCTCTTCTTCCGCTAAACACTTCCTCAAATAACATATGTGGAATGTAGGTGTATGCCGTCCAATTCGGGTGGCAATTCCAATTTATACGCTTGCCGTCCCACTCTTTCCAAGATTTTAAACGGTCCAAGGAAAAGAGGACTTAGCTTTCCGCGCTTCCCAAACCTTATAATACCCTTCCAAGGGGACACCTTAAGCATTACCCGCTCCCCCACTTGGAATTCCATGGGTCTCCTCTTCTTATCGGCATAACTCTTTTGACGGTCCTGAGCCGCTTTTAGCCGTTCACGAATACCCTTTACTTTGTCGGCCGTCTCTTGAACAATTTCGGGTCCGGCAAATTGCTTCTCACCCGCTTCTAGCCAACACACCGGTGTTCTACACTTCCTTCCATACAAGGCTTCAAACAAAGCCATCCCAATACTAGAATGATAACTATTGTTATAGGCAAACTCCACGTGCGGTAAGTGCGAATCCCAACTTCCACCAAAATCAATCACACAAGATCTCAACATGTCTTCAAGAGTTTGGATGGTTCTTTCACTTTGACCATCGGTTTGAGGATGGTATGCGGTACTTAGATGGATCTTGGTGCCTAACCCTTTTTGCAAACCGTCCCAAAAATTTGAAGTGAACCGGCTATCTCGATCCGATACGATCGTTAAAGGCACACCATGCCTTGAGACGATTTCATCCACATACAACTTTGCAAGTTTATCAACGGGTCCGGCCTCTCGCATTGCTAAGAAGTGAGCACTCTTCGTTAGTCTATCCACCACTACCCATATGGTGTCGTGACCTCTCAAGGTATTCGGTAGTTTCGTCACAAAGTCCATAGTGAGATGTTCCCATTTCCATTCCGGAATTTCCAACGACTGGAGGCTTCCATACGGTCGTTGGTGTTCCGCCTTGACTTGCAAACAAGTCACACACCTCTCCACATAGCTAGCAACATCCAATTTCATGACGGGCCACCAATAAGTTAACTTTAGATCCCTATACATCTTGGTGCTACCCGGATGTATGGAGTACTTGGACTTATGGGCATCCTCCAAAAGTACTGCTCGGTTGCCCCCAATCTTAGGCACCCAAACATGTCCTCGAAATAGCTTCAGGCCACGACTATCTTCAGTCAACATCGAGTGTTGTTTCACCATCACTTCATCTTTTAGGTTTTCCTCAAGTAGTGCCTCCATTTGAGCTGCTTTGATTTGGTCAATCAAACTAGACATCACCTCAATCCGTGTAAGCACGACACGTGTTCCGCTACCATACTCCTTTCGACTCAATGCATCCGCTACCACGTTGGCTTTACCCGGATGGTAAAGTAGCTCACAATCATAGTCCTTGAGCAGTTCGAGCCAAAGTCGTTGCCTCATATTTAGTTCCTTTTGATCAAACACGTACTTCAAACTTTTGTGGTCGGTATAGAGTGTACACTTGGTTCCATAAAGGTAGTGTCGCCATAACTTCAAAGCGAAGACCACCGCCGCTAACTCTAAATCATGGGTTGGGTAGTTTTTTTCGTGCTCCTTTAGTTGCCTTGAGGCGTAGGCAATCACCTTGCCCCTTTGCATTAACACACAACCCAATCCCATTTTCGATGCGTCACTGTAAACCACAAAATCTTCCGTCCCTTCCGGCAAGGATAGAATCGGTGCTTCACACAACTTCTTGTGAAGAGTCCGAAAAGCCTATTCTTGCTTTTCGGTCCATATGAACTCCACATTCTTTCTAGTCAGGGCCATCAGAGAAGATGCAACCTTAGAGAAATCTTGAATAAACCTGCGATAATATCCCGCTAATCCTAAGAAACTTCGGATCTCTGACAGGTTCTTAGGCGGTTCCCAATTCATCATTGCTTCTATCTTCGATGGATCCACTTTCACTCCCTCATGGGTGACAACATGACCTAAAAATTGTACTTCCTTCAACCAAAAGTCACACTTAGAGAACTTGGCGTATAACCTTTCTTTTCTTAACACTTCAAGAACCTCCCGAAGGTGTTGCTCGTGGTCTAACTCGTTCTTAGAGTAGACAAGGATGTCGTCAATAAATACTATTACTGATTTGTCTAGAAAAGGTCGACACACGCGGTTCATCAAGTCCATAAATACCGCCGGCGCGTTCGTCAAACCGAATGGCATTACTAGAAACTCATAATGCCCGTACCGCGTTCTAAACGCCGTTTTTGCTACATCATCCTCCTTCACCTTCGCCTGGTGATAACCCGAGCGTAAGTCAATTTTTGAGAAACAACCTGCTCCTTGTAGCTGATCAAAGAGGTCGTCAATTCTCGGGAGTGGGTACTTATTCTTCACGGTTCCCTTATTCAACTCTCTATAGTCTATACCCATCCTCATTGTGCCATCCTTCTTCTACACAAACAAGACCGGAGCTCCCCAAGGTGACGAGCTTGGTCTCACGAAACCCTTCTTAAGGAGATCTTGTAGTTGCGTCATCATTTCTTGCATCTCAGATGGTGCCAACCGGTAGGGTGCTTTAGCAATCGGAGCGGCCCCCGATATAAGATCTATTCGAAATTCTACCTGGCTATCGGGTGGCAAGCAGGGTAAATCCTCGGGGAATACGTCCGGGAATTCACAAACAATTCGAACATCACTTATTCTTCTCTTCTCTAACTTCGCCTCCACAACGTAGGCTAAATAAGATAGGCAGCCCTTGGCCAAACACTTGCGTGCCGTTGCTAGGGTTAACAACGCGACTTCACCCTTCCTTCTTTCCCCGTAGACCAACGCCATACTACCATCCGATAACGGAATTCGAATCAATTTCTTGGAACACAAGATCTCGGCATGGTTCTTGGCCAACCAATCCATCCCAATCACTACATCAAAACTCCCTATCTCCATAGGTATGAGGTTCACCAGGAATCGCTTCTCCCCAACCTCTAGTGTGCAATTTCTAAGGACATCTCTAACCAAGACCTTCCTACCATCGGCTATTTCGACAATATAAGCATCCTCTAAAGTACTAACAGGTAGAAGCAGTTTCGGGTAGAAAATAGTGGACACATAAGAGAAAGTAGCACCGGAATCGAAAAGAATACGAGCGGGTACGGAGTTTATGAGAAACGTACCCGTCACCACATCTGCCGCCTCTTTAGCTTCATCCGCGGTAATCTTGAACGCTCTTCCTGTCGCCTTAGGGACATTATCCCTCTTCCCTTGGCTTCCCCCCATTCTCATCTTTGGGCAATCCCTTCGAATGTGCCTCTGTTCTTTGCATTCAAAACAAATAACCCCTTTAACCGGGAACTCGCGAGCGTAGTGCCCGCTCTTACTACACTTGTGGCACCCTTCCGCAGACAAGTTGCATGGCCCGTGGTGCTTGTTCCGGCACTTGAAGCACCAATTAGGCTCCCTCCTATTCTCGGTCCTTCGATTGTTGTGGTGGTTGTTGTTGTAGTTTGGCCTCTTGGAAGGCGCGGAATTGCCTTCCCACTTCCTCTTTTCTCCATTTAACTTCCTCTTTTCCTTCCTTAGTTCATCGGTGTCCTCCACCATTTGAGCTTGATCAATGGCCTCCCTTAAAGTGGAGGTCTTTGCCGTTTGCACCATTGCCATCATGTCAGATGGCAATCCTTTGATGTACGCCTTCATCTTCTCTCTCTTAGTTGGAGCCACATGCCCCATTAGATCCAGTTTCTCCATGAACAACTCCGTATATTCTCTCACAGTCTTATCTCCCTTCTTGAGAGCTCGGAACTCATCCAAAATACGATCTATAGCCCTCTCGTTACAGTATTCCTCCAACACTTTCCCTTTAAACATTTCCCAAGTCAACATCGATACAATCACCGGGCCAAGAGTTTTAGCGGTGACATTCCACCATCTTAAGGCCGCGCCTCTAAGCATCTGTGAGGCAAACCTCACCTTCTGACCTTCCTCACATTCACTCGAGCCAAAAGCTTGCTCGATCTCTTGAAGCCAATTCATGCAGACCACTGGATCGGAAGTCCCGGAGAACTTGGGTGGCTTAGTGCATAAGAAGGTTTTATAAGAGCAACCCTTCCCTACTCTTCTCACTTCGGTCACGGGGGTCTCTTCAGTATTTGGTGCGGCCCCTGTTCCCCCGGAACCTCCGACAGTATTCTCGGCAGTTACTTCATGCCTCCTGACACTGGCATCCCTCTTCTCAAGCGCCTTGAGCAATGATTCATGTTGTTATCCCATCATAGTATTCACTGCTTGCACCAACCGAATCTGAAGTTCATCTTGTGAACCCGCCTCCGTCATTAGAGGACCCCCTGCATTAAGATTGAGTGGCGGAATAATAGTCAATCTAGGCACGGGTATACTTGTGAGATGAGGGATGGTTGGTTGCGGTCGAGTAATTCGGGGTGGTTGAGTAACTTCCGCTGTTGCTGCCACGTCCTGATTCATGACACTGTTGGTTGCTCCCTCAACTTCATTACGCGATCAGGTTCGCGTGTTCACCATCTTAGTTTGTCAAGATGATAGAGTAGGAATAAGACAAAACTAACATAAATATGTATAACACATTTAATGATCGCAACAATAGGAAAACGAGCATACTCACATAACAATATACCCAAAATAGCAGTAGCTACGTGATATCTTGAATATATCATACTAGTAAGAATTCCCATTACCAAAGTCACATTTCATGATTAGTGCATTTCCGTCGACTCTAAAGCTCTCCTATCTCAATGGTGTCTACCCATATCTCACCAATCCACACTTAAAGTCTCATCTTAAGTCTAGGCGTCTTAAATTCACACCTAGTTCACTTAAACTAGAGCTCTGATACCAACTTGTAACACCCTAAAATTTAGAGTAAAACTGAACCAAAATAACATGCGGAATATAAATAAAATCACCCAATAAGTGGGGATGGAGTATGGGAGTTTACATCTAAACATGGATAGTAAAATAACAACCTAATAATCTATGCTATTTAGACTCTAGATTACAATTGGGTGTTACTAATATCCTCAAAAGAATATTCTATTGCTCCAACTATGTATATGCTCTATGAGCATAACTCCAAAAAGGTGTCCTCTCTCTCGACACATCAACCCGCTCTTCTCTAAAGAGCCCCGTCAACTTGTTTACATGCTAAACCACATTTAAAATCAAGTGTTAGGCTTATGCCTAGTGAGAACAAACAGTTAAATGGATAAGACAATTAAAACATTTAAAAGATAAGATACAGTGCGTTTATCCCATTCAGCTTCACTTGAAATAACTTACTCTTGATGAGCAAGGATCTTTTAAAAACAACCGGGGGAGACCCGGTGTCCCATCCTTAGTGACGGATACCAGAAGTAGGTCACTACACAATGTTTGAGCTAACTGTAAGAGCCAATGGCAACCGGTCAATGACCGATTACGCACCTTAGTACACGGCCCCCGATGACTTCTTACGAAAGCCCGCGCAATGATCACTAGCAACCGGTCTGTAACCGATTATGCACCTTAGTACACGGCCCCCTGATGACCCCAAATTGCGCATGCATAGAGTCAATGGCATCCGGTAATGATCCGGAATTATACTCAACGGTAAAAGGCCCCCGATTAGTTCTATGCTACCAAAAAGGGACAACAATCCCGTTTTAAACCGACTATATGCCTATGGATCCATTACATACTAGTCCTACGACCGAATACATCAACGAGACGTATCGCTAGTTTTCCAACCTTGAAAACCCTTTTGATAAACCATTTCTTTTTTTAATCCAAGTTTTACCAAAAACTAGGTCAAACCATTTTGAGTTTCCAAAACCAAATATTATTTCATTTTATAACATTTCCAAGTATTTTAAACCATTAAAGATGCTCATCCCATCATCTACAACAAAATACTCCAAAACCTCATCTTGACCTAAAACCTCCAAACTTACCCAAATACACAATTACTTGAAAATAAGCTTAAGAATCAGTAAAATGCTACATTTACAACAAGTATTTGAGTTTATAAGTTTAGAGTCGAACTCACAAGGCTATAGTTAGGAGAACCCTAGAAAAGCTCCTACGAGGATGGAGGTGATCAAGAAATCTGAAAGGAACAAGAACCCCACTACTTGAAGCTTTAAATGCTTGAACCACTTTTTAATCTTCAACTTGAAAGGAGAAATTAATGAGCTTGGATGAGGTAGGTGGAAGAAAATGAAACCCTAAAATCGCCTTCAATGCTTCTCTCCCGTTACTGAGTTTTGATATCTGATAAATGAGAAGAAGAGAGCCAAAATCGTGACTTAAATGCTTCCTGACCAGATCCGGGCGACCTTGCCTTCGCGACCTTGACATGGCATCATCGTCGTGTCATCGTCGCCCGAAGTGTACCGCCAGCTTCCACACGACTCAAATTCCTTCTTGGCGACCATGCCTTCGCGACCTTGACAAGGCATCGTCGCCGTGTCATCGTAGCCAAACCTGTATCGAGAGTTTCCACTGATTTGGCTGATTTTTCCTCCTCCGCGACCATGTCCTGCGACCTTGACATGGCATCCTAGCCTGTCATGGTCGCCTAGAAGGTACCGAATCTCGTTTTTGCTCCGTTTTTCGCTCCTAACTTCCAAATCAATGAAACCCAAACATTGAACCCTTGAAACACTCCATTAAACTTTTAAATATAAAAACATTTAGAATGTGAAAATCATTATCTTTATTTACAAAATTCCGGGTGTTACAGGTAAAGTGAGGGAGAGACTGAAAATAATGATTTGAATGACACCCAGAGTGCTTCCGCCCATCCAGAGTGAACTAAAAGAGTGAGTACAAAAAATGTCCACAGAGACACACCTGAGCGATTACAACCGAGTCCAACCAAAGCACCCACACAACCTAGGACTGGTGATCAAACACCAGGACCTATTGAAGAAGGATGTAAGCTCAGTCTGATCCATGACCCACAACCAAACCATCCAGAAGCGCCTCTTCATGCTTCTGGACAACATATATTCAAGGAAACCTTATCATCATCATCTTCTTCTTCCTCCCAACAGGAAGAAGACTCAGATACAAGAGTTCCATCTCCTTAGAACTCGCCTCTTTCCCAACACTCTGTAGAAGCATCTATTGCCCATATTCATGATTGGAATGAAGTTGCCACGTCAATGGCTACTTCTGCGCAATTCGCCAATGAAATCCTGTCAGAGGGGTTAAGGAATCCTTTTGTACACAAACCCTCTATACTTGAATTACACAAGGGTAAACACACAATTTTGCGTCTTCGTCCTCTAACGACGAAGAACAACGCAAAAATGTCAGAACATCCGAAGGGAATGCTCATAAGAGCTCCCAAGGGCAGGATGGAAGTCCCCATCACTCAACATCGAAATAGGTGATAAAGGAGGCCCCTCTGAACACGAGGTCAAGTAACTCCATGTGTTGGAGGTAAAGCGGTTACCACTCCTGAGTTTGTCTCATTAGCTGCGTTCCAACATTTTGTAGAACAAACAAAGGGATCCTTGGATGATCTAAAAAGCACAATTGAAACAGGCCAGAAATCCCTTGCCACAATCTTCTACAATGTGAATTTTGCACTAACAGACATTAAAATCACTCAAACTTCCATTTGCAACTAGCTCACAGATATCCAAAATGCCATTACTACTAAAGCTGATGGCCAGAGCACAGTGGCTTAAGATCATTTCCCAAAGCCGGACTCTGCTTTCAAAGCCAATTCAGAAGCCATTGCCATGCTTCCTTCTATTTCTGCGCCTTCAACTTCTGCATCTACTTCGAAAATCACTTTAGAATAATTTCAAAAGTTTGCCTCTGAGGTAAAGAAAATGCACCAACAATACAGATACCAAAGGCAACCTCCACCTCTACTTAAGCTCAAATAGAACCGAAAGATAAAGGGAAGGCCAAGATGATTGCAAATCCAGAAGTGGCAAAAATAAAAAGGCCTCCCTCCAGAGAGCTAATCTACAAGAACATGTATGCTGACAAGGATGAGGAAGTGGTTCTGCAGACACCAGACTTCCATCCTAATGTAATGAAGCATATAAAGGCAAGGTTTGACAGAATGAGGCAAGAGAGAAAATTTGTCTACTCAACTTACAACATCTCTGAGGTATGTGCCATGAAGGTCAGAACCAATGCAAACAAAGCCATAACGTATATGGAATACACCGTACTAAGAGATAATGGAAAATACTACACCTTTTCAGAAAATTACCTTTTGTCCCTTAACCCATGTGATTACTGTTAGGGCTTATTTCAATTGTATTAAGGTTCAGGGCTTAAAATGTAAATACCGCAAGGTATAAATAGAATAGGTTAATTTTGTTTTAGAAAAAGAGAGTTATTATTTTGTTTCTAGTTTAACCTAGCCGTACGCATAGTTTGGAAACTCTCTGTAATCGCATTAGCTTATTTTCAATTCAATCAAGCTGACTACCTTGATTCAATCTATATTGTTAACTGTTCGTGTTTGATTGTTAGTTATTGCACTTAATCTGGGCTCACAATTGGTATCAGAGCGAAGAGATTGAAAGATTTGATCCAATATTCTTTTCTGTTTATCGAAAAATTTCCAGGTTTGTCGACACCTTTGTGTTCTTCATTGATTCTTTGATTAACTTGAAATTGATCGAAATTGCCTATACTACTCTATTAGATTTCACTTTTGGTTACATCTAGTATAAGTTTTCTAATCAATTTTAAGTTGTTTGATAGAATTTCAAATTTCTAGGTTTACTGTTCTTCGTGTTTATCGCTTTCTCTGGGATTCAATTTTTATCGGATTATATCATATCTAGTTTTTCTATTGAAATTGCTTCCTTAATCCGATCCTATATCGGACTTGTCTGATAGATTTCAAATTCTGATAATCATATCCATCATCATCGAATCATCGAACATCATATTATCGGATTTGTTACTCATCAGATTAGTTACCATATATCGGACTTGTTATCGGACTCTTCTTAGTATAGGTCTTTTTATCGGAATCTGTTTCTTAGTATCGGACTTTTGTGTTGTGTCTCGATCGAATCACCTTGGTCAAATAGTCCGATACTCTAATTGAACAGTGGTCAGATTGTCAAATAGTCTGATACTCTAATCGAAATTGTCTGAACACCTTCTGGTCATCGGATTTACAACAATACGAGTTGTTTATCGGATTAATCACATACGGATTTCTTTGTTGTAAGGATTTATCGGACTTGCCTCCATTGGTTCACAATTCTCATTTTTTATCGGATTCATCTTCTTCACTCATCAAATCCGTATCAGCTTCATCACTTATTGGATTTATCACAAATCCGATTCCTTTTATCGGATTTCCTTTTAAATCATATCAATATTATCGGATTTGTCACACTATTCACACACATCAGATTCCTTTATCGGATTCTCTCACTCAGATCCGATTCTTTTCGGTTTTTGCAATTGTGTTAGGATTAGTGTTATTGTCTCATTTCTAGAACGTTCAAACCTCTCTCTTGGATCAAATCTAAACTATCTCATGATCATTTAAGTGTTATGGCCACTCGCGATGCTTTGTCGATTGGTATTGATACCAAATTGCCAATTCTGTACCGCGGCGATTACCCTCAATCGAGAAACAGGTTTCTTGACTTTGTGGATAGATACACCCACGGTGAATTCATACTTTTGTCCATCTATGAAGGACCAGTAGAATTTTGGACTGAGATTCCTGCCAGACCAAATGCAGACCCACCTATTGGACCTACATACAAGAAGAAGGATAAAAACACCTACACAGAGGGCGAGAAACAACAAATCATAGGTGATCAGCTCGCTAGATCGTATCTTCTGCAAAGCATACTAAACGAGATATACGTAAGCATTGACATCTACAAGGCAACTGCCAAGGGTATGTGGGATTAGATTGAGAAGATGATGATGGGAACAAAGGTAGGTAATTAACACAAGGTTACTAACTGTATCAACAAGTACGAAGACTTCAAAGCTAAAGTCGGAGAGACACTTGACGAAACCTATGATCGTTTTTGCTTACTTTTAAATGAGTTAAGTAAGAATATGATCATCAAGACCCAAATTGATAACAATGTCAAGTTTCTCAATAACCTACTGCCTGAAAGGAAGCGATACGCGTCTCACATACACAAAAACAAGCAACTAAGCGAGATTGCTCTCCATGAAGTATTTAAAACGTTGAAGCAAAATGAAGATGAAGTTCTTGAGATAATGGAAGAAAAGAAGAAGATTGAAAAGCCAGTAATTGATCCACTGGCCATGGTTAGTGAGAAGAAAGATCGTTCATCCCACCGCAGCTCTAGAAAGGAAAAAGAATCATCGGATTCTACTGAAGAACCTGATTATGAAAGCGGATCCGACCCTGAAATGAATGACATTTGAAAAGCATTGGCTTTTCTCACCATAACAATGCAAAAAAAAATGCTACAAGAAGCCATCATGCAACAATCGCCGATACTCCATTGGAAAACAGAACGCTGAGCTCAATGACAGGCATGAAGGAAAAAAGAAGTTTGAGCACAAGAAATCTGAAGGATCCTTCAAAGTCAATGATGAACCTGTACGCTGCTACAACTGTGGCAAGCTAGGTCATTTTGCCAAAGATTGAAGAAATCCAGTTGTTCGAAATTATGTACTACAAGAACAAGATGCTTCTTGCTAAGGCTGACGAAGTCGGTGAGCAATTGTTAGCAGAAGATGCATACTGGTTGCACCGTTCCGACACTGAGGAAGACATACAAGCACACCTCTGCTACATGGCAAGGCTTACTGACAAAGAAGATCCTGACACTGAATCTGACGATCACGGAACCACACGCTCATCCCGTTTATCACGCTCAACGCGCTCATCACAATATGAGGTTAGTAATTCTACTCATCATATGGCCTTACTTAATCTGTTGCAAACTATGATGCTCAAATTAGATGACTTAAATGCCAAACTAAAAGTAGAAAAGAACCTTGTAACTACTTTAGAAGCCCGACTTGCGAATAATTATAATGAACTGTTAGTAATTAATGAAGAATGTGCTAATCACGCTTGTCGTTCTTGCTGACTCTAACACTACCTTGACAAACAAATTATCTTAACTATTATCTAAACTTGCTAAGTCGAAACCTGAAAATAGAGATTTTTCCACTAAAATAGATTTTTCCACTAAAATAGATTTTTTAAATATTCAACGGGAAGATCTATTAGACAAGGTCAAGGATCTTGAACTCCGATTTATCAAAAGAGGTCAAACTGACCAAACCATTCATTTGAACAAACCCAAGGAGTTCAAGTCTTATAAGTCAAAGGAAGGTCTAGGTGCCGACAATCCTCATTATCTAGAAAAGGCGATAGCCATCGTCCCTTCTCTATACAAATTTGAATATCTAAACCTTGGTCCAGATTTTCAAATAGAGTTCATGGAATCTCAGTTAATTCCTGATTATATAACGTCATCGCCAGAAGGAGATATCACGTTTATCACCTGATCAGGTTAGGGAAAAAAAGATATCACACGTTCAAGAACTGATAAAGGACAAATTCTTTATGTCTATGCTAATCTCAATGAGAGTATAGACGAAATGAATGCAAGCCTACTCTTTCGAATGATTACTTTAGCAGCAACTCTAACGCTGAAATCCAATCAAAACCAGCTGAATTTAAACTGTATGTTCCTCCTTTGATATTAGAAAAAACGCCTAGTTCAGCTGGAATATGATTATGTAGTAGCAACGACTGCTTTTGATCTCGAAAGAGAAGTTTTGTTGCCATTTTTAAAGAAATTCAATCACAAATACCTACTATTCCGCACAAGTCAGACCCACTATCTGCTTGTGAAGGAGAGCATCTCCGGACAAAAATTCGCCACCTAAACAGTAATCTTGCTACTCTAGCTGCGCAAGTTCTACAAGAGCAAACTTCTACTTCCATTTTGCAAAATAAGTATGATACTCTTCTAAAAGGCAAAACTGCTCAGTCTGAACCTTTCTCCATATCTTCAGAAGCGTCTCCTTGTAAGGTTTTTCTAGGCGATTTGTTGAGTGATGATCAAAACTCTTTTTCTCCAAATACTTGTTTCTCTATTAAAACTCCTGAATCTGATAAAGGGAATCAATTCTCAACTTTCTCGAATTCCAATGATTGCATGGACAATGACCTAAACCTATTTGATTTTTCTCCTTTTCTTCCTAGTCACATAGATTTCCTTCCCGACATGGTAATAGATGAACCAGTGTTCATGCATAATGACGAATGTTCCACATCCACCCCTCCACCAATTTTTGTGAACAAAACTACATTTCAAAATCATAAAACTCCTGATTCACAGAAATACCGACACACTGGTAAATCCAATGTTAATCATCCTTACTATTCCAGTTCTCCTGACTGCGAATTTAATGATGTTTCAGATAAACGTTTCCAAAGAAAAGACGTTCGAGTCAAACAAGTCTGGGTAGAGAAGCAGAAGTCTAAGAATACGAGCAAGGAGCAAAATTCATTTAATAGTTTTTCGCATGTTAAGACAAACAATAATTATCATGATGTTTTTCATTCTAGAGATTTTGTTGGACAAAATGTGGTTTTTACTTTACGACTTTATTCAGTTCAACAATTAATTCAACTTTCTCATGATAATATTTGTTGCTCTATGTGTCGTTTGAATGATTTTTTGCCCCGTAGTTATACATCTGATTCGTTTGGTACATATCATGTTTTTAAATCTAAACGCTCATCTCGCCTCAAACCTGAACGACGAGAACCCATTCCTTTATGGGTCATAGACCTAATCCCGTAGGACCCATTTACAAATGGCTACCTAAAACTGCATAATTGTCTTTTGCAGGACGATCATGTGTGGTATTTAGACTCACGATGCTCCAAACACATGACCGGAACAAAGGAGCTTCTCACGAACTACACTTCCAAATTCGGTGGCAACGTGAGATTTGGAACTAACGAATTCTCGCCTATCATGGGTCACGGCAACATTGTTCAAGATAACATAAAGATTCAGAAGGTATCGTACGTTGACGGTCTCAGTCATAATTTGTTCAGCATTGGTCAGTTCTGCGACAAGGATCTGAAGGTCGCTTTCAAGAAGACAAGTTGTAGTTTCCGAGATGAAGAAGGCAAAGAAGTTCTATCTGGGTCGCGCCGTACAAATCTCTACACCATTGATCTCACCAAATTGAAGTCGCTCATGGACGTCTGCCTGATATCCAAAGCTTCCTCACAGCAAACCTGGTTATGGCATCGCAAACTCTCTCACCTGAACTTCAAGAACATCAACAAGCTGGTGTTGGGAGGATTAGTCCAAGGCATGCCTGAACTCAAGTTCGAGAAAGACCATCTCTGCTCTGCATGCGAGATGGGAAAGATGATACGCGTGCCCAACAAACCGAAGGTCGTCCCGAGCACAACCAATGTACTTGAATTAATTCACCCGAATTTGTATGGACCAATGAGTGTACAAAGCCTCGATAGACGCAAATATGTACTGGTTATGGTGGATTATTTCTCCAGATATACTTGAGTCAAGTTCTTGCGTTATAAGCATGAGGCCCCGGAGCTAATAATTTCTCATCTGAAGTAGGTTCAAGTCCAACTACGCCAAACATTTCAGACCATCAGGACGGACAACGGCACAAAGTTCAACAACTAGACATTAGACGAATATCTCGATTCAGTAGGAATTACCCACACTTTTTCAGCGGCAAGAACTCCCTAACCAAACAGAGTTGTAGAACGCTGAAATCGTACTCTGGTGGAAGCAGCGCGTACAATGCTTGCTCAATCTAAACTTCCATTGTCTCTCAGGGCTGAAGCTGTCGCTACTGCATCCTAAATATCGACTTTCTGCAATCTTTTGGATGCACGTGTTTTGTACTGAATTATAAAGATGATCTTGGCAAGTTCGATGCAAAAGGGGATGCAGCTGTATTCATTGTATACTCTCGGAATTCTTCAGCATATCGTCTCTACAACAAACAGAGTAAATCCATCACCGAAAGCGTAAACGTGAAATTTGACGAAGTGGCAAATTTGAATGCACATCCTAATGCAGAACCACTTCTATCTGGGGTGATGGCTTCTGGATCTATCTATCGAGACCCAACACCAAGACAAGTGGACACAAATCACGCCTCTACGTCAAAATCACATCTTTCCAATTTAGATATTCTGTTTGAAAATTTTTATGATCAATATTTTGGTTCAACTAACTCTCCTGTTACTACTCCTTGTAGTGATCCCGTTGATACATCAGTTCATTCAGATACCAGACACACGGCACCGTCGTCTCAAGCTTCGCCATCAAGTGAAGTACAGGGTTGTTAGCAATTTCAGTAGCACTAGTACTATCACAATAGATAGGAATTTTAGAGAGCTTGAGATCATAGTCTCTGAGTTGATTTCTCATCCAAAGGATTTGAGCACAACAACTACCAGCGACTACATATTCAGCTTCAGCGGTGGAGGTGGACACCGAGTTTTGCTTTTTACTTGTCCAACTAATTAATTTTCCACCTAGCAGCTGACACCCACCAGTGGTGCTCTTTCTATGTATCTTACAGCCTGCAAAATCACTGTCAGAATAACCTACTAGATCAAATCCAGAGCCTTTGGGATTCCAAAGACCTAGATTTGGAGTTCCTTTCAGATATCTGAAGATTCGCTTTACAGCGATTAGATGGGATTCCTTCGGTTCAGCTTGATACCGAGCACAGAGACATGTAGAATACATGATGTCTGGTCTACTCGCTGTAAGATACAGCAGAGATCCAATCATCCCTCGATAGGCAGTGACATTGACTGGTTTCCCATTGGGATCCTTGTTCAACGTCAGAGGAGGCGCCATAGGGGTCTTCATCCCTGAGCATTGATTCATGTTGAATTTATTCAGCATGTCCTTAACATATTTTCTTTGACAAATAAAGATTCCTTTGTCAGATTGCTTAATCTGCAAACCTAGAAAATATGTTAGTTCACCCATCATACTCATTTTATATTGTTTTTGCATTCTTGCAGCGAAACGAGTACACAGTTTTTGGGTCTTGTGGAACCAAAGATAATGTCATCAACATATATCTGAGCGAGTATAGTACGACCTTTATATTTTCTTAAAAACAGGGTTTGGTCAATTTTTCCACGAACAAATTTTTCTTTAAGATGAAATTTAGAAAGGGTGTCATACTAAGCTCTAGGAGCTTGTTTTAACCCGTAAAGAGCTTTTTCGAGTTTAAAAACATAACCGGGATGGTTAGGGTCTGAGAAACCAGGGGGTTGCTCAACATAAACTTCCAAGCTGAGCTTTCCATTTAGAAAAGCACTTTTAACATCCATTTGAAAAATTTTGAAGTCTTTATGGGCAGCATAAGCTAAAAAGAGTCTTATGGCTTCTAAACGAGCAACAGGTGCAAAGGTCTCATCATAGTCAATCCCTTCTTCCTGTCTATAACCTTGAGCAACAAGTCTAGCCTTATTGCGAATTATAGTCCCGTTTTCATCTAGCTTATTTCTGAAAACCCATTTGGTTCCTATGACAGTTTTATCAGAGGGTCTAGGAACAAGATTCCAAACTTTATTTCTACGAAATTCAGTGAGTTCTTCTTGCATTGCTGAAACCTAGCTAGGATCAAAGATAGCTTGATCTATCTTTTTAGGTTCAGAGAGAGAAATGAAGTTAACATAAAGACAGATATTACCTGTACCTCTACGTGTTTTGATACCTGCATTGGGATCACCAATAATTTGATTTATTGGGTGATTTGCAGTCCATCGCTGAGCTGGAGGTTGAGGAGAAAGATCAAGATCAACAGCAGATTCAGCGACTTGTTCTTCAGTTCCTGGAAAAGGACTTGTTGTTTTAGCAACAGGTACTTCATTTAGAATCAATTCAGGGGATTGATTTTCAGATATAGTTTGGTTGTTCAATGAGGAATTTCCAAGAGAGGAGTCAGCAACAGGAATCTGAGTTAATAGAGTAACATTCATCCCTGAAGATGGATGATTGTCACTTGAAGGATTTACAAGGATTTCATCATCATATTCTTCAGCAGGATGTTGATTGCTGAAATATGTTTCAGGTTCCCCATAATGAGATCTCATCCAGACATTCAATTCTTCATCATCATCATGAGTATGAGAAGTATGAATGGGACAAGATTCATCAAAGTGAACGTGCATGGATTCTTCAACATGTTGTCTTCTTTTGTTGAAGACTCTGAAAGATTTAGATACAGAGGAGTATCCAAGAAATATGCCATCGTCGGCTTTTGGATCAAATTTACCCAAATGATCTCTGTCATTCAGAATGTAATATCTACATCCAAAAATATGGAAATATTTCAGAGTAGGTCTTCTCCCTTGAAATAATTCATAGGGGGTCTTCTTAAATCGCTTAACTATCAGGGATCGATTTTGAGTGAAGCATGCTGTGTTGACTGCTTCAGCCCAGAACTGACTCGGTAGGTGCGATTCGCTGAGCATTGAGCGAGCCGCTTCAATGATAGTTTGATTTCTTCTTTCAGCAACACCGTTTTGCTGAGTAGTTCTCACTGAGGAAAAGTTTTGAGAAATGCCTTTTTCTTCAAAGAAGTTTACCAGGGTACTATTTTTGAATTCAGTACCATGATCACTTCTTATGGATCGAACAATTAGATTCTTCAAAACTTCCATCCTTTTGATAAAAGAAATTATCATTTCAGGGGTATCACTTTTGGATCGAAGGAAGAACACCCATGTATATCTGGAACATTCATCAACAATCACTAAAGTATATTTCTTTCCAGAAATAGATTGGACATGGACAGGTCCAAATAGATCCATATGGAGTAGCTGAAGAGGAGCGGTCACTGAAGAAATTTGCTTCGACCTGAAGGAGGCTTTTGTCAGCTTTCTTTTTTCACACGCTGAACAAAGAGATTCCTTTGTAAAGGTATGATTTGGGAGGTCTCTGACTAGATACTTTTGAGACAACTCATTAATTGTCTTAAAGTTGAGATGAGAGAGTCTTTTATGCCATAACCAGTTTATGTCAGTAGATGCTTTAGAGATAAAGCACATGTTCTCAGAGTGAGAACTATTCATATTTATGACATACACATTTTCCACTCTTTTGCCTGTTAAGGAAAGCTTATCATTTCCGTCAGTGACAGCACATCTATTTTTTAAGAATAGAACTTTGAAGTCTTTGTCACATAACTGACTAACGCTCAAGAGATTATGCTTTAGTCCCTCAACGTAGGCAACACGAGAAAACGATGTGGCTCCGTTGGATAGAATTCCATAACCTTTAGTGTATCCTTTGCCATTTCCACCAAAGATCACTGATGGACCAACTTCTTCTTTGTAATCAGAGAGCAGAGAATTTCTGCCAGTCATATGCCTTGAGCATCCGCTATCAAGATACCAGATACCTTTGGCACTTTGCATACAACAAAAGATTAATTGTTTAAAGGTACCCATACTACTATAGGTCCTGCTTGGTTAGATAGAGGATTCGCGGAGGAGCTACTAGCTGAAGAACTCTCTTAAGTGGATATCTTCACCTTTGGTGGTTTTGCAACCTTGGTGGGTTTCACTCTCGCTGACTTGTCAGTTTGAGCTACTTTCTTTCCATGAGCTAGTTATCAGCTCTAGTAGCCTTAGGACACTTGCTTGCAATGTGGGTAGTTTCACCATAGTGATAACACTTCCTATATTTAAAGGATTTGGAATTCAGAGAGAAAATAGGAACCTTTTCAGGGACAGGACCAAGAATTCTTTTATCCATAGTCCTTGGATGTATGACAACCTTTTCAGGGGTAGGAGTGTGTCACACCCCGCTAAAGCGGAAACACGAGGCGTGATAGCGCAAGATTTCATAACAATAGGATAAAAACAACACCAACCATCCATTCAAATAAACAACAGTTTAAGTTTAAAATTTTACATTTTGCATCAATTACAAGTTCTAACAAAAACAAAATAAACCAAGTGTTTCAACTAAACAGTTTTCAAATAAACAAGATGGTTGATGTCGACGCTCCCACATAAAAGAAAGATTCGGTTAATCTTTTCTTACCCCTGAAAAGCATGATAAAAACAAGGTCAACTACAAAGAATTGGTGAGTTCACAGGTTTTCAATATTTCAAAAATAATCAATTGTGTGAGTGAATATGAGCAAAATAATTTTTTGGCACTTATTGATATCTTAAAACGTTAAGGCATTATGTACTCTAATTTTTGTATATAAAGAGCCACCACTAAACCTTTCGACCACAAAACAATATTTTTAATTCTACCTTAGCGGTGGGACTAATACCCCACATATGTAGAACCTTCGTTTTTTTTAAGTATCGTGCACCCCTACCTGTAGTTTCTAGGTGGGATTGCTATCCACACCCCTACTTATCGGTTTTTAGGTGGGATTGTCCGTCCAAATAGCGCTATCCACAAATACCCTCGGCTCCTCACTTGAGTTAATAGTAGTGTACAAACTTTTATGTTACATTTTACTCAATATAACTATTAGTGTACATGCCTTAGTGCCCACAACATCAAATTTAACAAAATTTCATAATCATAATGAAAATAGCTCATATAACATATTCAATCATGCTTTTCACCCCAAATCGTAGAAAATACTTTGAAAGAGGGGCTGTGAATACTCACCTTATAGCAACGCTCCGCAACGCAAACAATACAATTCGAATCTCCGCACAACGACCTAACGCTTCCCTATCAAAGAGTAATACTCAAAACCGTCACTTATAGGTCTAATACTACTTAGAGGTGAATAAATCTTAAGCCCATAAGTGTCTATATATGTCCAATTATACAAAATGCCCATATGCTCATTAATATCGTAATTTATACCGAAAGTGATCTTATTATCCATCACATGATCAATATTTATAAAGATCAATTAAGTCCAGAATTTCTCTTCTGGACAGAAACTAATTGTCCTAAAAATGATCCGTTTTCAAGGGCTTCCAAAATGATCTAGTTTCCTATATTTTTATATAAGATAAATTACTGAGTTATGGTCTTTGTGACCAAATTTCATGCCTTTTGGACATGTACAAGTGGTTCAAATAATTCATGCAAAATATTATATCACAACCGGTAAAACAGATTACACCATGTTAGTGAATCACTCACTTAAGGAGTTATACTCAGTGTTTTCTAGAATTTCCAGTTGGATTAGAATCATAACTCATAAAGGAAACTTTTGAGATAAGATTCACTGATTTTGAAGAAGTTATGAAGGAGGTGTGACACTACAAAGTTGCATGCACAATTCTGTCATTAGCTGACAGATTGCACACTTAACTTTAATAAATTGATTAGTGCCTCAAAACATCATATTTTTGCATGAAACTGGATCCATATGAATACTAACTCATAAAATGAAGTTCTAAAAGAATAATCATGCATTAAAGACAAATAACAAAGGAGATACTAACACACAAAGTAGAGTTTAGCTGCTGGTGGTTTCACAGATTGCACACCTAAAGTATTTTAGGTGTTTGGAGGGTCAAAACTCCATATTTTTAAGTGATTCCACTTGCAAACTGAAGATAACTCATAAATATAACTCTCAAAAGAAAAATCATCCTTTTTCATTGAGTTTTGAAAGAGATATGGCCATTTGAACATGCATGCACAAATCTGTCAGCTTTGGACAGATTGCACACTCATTTTGTTTTGAAGAGTTGAAACCTCAAATAACCATATTTTTGAATGAAATCAGATGCATATGAAAGGTAACTCATTAAGCTAACTTCCAGAAGAAAAATCAAGTGATTTGGAGGAATATTCAAAGAGTTATGGTCGTTCAAAGTAGGGTTTACCTACTGTTGAACTTCCAGATGCACATGCGTCTTGTTATGAGCATTTGGGGGGTCAAAACTCAATGTTTTTGAGTGAGACCACTTGGATTAGAACCCCAACTCACTAAATAAATTTGTAGAAAGAAGATTCATGATATTTGAACATAAAAATTGTAAGAAATTGACGATTTACACACATGCATGAATCTGCCAGAACCAAAATAACCATTTTTGTTCAAGAACACATAAAATCATGATTTTTCCCCTATTCTCTTGAGTTTTATTTGTGTAGGTCATAGATTATCACCATTTTATAAACATTTTACATGTTTTGGTGTAAAATCTCTCCACAAACTCAGAATTTTTGGATATTAGAAGAAGTAGCTAAAAAAATGTAAGAAAAGTGGGGTTTTCACCCAAAAATGGTAAGAAAATGAGGGTAAAGTTGTTACCTTGTTTGGATGATGATTAGAGCTTCTAAATCCTTGTATGAACTTGATCTTGATGATGATTTGAAATGAGAAATGGCTGGAGTTTTTGTTTTATAGAGGGAGAAAATGTCTCTTCACTTCTAGAGAGAGAGAGGTGAGAGCAAATTTTGAATTTTGAACATGCAAAACGAGGAGAAAAATGAAAAAAAAATGTATTTATATGGGGGATTAGAGAGGAGGCCGGCCATGGGGGCCCACTCCTCTCAAAATCATATATTTTTTTTATAAATAAAATAAAACTCAAGCCCAATTAAGAATACAATGTCATTTTCTCAATTTTTGGCCCTTTTTCTTCAAAATGTAAGCCCAAAAGTGATAAAATTCTATAAAAATAGAAGTTTTATATTTGAAACATTAAAACTATATATTTTATATACATTGGGTATAAATTAGAGCATTTGGCACTGTATTGGAAGTTTCGGACAGTTACGGGTCGGAACCGGACATTTTTAAGCGACTACCGGAAATGCTAGGGGTTTTTCGGCCATTCTAAACCAACTATTTCTTAATCTTAAGATTTAAACTATATAAACACTAATAAACTTAATAGAAGCTAACCTGAAAGCTCGAATTTTGACAGTTGTCACAGTCTTCCCCCGTTAAAGAAATTTCGTCCCGAAATTTAAGAAGTGGCTTTCTCCGGGCTGTTCGTGAATAAGCTGGGATATTTTTGCTTCATCAAATCTTCACGTTCCCGTGTATATTACGACCATGTTTCGCATTCCAACGGACCTTAATAATAGGGATTTTATACGCGCCTTAACCGTTTAACTTCTCGGTCCAAAACCTCAACTGGTTCTTCAACGAAGTTTAACCGATCGTTAATCTGAACGTCGTCTATGGGTAACATCAACGTTTCATCTGCTAGGCATTTCTTTAGATTCGACACATGAAATGTGTCGTGGATTGCGCTTAGATTTTGCGGTAACTTCAACTTGTACGCCACTGGTCCGATTCTTTCGAGTATTTCGAATGGACCAATGTATCTGGGACCCAGCTTGCCTCTCTTCCTGAAGCGTAACAGTCCCTTCCATGGGGACACTTTTAATAGCACTTTATCTCCCACTTGAAACTCCAACGACTTTCTCCGATTATCCGCATAACTTTTCTGACGGTCTCTTGCTGTCTTGAGTCTTTCTTTGATGATTGAGATCTTATCAGTGGTTTCCTGGATAATATCAGGCGTTGTCAGCTGTCTATCTCCGACTTCTACCCGCCTAAGCGGCGATCCGCACTTACGTCCGTATAGAGCTTCGTACGGTGCACATTGTATGCCGGTATGATAGTCGTTGTTATAGGAGAATTCAACAAGTGGCAGGTGGGTATCCCAACTTCCACCGAAATCTATTGCGCAAGCCCGTAACATATCCTCTAGCGTTTGAATAGTTCTTTCCGATTGTCCATCCGTTTGAGGATGATAGGCGGTGCTATAATCCAAACGTGTACCCAATGCCTTTTGGAGTGATTGCCAAAAACGCGATGTAAATCGTGTATCTCTGTCCGAAATAATGGAAATAGGCACACCATGACGTGTAACTATTTCATTAATATAGATTTACGCACGCCTTTCCATACTGAAATCTTCGCGAATGGGGATGAAATGAGCCGATTTGGTAAGTCGGTCTACTATAACCCATATTGTGTCGTGCCCCTTTCCAGTTCTGGGTAATTTAGTTACGAAATCCATTGGTATTTGCTCCCACTTCCACTGTGGTATTTCAGGTTGTTGGAGTAAACCAGATGGTTTCTGATGTTCAGCCTTTATCTTAGCACAAGTCAGGCACTTGCTTACGAATACAGCAACATCTTTCTTCATTCCCAGCCACCAATAATACTCCTTCAAATCCTTATACATTTTATCTGCTCCTGGGTGAATCGAATATCTGGATCGATGGGCTTCATCCAAAATGGTTGACCGTAGATCACCAACCTTCGGTACCCATGCTTTATTCTTGAAGTAATACACACCATCCTCTTGCATTTCAATTTCTTTCTCTAAATGTTGCAAGGTTTCATTCTTCCTATTTTCTTCTTTTAAAACTTCTCTTTGTGCTTCAATAATTTGAGTTTTTAAACTCGTTTGGACCATTACTCCCATAGCACATACTCTTGTTGGTTTTACTCTTTCCTTTCGGCTTAACGCGTCGGCTACCACATTAGCTTTTCCCGGATGGTACTTTATTTCACAGTCGTAGTCACTAAGTAGTTCCACCCATCTTCTCTCGCCTCATATTGAGCATTTTCTCGGTCAAGGATGTGTTGGAGGCTTTTATGATCGTTGAAAATGGTGCACTTGGTGCCGTATAGGTAGTGTCTCCAGATTTTGAGTGCGAACACCACCGCCCCTAATTCCAAATCATGAGTGGTGTAATTCTTCTCGTGAATCTTTAGTTGTCTCGAAGCGTATGCAATAACTTTGTCTTTTGGCATTAACACGCAGCCCATTCCCTGATGTGAAGCATCACAGTAGACTACGAAGTTTTCGACTCCTTCAGGTAGAGCCAGAATTGGTGCGTTGCATAATTTGTGTTTGAGCGTCTGGAAGGCTTCTTCTTGTTTCTCTCCCCAAATAAACTTTTTATCTTTTTGTGTTAGAGTCGTTAGTGGTTGCGCGATCTTAGAGAAATTCTCGATAAATCGCCGGTAATAACCTGCCAATCCCAAAAATTGTCGGATCTCGGTCGGTGTCTTTGGGGCTTCCCATTTCTTAATGGCCTCAATCTTAGCTGGATCAACTTGGATCCCTTTTTCATTCACCACATGGCCAAGAAAGTGTACCTCACGAATCCAGAATTCACATTTAGAGAATTTCGCGTACAACCTCTCGTCTCTGAGCAATTTCAATATCAACTTCAAGTGTTGCTCATGCTCCTTTTTGTCTTGCGAATAAATGAGTATATCATCTATAAATACGATCACGAATTTGTCTAGGTATGGTCGACATACTCTATTCATCAAATCCATGAAGACTGCCGGTGCGTTTGTTAGACCAAATGGCATGACTAGGAACTCGTAGTGACCGTATCGAGTCCTAAAGGCCGTCTTGGGGATATCTTCTTCTCGCACTCTCATTTGATGATATCCAGACCTAAGATCGATCTTCGAGAAGTACGTTGCACCTTGAAGTTGGTCAAACAAATCATCAATCCGGGGAAGGGGGTATCGGTTCTTAATTGTCAACTTGTTGAGTTCCCTATAATCGATACACATTCGAAAAGATCCATCTTTCTTTTTAACAAATAAGATTGGAGCTCCCCAAGGTGAAGAGCTGGGTCTGATGAATCCCTTATCGAGTAACTCCTGAAGTTGTTCTGACAGTTCCTGCATCTCAGATGGCGCTAACCGGTATGGTGATTTCGCCACGGGCGCAGCTCCAGGAATTAAATCGATGTGAAATTCAACTTGTCTTGGCGGGGGTATTCCAGGCAAGTCGTCTGGGAATACTTCGGGAAAGTCCCGAACTATAGGAATATCTTGAACGCGTTTTTCTTCAACTTTCTTATTCTTAACGTGAGCTAGAAAGACAATACCGTCCTTTCTCAAATGCTTTCGCATTTTCATACACGTTACTATTTTAACACTCCTTCTAGTTTTCTCGCCGTGTACTTCGAGTTTTCCCCCTTCGGGTAACGGAACTCGAATGATCTTTTTGGAACAACAAATTTCAGCTCGGTTTTTGGACAACCAATCCATACCCACGATTATGTCGAAACTTCCCAATTTAATCGGTATTAGATCTATACTAAAATCTCTATTGGCCAAACTTAAGGTGCAGTTCATTAATATGTCTTTAGCCCTACATTCTTGTCCGTTGGCATATTCAATGACATATATTTCTTTCAATTTTTGAGGTTTTAAATTTATCTTTGATCTAAATTCTGTCGCCACAAAACTCCTATCTGCTCCAGAATCAAATAGTACAGACGCATAATGATTATTCAGAAGAAACGTACCTGTAACGACATCTGGGTTTTGCCTTGCTTCCTCTGCTCCAATCTCAAACACTCGACCTCTTGCCGGACCTCCTTGATTCCCTCGGTTGGCCGGTCTTGGTTGATGAGTGTTCGGTCTCTGATTCCATCGTGGACATGTATTTCGAAAGTGATCCGGGCTTCCACACTCAAAACATGCCCGCTTTCCTGTGCTCCTGCAATCCTTGGCATAATGACCTCCTTTGTTACATTTTTGACAGATAATACATTGTCCGATATGCTGTCTATTGCATTTGTCACATTTGGGATAAGGTCCTTTCCCTTTCTCTGCAGGTTGAGTTTGAATTCCGTAGTTACCTGTAGTTCTTTGTTCCTTGCTTGTCCTTTTTCCAAACTGCTTTCTCATTGGTTCATCCAGTTTTCTCTTCCCTTGTGCCTTATCTCTTACAAACAATCCCAAGCGAGTAGCATTGTTTGTGAGTCTGGTTGCCGAACTTACTGCCTCTTGTAGAGTTTTTGGGTTTGCTGAGGTAACATCCCCGCGTATCTCCGGAGATAATCCCCAAATATACCTATCAACGCGGTTCTCTTCAGGCGTTACCAGATGCGGTACCATTTTTGCCAATTCATGAAATCGGGCTGTGTAGGAGTCGATATCATCCCCTCTCATTTCATGATTCCACAATTCCGCTTCCAGCTTCTGAATTTCGCTTCTTGGGCAGTATTCTTCTTTCAACATTTTCTTGAAATCCTCCCACGTAAGACTGTTAGCAGCTTCTCGACCACGGGTTTGTACTTGTATATTCCACCATGTTAACGCTCGTCCTTGTAATAAGCATGTAGCAAACTCTACCTTCTTACCTTCTGTTAGATATTAAAGTATGAGTCAAAGAAGAGATGTCTATAAATGTCAACACACACTTCTTGTTATAACTAATTGTTGTTAGACGCTCCCTTTATGACACATGGCACTTTGTAATTGGCTAGCATTTTGACTTTCTGTTTTTGTATCTGTATAAATAGCATTGTATTATGTATGTAAAAGTTGTCGATTAATACATTTACATTTTGAAGAATACTGTGCGTAATTCATTTCATAATCTTTGTTCTTCATTCTGTTTACTGTTCTATTGATTTAAATTGTTAATTGATCTGCTTCCGCAATTCACTTTGATTCAATACTTTCAATTAACAATCGGTTTAAAGGAATCTGGAACCAACACCTTCGGTACATTTGCTAATATGGAGCACAAACTCCATGCTCTCTATCCAAGTTAATAATCCCACGGCTCCCTCAGTTCCATGAAATTCTTTAGGGTTACAGCTCCTAAAGGATTTATATGTACATTCTCTGTTTCCAGACCCTTGACTGTTGTTTTGATTATTGTTCAGGCCAGCTGCCACTTGACTAACAATGTTCGGAAGTGCAGCCATGAGTTGTTCGGACACAAGTCTCGCAACTTCGGAATTCTCTCTTCTTGGAGGCATTGTTCTAAACACGATTTTAAATTGAGTTTTAGTCAATTTTGTGTTACAATGGCCATTATAAATCTACTTACTAAATCATACACATCTTATAACATACATCCAATACTACTCACGAACACATACATTTCAAAACAACATGAGATAAATAGATAACTTACATAATTATCAAAAATAAACCAAAGTAATTCAAACATAAGTTTTAAAGTACAACCCAAATAACATAAAATTGTTTAATCTTAAACATCTAGGCTACAAGCCTCAAAAGCAAATATGGTCCTCCAAAAGATTCTTAATAACAGAAGTTCCCTAATGGATCATTACCCAAATCAATACTCCTATCATCACCATCAGTGCTCCTAATGCCCAAGACAGATACGTGTACAGCCTCCGAGTAGCCCTCCCGGCCTCATGTGCGATCACCCTGATCCCCGTAGTGATCTCGTCTTGAGTGTGCAAGACTGTAAGAATGCTTTCTAAGGCCTGCTTAAACTCTTCTAGTCTATCTCGCTGTCCCTGTATCTGAACCTCCAATCCTGTGACCCAGAGGTTCTCGGTTGCCGTCAACCCTTGAGGCTGCGGCTCTGGAACTCTCACGGCCGGAGACGGAGGCGTCACGCTTCGCGATCGAGATCGCGATCCAGCTGGTTCGCCCGACGGGTCGGACGGAACCGTGAATACCACCCTTCGGCCAGGGAGGACACGCTTTCGGGCTGTCCGAATAGTCCTAGGTCCGCGTGACGGTCCAACCACATCGACCGGAGGTGGCGCAAATACAGAAGTCTCCATAGAAGTCTCTCGGGTGGCCGCGTCACTTTCCTTAGACGGATCACTCTCTTCAAGCATGGGCTGGTTCCTCCTAGGGAGGCTAGTAAAGTACCCGGATTCGTCGGGGGAGTGATCGGGAGTGGAAGAAGAGCTAGACATTTTAAACTGCGGCAGTAACAAATTTAATTACTAAATGCACTTTAGTCAAATAAAAAAATTAAAATACTTATACAAACTCACACTTATGACCATGCTTTCCATTTGGGCAAGAAGTTCCCAATATAATTGTTCCATGTCTCCCCTATACATATTGAATTAGACATAGGTGATCAGGCTTTGCCTAATATCAATATGCTAAGTCGACACTTATTCCAATTATACTAGTACTAAGCTTTTTTTTTTTTTTTTTTTTTTTTTTTAAAACAGTTAGAGGTGAATAAATCTTAAGCCCATAAGTGTCTATATATGTCCAATTATACAAAATGCCCATATGCTCATTAATATCGTAATTTATACCGAAAGTGATCTTATTATCCATCACATGATCAATATTTATAAAGATCAATTAAGTCCAGAATTTCTCTTCTGGACAGAAACTAATTGTCCTAAAAATGATCAGTTTTCAAGGGCTTCCAAAATGATCTAGTTTCCTATATTTTTATATAAGATAAATTACTGAGTTTTCAAGGGCTTCCAAATTTCATGCCTTTTGGACATGTACAAGTGGTTCAAATAATTCATGCAAAATATTATATCACAACCGGTAAAACAGATTACACCATGTTAGTGAATCACTCACTTAAGGAGTTATACTCAGTGTTTTCTAGAATTTCCAGTTGGATTAGAATCATAACTCATAAAGGAAACTTTTGAGATAAGATTCACTGATTTTGAAGAAGTTATGAAGGAGGTATGACACTACAAAGTTGCATGCACAATTCTGTCATTAGCTGACAGATTGCACACTTAACTTTAATAAATTGATTAGTACCTCAAAACATCATATTTTTGCATGAAACTGGATCCATATGAATACTAACTCATAAAATGAAGTTCTAGAAGAATAATCATGCATTAAAGACAAATAACAAAGGAGATACTAACACACAAAGTAGAGTTTAGCTGCTGGTAGTTTCACAGATTGCACACCTAAAGTATTTTAGGTGTTTGGAGGGTCAAAACTCCATATTTTTAAGTGATTCCACTTGCAAACTGAAGATAACTCATAAATATAACTCTCAAAAGAAAAATCATCCTTTTTCATTGAGTTTTGAAAGAGATATGGCCATTTGAACATGCATGCACAAATCTGTCAACTTTGGACAGATTGCACACTCATTTTGTTTTGAAGAATTGAAACCACAAATAACCATATTTTTGAATGAAATCAGATGCATATGAAAGGTAACTCATTAAGCTAACTTCCAGAAGAAAAATCAAGTGATTTGGAGGAATATTCAAAGAGTTATGGTCGTTCAAAGTAGGGTTTACCTACTGTTGAACTTCCAGATGCACATGCATCTTGTTATGAGCATTTGGGGGGTCAAAACTCAATGTTTTTGAGTGAGACCACTTGGATTAGAACTCCAACTCACTAAATAAACTTGTAGAAAGAAGATTCATGATATTTGAACATAAAAATTGTAAGAAATTGACGATTTACACACATGCATGAATCTGCCAGAACCAAAATAACCATTTTTGTTCAAGAACACATAAAATCATGATTTTTCCCCTATTCTCTTGAGTTTTATTTGTGTAGGTCATAGATTATCACCATTTTATAAACATTTTACATGTTTTGGTGTAAAATCTCTCCACAAACTCAGAATTTTTGGATATTAGAAGAAGTAGCTAAAAAAATGTAAGAAAAGTGGGGTTTTCACCCAAAAATGGTAAGAAAATGAGGGTAAAGTTGTTACCTTGTTTGGATGATGATTAGAGCTTCTAAATCCTTGTATGAACTTGATCTTGATGATGATTTGAAATGAGAAATGGCTGGAGTTTTTGTTTTAGAGAGGGAGAAAATGTCTCTTCACTTCTAGAGAGAGAGGTGAGAGCAAATTTTGAATTTTGAACATGCAAAATGAGGAGAAAAATGAAAAAAAAAATGTATTTATATGGGGGTTTAGAGAGGAGGCCGGCCATGGGGGCCCACTCCTCTCAAAATCATATATTTGTTTTATAAATAAAATAAAACTCAAGCCCAATTAAGAATACAATGTCATTTTCTCAATTTTTGGCCCTTTTTCCTCAAAATGTAAGCCCAAAAGTGATAAAATTCTATAAAAATAGAAGTTTTATATTTGAAACATTAAAACTATATATTTTATATACATTGGGTATAAATTAGAGCATTTGGCCTTTGTATTGGAAGTTTCGGACAGTTACGGGTCGGAACCGGACATTTTTAAGCGACTACCTGAAATGCTAGGGGTTTTTCGGCCATTCTAAACCAACTATTTCTTAATCTTAAGATTTAAACTATATAAACACTAATAAACTTAATAGAAGCTAACCTGAAAGCTCGAATTTTGACAGTTGTCACAGAGGGAGATCGATCTTAATTCTGGGGGTTGGTCTCTGAGAAAAGTCAGAGACTTTCTTCCCAGATTTAGGATTTTTCTCTGAGGATTTCTTGTTCCTGTTCTGAGTGATCTTATTCTTAGAAACTTAGTCAAGAAACTCGTTCTTGATCACCTTTTTAGAAATTTATCACAGGCAACTTTTCTTTAGAAGAAGAGGAAGAAGTTGAAGAAGAAGGATCAGGGATAGAAGAGACAAACATTCCAAACTTGAGCATGGAACGATCATTCTCTGATTCTTCCTTTTCAGGGTTATAGTCTAACCCACTTCTAGTCTTCATAGGTATTTGGGCATTGATGATCTCATTGACTTTATCAGAAGCCTTACACCATCCTTCGATGGTTGCCTTTTCAGACTTCAGATCAGCGATAGCCTTTTCCCTATCAGCGATAGCTTGCTGCTTCTCAATGCTTATGGTTTGATTTGCAAAGACTTGGTCCTTAAGAGTTTCCTCTATTTTAGAAAAAAATTTGATTCTTATATGGCAATTTTTAGTTGCCCAGATAGATCAGTGTTAATTTTCTCAACCTTAATTTTTCCATTTAAAGCATTATAAAAATCAACAGTCATAGCATCGACAGCTAACAAGTTATCACTTTCAGAGGGTAAAGAGATAGAAAAAGTTGTTACCTGAGTAGAAGGGGACTCAGAGGAAGAAGTTTCAGTTGCTTCTTCAGCGTCCTCTATTCTTGCCATTAGACAGAGGAAGGCAAGATCTTCTTCATCTGAACAAGACTCTTCAGAGGTCTTGGCCCAGTCATCTTCAGCGTCCCAATCAACTTCTTCAGCGATAAGGCCTTTGCCTTTTTGCTGGTGTTTCTTCAGATCCTTGTATTTGTTTTTTAATTGCAAATACTTTTCCTTTTTAACAGAGGTCTGGGAGGAGGTGGGAGCTGCAACTTTCTTTGACCTGCATTCACTAGCAAAGTGGCCCTTTCACTGATAGTTGAAGCATATCGCTGAGGCTTTCTCAGCGGGCAATGTTTTTTGCTTTTCGGAGTCAGAGAGGTTAGAAGGTTTTCGAAAGTTTATCTTTCTAGCGAATATTTTAAAATTATTAGTTAAGAGAGCTAGAGAGTTATCAAACTCAGAGATGTCAGCATCAGTGAGTTGGTCTTCTGAATCAGTTCGACCTAATTCAGTGATGGAGGTGATAGTGGAAGAAGAGACATTTTTAGGAGGAGTTGCTTCTGAAGTCACAAGTGCCAAAGAAGTACTTTTGGCACCTTTGAGTTCGTTTATGAGGTTCTTCCTCAGAAGTTGAGATTGTTCCTCAATTAAGAGCATTCCATATAAAGCACTTAAAGATATGGTTTCAAGATTCTTTGACAGCTTCAGACATGTAGTGTACACTGCCCATTGATCGGGTAGTGCCTCCATGAATTTGGTCAGAATTTCAGCGTTTGAGTACACTCTATTCACTAATTTGAGATCAATCAGCAAACAATTGAACCGCTGGTGAATTTGAGTAAGAGATTCACCTTTATGATGCATAAAACTCTCGTATTGTCTTACAAGGTTTATGCACCAAGTGACTTGTACTTCAGAAGTTCCTTCATATTGGATACATAGAGTATCCCACATGACTTTAGAAGTCCTCATTTTCATAACAGAATGATAGACTTCATCAGGTAAAGACATTGCTATTATAGATCTAGCTTTAGAGTCAATAGCAATTTCATTCTTGTCTTCCTCAGTCCATCTGTTAGGAGTTTTAACAATACTCCTCTCAGGGATGGCTGGAGTAGTAGTGGTGGCAGGAACACCAGCTACAATAGTTGTAGGAAAAAATGGTCCATTTTCTAGATAGTAGGGGACCTTAGGGTCAGATCCTTCTAGAAATAGAGACATTATTTCCTTCCATAATGGAAAGTTATCATGGCTAAATCTTGGAGGTTTAGCTACAGATCCATTATCATTGTAGTTTGTATTAGGGTTAGACATTTTAAAATAATTTTAAGAAAAAATATTTTAAAGATTAAAGAAGCAAACACCTCTCTGATACCACTTGTTGGTCCCAATAAGAGTCTACAAGAGTTCAATAAATAGTAAACAGTTTGTAGAAGGGGGGTTGAATACAAACACACAGATGAAGGAAGAAAGAAATCAAGAGGGTTTAGGCTAGAATGAAGCATGCATTAAGATGAAGAAGATATCTCCATCTTATTTATACCCGTTTGCATTTAATGCAAGACAAAAGGTATATGCCACGTGTCAAGCTTGGATAGGAAGTTTGTCCTTGCTAATAAGACAGCCATGTTTTTAGCCGAATATGAACAGTAAAGTATCAGATATGATGGGAACATAAGAGACAAATTGTACGTCCTTTTCTGACATGGTTCTAGATTTGACTTTTGTGCATCGAGGATAAGGTCAATCTTTTGTCTTGTTAAGGAAGCTTCATTTGATCGCTGATTCTGAATCTTCAAGGAGGAATCTTCAGTATCGCTGAGGCTTCACAAGACATCACACTTTGATTAGATAATCGATGCTATCGCTGAACCGCTTCAGTTCACTTAGCTGATTATCTCTTTCTTCAGCTAAGGTCTTCGACTTTCGCTGAATGGTCTTCTGGTGTGATAGCTGATCTTCAGGGCTTCAGAGATAAGCTTGTTGTTCCTTGATCTTCAGTGATCGCTGATAGTAAGCAGCGTGTGTTATCGCTGAATATTAACAGAAGCTTATACAATGGAATTTCACTAAGTATGCAAAAGGAATCATATTCAAATCATCGAGAGGAGTTATGATCAACAAATTCCTTTTAAAATCATTAAAATCAGACATTTGGAGAAAAAACTTTTTGTTCCAAAGGAAAGTTTTTTAATTCGAAACCAGGTATTTATATAAAAAAATAAAAATAATAAGAAAATTTTAGATAACCTTGAAGGCAAGAGTTAAATAAAATAGCCTTATTAAAGAAAATTTAGAAATAAATAGAGAGGTATAGAATATCTGGTCATAGAAAGTTATTTTTACCAAAAGAAATGTCAAAGAACTTCTTTTCAAAATAATTTAAGTTGAATCTGAAACATCTTTGTAACCTTGACGGCAAGAGTTAATCAGAAGAAACAAATTCAAAGAAAATTGTTAAGTAAAGAGAGGTTCAATAGAAATCTAGCAGAAGATAGTCTATGCATATTCCCCCTCGAGCATGTAAGATGTGCTCCCCCTCAAAAATTGCATTATGTTCTGCTCTTTTAAAAAAATTCCTTAAAAAAATCTGCTTCCCCTTGAAGATTTCATTCTGTTCTGCTCTTGAATTTTTTTTTGCTTAAAAGATCTGCTCCCCCTTGAAGATTGCATTCTGTTTTGCCTTGCAAGTGTAAGAGTTGCACCTATAATGTGAACACTTGGAACAAACAATGTAAAAAGTGGTACAGAGGTGTCCAGAGGCTTCTGAGTGCCTCTGAGAAATCTGCAGAAGCGACCAAAGACTTCTGGCCTTTTCTGACATGTGTCGAACCTAAAGTGTCGACAACAATTGAGACATAAATAAATAATTTTGTCAAAATTCTAAGAGAATCAAAGAATTGAGTAAAATTACATATTTAACATGCCCAATTTGCTAACTAGGAAATTAAAATGAGTTTCATCCAGAGCTTTCGTGAAGATATCAGCAAGCGGAAAGTCAGTAGAAACGAAATACATCTCAATGGTGCCTTTCTATACATGATCTTTGATGAAATGATATCTGACATCAATGTGCTTGGTTTTGGAGTGCTGAACTCGATTTTCAGTAATGGCAATGGCACTCTCTGAGTCACACAAGATTGGAATTTTGTCGTATATTAAGCCATAGTCTCTGAGCTGAGTTTTCATCCAGATAACTTGTGAACAACAACTTACAGCAGCAACATACTAAGCTTCTACTGTGGATATTGACACACAGTTCAGCTTCTTAGAAGTCCAACTTACAAGTCTGTTACCCAGAAGTTGACAGCTTCCAGAGGTACTTTTGCGATCCAATTTGCAACTTGCATGATCAGAATCTGTATATGCCATTAAATCAAATTCAGAATTTTTTGGATACCAGAGACCAAGTGATGGAGATCCCTTGAGATATCGAAAAATTGGTTTAACAGCAGCCAAATGAGATTCTTTGGGATTTTCTTGATAGCGAGCACAGAGGCAAGTGGCAAACAAAATATCTGGTCTACTAGCAGTCAAATACAGAAGTGATCCGATCATACCTCGAAAACCCGTAACATCCACTAAGTTCCCAGAAGGATCAGGGCCTAGTTTCGTGCTAGTAGAGATAGGAGTCTTCATTGGAGAGGAATTTTGAAGATGAAATTTCTTAAGCATATCGGAAACATACTTAGCTTGATTTATGAAAATGCCAGAGACATTTTGTTTAACCTGGAGTCCTAGAAAGAACGTTAGTTCTCCCATCATACTCATTTCAACTTCTTGTTCTATTAACTTAGAAAACAGATCAACTTCTGATTGATGAGTAGAACCAAAGATTATGTCATCCACAAAAATTTGAACAACAGTTAGCATACCTTTGCCTCTTTTGATGAACAGAGTAGTGTCGATTTTACCTTTCTCATAGCCTTTACTGATCAGAAATGTAGATAGACGTTCGTACCATGCTCTAGGTGCTTGTTTTAGACCATATAAAGCTTTGTGAAGGAGATAGACATATTCTGGATGTTTAGTATCTTTAAATCCAGCAGGTTGTTCAACATACACTTCTTCTTTGAGATATCCATTCAGAAATGCACATTTAACATCCATTTGATAGACTTAAAATTCTTGTAAGCAGAGAAAGCCAGAATTAGTCGTATCGCCTCAAGTCTTGCTACAGGGGCAAAGGTTTCATCGTAATCGATTCCTTCTTCTTGACAATACCCCTTAGCAACCAGTTCAGCTTTATTTCTGATCACGATGCCATCTTCATCTGTCTTGTTTCTGAAAACCCATTTAGTTCCAATAGCTACTTTGTTCTTTGGTAGAGAAACGAGGTTCCAGACTTTGTTTCTTTCAAACTGTAGCAATTCTTCTTGCATAGCTGATACCCAACTAGGTTCTTGTAAGGCTTCATGAACTTGTTTTGGTTCGATCATACTCAGAAATTTTACAAAGAAAGCTTCATTTGCAGTAGCAGATCTTGTCTTAACACCTGCAGCGGGATTGCCAATGATAAGGTCTGGAGTGTGAGACTTGGCCCATTTTTTCATCCGAGATTGTGTTACTGGTTGAGCATGTACTTCTGTTTCAAAGGATGGAATTTCTGTTGGAAGAGATTCAGAAACAGAAGGCATATGAGTAACTTCTGGACATTCACTAGATAAATCAAGGATGACAGAAGGTGTTGAAGTGCTCTCAGCAGGAGATTCAGGACCAGAACGTGTAATTCCAGAAGCTTGAAGAACTGGAATACTTGGAGATGAAGGGATTGGACTTGGTTCAGGAAGTATCTCTTCGCCCATAAAATCTTGAAAAATAGCATCTATTTCAGATTCTCTGGTTCCTGAAAAATAGTCAGAAGTTACGGTGTTAAGTTTAAGTTCAGAAGTAGAATACTCAGAAGTCAATTGAGTTTGATCATCAAAATCGATGTTAATGCTTTCCATAACAGTCTTAGTACGTAAGTTAAAAACTCAAAAAGCTCTTGAATTTAATGAATATCCTAAGAATTTAGTTTCATCCGATTTCTTGTCAAACTTGCCAAGTTTTTCTCTGTCATTTAAAATGAAACACCTGCATCCAAAAATGTGAAAGAATTTAACACAGGGTTTTCGATTGTTAATTAGCTCATAAGAGGTTTTGGGATGCCGTTTGACAATTATCGAACGATTCTAGGTGAAACATGCAGTGGCTACAGATTCTAGGTGAAACATGCAGTGGCTACAGCTTCAGCCCAAGAATGACCACTTTTTGTTTTATGAGATGCTCGTTTTATTTTTCCCATTTCACAAGCGGGGCAGAGGTGATCTTTTTGAATTGGACTTCTGGAAGATCAGTCACCAAATTATGTTTAACAAGCATCTCAAGATTATCAAAATTTAAGTGAGACATTTTGTGATGCCATACCCATGCAATTTCACTCTTTTTGGAAATAAGACAGAGGGTTTCTTGTTTTGATGCAACCATTTCTGCTTTTGTACCTTTTTCTTGTTTTTAATGGTAGTGCCCGGGTTTCCCGCTAAAAAAAAAGACAGAGGATTTCTTTACCGTCCTTTGATGTGAAGTTCATCATATACAAATTACCTTTTCTGTCTGCTCTCTAGAGTTCTTCTTTTGCCTTAGAGAACAAGTAACAATGCTTTTCATCAAATATAACAAGTATTTTAGAATCACAAAGTTGACTTACACTTAACAAATTATGTTTCAGTCCAAAAACATGAGCTACTTTTGATAAGGTAATGTTACCTTCTTGTAAAGTACCGTAGCCTTTTATTTGACCCTTACCATTATCTCCAAATGTTACAGCTCCACCACATTTGTTTTTGAATTTGGAGAGTAAGTTTTTCGATCCAGTCATGTGCCTCAAGCATCTAGAGTCAAGATACCAGATATAAACACGCTGCTTTTGCAATCACAGTCAAAGTTTTTTTGGTACCCATCTCATTATGGGTCCTTTAATGTTAGTTTAATCTTTTCACTCTGTTTAATTTGCATATGACTTGATATTGCAGAATTTAAAGATCTGATCTTATTGTTTGTAGTATTATTGATTTTCTTTGGTTTAGCTTTAAATGAGAAATCATTATAAGAACGATCAGAGGGCCTCGAGAAAAATTCCTTTAGTTTTAAAAACAAAGAAAAACATTCAGAATTCTGTGACATAAAAGATTTCATTGAATTTTCATTAGAATAATGATGATTACAATTCTTCTTATTCCTGTCTATACCAGTATCAGTAGTTCTATTGAACTTCTTAGCTAGGCTAGATTTATGCTTAGAATCATAAGTGTTCTTCTGTTGAGGCTTCCTCTAATAGACCTTCTCTGGAGTTTTTTGAATTACTGAAACAGAAGTAGAAAGATTAGATTTTCATTTTCCTTTCTGAGCAGAAGTAAACTTTGGATAACAAGGTTGAGATAATTTTGACTGAACAAAACATTTATTTTTTAGACTTTCTTCCTTCTCAAGTTCAAGACAAGATTTTTCCTTAAGACACATCCCAATGAAATCTGGATGAATGATCACAGGTTTTCGCTGTCCTGTTGGAGGAACAGAGAAAGTTGGTATTCCACTTGGATGTTTTTCAATATTCAGACCAGAGGCTCTAATTTCTAGAGGTTCATTAGTAAATAAGAAAGGAGCTTCCTTATCCTTAGATACTTTTGGAGCCTTTTTGTATTCTAGATTTGAGAGATATTTTTCTGAGTTAAAGAAATCATCATCTTGATCATTGTTTTCCCAAGGATATGTAATAGTTTCAAAACAGGCTTGAGATTCAGAAGGATTTAAGTCTACAAAAGAACATGGAACTATCTCTGGATTGTTTTCTGAAGAAAGTTTTTGAATATTTTCAAATTCATAGCATTTATCCAGAGTGGATAAAATATCTTTTTTCAAAGCTTAGACGTAGCTCTTCTTCTGCTTGTAAAGGTGTAAATACATCCGCCTTTGGATTCAAAGTCATATGAACATTTGAGCCAAATCTGAAAATGTCGTCCTTCTTCTGAATTTTGTTCAGATCAACTTTTGTTTTTCCAGAAAAGTATTCGGTGTTTTTGAATTTGAGTTTTCATTGATGACAACTATTTTCAAGCTTTGGTCTTTTAAAAATTCAAGGTTCATATAAAATTGGAAACATAGGCTTTTGTTTTAGTCCTAGACAGAAAACAAAATTCAGAGTTGATCATTTTTCACACGTGTAGGGATCCAGATCCTCGAAACCAAGTCCAGATGTTCCTACTTGTGTATTAATTTTGTCATGAACTTTTTGAGCATCCAGATATGTTTTAATCTGTAGCTTTGTCTTTAATCAGAGTGTTAAATCTATGAAAAGTTTGTTCCAGAGATTCTTCAGGAATGGCCTGGAAACTGTTGTATTCATTTAGAGCTTGGGCTCTTCTGTTTTTCTTCATTTTTGCACCACCTTCCAGAATGTTTTCTAATTGATCCCATAGCTCCTTGTCACTATCACAAGAATCCAGAGATTGGAATATATCATTCGGAATAGCCATGATTAATAGACTTTTCGCTTTTCTGGACAATTCAACCTTTGCCTTCTCTAGATCCGGTCCAATTATCCCCTGATTTTGGAATACTCCTAGCAGGGACTTCATCAGTAACTGTTGTAGCAGGAACCCTTGAGATAGTTATCGTTGGAACGAATGGACCATTTTGAAAAATAGGATATAGATCATCATCTAATCCTTCAAAGAAGTTGATCATCCGGATTTTCCATTATGGATATTCATCACGTATTTGAGTAGGAGGTTTAGTCAGAGAACCAGAGGTGTATACAGCGTTCAGATTTGAATTAGCCATATTACCATAAATAGAGATTTTAAAAATTACTGAAGATTTGTTGAAATTTGAGTCAAATTAATTCCAAAATGATCGAAATGAGACTGAATACTTACTAATCTCAAATTTAAGCAGAAATTACCACAGTTTCAGAGAAAATTGTAATGAATTTAACAAAATCTCGTAAAACAAGGTAGAGTGAAGAACAGGGGCTTAAAATACTGTCAATAGAAAAGGGATTTCTCCAAATGGAAGAGATCTAATAATCAATAGATTGATTATCAGGCTCTGATACCAATTGTTGGAACCCAGATCCCTTTCTAGCAAATAATCAATAGATCAAATATGTAAATATGAGCGGAAGCAGGTAGATCTAAGATTAACAGTAAGATTAGTAAGAACAAATAGGAAGAACAATCGTAATTGATATTGAATTGCCTTTGAATGATTGACAATAGTGTGCACAAAACAATAGCTCTCTATTTCGTATTTCCCAATCGATACTATTACAAACTGTGAAAGAGCTATTTATACGAATAAAACATTGAAAGTCAACTACATGGCCTATTACAATGAGACACGTAAGCAAGGAAGTAACAAACTAAGAGACACACGGAGGGTGTGCTTGCCACGTCATCTGATGCATAGTAGTTACTTAATTCTGTTTCATACTTTACCAAAATTGAGGTCTAACAATTTGGAAATCAACTCTTTGGTTGTGATTCGGTTATGCAAACCTATATTCAATTTTTGTGGCATTGAATAAAAATCAGGATGCTGACAGATTTGCGATGTTGTGCCATATCGATCATATCTCTCTCATCCCATCACCAATTCAAGCGTTTCAAAAGGGCCCTGGATAGAAAACAAAAGGATCTACAAGTTTCATGCTTTAAGTTTTCAATGATTCAATCTGTAGAAGGCCCAGTAAATCGTGGAAGTTGAAGGTAGTGTGCTGAAGCATAGTTGTTAGGCATCGGGTTAGATATGTTTTTTGTCAGAGGACCAGAGCTTCTGGACTAAAGGACCAGAGGTTTTGGATTACAGGCATCCAAAGACATCAGGAATTACGGACCAGAGCTTCTGGATTATTACATGCCTTAGCCCAGAAGACTCACTCATTCAGAAACTTACACGTCGAACCAGAAGCTGTTGGACAGATCTGCGCAACTGTACAGAAACGATCATATCTCATCCGTCCGAACTCCAAAGAAGGTGAATCCAGGTTTTATGGAAAGCTAAGACACTGCTCTCATTCATGACCAAAAGTAGCGTAGAAGTCAGTGCAATACTGTTGGACATAAACTTTCTTTGCTGATTTTATATCTTATGTGTTGATGAGTGCTATTGTGGCTTGTTCTATATCAAGTCAAACTTCAGAATTCTGTTCGTTAAACTTTAAATTAGCCACGACTTCAGTTCATCTCAGTTCTGGATCCGATCATAACCAGTAATGCTTCTAAACATCAAATAACCAAGAAACACAGTTCAGAACTAGCACTTCATCAGAAACTTCTTCTTGCAACCAGAGATAGGCTGTTGAAATCCTGTCAATGATCAAAAAACTACCAAGTCTAATTTTCATCCTTTGATCTCACATCGGGGCTCTCAGAGTTACTCTTGGTGGTTTCGAGTTCTATTTTTGTAACAGATATTTCTGGTTGATATTATTTTGGGCTCCTCGATTATGGAAGATTACTTGAACAAGCTCTTGTGCTGAATGTCCACTCAACTCATGGTTTACAGACAGATTCTTTGTTATTAGACTGATTCTGCACGACATTGTCATGCAACTCACACTTTATCTATCCACGTTTGGATGAATCAATATGCTATGGGGTTGGCTGAGATTTTGAGGCTAAGAGTTGTGTTGAGTTTTACAGGTTAAAGCTGTGTTTGGTGCAATCAGTGGTGTTTATGGCACATTGGATCTGATTTTATAGTTGAAATGCAGAATAAGAGCTTAATTTAAGGGGGAGCATGAAGTTATTGGAATGAGGTTACTACATCTAGGGGGAGCTACATGTTTATCTAAGGGGATCTTCAAGCTTCTAAAGCTTAATGGAAAGACGGCAAACGACGTTCAACGAATTTTTCTTTTATTGTTTTCCTTTTAACACTTAGCAGGAGATTGTTAGCCCTAATTTTAGTGTTGAAAGTGTAAAAAGGGAAACCTGTTCTTAAAGTATGAAAGATCAGAGATCGTTTAGAAGAAGACTTCAGAAGTCTGGAGGGAAGATTTCAGAAGTCTAAAGGTCAGAAGATCAGAAGTTCATCTTTTGAAGAAGTACTTTCCAGAAGTTCCAAGAGGTTCGACTATCCTCTGGATTCAAGAGAGGCATTTATATAGAGCTTCTGCACTCTTCATACACAGCCTCTTCTTTACTATATATGCAGAAGCTTCTGTTCTCTTTGTTCTTCTGCTCTTGGTTCAATCCTCGTCAGATTTTCAAGTGGTTGATCTTCTTATCATAGCCCGACACCTCAGCTAAAAGCGGTTATTTCACCTTTACACGTGGAGCTTCTACATTGGAGAATGCTTTGACTTTTCTTATTTTAGGCTATAAATAGGAATCCCCTTCCCCATTTCTAATTGTGAATGTGAGATTGTTTCTTTGAAACTCTCCATCTCCAAATACCCTCATTCCAATCATGTAAGATATATGATCACGATTAATCATATAACTACGCTTCTAACTTCATATTGTTCTTCATGTTGATTAATCGTTCTTCCATTTATAAACTGTTTGATCTATAATTGCTTTCGCTTTACATATTTTGTTTTGATCATTGATTCAATATGATCTGGGTTCCAACACTATTGAAGGGTTAAAAAGAATCTTGGAAGCCTTTGTTGAATACAGAGCTAAGTTATATTTCCAGATTGCCTTGTTTCTACACAAGCCACGCTATTTGTCTCTGCTCCAAAAGAAGACCTTGAAAATATGAATAGTTTCAATACTGGTACTATCACTCCTGAACCAGAGATAGGTATTATCTTCAAAAGGACCACTAGCAAAAGGTTATTCAGAATTCAAAATGGTTCAAAGTATTCATCAGAGATTCTGAAGATAATTCAAGGCTATGTTGTGCAGAAGAGAGATGACCTAGACCAAAGGTAAGGAAGGCTGCTCATGACATGGATCTGCATCTGCAAAGAATTTTTAATATGAGAGATCTAACAAGCGCTTTCAATGTCATAGTCAAAGATCTCCCAGATGCTTTGTTCTAATAATTTCTTGTAATTTTCAACTTCTATAATTTCTTGTTAAGCAAAATAATGAACCTTCAACTTTTGTCTTTTCTGATTACTTGTAATAGTTCTGTTTTCATACTAAGGGGGAGATTGTCAGAATATAAATTCTATCTAAAAGTATGAACAGAACACCTATAAAAGACTAAGTGTTCTTTTGCAGAAGTTCTCTCCAGAAGACTGTTTGTTCTCCAGAAGGTAACTACAGAAGACAGTCTTCCATTCCAGAAGATAGACCAACTTCTGGATTCTCATACAGGACATCTACACGTGGCATATGGCATGACATGCGTGTGTAACAAACTCTAACTAAGTTTGTTAGACTTTTAGCTTACATGTCAGTGTATGATAGGACAACTCTTTGACTATGATCTATGTAATAGTATAAATAGATAGAGCGTCCCCTATATTAAGTGTCGATTGATTTGGCGAGATTACGAGAGCTTTTTTGTATTTCATCAGTACTGTAATTGCTATTACTTTGAGTGAAATACAAATTGCATTACTCAATTGATCTTATTCATCCTTATCAATTAACCATTCTAGTTTATTGTATTGATCACTGAACTGCTTCCACTACTGTTAATTACTCTTATTGATCAATATTGTTCGAGTGTAATTCAGATATGGGTTCTAACAGATGGTACTACCTTAAACTTATAATGATTATTAACTGATAGGGTAGTCGCTCCCAGATATATTATTAAACTTTTTTCGTGACATGATACCATTGACAAATATTATTGTTGATCATAACTCCTCTCAGTGATTTGAATATGATCCCTTTATTATACTCAGTGAAAATCCTATTTATAGACTCAAGTTCATTTCAGCGATAGCATACACTAATTGCCATCAACGATCGCTGAAATCTCAGGAACCTTAAGTCTATCTCTGAAGACCTGAAGATCAGCTATCACACCAGAAGAACATTCAGCGAAAGTCGAAGACCAAGCTGAAGAAAGAGATAATCAGCTAGTGATCTGAAGCGGTTTAGTGATAGCAAGGATTATCTAATTCAGTGTGAAGTCTTGTGAAGTCTCAGCGATACTTTGAAAGTTCATCCTTGAAGTTTCAAGTTCAGCGATAAAGTGAAGACTTCAAACAAGATTAAAGTTGATCTTATCCTCGATGCACAAAAGTCAATACCTTATACTATGTCAGAAAAGGACGTACGACTTGTCTCTTATGTCCCCATCAAATCTGATATGGTACTATTCATATTCAGCCAAAGCATGGCTGCTTTTTTGGATAAAGGACAAGCTTTCTATAAAAGCTTAACACGTGGCAAAATACTTTATGTCTTGCATGATATGCAAACGGGTATAAATAGGTTGAAGATATATTCTTCATCCTCATGCATGCTACTTTCTCTCCTTGAACCTTTGCTTCTTTTCTTTCTAATTTCTTGTGCATCAAATCTGTGTGTTTCTTAACTTACAATAGAATAGGTTATTTAACTTGTTATAATTCCGCTTGTAACTATAAATTTGTTTATTTAATATAAACTTATTTAAAAACAAAAAAATCTATCTGTTTGTATTCAACCCCCCCCCCCCCCTTCTACAAACTTTTTCTATATCCATTGAACTCTTGTAGACTCCTTTGGGACCAACAAATGGTATCAGAGCAGTGTTTTCTTTCTTAAATCTTTAAAATACCCATTTCTTAAAAAGATATTTTAAAATGACAAACACGAATACAAACTATATCGATAATGGATCTTTAGCCAAACCACCTAGGTTTAGCCGTGATAATTTCCCATTGTGGAAGGAAAGAATGACTCTATTCCTAGAAGGGTAAGATCCTAAGATCCCCTACTATATGGAGAATGGACCATTTATTCCTACATCTCTCTTACTTGTTGTTCCTACTGTTGGTAACACAGCGGCAATCCCTGAAAGACGGATTATCAAAACTCCAGATTGATGGAGTGATGATGACAAAAAGGAAGTAGCTATAGATGCTAAGGCTAGATCTATTATAGCCATGTCTTTACCGGATGAAATCTATCATTCCGTGATGAAGATGAGAACCTCTAAGGCCGTATGGGATACTCTTTGTATCCAATATGAAGGAACTACTGAAGTTCAAGTCACTAGATGCATAAACTTAGTAAGACAATATGAAAGCTTTATGCACTCTAAAGGTGAATCTCTCTCTCAAATTCATCAAAGATTTAACTGTCTGTTGATTGACATGAAAAAAGTCAACAGAGAATATTCAAACGCTGAAATCCTGACAAAATTTATGGAGGCACTTCCTGAGCAATGGGGAGTGTACACTGCATGTTTAAAACTGTCAAAGAATCTTGAAACTCTATCTCTAAGCGCCTTATATGGCATGCTTCTTAATGAAGAACAATCTCAGGTTTTAAGGAAAAACCTCATCAATGAACTTAAAGGTCTCAAAAGTACTTCTTTGGCATTGGTATGTTCAGAGGCCGAATCTTCAAAACAAGTCTCTTCTTCCATCACTTCAATCACTGAATTAGCTCAAACTGATTCAGAAGAACTCACTGATGATGAAATCTCTGAGTTTGATAATTCTCTAGCTCTCTTAACCAATAACTTTAAAAGATTTGCTAGAAAGAGTAACTTTTGAAAGCCTTCTGCTTTTGCCGACTCTGAGAAGTCAAAGACTGCAACCGCTAATAAAGCATCCTCAATATGCTTTAACTGTCAGCGAAGAGGTCACTTCGCCAATGAGTGCAGATCAAATAAAGTAGCAGCTCCCACACCTTCCCAGAACTCTGAAAAGAAAGATAAATACTCTAAACTCAAAAGCAAATACAGAGATCTGAAGAAAAGCAAGCAAAAAGTCAAAGGTCTGATTGTTGAAGAAGTAGACTGGGATGACGAAGATGACTGGGCTAAGTCATCTGATGAGTCAGGCTCAGATGAAGAAGATCTTGCCTTCCTATGTCTAATGGCAAGAATCGAAGAAGCTGAAGAAGTCTATGAGACATCTTCCTCTGAGTCCCCTTCAACTCAGGTACCTATTCCCTCTATATCTTCCTTAACTGAAAGTAATAGTTTGTCTACTCTTGATGCTATGTCGGTTTATTTTTATAACGCTTTAAATGGTAAGAGAAAAGCTGAACAAATAAATATAGATCTCTCTGAACAATTAAAGAATTGGCACCTTAAGATAAAAGAATTAACAAAAATTGAAGAGAACTATAAAGATCAAATCTTCGTAAATCAAACTATAAGCATCGAAAAGCAACAAGCTATCACTGAGAGAGAAAAAGCTATTGCTGATCTCAAGGCTGAAAAAGCTACCATCGAAGGATGGTGTAAAGCTTCTGACAAAGTCAATGAAATCATCAATGCTCAGATCACTCTAAAAGTGAAAAGCGGGTTAGGCTATAACCCAAATAAAGAAGAATCAGAGAATGACCGTTCCATGTTAAAATTCAAAATGTTTGTCTCTTCTATCCCTAATCCCTCTTTACCTAAACCTCAGTCCTCTGAGAAGTTGTCTATTGCTAAGAATAAGAACATTCAGAAACAGACAAAGCATTCCTCTGCTCCTTCAGCGAGTCATCCTAAATCTAGGAAGAAGATCCTGGATCCGTTCAGAGATCAACTCCTAGAATTAAGATTGACCTCTCTCCTGTCTCTGAAAAGGTTGTCATACCTCCAAGGACAGCTGACAAAGGAATTCTTGGTCCTGTTCCTAAGAATGCTCCTTTTTCTCTTATCTCTTCCAAGCCTGTTTTTAAATATAGGAAATGCTATCATTGTGGTGAAAATACCCACATTGCCAGCAAATGTCCTAATGCTACAAAAGCTGAAAAATTGGCCCACGGAAAGAAAGTAGCTCAAGCTGATAAACCAGCAAAAGCGAAATCCTCCAAGAGTGTTAAAACTCCCAAGGTGAAGATATCCGCTGAGGAAAATTCATCAGCGAGTAGTTCCTCCGCCACTCCTCTACTACCTCAGCAGGACCCATAGTAATATAGGTACCTATGAAAAATTAATCCTTTTGTTGTATGCAGAGTGCTAAAGGTATCTGGTATCTAGATAGCGGATGCTCAAGGCACATGTCATGCAGAAATCTCTGCTCTCTGACTACAAAGAAGAAGCTGGTCCCTCAGTGACCTTTGGTGGAAATGGCAAAGGATACACTAAAGGCTACGGAATTCTATCCAACGGAGCAACTTCCTTCAGTTGGGTTGCTTATGTTGAAGGGCTAAAGCACAATCTTTTAAGTGTTAGTCAGCTTTGTGACAAAGACTTCAAAGTTCTATTTCTGAAAAATAGATGTGCTGTCACTGATAGTAATGACAAACTTTCCTTAACAAGCAAAAGAGTTGAAAACGTTTATGTCATTAATATAAATAGCTCTGACTCTGAGAACATGTGCTTCATATCCAGAGCGTCATCTGATGAAAACTGGTTGTGGCATAAAAGGCTCTCTCATCTAAACTTTAAGATGATTAATGAATTGTCTCAAAAAGAACTTGTCAGGGATCTTCCAAAACACACATTTGCAAAGGAACCCTTTTGCTCAGCGTGTGAAAAAGGAAAACTAACCAAAGCCTCTTTCAGATCTAAACAAGTTTCTTCAGTGACCTCTCCTCTTCAATTACTCCATATGGATTTATTTGGACCTGTTAATCTCCAATCTCTGTCTGGAAAGAAGTACACTATTGTGATAGTTGATGAATATTCCAGATATACTTGGGTATTTTTTCTTCAATCCAAAAGTGATACACCTGATGTAATTATCTCTTTCATCAAAAGAATGGAAGTTCTGAACAAACTAGTTGTTCGTTCCATGAGGAGTGATCATGGTACTGAATTAAAAAACAACACCCTGATTAACTTCGTTGAAGAAAAAGGAATCTCTTACGAATTCACTTCAGTGAGAACCCCTCAGCAAAATGGTGTTGCTGAAAGAAGAAACCGAACGATCTGTTGATCATAACTCCTGATTAATGATTTGAATATGATTCCTTCTTATACTTAGTGAAATTCCATTGTATAAGCTTCTGTTCATATTCAGCGATAGCACACGCTGATAACCATCAGCGATCGCTGAAGATCAAGAAACAACAAGCTTATCTCTGAAGATCCGAAGATCAGCTATCACACCAGAAGACCATTTAGCGAAAGTCAAAGACCCTAGCTGAAGAAAGAGATAATCAGCTAAATGAACTGAAGCGGTTCAGCGATAGCAGCGATTATCTACTCAACGTGTGAAGTCTTGTAGAGCCTCAGCGATACTGAAGTTCATCCTTGTATATTCAGTATCAGCGATCAAATGAAGCTTCCTTTGCAAGATTAAAGATTGATCTTATCCTCGATGCACAAAAGTCAAACCTAGAACCATGTCAGAAAAGGACGTACGACTTGTCTCTTATGTTCCCATCATATCTGATACGGTACTGTTCATATTCGGCCAAAAGCATGGCTGTCTTATTATCAAGGACAAGTTTCCTATCCAATCTTGACACGTGGCATATATCTTTTGTCTTGCATTAAATGCAAACGGGTATAAATAAGATGGAAATATCTTCTTCATCTTAATGCATGCTTCTTTCTAACCTATACCCTCTTTATTCTTTCTTTCATCTTCTTGTGCATCAAACTTAGTGTTTCCTAGTTACAATAGAATAGGTGTTAAACTTGTTCTTATTCCGCTTGTAACTGTAAATTTGTTTATCTTCAATAAACTCATTTAAAAACCAAAATCTGTGTGTGTTTGTATTCAACCACCCCCCCCCCCCTTTCTACAAAATGTTCTCTATTGATTGAACTCTTGTAGACCCTTTAGGGACCAACAAGTGGTATCAGAGCAGTGTTTGCTTATTAAATCTTTAAAATAACTTTTTCTTAAAACTATTTTAAAATGTCAAACCCTAATACGAACTACAATGATAATGGATCTTTAGCTAAACCTCCAAGATTTAGCCATGATAATTTTCCATTATGGAAGGAAAGAATGTCTCTATTTCTAAAGCGATCTGACCCAAAGATTCCCTACTATCTAGAAAATGGACCATTTGTTCCTACAACAGTAGTAGCTAGTGTTCCTGCCACCACTGCTACTCCAGCCATTCCTGAAAGGGTTATTGTTAAAATACCTAACAGATGGACTGATGAAGATAAGAAAGAAATTGCTATTGACTCTAAAGCTAGATCTATAAAAGCGATGGCTTTACCAGATGACGTCTATCATTCTATCATGAAAATAAGGACTTCTAAGGTCATGTGGGATACTCTATGTATCCAATATGAAGGAACTTCTGAGGTTAAAGTTACTAGATGCATAAATCTTGTAAGAAAATATGAGAGTTTTATGTATCAAAAGGGTGAATCTCTTTCTCAAATTCACCAGCGATTCAACTGTTTGTTGATTGATCTTAAATCAGTCGATAGAGTGTATTCAAACGCTGAAATTCTGACAAAATTCATGGAGGCATTACCCGATCAATGGGCAGTGTACACTACATGTCTAAAGCTGTCAAATAATCTTGAAACCTTGTCCTTAAGTGCATTATATGGTATGCTCTTAAATGAGGAGCAATCCCAACTTCTAAGGAAGAACCTCATTAATGAACTCAAAGGTGCCAAAAGTACTTCTTTGGCACTTGTGAATTCTGAGCGAACTCATTCTAAAAATGTTTCTTCTTCCACTATCAACTCCATCAGTGAATTAGGTCAAACTGATTCAGAAGATCAACTCACTGATGCTGACATCTCTGAGTTTGATAACTCTCTAGCTCTCTTAACTAATAACTTTAAAAGATTTGCTAGAAAGAGCAATTTTCGAAAACCTTCTAACCTCTCTGACTCTGAAAAGCAAAAAGCGTTGCCCGCTGAGAAAGCCTCAGCGATATGCTTTAACTGTCAGCGAAAGGGTCACTTTGCCAGTCAATGCAGGTCGAAGAAAGTTGCAGCTCCCACTACCTCCCAGACCTCTGATAAAAAGGAGAAGTATTTGAAATTGTAAAACAAATACAAAGATATGAAGAAACACCAGCAAAAAGGCAAAGGCCTTGTCGCTGAAGAAGTTGACTGGGATGCTGAAGATGACTGGGCCAAGACCTTTGAAGAGTCTGGTTCAGATGAAGAAGATCTTGCCTTCCTCTGTCTAATGGCAAGAATTGAGGACGCTGAAGAAGTCACTAAGACTTCTTCCTCTCCTTCTATCTCTTTACCTTCTGAAGGTGATAACTTGTCGGCTCTCGATGCTATGACTGTTGATTTTTACGATGCTTTAAATGGAAAAATTAAGGCCGAGAGAATTAACACTGACTTATCTGAACAATTAAAAAATTGTCATATAAGAATCAAAGAACTTTCTAAAATTGAGGAATCTCTCAGGGACCAAGTCTTTGCAAATCAAACAATAAGCATCGAGAAACAACAAGTTATCGCTGATAGGGAAAAGGCTATTGTTGATCTTAAGTCTGAAAAGGCAACCATCGAAGGATGGTGTAAGGCTTCTAATAAAGTCAATGAGATCATCAATGCTCAAATACCTATGAAAGTAAAAATTGGGTTAGGCTATAACCCTGAAAAGGAAGAATCAGAGAATGATCGTTCCATGCTCAAATTTGGAATGTTTGTCTCCTCTATCCCTGATCCTTCTTCTTCAACTTCTTTTTCCTCCTCTTCTAAAGAGAAGCCTTCTATATTTAATTCTAAGAAAGTGATCAAGAACGAGTTTCTTAATCAAGTTCCTAAGAATAAGAAAACTCAAGATAGGAACAAGAAGTCCTCAGAGAAAGGTTGTAAAACTGGGAAGAAGGTCCCTGACTTTTCTCAGAGACCAACCCCCAGAATTAAAATCAATCTCACTCCTACCCCTGAAAAGGTTGCTATACCTCCAAGGACCATGGATAAAGCAATTCTTGGACCTATCCCTAAGAAGTTTCCTGCTCCCTCTCTGATTTCGAAACCCTTTACGTATAGGAAGTGCTATCATTGTGGTGAAACTACCCACATTGCAAGCAAATGTGCTAATGCTACTAAAGCTGATAAACTAGCTCATGGAAAGAAAGTAGCTCAAGCTGATAAATCAGCGAGAGTGAAATCCACCAAGGTTGAAAAACCATCAAAGGTGAAGATATCCACTGAAGAGAGTTCTTCAGCTAATAGCTCCTCCGCCAATCCTCTATCTAATCAACCAGGACCCATAGTAATATGGGTACCTTTAAACAATTAATCTTTTGTTGTATGCAGAGTGCCAAAGGTATTTGGTATCTTGATAGCAGATGCTCAAGGTACATGACTGGCAGAAAATCTCTGCTCTCTGATTACAAAGAAGAAGCTGGTCCATCAGTGACCTTTGGTGGAAATGGCAAAGAATACACTAAAGGTTATGGAATTCTATCCAACGGAGCCACATCGTTTTCTCGTGTTGCCTACATTGAGGGACTAAAGCACAATTTTATGAGGGTTAGTCAGTTATGTGACAAAGACTTCAAAGTTCTATTCTTAAAGAATAGATGTGCTGTCACTGACGGAAATGATAAGCTTTCCCCTTACAGGCAAAAAAGTGGAAAATGTATATGTCATAAATATGAATAGTTCTCACTCTGAGAACATGTGCTTTATCTCTAAAGCATCCACTGACATAAACTGGTTATGGCATAAAAGACTCTCTCACCTCAAATTTAAGACAATAAATGAATAGTCTCAAAAAGACCTAAGCAGAGACCTCCCAAATCATACCTTTACAAATGAATCTCTTTGTTCAGCGTGTGAGAAAGAAAAGCTGACAAAAGCCTCCTTCAGGTCAAAGCAAGTTTCTTCAGTGACCACTCCTCTTTAGCTACTCCACATGGATCTATTTGGACCTGTCAATGGCCAATCTATCTCTAGGAAGAAATACACTTTAGTGATTGTTAATGAATACTCCAGATATACATGGGTGTTCTTCCTTCGATCTAAAAGTGATACCCCTGAAATGATAGTTTCTTTTATCAAAAGAATGGAAGTTTTGAACAATCTAATTGTTCGTTCCATAAGAAGTGATCATGGCACTGAATTCAAAAACAGTATTCTGATAAACTTCTTTGAAGAAAGAGGTATCTCTCATAACTTCTCCTCAGTGAGAACCCCTCAGCAAAATGGTGTTGCTGAAAGAGGAAATCGTACTATCATCAAAGCGGCTCGCTCAATGCTCAGCGAATCGCATCTACGCACTCAGTTCTGGGCCGAAGTAGTCAGTACAACGTGGTTCACTCAAAATCGATCCCTGATAGTTAAACGATTTAAGAAGACCCCCTATGAATTATTTCATAGGAGAAGACCTACTCTGAAATATTTCCACATTTTTTGATGTAGATTTTACATTCTGAATGACAGAGATCATTTGGGTAAATTTGATCCAAAAGCTGATGATGGTATATTTCTTGGATACTCCTCAGTATCTAAATCCTTCAGAGTCTTCAACAAAAGAAGACAACATGTTGAAGAATCCATGCACGTTAACTTTGATGAATCTCGTCCCATTCATGCATCTCATTCTCATGAGGATGATGAAGAATTGAATGCATGGATGAAATCTCATTATGGGGAACCTGAAACTTATTTCAGCAATCAACCTCCTGCTGAAAAATGTGATGATGAAATCCCTGTAAATTCTTCAAGTGACAATCATCCATCTTCAGGGATGAATGTTACTCCTCTGAATCAGATTCCTGTTGCTGATTCCTCTCTTGGAAATTCCTCAGTGAATAACCAAATTATATCTGAAAATCAATCCTCTGAATTGATTCTAAATGAAGTACCTGTTGCTAAAACAAGTCCAGTTCCAGAAACTGAAGAACAGGTCGCTGAATCTGCTGTTGATCTCTCTCCTCAACCACCAGCTCAGCGATGGACTGCAAATCATCCAATAAATCAAATTATTGGTGATCCCACTACAGGTATCAAAACACATAGAGGTACAGATAATATATGTCTTTATGTTAACTTCATTTCTCTCTCTGAACCTAAAAAGATAGATCAAGCTATCTCTGATCCTAGCTGGGTTTCAGCTATGCAAGAAGAACTAACTGAATTTCGTAGAAATAAAGTTTGGAGTCTTGTTCCAAGACCCTCTGATAAAACTGTCATAAGAACCAAATGGGTTTTCAGAAATAAGCTAGATGAAAACGGGACCATAATTCGCAATAAGGCCAAACTTGTTGCTCAAGGTTATAGACAGGAAGAAGGAATTGACTATGATCAGAACTTTACACCTGTTTCTTGTTTAGAAGCCATAAGACTCTTTTTAGCTTATGCTGCCCATAAAGACTTCAAAGTTTTTCAGATGGATGTTAAAAGTCCTTTTCTAAACGGAAAACTCAGCGAGGAAGTTTATGTTGAACAACCCCCTGGTTTCTCAGACCCTAACCATCCTGGTTATGTTTTCAAACTTGAAAAAGCTCTTTACGGGTTAATACAAGCTCCTAGAGCTTGGTATGATACCCTTTCTAAATTTATTCTTAAAGAAAAATTTGTTCGTGGAAAAATTGACCAAACCCTGTTTTTAAGAAAATATAAAGGTCATACTATCATCGCTCAGATATATGTTGATGACATTATCTTTGGTTCCACAAGACCCAAACTTTCCACTCGTTTCGCTGCAAGAATGCAACAACAACATAAAATGAGTATGATGGGTGAACTAACATATTTTCTAGGTTTTGCAGATTAAGCAATCTGACAAAGAAATTTTTATTTGTCAAAGCAAATATGTTAAAGACATGCTGAATAAATTCGACATGAATCAGTGCTCAGCGATGAAAACCCCTATGGCGCCTACTCTGACGTTGAACAAGGATCCCAATGGAATACCAGTCAATGTCACTGCCTATCGAGGAATGATTAGATCTTTGCTATATATTACAGCGAGTAGGCCAGACATCATGTACGCCACCTATCTCTGTGCTCGGTATCAGGCTGAACCGAAGGAATCCCATCTAATCGCTGTAAAGCGAATCTTTAGATATCTGAAAGGAACTCCAAATCTTGGTCTCTGGTATCCCAAAGGCTCAGGACTTGATCTTATTGGTTACTCTGACAGTGACTTTGCAGGTTGTAAGATAGATAGAAAGAGCACCACTGGAGGGTGTCAGCTACTAGGTGGAAAGCTAATAAGTTGGACAAGTAAAAAGCAAAACTCAGTGTCCACTTCCACCGCTGAAGCTGAGTATGTCGCTGCTAGTAGTTGTTGTGCTCAAATCCTTTGGATGAGAAATCAACTAAGAGACTACAATCTCAAGCTCTCTAAAATTCCTATCTATTGTGATAGTACTAGTGCTATTGCAATTGCGAACAACCCTATACTTCACTCCAAAACCAAGCACATTGAGATCCGATATCACTTTATCAGAGATCATGTGATGAATGGTGAAGTTGAGCTCCATTTTGTACCTACTGAATATCAACTCGCTGATCTTTTCACCAAACCTCTTAATGAAACTAGATTCAATCTACTCATCAGCGGACTTGATATGTCGAACGCTGAATAATGTATTATTCAGTGACCAACAAGGGATACAAATAAAGCTTTCAAACTTTCCACTCTCTGAACTCTGATTCAGCGATATCTGGGCCATCTCCTCAGGTATTATCTTCTAATCTTTATCACTCTTTGATATCTTTTCTCATCAAAGAATGACTCTCTTAAAATTAAAACTCCTCACTAACAATCCTTTATTATTAGTGATGAAGATTTTTCTAAAATTAATAATGATAAGCCTTCCTTATGGATAATTATCATTATAATCTTTTAAAAATAAAGAATAGGACACGTTAGACCTTTTTCTGACACACGACGGACCGCGACGTTTCCATTCCAACTCCTTTCTTGGAACGTGGGCCAGGTCATCATTTCTTTTTCAAAAAGCTAAAACCGTCGTTTAGCACTCTTTTCTCTCTCCTCTTGCTATTTAAGCATCTCTTTTTCCTTACTTTATTCCTTCCGCTTTCACAACTCTCCTAAAGGCAAAAGAAACTTTCAAGTCTTCAAGTTTTCTGAAGAACACCAAGAACACGCATTTGTGTGTTTTCTTCTCGAAATCAACTAAGGTTTGATCTAAACCTTGAATTATGACTGGAAACATCTTGTTTCACCTCTTCCTCTCCTTAAAACTCTAAAAATGATATAAAAACATTTCTTAGAAACAAAAATAAAAATAATTTGGATCAAACTTAAAAGGTTTCCTTTATAAAAACCCTGCTCTAAGTTCTTTCCTTAGAATAGAAGATTTTTTTAAAATTTTATCTATTTGCCTACGTTTTTTTTAATCTTTCATTATATTGTTTATAACAAGCATTTTGATATTGTTCATCAAAATATTTGTTTCTTTGATCTTAAAATTGGTATTCTTTATACCAAACTCTGGTTTATACATTTATGTATAAAACCATGATTTACCTCTTTGGTGTTCCTATCTTTCCCACAGCAATGGCCTTTGCAAGTAAGACCGCTGCAACCTCTGCTGCTGAAGACACTACCTTGGTTGCTGCACCAACCTGCCATTTTCCCTTGGAAAGAGCCGTCTTCAAGTCCTACAACTACATTGCATTGGTGGAGATCCATGCAGACCGCCCTCAATTCGCTGAAGGAGCAAACTTCATCAAGGCGTGCCCACTGATGTACGCTTTCGTCCACAACCCAGTGGGCATCTCTTCTCATCTCCAAGCCCTATGGTACACGGCTCACTGTACCATGCTGACAACTGATAAGGGAACAGAACTCCCTGCTATTGGATTCAAGATTCCAGATCTTGGGTTCTTCTCTTTCACTGCTGGGTTTCTCAGGAAGGCTCTGCGTCTCCCTGTACACGCAAATAATCAACAATGTGGCGCTGAACCCACCAAGATGCAAATCGATGCATTCTTAGACTCAATTGGATATGCTTGGGAGAATCCCTCTCTGAAGACGGTGGGTTCCAAGGTAGATAAGAAAAGGCTACCTGCTCTCTGGCAATATATCTTCACCCAGGTGATCCAATGCCTTGGGTCGAAGATCGGCTCGCACGACCAAGCGAGCAAGCACTTTCAAGACCTTGCCTACTTCCTCTGCACCGGCCACAACCTCAACTATGCTGACTACATCTTCAGCGACATGGTCAGACACATCAGCGCCGCCACCAGACATCCCGTCATCCCTTATCCTCGCTTCTTCGCAACCATCATGGAAGTTGCCTTCGGGGAAGAATACCCGAAGGTCGGCGATCACTCCTTCTCTATCGTAGGGAATAAGTCCTTGGACATTGAGGAACGTCCAGGTGATGCTCCTTTCACTCCTTACATGCTGCAAGTGATCGGAGCTCCTCTTCCAGTGTCCACCTCGCTGTCCAACCCAACAGCGAGCAACCCAGACACTGATGCCGCTGTTAAGAGGAAGCAACCAACCGATGGTCATAAAAAAACCATCGCAACCAAACTCAAGAAGCCAAAGAAGATGGTCTCTCAAAAGACCACTCTCTCTGATTTTGGTGTACTACCAACACTACCTAAAACCTCAGCCACTTCAACGGTCTTCTCAACCGTTGTTGCTTCATCAGCACTACCTACATCATCAACAACTCCGGTCACTGAGGGTGTTTTAGCCGGCTTCGCTGAAGCTGCATCAGGTACTACTCTCACTGCCTTCTTATCTACTTCTATCTCCTCTTCTTTAGTCCTCACCTCAGCAAGTGACTCAGCGATAGTTGTCCCTATCCCTAATAATGCTGAAATGCACGCAGTCCAAACCTCAATATTGTTTAGGCAATCTGAGTTTTGGAAGGCCAAATTACAAGGACCTCAGAGTATCTCTCTCAGATACTCTAAGACACTGGTCAGTGATCCTCAAGACACTGCCTCTGCAAATGTGGTCCCTAAGAGTAATCCTCATGATACTCTCAGGGAGAAACATACACTTTTTCATCCTTCTTCCAATCCGGATATGTTTTTGGCATCTTTATCTATGTCATCATCAGGTGTCGCTTCTCTTCCGACCTCAGCGACGACAACCACCACCACCAGCGCTCCACCCCTCAGCAAGGACATGGGGAAGTCTCCTCAGGGTCCTCCCAGCGCTGCTCGGCTCAGAGACGTGAAGCAAAAGATGGCTACACCCAAGCTTCCCACTCCAGTCACTGAGCTACCTCCCATTGTCCTTCCCAACCCTACATTCCCTGCAATTGACTATTTGGTCAGGGAATGTGCTCTCACAAGGGCTAGGGTGGACAATCTTCAGACGTCCGCTGAACTGATCTTCAAAAGAATCGTTGGGACTCCATCGATCAAGACAAACGTCAACAACCTCATCTCTAACGTTTTCTGCCTGAATGAAGATAACAGGGACTTTCATCAGACCCTGACAAGCCTGGAGCAGAAGGTTGCTGCTCAAGCAAACGTCCTTGAGTCTATTCAAAAGACTCAATCCGATATGATGCAGATGCTCACGAAGCTCTCTGAGGCTAGTTCCTCTTCTTTCAACACTGCTGATCGGACCACGCTTCAGGATGATGCGAAGTTAAAGGACGTTCAGACGAATGTTCGCATTCTGATAGTGCATTGTCTAACTCTTGATAACATTGAGGAAGAGAGATGTGCCAAAGAGTTCGCTGACGAACTCATCTCAGAGCATAACTAGAGGTTCCCTGGAGAGAGAATTTCTCCGTACATCCAGCGAGCTGAACCTGAAGAAGATGATGCTGATGATGATGAAGACGAAGAAGAAGAAAAAGAAGATGAAGAACCTATCCCTCACTATGGGGGGATGGATGACGATGAAGACGACGATGACATTGGAAGTGCCTTAGAGCACTTCAGATTGTCAAGGCCTGGAGTCGCTCATCAAGAGCCCTTGGGGGACGGACCACAACCCTCTTAGGGACAATCTGGTCCCTCAGGCAAAGGAAAAGAAGTGGTAGATCTGGATACCACTATCCCTGTATCTGAGGGGGAGACCACTCATGAGGTATCTCTTCCTCTTATCCCTTTCATAACTCCTCTCTCTGAAACCCCCACACCTCCTTCACCTACAAAAACTCTTTCTGACAATACTATTTCCTCCTCTCCTTCCCTCAGTGATCCCCGTCCCCCAAAGAACTCCACTTCATGGAAGGAACCTTCCTCTGAATAGCAGTTTATGTACATAATAGAAACTGACTCTGAAAAAGAAGAAGAAGGCCTTATTCCCAGGTGTCGCGTTCAAAAGCCGATCATAAGCGAGCCTGAAGAAGAAGAAAGGCGAATAAAAATCTTTAGGGAATTCGAGGCTAGAAGAATAAGGGTGCCTGAAACTGAACCCATTGAAGCCGTACCAATAAGGATGGTAGATGAATTCTACTTTCTATCCAGAGGAGAGAACAAGCATTAGAAGCTCAAAGAATCAGGGATGAGGAAATAAAGCAAACTGAGAATGATCTTGCTTTAGCAAGAAAATTGCTCAGAGAAGACTCTGCAAGAGACAAGGCGTCAAGAGATCAACTGAAAAAGAGTGAAAGAGTCGCTGAAGCGCTTGCACAGAGAGAACTTGCACAAGAAAATTTGAATGTAGATCCGATTCTTGCTCAACAGAAGATTCTAAGTGCACTATTCTCTGAAGCCACTATGCAGAAAGACAAAGAGCTTGATTGGTGCACTGACAGACTGAAATTTCGAAGATCTGAAGCCAAAATCATTCATGCAACTATCCAAGGAAAACACTCCAACGGAGGTGGTCCAAAGGTATATGTAAGAATGGCAAGGACGAACAGAATAGAGAGAAGAAGCCAAATTTTTAAGAATTTATGGATACACCGAATGGTTAGAAATCAGAGACGCCATTCAGGGTTCCAAATCCAAATTCAAGGACGTGGTGGACAGTGTGCTGGATCAGTTGCTGCAAAGAATGTCTCAACATGTGCAAGTTCCCCCTCTCCCTTAATCATCTAAGAAGAAAAGATCAACTGCTGAAGGAAGTTCAAGATCCAAGAATGATCATGAAACTAAATTTGATTATCAATGCTTTGTACCTCTCTCCCTCAAGACCGAAGATATGAAGAAGATGAAATCATCTCACTGCCTGAACCTGGTACGGTATTCTTGGATAATGAAGGATTCTTTGGACTCTTCAGAAACCAAGAAATTCGCAAGGCCCCATCCTCTCTCATAAAGATCATGCTTTGGCGCTGCTGGTCAGATACCCCTCTGATGAATCGACATAAGACGCTTTATGAGAATGAGTTACAAAGACGAAACGAGAATATCTCTGATTAGTTATAGATTTCTATTTCCTTTGTAACATTCCTTCAGTGTATAAGTACTTTACTTTTATTATTGTAATTTCATTTCCCTGTAATTTCTTCAGATTATATTTAATGAAATTCAATCAGAGTACTTTACTCCATCCTAGTACTGAAAAGATCCCTGAAAATAGTAAAAGGGACAATGAACATAAGAGTTCTATTTTCGTTACACTATCTTGACTCACTGATCTTTCACTCTGAAAATTCAATCAGTGAATGTACTTTAAGCTTATTAACTTGTAAAAATTGTGCTTTCATATCCTTATAAATGAAACTCAATTCAGATAGTAGACTAGCTGAAAAAGACTTTACAGATTAGTACTTAGAAAATTGTCTTTAAATGTTTCCTAAGTCCTTACAAATCTCTTAAAGCAATTTTCCTATGTTGCTTAATCATAATCAAATAGGGGGAGATTGTTGATCATAACTCCTGATTAATGATTTGAATATGATTCTTTCTTATACTTAGTGAAATTCAATTGTATAAGCTTCTGTTCATATTCAGCGATAGCACACGCTGATAACCATCAGCGATCGCTGAAGATCAAGGAACAACAAGCTTATCTCTGAAGATCCGAAGATCAGCTATCACACCAGAAGACCATTCAGCGAAAGTCAAAGACCCTAGCTGAAGAAAGAGATAATCAGCTAAATGAACTGAAGCTGTTCAGCGATAGCAGCGATAATCAACTCAACGTGTGAAGTCTTGTGAAGTCTCAGCGATACTGAAGTTCATCCTTGTATATTCAGTATCAGCGATCAAATGAAGCTTCCTTTGCAAGATTAAAGATTGATCTTATCCTCGATGCACAAAAGTCAAACCTAGAACCATGTCAGAAAAGGACGTACGACTTGTCTCTTTTGTCCCCATCATTTCTGATACGGTACTGTTCATATTCGTCCAAAAGCATGGCTGTCTTATTAGCAAGGACAAGCTTCCTATCCAAGATTGACACGTGGCATATACTATTTGTCTTGCATTAAATGCAAACGGGTATAAATAAGATGGAGATATCTTCTTCATCTTAATGCATGCTTCTTTCTAACCTATACCCTCTTTATTCTTTCTTTCATCATCTTGTGCATCAAACTTAGTGTTTCCTAGTTACAATAGAATAGGTGTTAAATTTGTTCTTATTCCGCTTGTAACTGTAAATTTGTTTATCTTCAATAAACTCATTTAAAAACCAAAATCTATGTGTGTTTGTATTCAACCCCCCCCCCTTTCTACAAACTGTTCTCTATTGATTGAACTCTTGTAGACCCTTTGGGGACCAACACGATCATTGAGGCAGCTCACTCAATGCTCAGTGAATCGCATCTTCCTACTCAATTCTGGGCCGAAGCAGTGAACACATCATGCTTTACTCAGAATCGATCTCTGATTGTTAAGCGATTCAAAAAAAACCCCTATGAACTTTTTCATGGAAGAAAACCCTCTCTGAAATATTTACACATCTTTGGGTGTAAATGTTATATTCTAAATGACAGAGGTCATTTAGAAACTTTGATCCTAAAGCTGACGATGGGATTTTTCTTGGATACTTTTCAGTGTCTAAATCCTTCAGAATCTTCAACAAGAGAAGACAACATGTTGAAGAATCTATGCACGTCAACTTTGACGAATCACGTCCAATCAACTTTGCTCCTATCCCTGAAGAAGATGAGGAGCTAAATGAATGGATGAGATCTCATTATGGAGAACCTGAAACTTATTTCAGGAGTCAACCAAATGCTGAAATGAAAGATGATTGTCTCCCTGATTTCCCTATTCCGAATACTGATTCATCCTCAGGGACCAATGTCATTCCTCTTAATCAGATTCATCCATCTGATACCTCTCAAGGAAACTCTTCAGTGAACAACCAAGCTTCATCCTTATCTCCAGAGTTGATCTTAAATGATGAAGTCCCTGTTGCTGAACCAACAACTAGTATTCCTGAAAGAGAAGAAGTTGGTGAATCTATTGTAGACCAGTCTCCTCAACCTCCCGCTCAGCAATGGACTGCAAGTCATCCATTAAATCAGATTATTGGTGATCCTAATGCAGGTATCAAAACTCGTAGAGGTTCAGGTAATATTTGTCTTTATGTAAATTTCATTTCCCTCTCTGAACCTAAAAAGATCGATCAAGCTATCTCTGATCCTAGCTGGGTCTCTGCAATGCAAGAAGAACTCTCTGAATTTCAAAGAAACAACGTTTGGAACCTTGTCCCTCGTCCATCTGGAAAATCAGTGATAGGAACCAAATGGGTCTTTAGAAATAAGCTAGATGAAAATGGCACTGTAATTTGCAATAAGGCTAGACTTGTTGCTCAGGGTTACAGACAGGAAGAAGGAATTAACTATGATGAGACCTTTGCTCCTGTAGCTAGACTAAAAGCCATAAGACTCTTCTTAGTTTATGCTGCCCATAAAGACTTCAAAGTTTTTCAAATGGATGTTAAAAGTGCTTTTTTAAATGGAAAACTCAGCGAGGAAGTTTATGTTGAACAACCTCCTAGTTTCGCTGACACTAGTCACCCTGGTCACGTTTTAAAACTTAAAAAGGCTCTCTATGGGTTAAAACAGGCTCCTAGAGCTTGGTATGATACCCTCTCTAAATTTCTCCTTAAAGAAAAAATTACTCATGGAAAAATTGATCAAACTCTGTTTTTAAGAAAACATAAAGGTCATACTATTCTTGCCCAAATTTATGTCGATGATATTATATTTGGTTCCACAAGACTCGAACTCGGTACTCTTTTTGCAAATCAAATGAAAAAGAATATAAGATGAGTATGATGGGTGAACTAACATATTTTCTAGGTTTGCAGATTAAGCAATCTGGCAAAGGTATCTTTATTTGCCAAAGTAAATATGTTAAAGACATGCTGAAAAAATTTGATATGAATCAATGCTCAGCGATGAAGACTCCCATGGCACCTCCTCTGATGTTGAACAAGGACTCTGATGGAAAACCTGTCAATGTCACTGCCTATCGTAGGATGATCGGATCTCTGCTGTATCTTACAGCGAGCCGACCCGATATCATGTGCTCTACCTGTCTCTGTGCTAGATATAAAGCCAAACCCAAGGAATCTCACCTAATCGCTGTAAAACGAATCTTCAGATACCTGAAAGGAACTCCTAATCTGGGTCTTTGGTATCCCAAAGGCTCAGGGTTCGATTTAATCGGATACTCTGATAGTGATTTTGCAGGTTGCAAAATTGACAGAAAGAGCACCACTGGTGGGTGTCAGCTATTGGGTGGTAAGTTGGTTAGTTGGACTAGTAAAAAGCAAAACTTTGTGTCCACCTCCACCACTAAAGCTGAATACGTTGCCGCTGGTAGCTGTTATGCCCAAATCCTTTGGATGAGAAATCAACTCAGGGATTATGACCTAAGTCTTTCTAAGATCCCAATATATTGTGACAGTACAAGTGCTATGGCAATTGCAAACAATCCGGTTCTTCACTCTAAAACCAAGCACATTGAGATTCAATATCACTTTATCAGAGATCATGTGATGAACGGTGAAGTAGAACTTCATTTCGTGCCAACTGAATATCAGCTCGCTGATCTATTCACAAAGCCTCTTGATGAAACTAGATTTAATCTACTCATCAGTGAGCTTGGTATGTTAAATGCTGAATAACTTCTCCCTTCCCTGAACTCTGATTCAGTGATACTTGACATCTCTCAGGTATGACTACTTATCTCCACTCTCTAAATATTTCTTTTCAGAGAGTATGTTTTAAAAACAAAAACCCATCAGTAACAATCATTTTTTGTCCATTGATGAGGATTTAAGGATAATGATTAACATTTATTTATTAAATGATAATCAAATATTTTCTTTTCAAATAAGAAAAGGACACGTCAGACCTTTATCTGACACACAACGGACCACGACGTTTCCTTTCTACTCTTTTCTAGGCACGTGCGCAAGTCATCATTTCTTTTTCTAAAAACTAAAACCGTCGTTTAGTTATTCGTTTCTCTCTCCTCTTGCTATTAAAGCAAAATTCTTTTTCATGTCCTTCTTTACGCGCTCATATTACTCAAAAAAGCAAGAACCTTCTCTCGACCTTCAAGCAATCTTCAAGAACACGCACTTGTGCGTTTTTCTTATCAGTATTCACTTTCAAGGTTTGATCTAACCCTCTTTTCCTCCTGTGTGTAAACCATGATGACGAAACCTTCTTTTCATCTCTTCTTATGATTCTGTTTAACATATAACTTTACCATCTTTAAAAAAAAATTAACTAATGAGTTAAAAAATCCAAAGCTTTTTGTACCAAAACTTGTTCTGGGTTCAAACTTAGAACAGAAGACCAAACTATTGGTACTTTCTTGATCAACAAGTTTTTCAAAAAAAAAAACTAGTCTATTTTGTGTTAAAAACACAAGTATTTTGGTCTTTATTCATCAAAATACTTGTTTTTCTTCTACACATTTTGGTAATTCTTGTACCAAAACCTGCTCTGGTTTATTACCCTTGTATTAAACCATGATTTTCCTCTTTGGTGTTCCAATCTTTGAAACAGAAATGGCATCATCAAGCACCAACATGATCGAGAAGGCCCCTGCAAGCAATTTCAGCATGGAACAGGCTACTTTCAAGGCCTGCAACTACCTGGCACTAGTCGACATTCCAGCTGACAAAGCCTATTTCAATGATGGAGCTACGTTCATCAAAGCGTGTCCTCTGATGTACGCCTTTGTACACAACCCTGTAGAAATCACTCCACACCTACAGGCTCTCTGGTACTCTGCTCAGTGTACTACCGTCACTACGGACAAAGGCAAGGAGATCCCTGCAATTGGCTTCTCTATACCCTCTCTGGGATATTTCTCCTTCACTGCTGGCTTCCTAAGGCATGCTCTCCGCCTTCCCTCCAAGATGAAGACAGAATCTTGGGCCCCTGAGCCCACAGTCGAGCAGATTGACTCCTTCTTGGACTCAATCGGTTACGTCTGGGAGAACCCTGAGCACAAAACGGTGGGTTCTAAGATGGAAAAGAAGAGGCTCCCTGCTCGATGGCAATACATCTTCACTCAGGTCATTCAATGCCCGAGCTCCAAGACTGGGTCTCATGACCAGGCGGGCAAGCATTTGCAAGACATCGAATTTGCTCTCTGTACTGGGTACAAGCTGAACTATGCTGACTACATTTTCAGCGACATGTACAACAGGGTAAATGCAGCGAAGAGGAATCAATTCATTCCTTATCCAATATATTTCTCTACTATCCTGGAGTATGCTTTCAAAGAGGAGTACCCCCACTGTCGCAAATCAAAGCTTCTCTTTGGTGGGGAAGAAATCTCTGGAGATAGAGACTCGTCCAGATGATGCCCCCTACACTACTTACATGCTGCAACTTATAGCAGCCGTTGCTCCTGTGCCTACCTCACTGCCAAACTCCCCGGCACAACCATTCCCCCCAAGCGAAAGGAACCAACCAATGGTCACAAAAAGACCATCGCCCAAAAACCTCCTGCAAAGAAAGCCAAGAAGGCAGTCTCTCAAAAGACTGGCCTCTCTGCTTCCGGCGTACTACCAACATCTCTGTCAACCACTGCTACGACAACTGCATCTGACTCCGTTGTCGCTTCTTCAGCGCTACCCCCACTTTCAGTGACTCCGGTCACTGAAGGTATTAGAGTCAGCTACGCTGAAGCTGCACCAGGTAATTCTACCACTGCCTTCTCTTCTTCTTCTACCCCTTCTTCTTTGGTCCTCACATCAATACGTGATCAGAGATAGTTGCCCCTGTCTTTGATAATATTGAAATGCACGCTATTCAAACTTCAGCTTTGTTTCGACAATCTGAACTTTGGAGAGCCAGTAACACAAGGCCTCAGCATACCTTTCACAGGCATGCTCAGACACAAGAAAATGATCCTCAGGACATTTCCGTTGCACTTGCTGCACATAAGAGTAATCCTCATGATACTCTTAAGTTACATAACATGTCTTTGGATCATCCTTATTCTAACCCAGAGCTCTTCTTTGCTGCTCTGTCTATGTTGTCATCAAGTACGACCCCACAAACGTCAGCAACCACCATCTCCACTCAGCTTGCTGCTCCAAGAAGCAAAGGAAAGGGTGCCTAACGCCCAATGATCCCTGAAGACGCACTAAGGGTCAAACAAGAGAAGACAGCTGCCAAGCTTCCTCCCTTTTTCAATGGAGATTCCGAAAATCACTCTTCCACACCCTACCTTCCCTGCCATTGAATTTCTTGTCAATGAGTGCGCTCAAACCAGGGCTAGGGTGGATAATCTTCAGCACTCTGCTGAATATATCTTCCAGACGGTCGCTGGAACACCTGGAATGAAAGACACGCTAAACAATATCTTTGTCAACATCCAGGGCCTCAAGGCTGATACCTGGGCCAACTCTCAGGCCATCAATGCGGTTGCCTCTGTCCTCAAAGCCCAAGGCCTAGTGCTTGAGTCTATTCAAAAGAATCAAGCTGATATTATGGAGAAGCTTACCAGAATATCTGATGCTGGCCCCTCCTTCACCTCTGATGACAGGAAGACCCTGGGCGATGTTCTAACGAATCAGTCCCTGCACTCTAACTCGCTCAGGGATATTGGGTCCAATGTCAAGACCATAGCGGTGCATGTCCGCCCCGCTGACAACATCGAGGGGGAGAGATGTGCAAAGGAGATTGCTGATGAGATAATCGGTCAGGCCAATGACCGCATGCCAGGGATAGCGATATCTCCAAACATCCATCATAAACAATCCCATCTATAAGGGGATTGATGATGATGATGATGATGATGATGATGACATCCCTCAAGGTGCCCTAGAGCACTTCAAGAGAAGTCGACCAGGCAACTTCATGCTTGAGATCAACTATTGAGAGCCTTTGGGGGATGGACACACTTCATCTCAGGAGCCGTCCAGCCAATCAGGCAAAGGAAAGTAGGTGGTGGATCTTGATGCCACCATTCCTATCTCTGAGAGGGAGACCACTGTAGAGGTAACCCTTCCCCTTGTTATTTTTAACTCTCCAGCTTCTGAACCCCCTACATATCCATCCTTCCCTCCTCCAAATTTTGGCTCTGACAAAGCTCTCTCACCTTCTCCCGTTCTCAGTGAGTCTAGTCCCCCAAAGGACTATACTTCATGGAAGGAACCTTCATCTGAAGATCAGTTTATGTATATAACTGACTCTGACTCTGAAGATGAAGAAGGCCTTATTCCAAGACGGCGCGCAAAGAGACCTCCAATAAGCGAGCCTGAGGAAGCACAAAGGCGAATAAACTTTTTAAAGGAGCTTGAAGCAAACAGAATAAAGAAGCCCTTCACTGAACCTGAAAATCCTGTACCCATCAGTATGGTGGATGAATTTTATTTTCTATCAAAGGAAGAGAGAGCTCAAGCTCTGGAAGCACAGAGACTCAGGGATGAGAAGATGAGGCAGGCTCAAAACAATCCCGAAATCGCAAGGAAGATTCTCAAGGAAGACTCTGCCAGAGAAGAAGCACAAAGAAAGATGAACGAGAAAAGCAAACAACTTGCTGAAGCTCTGGTGCAGAAGGAACTAGTCAGAGAGAACATCAAGGTAGATCCAATTTTTGCTCAAGAGAAGATTCTAAGTGCTATCTCTGAAGAAGAAACCCGTCACAGAGAAGAAGAACTGCGGTTGGTGCTCTGAAAGATTCAACTATCGAAGGTCTGACTCCAAAATCGTTCGTACGACTATTGAAGGACGATATTCCAAAAGATATGGTCTGAAGGTTTACGTACGAATGTACAGAAAAACGAGATGTGAAAAAGAAGAATCAAAGTTCTTAAAGTTCTTTGGATACTCTGAATGGCTAGAAATCAGAGATGCCATTCAGGGTTCCAAATCAAAATTCAAAGACGTGGTAAAAAAAGCACTGGATCAACTCTTGCAGAGAATGTCTCAACTAGTTCAAATCCCTCCTCTCCCTGAAACTTCAAAGAGAAGAAAGAATGCAGGTGGTCCCTCTTCGAAGAATGAGCATGAAACCAAGTTTAACTATGAAAGACTTCTTGGCCACCTGGAAATCCCCGATGTCTCAATGCTGAACTCTTCGCTCCCTCAAGACCGACGCTATGAAGAAAGTGAAATCATCACACTCCCTGAACCAGGTATGGTTTATTTGGATAATGAAGGGGTCTTAGGACTTTTCAGAAACTCATAAGTTAGCAAGGATCCTTCATCTTTCATCAAGATCATGCATCACTACTGTTGGTCAGACCCCCCTCTGATGAATAGGCAGAATATGATCTATGAAAATGAATTACAAAGAAGACATGAGCGAATCTCTGATTAGCTTTCTCAGTTTCTTTGTAATAATACTTCAGTGTAATGTACTTTTACTTTATATTTGTAATTTCATTTTTCCCTGTAATTCTTCAGGTTATTGATAATGAAATTCAAATGAAGTACTCTACTCCACTTGTGTACTGAAAAGATCCCTTAAAACAGAAAATGGGACAATGAACATAAGAGTTCTATTCTTTCTTACAAATCTAACTCACTAATTTTTTTCTCTCTGAAAATTAAATCATTGAATGTACTTAAAGCCTTTACTTGTAACTTGAGATTTCATAACCTTATAAATGAAACTCAATAGTTCAAATAGAATAGCTGAAAAAGATCTCAGAGATCAGTTCTTAAAACTTTTACTTAGAAATTTTTAAGTCCATACAAATTTCTTCAAGCAATTTTCTTTTATTGCTTAATCATAATCAAATAGGGGGAGATTGTTGATCATAACTCCTCTCAGTGATTTAAATATGATTCCTTTATACTCAGTGAAAATCCCATTTATAGACTCAAGTTCATTTCAGCGATAGCATATACTGATTGCCATCAGCGATCGCTGAAATCTCGGGAACCTTAAGTCTATCTCCAAAGACCTGAAGATCAACTATCACACCAGAAGAACATTCAGCAAAAGTCGAAGACCAAGCGGAAGAAAGAGATAATCAGCTAGTCATCTGAAGCGGTTCTGTGATAGCAAGGATTATCTAAATCAGTGTGAAGTCTTGTGAAGTCTCAGCGATACTTCGAATGTTCATCCTTGAAGTTTCAAGTTCAACGATCAAGTGAATACTTCAAACAAGATTAAAGTTGATCTTATCCTCGATGCACAAAAGTTAAAACCTTATACTATGTCAGAAAAGGACGTACGGCTTGTCTCTTATGTCCCCATCAAATCTGATATGGTACTGTTCATATTCGGCCAAAGCATGGCTGCTTTTTTGGACAAAGGACAAGCTTCCTATAAAAGCTTGACACGTGGCAAAATACCTTTTGTCTTGGATGATATGCAAACGGGTATAAATAGGATGAAGATATCTTCTTCATCCACATGCATGCTACTTTCTTTCCTTGAACCTCTGCTTCTTTTCTTTCTAATTTCTTGTGCATCAAATCTGTGTGTTTCTTAAGTTACGATAGAATAGATTATTTAACTTGTTCTAATTCCGCTTCTAATTGTAAATTTGTTTATTTAATATAAACTTATTTAAAAACAAAAAAAATGTATCTGTTTGTATTCAACCCCCCCCCCCCACCCCCCACCTTCTTCAAATTGTTTCTATATCCATTGAACTCTTGTAGACTCCTTTGGGACCAACAATTACTAATATTTTATTTGTGACATGATACCATTGACACTACAATTCAAGATTTTGAGAATTCTCAATTCTTATAATACTAAGTCAACTCCCATTGTTGTTCCTTTATAATAAGAAAATAACTATTACTCCAAAATTAGAGGTCAAACAATAGCTTACCTAGTTATATTATTATTTTAATTATCAAAAGTATCACACGCTTATTTTATATATATATATATATATATACTTATCATACTCTACCTATGTATCAAATTTTCATCAACGTGGGATCTCCAAAAACCAACCACAATGCAAGATTGTAAAAGACACCACTCTCAATATGTCATCTTTTATATGGGATAAACAAACTTAACCACGTTTCAAAATCTGATAAATACTAAAATATCATAATGAGAATTGCAAATGAAAGTGTTGACTCATTTGAGCCAACAACATGACATGCATCAAAAAATTCACATCCTCCTATATATATATACACCACTTCAATCCTACAACATTCTTTCTTCCCACCAATATGGGATAGGCAAACTAGTTAATCTAATTTCAAGATTTATGGGATATTCAAATCTTATAATCTCAACTCATTATTTGTGTTTCTCTTTTAATATATATAAAAAATAACCATTACTCCAAAAATAACCATAACGTTCGTATTGAAGGAATCCTATGTGTTGCAACAAAAGCATCCCCTCCTATATTCTTATACCAACTTTGTTTTGCCGATATATCATCTTGTTAACAATGTAGGATAATAGCAACACTACAATTGTTGTTCCTCAACTCCCATTGTTGTTAACAAGATTTTGAGAATTTTCAAATCTTATAATGCTACCTCAACTCCCATTGTTGTTTCTTTAAAATAAAAAATAACTATTACTCCAAAATTAGTCCCCTCTTTCATTCTTATACCAACTTTGTTTTGCCAATATATCATCTTGTTATCAATGTAGGATAATAACAACACTACAATTCAAGATTTTGAGAATTTTCAAATCTTATAATGCTACCTCAACTCTCATTGTTGTTCCTTTATAATAAAAAATTAACTATTACTCCAAAATTAGAGGCCAAATGATGACTTACATAGTTATATCATTTATTTAATTATCAAAAGCATCATATGCTTATTTTTATATTGTTGGTCCCTTAGGAGTCTACAAGAGTTCTTGGATATAGAAACAGTTTGTAGAAGAGGGGGGGGCGGGGGCGGTTGAATACAAACATACAGATTTTTGGTTTTTAAATTAGTTTATATTGCATAAACAAATTTACAGTTACAAGCGGAAATTAGAACAAGTTTAAGCCTATTCTATTGTAACTAAGAAATCACTAAGATTGATGCACAAGAAAGAAGTAAGAAGGAATACAGAAGGTTTAAGACAGAAGGTTGCATGCACACAGATGAAGAAGATATCTTCATCTTATTTATACCCGTTTGCATTTAATGCAAGACAAAAGGTATGTGCAACGTGGCAAGCATCCATAGGAGACTTGTCCTTTGCTTAGAATACAACCATGTTTTGGCCGCATATGAACAGTACCATATATGATATGATGGGGACATAAGAGACAATTCGTACGTCCTTCTCTGACACAGTATAGGGTTTGTCTTTTATGCATCGAGGATAAGGTCAACATTAATCTTGTATGAGAAGCTTCACTTGATCGCTGAAACTGAATCTTCAAGGATGAACTTTCAGTATCGTTGAGGCTTCACAAGACTTCACACTTTGGATAGATGATCTTTGCTATCGATGAACCGCTTCAGGTCACGTAGCTGATTATCTCTTTCTTCAGCTTGGTCATTGACTTTCGCTGAATGGTTATTTGGTGTGATCGCTGATTTTCAGATCTTCAGAGATAAGCTTAAGGTTCCTTGATCTTCAGCGATCGCTGATGGCAGTCAGCGTATGCTTATCGCTGAATTTGAACTTAAACTTAAACAAGGAATTTCACTAAGTGTGAAGAGGAATCATATTCAAATCACTGAGAGAAGTTATGATCTACAATCTCCCCCTATTTGATTATGATTAAGTAATATGAGAAAGTTACTTGAAGGGATTAGTAAGGACTTTAGAAATAATTAAGAAAAAATTTCTAAGTACTAATCTGTATGATATTTTTCAGCTAATCTATTTCATCTATTGAGTTTCATTTATAAGGATATGAAAACACAATTTTTACAAGTAGATGCCTTAAGTTCATTCACTGATTTAAATTTCAGAGAGAAATATCAGTGAGCAGAGAGATGAGTAAAGAAGTTAGAACTCTTATGTTCATTGTCCCATTTACTATTTTCAGGGATCTTTTCAATACATAGTTGGAGTAGAGTACTTCATTTGAAATTTCATTAATAATCTGAAGATATTACATGAAAAATGAAATTACAAATTTGAAATTAAAGGGAAGTACAGTACACTGAAGAGAAAAATTAGTCAGAGAGCTTTTCGTGTCTTCTTCGCATTTCATTTTCATAGAGTCTCTTCTGTCTGTTCATCAGCGGTTCGTCTGACCAGCAATAGTGATGCATGATTTTGATGAAGCCTGATGGAGCTTTGCTGATCTCGTTGTTTCTGAAGAGCCCTAGAAAACCATCATTATCCAAGAAGACCATTCCTGGTTCAAGGAAGGTGATGATTTCATTTTCTTCATATTTTCTGTCTTGAGGGAGAGAGACTCTGAGCATTGAGATGTTAGGGATTTCCAGATGACCGAGAATGCTTTCGTAGTTGAATTTGGTTTCATGATCACTTTTGGATGATGAACTTCCTTCAGCATTTGATCTTTTCTTTCGTGTAGGCTTAGGGAGAGGTGGAACTTGTACATGTTGTGACATCCTCTGAAGAAGCTAATCCAATGCTCTTTCCACTACATCTTTAAACTTAGATTTGGAACCCTGAATGGCATCTCTGATTTCTAGCCATTAAGAGTATCCATAGAACTTTAAAAACTTGGCTTTTTCTTTTTCAACTCTTGTATGTCTGTACATACGAACAAACACTTTCAGTCCATACCTTTTGGAGGGACGTCCTTCGATCGTTGCTCGAATGATTTTTGAATCAGACCTTCGAAAGTTGAATCTTTCAGTGCACCAGCGTAGTTCTTTTTATCTGAGGCTTGGTTCTTCATTTGTTTTGGTCAGAGCATTCAGGATCTTCTCTTGAGCGAGGATGGGATTCACTTGGATATTTTCTTCAGCTAGTTCCTTTTGTGCCAAAACTTCAGCGACTCTTTGGCTTTTATCGATCATTGCTTTCTTCGCTTTGTCTTTAGCAACATCCTCTCTGAGAAGCCTTCTTGCAAGCTCTAGATCATTCTCTATTTGTTTCATCTTTTCATCCCTTATTCTTTGTACTTCAAGTGCTTGAGCTCTCTCCTCCTTGGATAGGAAATAGAAGTCATCTACCATGCTGATTGGAGTTGGACACTCTATTTCAGCAGAGGGCAGTTTTATTTTCTTGGCTTCGAGTTCATTTAAGAAGTTTATTCGCCTTTCTTCCTCTTCAGGCTTGCTTATTAGTGGTCTCTGAGCGCGGCGTCTAGGAATGAGGCCTTCTTCATCTTCAGAGTCAGAGTCAGATATGTACATAAACTGTTCTTCAGATGAAGATTCCTTCCAAAAAGTGGAGTCCTTTGGAGGACTAGGCTCACTGAGTGAAGGAGAGGTAGAAGGAGTTTTATAAGAGCCAAAATTTGGTGGAGAGAAAGAGGGATATGTGGGAGGTTCAGAGATTGGAGCAGAGAAGAGAATGAGAGGAAGAGATACCTCGACAGTGGTCTCCCCCTCGGTTAAAGAGATGGTGGCATCAGCTTCTGCCACATTATTTCCTTTGCCTGAGGGACCAGACTGTCCCTAAGAGGGATGTTATCCATCTCTCAAAGGCTCCTGATGAGAGACTTCTGGCCTTGACATATTGAAGTGCTCCAAAGCACTTCCTATGTCATCGTCTTCATCATCGTCATTTCCTCCCCCATAGTGAGGGATGGCTTCTTCATACTCTTCATCATCATCATCATCATCATCTTCTTGTTCTTCTTCCACTACACCTTCGGTAGAGGGAAGGTCCTACCTGCTTGATGTAGGGAGAGATTACTTCATCAGGGAAGGTCTCATTGTGATCCGCGATGATGTCGTCAGCGAATTCTTTGGCGCATCTCTCCCCCTCGATGTTGTCAGCAGGGAGACAGTGCACCATCAGCAAACGTACGTTCCCCTGAACGTCCTTCAGCTTCTGTTCATGGCGCTCTTGGTGCGCAAGGACTGAATTCAGGGATGTCCGATCAGAAGTGGAGAAAGAGGAGCTGCTTTCAGAGAGCTATGTCAGCAACTGCATCATATCAGATTGAGTCTTCTGAATAGACTCAAGCACCAGATCTTGGTAATCCATCTTCTTCTCCAGACGGGCAATGGACTGACCATGTGCCCAATTGTCTTCCTTCAGGGACTGGATGTCGCTGAGATTGTTGTTGACAGCGGTCTTGATCCCTTGAGTTCGAACCACTGTCCGGAAGATGAACTCAGCAGACTTCTGTAGATGCTCAACCTTTGCCCTGGTGTGAGCACATTCCTTGACTAAAAAGTCAATTGCAAGGAATGTTGGGCTAGGAAGAACAATTGGTGGAAGTTCATCTGGGAAGGGAGGAAGCTTAGGAGTAGCCTTTTCAGTCTTGACCTCCATGAGATTAGCAGAGGACCATGGTTGCTGAGGGGATTTCCCTTTGTCCTTGTTGAGAGGAGCAGCAGCAGCCTTGGTGGTGGTGGTTGTTGTCGCTGAGGTGAAGAGAGGAGGGGCACCTGTTGATAACATAGACAGAGCAGCCAAGAGGAGCTCTAGGTTAGATGACGGATGAGTATGCATGTTATAACCCTTGAGAGCATCATGAGGATTACTCTCAGGGACCACTGTTGCAGAGGTAGTGTCATGAGGATCAGTAGCCAGTGTCTTAGAATGCCTGTGAGAGACATTCTGAGGTCCTGTGATACTGGATTTCCAAAACTCAGAGTGCCTAAACAACACTGAGGCTTGGACTGCGTGCATTTCAGCATCATCAGAGATAGGGACAACTATCTCTAAATCATATGTTGATGTGAGGACCAAAGAAGAGGGGATAGAAGAAAAGTAGTAGGCTGTGAATGTATTACCTGAGACAGCTTCAGCGGAGCTGACTAATACGCTTTCAGTGACCGTGGTCGCTGAATGCGGTGGTAGTGGACACAGAATTTTGCTTTTTACTTGTCCAACTAATTAATTTACCACCTAGTAGCTGATACCCACCAGTGGTGCTCTTCCGATCTATCTTGCAACCTGCAAAATCACTATCAGAATAACCAATTAGATCGAACCCTGAGCCTTTGGGATACCAAAGACCCAGATTAGGAGTTCCTTTCAGGTATCTGAAGATACGCTTACAGCGATAAGATGAGATTCCTTCGGTTCAGCTTGATACCGAGCACAGAGACATGTAGAACATATGATGTCAGGTCTACTCGCTGTAAGATATAGCAGAGACCCAATCATCCCTCGATAGACAGTGACATTTACAGGTTTCCCAATTGGGTCCTTATTCAGAGTTAGAGGAGGGGCCATAGGAGTCTTCATCGTTGAGCATTGATTCATATCAAACTTGTTCAGCATGTCTTTAACGTATTTACTTTGACAAATAAAGATTTCTTTGTCAGATTGTTTTATCTGCAAACCTAGAAAATACGTTAGTTCTCCCATCATACTCATTTTATATTGCTTTTGCATTCTTGCAGCGAAACGAGTACACAATTTGGGTCTTGTGGAACCAAAGATAATGTCATGGACATATATCTGAGCGAGTACGATATGACCTTTATACTTTCTTAGAAAGAGAGTTTGGTCAATTTTTCCACGAATAAATTTTTCTTTAAGAAGAAATTTAGAAAGAGTATCATACCAAGCTCTAGGAGCTTGTTTTAACCCGTAAAGAGCTTTTTCAAGTTTGAAAACATAACCAGAATGGTTAGGGTCTGAGAACCCAAGGGGTTGTTCAACATAAACTTCCTCGCTGAGTTTCCCATTTAGAAAAGCACTTTTAACATCCATTTGAAAAACTTTGAAGTCTTTATGGGCAACATAAGCTAAGAAAAGTCTTATAGCTTCTAAACGAGCTACAGGTGCAAAGGTTTCATCGTAATCAATACCTTCTTCCTGTCTGTATCCTTGAGCGACAAGTCTAGCCTTATTGCGAATAACAGTCCCGTTTTCGTCTAGCTTATTTCTAAATACCCATTTGGTTCGAATCACTGTTTTACCAGAGGGTCTAGGAACAAGATTCCAAACTTTGTTTCTACGAAACTCAGTTAGTTCTTCTTGCATAGATGAAATCCAGCTAGGATCAGAGATAGCTTGATCACCAATAATCTGATTTGATAGAGACATATATTACCTGTACCTCTACGTGTTTTGATACCTGCATTGGGATCACCAATAATCTGATTTATTGGATGATTTGCAGTCCATCGCTGAGCTGGTGGTTGAGGAGAGAGATCAACTTCAGATTCAACGACTAGTTCTTCTCTTTCAGGGATGCTGTTTGTTGTTCCAACAACAGGTACATCATCATTCAAAATCAATTGAGGAGACTCAGATGTTTGATTTTCAGAGGATGAAGCTTGAATATTTATTGAGGAATTTCCAGAAGATGCACCAGAAGGAGGAATCTGTTTGAAAGGAGTAGCATTGATCCCTGAAGATGGATCACTGTTAGTAGGTATTACAGGGACTTCATCATCACTTAAGTCAGCTTGAGGTTGATTGTTGAAATAAGTTTCAGGTTCCCCATAGTGAGGCTTTACCCAAGCATTCAATTCTTCATCTTCTTTAGGGATAGGAGAAGAGGGTATAGTACGAGATTCATCAAAATTGACATGCATGGATACATCAACATGTTGTCTTCGTTTGTTGAAGATTCTGAAGGACTTAGATTTAGAGGAGTACCTAAGAAAGATTCCTTCATCAGCTTTTGGATCGAATTTTCCCAAATGATCTCTATCATTCAGAATGTAGCATTTGCATCCAAAGATGTGAAGATACTTCAGAGTAGGTCTTCTTCCATGAAATAATTCATAAGGGGTTTCTTGAATCGCTTCACAATCTGGGATCGATTTTGAGTAAAGCATGTTGTATTGACCGCTTCGGCCCAGAAAGGAGTTGGAAGGCGAGATTCGCTTAGCATTGAGCGAGCTACTTCAATGATAGTTCGTTTTCTTCTTTCAGCAACACCGTTTTGCTAAGGAGTTCTCACTGAAGAGAAGTTGTGAGAGATACCTTTTTCATCAAAGAAATTTATCAGGGTACTGTTCTTGAATTCAGTACCATGATCACTTCTCATGGAGCGAACAGTCAGATTGTTTAGAACTTCCATCCTTTTGATAAATGAGATTATCATATCTGAGGTGTCACTTTTGGATCGAAAAAAGAATACCCATGTGTATCTGGAATATTCATCAACAATAACCAGAGTGTATTTCTTTCCAGATATAGATTGGACATTGACAGGTCCTAAGAGATCCATATGGAGTAGTTGAAGAGGAGAGGTTACTGAAGAGACTTGTTTAGATCTGAAAGATGCTTTTGTCAGCTTTCCCTTTTCACACGCTGAGCAAAGAGATTCCTTTGCAAAGCTATGATTTGGGAGATCTCTGACGAGTTCCTTTTGAGACAGTTCATTAATTGTTTTAAAGTTGAGATGAGAGAGTCTTTTATGCCATAACCAATTTACATCAGAGGATGCTTTAGAGATAAAGCACACGTTCTCAGAGTGAGAACTATTCATATTGATTACATATACATTTTCAGCTCTTTTGCCTGTTAAGGCAAGGTTATCATTGCAGTCAGTGACAGCACATCTATTCCTTAGGAATAGAACTTTGAAATCTTTGTCACATAGCTGACTAACGCTTAAGAGATTGTGCTTTAGTCCTTCAACGTAGGCAACTCGACTAAACGAGGTGGCTCCGTTGGATAAGATTCCATAGCCTTTAGTGTAACCTTTGCCATTTCCACCAAAGGTCACTGATGGACCAACTTCTTCTTTGTAGTCAGAGAGCAGAGATTTTCTGCCAGTCATGTGCCTTGAGCATCCGCTATCGAGATACCAGATTCCTTTAGCACTCTGCATTCAACAAAGAGATTAAATGTTTGAAGGTACCCATATTACTATGGGTCCTACTTTGTTAGTGGAAGGAGTGGCGGAGGAGCTACTTGCTGAAGAACTTTCTTCAGTGGATATCTTCACCTTTGATGGTTTGGCAACCTTGGTGGATATCACTTTTGCTGATTTATCAGCTTGAGCTACTTTCTTTCCATGAGCTAGTTTATTAGCTTTAGTAGCATTAGGACACTTACTTGCAATGTGGGTAGTTTCAACACAGTGATAGCACTTCCTATATTTGTAAGGTTTGGAATTTAAGGATTTCTGAGAGATAGAAGGGATTTTGTCAGGAAAGGGGCCAAAAATTCCTTTATCCATTGTTCTTGGAGGTATAACAACCTTTTCAGGAACAGGAGTGAGCTCAATCTTAATTCTGGGGGTTGATCTCTGAGAGAATTCAGAGATCTTTCTCACAGGTTTAGGATTGCTCTCTGAGGGGGTAGAGGATTTCTTGTTCTTCTGAACATTTCTATTTCTAGGAACTTGGTCAAGAATCTTGTTTTTGACCACTTTCTTAGAGTTGAAAGGTTTTAACACAGGAGTCTTCTCATTAGATTGAGGTCTTTGAGACAAAGAGGAGGGATCAGGGATAGAGGAGACAAACATTCCAAAGGGATCTGGGCATTGATGATCTCATTTACCTTGTCAGAGGGTTTGAACCATCCTTCGATGGTAGCTTTTTCAGATTTGAGATCAGCGATGGCCTTTTCTCTTTCAACGATAGCCTGCTGCTTCTCGATGCTAATTGTTTGATTTACAAAGACTTGGTCCTTTAAGGTTTCCACAATCTTTGAGAGTTCTTTGATTTTTAGATGACAATTTTTTAATTGTTCAGATAAATCGTTATTAATTTTCTCAGCTTTGATTTTTCCATTTAAGGCATTTTAAAAATCAACAGTCATAGCATCAAGCGCAGATAAGTTATCATTTTCAGATATTAAGGAGATAGAAGGGATGGATACCTGAGTAGAAGGAGACTCAGAGGAAGAAGTTTCAGATATTTCTTCAGCGTCTTCTATTCTTGCCATCAGACATAAGAAGGCAAGATCTTCTTCATCTATGCTTGACTCATCAGAGGTTTTAGCCCAGTCACCTTGATCATCCCAATCAACTTCTTCAGCTACAAGACCTTTGCCTTTAGGCTGGTTTTTCTTCAGATCTTTGTATTTGTTTTTTAATTTCAAATACTTCTCTTTCTTATCAGAGGTCAGCGAGGTAGTGGGGGCTGCAACTTTCTTGGATCTAAATTCACTAGCGAAGTGACCCTTTTGCTGACAATTGTAGCATATGGCTGACGCTTTCTCAGCGGGCATAGTCTTCAATTTGTCGGAGGCAGGGAGAGTCGGTGTTCTTCTAAAGTTGCTTTTTCTGGCGAATCTTTTGAAGTTATTAGTTAACAAAGCCAGAGAGTTATCAAACTCAGAGATGTCAGCATCAGTGAGTTGATCTTCTGAATCAGTTTGACCTAATTCAATGATAGAAGAAATAGTAGAGGAGGAAGCATTTTTTATTGGATTTGCCTCTGAAGACATGAGTGCCAAAAAAGTATTTTTGACACCCTTGAGTTCATTGATGAGGTTTTTCCTTAAAACTTGGGATTGCTCTTCATTTAAGAGCATCCCATACAAAGCACTTAAAGAAAGATTTTCAAGATTCTTTGACAATTTCGGACATGTAGTGTACAATGCCCATTGTTCAGGTAGTGCCTCCATGAATTTTGTCAGAATATTAGCGTTGGAATAGTGTCTGTTGATTGTTTTTAGATCAATCAACAAACAGTTAAAGCGCTGGTGAAGTTGAGAGAGAGTTTCACCTTTATGATTCATTAAGCTTTCATACTGTCTTACTAGATTAACACTTCTAGTTATTTGCACCTCAGATGTTACTTCATATTGAATACATAGAGTATCCCACATGGATTTAGAGGTTCTCATTTTCATTACTGAATGATAGACTTCTTCAGGTAGTGACATTGCTATTATGGATCTAGCTTATGAGTCAATAGCAATTTATTTCTTATCTTCTTCAGTCCATCGATTAGGAGTTATAATGATACTCCTTTCAGGGATGGCTGGAGTGGTAGGAACAAATGGTCCGTTTTCAAGTTAGTAAGGGATCTTTGGGTCTGACCCTTCTAGAAACAGAGACATTCTTTCCTTCCACAATGGGAAATTATCATGGCTAAATCTTGGAGGTTTAGCTAAAGATCCATTGTCATTATAGTTTGTATTAGGATTTGACATATTTTTAAAATAGTTTTAGAGAGAAAATATTTTAAAGATAAAGAACACACTGCTTTGATACCACTTTTTGGTCCCTTAGGAGTCTACAAGAGTTTTTGTATATAGAAACAGTTTGTAGAAGGGGGGGGGGGGGGTTGAATACAAACACACAGATTTTTGGTTTTTAAATTAGTTTAAATTGCATAAACAAATTTATAGTTACAAGCGGAAATTAGAACAAGTTTAAACCTATTCTATTGTAACTAAGAAATCACTAAGATTGATGCACAAGAAAGAAGTAAGAAGGAATACAGAAGGTTTAAGACATAAGGTTGCATGCACACAGATGAAGAAGATATCTTCATCTTATTTATACCCGTTTGCATTTAATGCAAGACAAAAGGTATGTGCAACGTGGCAAGCATCCACAGGAGACTTGTCCTTTCCTTAGAATACAGCCATGTTTTTGGCCGCATATGAACAGTACCATATCAGATATGATGGGGACAAAAGAGACAATTCGTACGTCCTCTCTAACACAGTATAGGGTTTGTCTTTTGTGCATCGAGGATAAGGTCAACGTTAATCTTGTATGAGAAGCTTCACTTGATCGCTGAGACTGAATCTTCAAGGATGAACTTTCAGTATCGCTGAGGCTTCACAAGACTTCACACTTTGGATAGATGATCTTTGCTATCGTTGAACCGCTTCAGGTCACGTAGCTGATTATCTCTTTCTTCAGCTTGGTCTTTGACTTTCACTGAATGGTTATTTGGTGTGATCGCTGATCTTCAGATCTTCAGAGATAAGCTTAAGGTTCCTTGCTCTTCAGCGATCGCTGATGGCAGTCAGCGTATGCTCATCGCTGAATTTGAACTTAAACTTAAATAAGGAATTTCACTAGGTGTAAAGAGGAATCATATTCAAATCACTGAGAGAAGTTATGATCAACATATATATACTCATCACACTCTATCAATGTATAAATTTTCATCAATGTGGGATCTCAAAAACCAACCACAATGAAAGATTTTAAAACACCAACTTAAGATGTCATTTCAATATTTTAAAGTCATCTTTTATATAGGATAAAAAAACTTAACCACATTTCAAGATTTGATAAATACTAAGCTATCATAATGAGAATTGCAAATGAAAGCATTGACTCATTTGAACCAACAACATGACTATCATCAAAAAATTCACATCCTTCTATGATATATATATATATATACACCACTTCATTCCTTCAACTTTCTTCTTCCCATCAATGTGGGATAGACAAACTAAATTTTATTTCAAGATTTGAGGAATACTCAAATCTCATAATGCTAACTCATTCTTGTGGTTTCTCTTTTAATATATACTAGTGTGTGACACCACGCGTTGTATGGTGACGAAATTATACTGTTAAGAAAAATATGTAACCACGTTAAGTCATTAAGATGAACCTAATTCATTATTTAGAAACTAATAAAATGCAATGTATCATTGTATATGACTGTTTTAGATGTAAATTATTTTGGCAGACGTATATAATATTAAGCATCATGGTACAGGTATGTAAAATTGATCTTTAAATTTTAGTTTATAAAGTTTGTTTTGTAACCTTATTTATTAAATGATATCAAACATGTATGTTTTAACTAATAACTTATGTAATAAAATATTAAAATATCACAAATGATTTATAATTAAGAATTTGATCGACTATGTAAAAAAAACTTGAAAAACGAAGAGCACATTATTAGAAAAAATTAAAAAACTCCTTAGACTCTTTTCAATATTTTGTAAAAACGGAGAACATATAATTATAAAAAACCAAACAATCTTTTCTCTTCAATATTTCATGAAAATGGAATTTGTAACTAAAACTTACTACTTAATCCAACATGGATTAAAGTAAATCATAAATAGAAAACCATGTAATGAAAAGTTGTCATCATTCTCCTTATATAACCAATACCATGTTCCAATAAATCATCTTTTTATCAATGTGAGATGACCAAAGTTAACCGCAATTCAATATTTGGAATTCTTAATCCACATTGGGTCGATCATTTCTCTTGGTTCTTACTTTTATATATATAAAGATAAAGATAAAGATTATATATAGTATGGCCAAAGCTAACCACAATTCAATATTTTGGAATTCTTAATCCACATTGTATCATGTTATTTATCTTGGTTTTTACTCTTTTCTATATTTTGTGAAAAACACCAAACAAACTTTTATCTTCAATATTTCATGAAAATAGAATTTGTAACTAAAGTTTACTATTTAATCCAAAATGGATTAAAGTAAATCATAAATAAAAAACCATGTAATGAAAAGTTGGCATCCTTCTCCTTATATAACCAACCCCACGCTTTAACAAATCATCTTGTTGATCTAAAACTCCTTTCAGTGATTTGAATATGATACCTCTCTATACTTAGTGAAAATTCCAATGTATAAGTTAAAGCTCAGGCTCAACGATAGCATACGCTGATCGCACTCAGCGATCACTGAACATCAGGAACCTCTAACTTATCTTTGAAGATCTGAAGAACAACAGTCACACCATAAGTCTATTCAGCAACAGTCGAGGACCAAGCTGAAGATAGAGATGAACAGCTAGTGATCTGAAGCGGTTCAGTGATAGCAATGGTCATCTAAACAAAAGCGTGAAATCCTGCAAGGCCTCAGTGATACCTCAGTGACTTCATCCTTGAAGTCTCAGGATCAGCGATCAAGTGAAGCCTTCGACAAGATTAATGTTGATCTTATCCTCGATGTACAAAAGTCAAAACCTTATACTATGTCAGAAAAAGGACGTACGAATTGTCTCTTATGTCCCCATCAAATCTGATACGGTACTGTTCATATATAACCAAAAGCATGGTTGCTTTTGAACAATGGACAAGCCTCCAATGAAGGCTTGACACGTGGCAAATACCTTTTGTCTCGCATTTATTGCGACGTATAAATAGATGAAGATCCCTTCTTCATTCTTATGCATGCATGCTACTTTCTATCTCCTAAGACCTCTGCCTCTTTTGTTTCCTATTCCTTGTGCATCAACTTAGTGATTTCTTTAGTTACAATAGAATAGGTTTTATACTTGTTCTTGTTCCGCTTGAAACTGTAAATTTGTTTATTTATATAAACTAATTTAAAAACCAAAAATCTGCTTGTGTTTGTATTCAACGCCCCTTATACAAACTGTTCTATATCCTTTGAACTCTTGTAGACCAACAAGTGGTATCAGAGCAATGTTTTCTGCTTACTTATCTTTAAAACAACTTCTTAATCAAGTTATCTAAAAATGGCTAACACAAACACCCACTACATAGACAATGGATCTTTAGCTAAACCTCCAAGATTTAGTCGTGATAATTTCCCTCTTTGGAAAGAAAGAATGACTCTATTCCTAGAAGGGTCAGATCCTAAGATCTCCTATTTTCTAGAGAATGAACCATTTGTTCCTACAGTTCTAGTTCCTGCAGTACCTGCCACGGAAACCTCTCCTGCTATCGCTGAGAGAAGAATTGTCAAAACTCCAGATCGATGGAGTGAGGATGACAAAAATGAAGTAGCTATAGATGCTAAAGCTAGATCTATAATTGCTATGTCTCTACCAGATGAAGTCTATCACTCAGTGATGAAAATGAGATCATCTAAAGCCATGTAGGATACTCTTAGTATTCATTATGAAGGAACTAATGAAGTTCAAGTTACTCGTAGCATCAATTTGATGAGACAATACGGAAGTTTTATGTGCACTAAAAATGAAACACTTTCTCAAATTCACCAAAGATTCAACTGTCTATTAATAGATATGAAAACTGTTAATAGAGAATATTCTAATGCTGAAATACTGACAAAATTCATGGAGGCACTACCTGAACAATGGGAAGTGTACACTACATGTTTGAAATTGTCAAAGAATCTTGAAACTCTTTCTTTAAGTGCTTTATATGGAATGTTGCTCAATGAAGAACAATCCCAAGCCTTAAAAAGAAACCTCATAAAGGATATCAAGAGCACTAAAAGTACTTCTTTGGCACTAGTGACTTCAGAGGTGGAACCCTCCAAACATGTCTCGTCTTCCATCACCTCTATCACTGAGTTAGATCAAGTTGACTCAGAAGAATTCACAGATGCTGACATCTCTGAGTTTGATGACTCTCTGGCACTTCTTACTAACAATTTTTGGAGAATTGCTAAGAAGAATAAGTTTAGAAAAACACCGGCTATCACTGACTTTGATAAGTCAAAGACTCTTCCTACTGATAAGGCTTCAACAATCTACTATAATTGTCAGCGCAAGGGTCGCTTCGCAAGCGAATGTAGGTCTAAGAAAGTCGCTGCACCAACAAATTTTCAGATTTATGATAAATCGAAAAAGGAAAAATATTCCAAGTTAAAAGAAAAATATCAGAATCTAAGAAATAATCAGCGAAAAGGAAAAGGTCTTATCGCTGAAGAGGCAGATTGGGATCAGGAAGACGATTGAGCAAATACCACTGATGAATCTGAATAAGATGAAGAAGATATAGCCTTAATATGTCTTATGGCCAGAATTGAAGAAGCTGAAGAGGTATCTGACACAACTTCTTCAGAATGTCCATCAACACAGGTAATCACTTCTTCTAACTCCTCTATACCTGAAAATGATAGCTTGTCAGCTCTCGATTCTATGACTGTTGAATTTTACAATGTTTTAAATGGCAAGATCAAAGCTGAACAAATTAACATTGATCTATCTGAACGATTAAAGAATTTCCATTTAAAAATAAAAGAACTTACTACAATTGAAAAAAATCTTAAAGACCAAGTCTTTGTTAATCAAACCATCAGCATTGAAAGACAACAAGCTATCACTGAAAAAGAAAAGGCCATCGCTGATCTCAAGGCTGAAAAGACTACCATCAAAGGATGGTGTAAGGCTTCTGAAAAAGTCAGTGAGATTATCAATGCCCAAATTTCTAAGAATGTCAAAAGTGGTTTAGGGTATACCTCTGACAAAGAAGAATCAGAGACCAACCGTTCCGTGTTAAAATTCTGAATGTTCGTGTCTTCTATCCCTGACCTTCCTCTCAGAAAACCCCTATCACTGAAAAAGGTCTCTTAAATCTAATTCTAAAGATTCAAAGAAGGTGATTAAAGACAAGTTCCTTGATCATGTTCCTACAATCAAAACATTTCAGGAACAGAAGAAAAATTTCTCTACTCCTTCAGTAGGTCATTCTAAATCTGGAAAGAAGATTCCTAGATTCATTCAGAGATCTACTCCCAGAATTAAAATTGATTTAAATCCATCTGTCTCTAAAAGAATTATCATTCCTCCTAGGACAATGGACAAAGGAATTCTTGGTTCTGGTCCTGATAATGCTTCCACCTCCTCTCTAAACACTTTCATTTCTAAACCGTTTTTCAAATATAGGAAATGCTATCATTGTGGTGAAACTACCCACATTGGAAGCAAATATCCTAACGCTACTAAAGCTGAAATTTGGCTCATGGTAAGAAAGTAGCTCAAGCTGATAAATCAGCAAGAACGGAATCTACCAAGGTGAAGATAACCACTGAAGAAAATCTTTAGCAATTTATCCGCCAAACCTTCCACTAACTCTGCAGGACCCATAGTAGTATGGGTACCTATGAAAAATTAATTCTTTTGTTCTATGCAGAGTGCTAAGGGTATCTGGTATCTAGATAGTGGATGCTCAAGGCACATGACAAGCATAAAATCTCTGCTCTCTGAATACAAAGAATAAAATGGTCCCTCGGTGACCTTCGGTGGAAATGGCAAAGGATACACCAATGGTTATGGCGTTCTATCCAACGGAGCAACTTCCTTCTCTCGAGTTGCATATGTTGAGGGACTAAAGTATAATTTATTGAGCGTTATTCAACTCTGTGACAAAGACTTTAAAGTTTTGTTCACAAAGACTAGATGTGCGGTCACTGATAAAAATGATATGCTTGCTTTAAAAGGCAAAAGATCAGAGAACGTATATGTTATTAATATGGACAGCACTCACTCTGAAAACGTGTGTTTTCTATCAAGAGCTTCCTCTGATGTCAACTGGCTTTGGCATAAAAGACTCTCTCATCTTAACTTCAAAGCGATAAATGACATATCAAGAAAGGAACTTGTTAGAGGCCTACCTAAACATGGCTTTGCAAAGGAATCTCTTTGCTCAACATGTGAAAAAGGCAAGCTGACAAGGGCTACGTTCAGATCTAAGCAAGTATCCTCAATAACCTCTCCTCTTCACTTACTCCATATGGATCTTTTTGGACCTGTCAATGTCCAATCCATATCAGGGAAGAAATATACTCTTTTGATAGTAGATGAGTATTCTAGATATACATGGGTATTCTTTTGTCCAATCCATCTAAGAGTGATACCCCTGATGAAATAGTTTCTTTCATCAAGAAGATTGAGTTGCTGCACAATGTTCCAGTTCGTTCTATAAGAATTGATCATGGTACTTAATTCAAAAACGGTACCCTGGTAAATTTCATTGAAGAAAAAGGCATTACTCACAATTTCTCTTCAGTAAGGACTCCTCAGCAAAATGGTGTCGCTGAAAGACGAAATCGAACCATTATTGAAGTAGCTCGCTCAATGCTTAGCGAATCTCATCTTCCAACTCAGTTCTGGGCTGAAGCAGTTAATACAGCCTGTTATACTCAGAATCAATCCCTGATTGTAAAAAGATTCAAGAAGACTGCTTATGAATTATTTCATGAGAAGTCACCCTCAATAGAACATTTACATATCTTCGAATGTAATTGTTACATCCTGAAGGACAGATATCATTTGAGAAAGTTCGATCCTAAAGCTGATGATGGTATATTTCCTGGGTACTCTTCAGTATCCAAGACATTCAGAGTCTTCAATAAACGAAGACAACATGTCGAAGAAACCTTCAATGTCAACTTTGATGAATCCAGATCTTCAAATTCCTCTCCCATCCCTAAAGAAGATGAAGAATTAAACAACTGAATAAAATCTCACTATAGGGAACCTGAATCATATTTCAGTACACCTCCTGTCACTGAAAATAATGATGATGTTGGTCCTACTCTTATTCCCACTTCGCTGAATAGTAACAATTCATTATCAGGAATGAATGTTACTCCATTAAATCAGATTCCATCATCCAGTACTTCTATTGATAATTCTTCAGTGAATAATCAAACATATTCCTCTTCCCCAAGAAATGAAATTCCCTCAGGATCTCCTCCTGAGATGATTAGAGAAAATGAAGATCATCACGCTGATCTATCATCCTCTCATGAAGAGGCCGATGAATCATCAATTGGTCCAAATCCTCAGCTACTAGCTCAGAGATGGACTCAACATCATCCCATCGATCAAATAATTGGTGATCCCTGTATAGGTGTTCAAACAAGAAGAAGTATGGCTAACATATGTCTCTATGTAAACTTTATTTCTATTATAGAACCTAAGAAGACCGATGAAGCAATCCTAGATCAAGATTAAATTATAGCCATGCGAGAAAAACTCTCTGAGTTTTAAAGAAACAAAGTTTGGAAGCTTGTTCCCAGACCCTCTAACAAAACCGTTATAGGCACCAAATGGGTGTTTCATAACAAATAAGATGAAAACGGCACTGTAACTCGCAACAAGGCTCGACTTGTTGCTCAGGGATACAGAAAAGAGGAAGGAATAGACTACGATGAAACTTTTGCAATCAGATTGTTCCTAGCCTTCGCTGCTCACAAAAATTCAAACTCTATCAGATGGATGTCAAAAGTGCTTTTCTGAACGGCAAGCTGAAAGAAGAAGTATATGTTGAACAACCTCCTGGCTTCGCTGATGCAAGACATCCAAGATACGTCTATAAACTAGATAAGGCACTCTACAGGTTGAAACAAGCTCCCCCGTGCATGGTATGACACTCTATCTAAATACCTCCTCGCTGAAAAGTTTGTTCGTGGTAAAATTGATCAAACCCTCTTTTTTAGAAAACGTAAGGGACATATCATTCTTGCTCAGATATATGTAGATGACATTATCTTTGGTTCCACGAATCCTAAACTCTGTACTCGATTTGCAAAACGCAAGCAAAAGGAATATAAAATGAACACGATGGGTGAATTAACATATTTTCTTGGTCTTCAAGTAAAACAATCTGAAAAGGTATTTTTATTTGTCAAAGTAAATATGTTAAAGACATGCTGAAGAAATTTGATTTAACTCAAAGTTTTTCAATGAAAACTCCTGTGGCCCCTCTTCTGACTTTAAATAAGGACCATGATGGTAAACCTGTTAATGTCACTGCCTATAGAGGAATGATAGGTTCTTTACTTTATCTAACTGCTAGTAGACCTGTAGATCCCAGATTATGCAAGCACAATGATTATAAAGTATAAAGCGATAATAACACACAGAATAACGAAGCTTCGTAGTCGTATATCTCACTTGTACGATTACAATGTTAATATGACAGTATTTCAGCTCTATGGTAATCGACTTACCACCACACACTTTAATGAATAGCCTAAGACTTCTATTTATATGAATAGGAAATATGGTATAAGAAAATAGTAGAATAAGGCATTATACACTTGCCTTTTCTTACAAAACAATACTTTCCTTATTTTAAATATTAAATCTTTCCTAATCAAAGACTTTGCTAACTTTTCACTTTAGCCCTTCACGTCTTCAATAGTTGTCATCTCGAATACAATATTTTCAGACCTAACAATCTCCCCCTTTGTATTCGAGATTAGAATTCAGCAAATCAGCACTCTTTTGAAGACGGTGAAACTTCTGTCAACAAATCTTTCTTCTTGAATCTTTTGCTCCCCCTACGAAAAAGATCTCTTGTAAGCTCCGTAGCTCCCCTTTAACATTAGCATGAAAAGAAAAATCGAAGGAGCCGCGACGTCGTAGGGTATAAAACTTGTCGGATCAAAAAGCATGTCGGGTCAGGTGATGTCGACATAAAAAGATCTCGGGCCAAGTAGATTCGACAAGAATTGATGTCGGGCCAAGATGAGTCGATGAAAATTTATGTCGGTTCTTAAGCACTCGATAAGTCTTCAACTTTATCTTCAGCAGTCAACAAAATCATCTTGTTTTAACACATTTTCTTCAAAAATCAAGTAATGAAATCAGCATTTGTCATCTTCCTTTTCTCCCAAATAAGCATGTAAGCATGTCGTGTCTTTGATATACAATCTCTCCCCCTCAGAATGATAAGGAGAATCCGAATCATTATGAATAACCAAAGACAAAAAAATAGTTAACTAATGAAGCGTGTAAACTAACATAAAGAAGCACGTGAAGCAACTGTTATCACTTAATCAAAATAAATTCGATTGAAGTGGCCTATTTTCAGAGTTGGAAATGATGAATTTCTGATAGGACTTCGAATTATCATTGAAGTAGGTTAGAAAATTAACTTCTCAAACCGTTCCGGCATTAACACGAAGTTATGCTTGTTGAATCACAAAGATTCGTGCAATGTGTCAAACAAATATTTGTATATATTTTGGCTCAAAAATAGACTCGATTGTGCACAGAATATGAAGTTCGGAGACTGAAGGTGTGTCTTCCTTTTTCAATATCTTAATCTTCCGAGTGAAAAAAAGATAGCATATATGCTCATTCTCCGTGATATATGAAACAAATTTCTTTTGTGAGATACTTGAGTAGTTGTGTGGGGTGATACAAGTTATCGACATTGGGTCTATGTCTATTTCAACATTCATCTCCAAAGAATTGAGAATGAATAGATTACGTGGCTACCCGGATAACTGTTTAGGTTTGGTGAAGACCAATTATTTTCTTTGAAGCCTTGTCACACTCTCACATTTTCTTTTATCTCACAAGCACTCAATTTATACACTTTCAAAATATCTATCCTAAGGGTGTGTTTCATGGGTAGGTCCTCCGGCTTTGGATTGACCATAGAAACTTCTAATTCCTATCGCACACAAGGAGTCGAAACATGGAAGTACGAGTTCTGAACTGATGTATTCAGAAGTCATTATGCAATGTAAAACGGGTTAAGAGCAGGTCCATAGCTGAGATACTATGAAGCTAATATAAATGGTAAAAAATGTGGTACTCCCCCTCAAATGTAGCATAACCTTTTGAAAGATTGTCATTTGATGTGAATATTCTGAATTTGGAACACACATGGCATACCTACAAAACAGATTAAAAAGATTTTGGTGCCCAACTTTTATTGGGTCCTCGGAGGTTAGCTTTAGATGCAATAAATGGGGAAGTGGGGATACTGTAAGTACCATACCATTTATGAATGAAATTTTGATTGACAAAATCAGTTGTTCCGCATGTAGAACAATAAATTTTTGTGGCACTTAGACTAATTAGTTGATTGATAGATTTGACAAAATAAGGCAAATTAGTCTTGGAAACAAATGATTTTTCATCAACTACAAGTGATGTATGTGGCATGTTTCTAATACTATCATTTGTAGTTGATTTCTTTCTCCAAACCATCTTAAACGTTTTGAAATTTCCGGATTTGTCACACCCCGCTAAAGCGGAAACACGAGGCGTGATAGCGCAAGATTTCATAACAATAGGATAAAAACAACACCAACCATCCATTCAAATAAACAACAGTTTAAGTTTAAAATTTTACATTTTTGCATCAATTACAAGTTCTAACAAAAACAAAATAAACCAAGTGTTTCAACTAAACAGTTTTCAAATAAACAAGATGGTTGATGTCGACGCGCCCACATAAAAGAAAGATTCGGTTAATCTTTTCTTACCCCTGAAAAGCATGATAAAAACAAGGTCAACTACAAAGAGTTGGTGAGTTCACAGGTTTTCAATATTTCAAAAATAATCAATTGTGTGAGTGAATATGAGCAAAATAAATTTTTTGGCACTTATTGATATCTTAAAACGTTAAGGCATTATGTACTCTAATTTTTGTATATAAAGAGCCACCACTAAACCTTTCGACCACAAAACAATATTTTTAATTCTACCTTAGCGGTGGGACTAATACCCCACATATGTAGAACCTTCGTTTTTAAGTATCGTGCACCCCTACCTGTAGTTTCTAGGTGGGATTGCTATCCACACCCCTACTTATCGGTTTTTAGGTGGGATTGTCCGTCCAAATAGCGCTATCCACAAATACCCTCGGCTTCTCACTTGAGTTAATAGTAGTGTACAAACTTTTATGTTACATTTTACTCAATATAACTATTAGTGTACATGCCTTAGTGCCCACAACATCAAATTTAACAAGATTTCATAATCATAATGACAATGGCTCATAAAACACATTCAATCATGCTTTTCACCCCAAAACCTATAAAACACTTTGAAAGAGGGGCTGTGAATACTCACCTTATAGCAACGCTCCGCAACGCAAACAATACAATTCGAATCTCCGCACAACGACCTAACGCTTCCCTATCAAAGAGTAATACTCAAAACCGTCACTTATAGGTCTAATACTACTTAGAGGTGAATAAATCTTAAGCCCATAAGTGTCTATATATGTCCAATTATACAAAATGCCCATATGCTCATTAATATCGTAATTTATACCGAAAGTGATCTTATTATCCATCACATGATCAATATTTATAAAAATCAATTAAGTCTAGAATTTCTCTTCTGGACAGAAACTAATTGTCCTACAAATGATCAGTTTTCAAGGGCTTCCAAAATGATCTAGTTTCCTATATTTTTATATAAGATAAACTACTGAGTTATGGTCTTTGTGACCAATTTTCATGCCTTTTGGACATGTACAAGTGGTTCAAATAATTCATGCAAAATATTATATCACAACCGGTAAAACAGATTACACCATGTTAGTGAATCACTCACTTAAGGAGTTATACTCAGTGTTTTCTAGAATTTCCAGTTGGATTGGAATCATAACTCATAAAGGAAACCTTTGAGATAAGATTCACTGATTTTCAAGAAGTTATGAAGGAGGTATGACACTACAAAGTTGCATGCACAATTCTGCCATTAGCTGATAGATTGCACACTTAACTTAAATAAATTGGTTAGTGCCTCAAAACTTCATATTTTTGCATGAAACTGGATCCATATGAATCCTAACTCATAAAATGAAGTTCTAGAAAAAGAATCATGCATTAAAGACAAATAACAAAGGAGATACTAACACACAAAGTAGAGTTTAGCTGCTGGTGGTTTCACAGATTGCACACCTAAAGTATTTTAGGTGTTTGGAGGGTCAAAACTCCATATTTTTAAGTGATTCCACTTGCAAACTGAAGATAACTCATAAATATAACTCTCAAAAGAAAAATCATCCTTTTTCATTGAGTTTTGAAAGAGATATGGCCATTTGAACATGCATGCACAAATCTGTCAGCTTTGGACAGATTGCACACTCATTTTGTTTTGAAGAGTTGAAACCTCAAATAACCATATTTTTGAATGAAATCAGATGCATATGAAAGGTAACTCATTAAGCTAACTTCCAGAAGAAAAATCAAGTGATTTGGAGGAATATTCAAAGAGTTATGGTCGTTCAAAGTAGGGTTTACCTACTGTTGAACTTCCAGATGCACATGCATCTTGTTATGAGCATTTGGGGGGTCAAAACTCAATGTTTTTGAGTGAGACCACTTGGATTAGAACCCCAACTCACTAAATAAACTTGTAGAAATAAGATTCATGATATTTGAACCCAAAAATTGTAAGAAATTGACGATTTACACACATGCATGAATCTGCCAGAACCAAAATAACCATTTTTGTTCAAGAACACATAAAATCATGATTTTTCCCCTATTCTCTTGAGTTTTAGTTGTGTAGGTCATAGATTATCACCATTTTATAAACATTTTACATGTTTTGGTGTAAAATCTCTCCACAAACTCAGAATTTTTGGATATAAGAAGAAGTAGCTAAAAAAATGTAAGAAAAGTGGGGTTTTCACCCAAAAATGGTAAGAAAATGAGGGTAAAGTTGTTACCTTGTTTGGATGATGATTAGAGCTTCTAAATCCTTGTATGAACTTGATCTTGATGATGATTTGAAATGAGAAATGGCTGGAGTTTTTGTTTTAGAGAGGGAGAAAATGTCTCTTCACTTCTAGAGAGAGAGAGGTGAGAGCAAATTTTGAATTTTGAACATGCAAAATGAGGAGAAAAATGAAAAAAAATGTATTTATATGAGGGTTTAGAGAGGAGGCCGGCCATGGGGGTCCACTCCTCTCAAAATCATATATTTGTTTTATAAATAAAATAACTCAAGCCCAATTAAGAATACAATGTCATTTTCTCAATTTTTGGCCCTTTTTCCTCAAAATGTAAGCCCAAAAGTGATAAAATTCTATAAAAATAGAAGTTTTATATTTGAAACATTAAAACTATATATTTTATATACATTGGGTATAAATTAGAGCATTTGGCACTGTATTGGAAGTTTCGGACAGTTACGGGTCGGAACCGGACATTTTAAGCGACTACCGGAAATGCTAGGGGTTTTTCGGCCATTCTAAACCAACTATTTCTTAATCTTAAAATTTAAACTATATAAGCACTAATAAACTTAATAGAAGCTAACCTGAAAGCTCGAATTTTGACAGTTGTCACAGGATTTAGCAAAAAAATCATTATGAAACTGTTTAGAATTATGAGTTCGAAAAGCTGAAACATGAATAAAACCACGTTTAGCATTTTTCACATAATGAGAATTGATGGGTTTGGAAAAGTGAGTTTGATCCTTTTGGTTAGAAAACAAATTGTTTGTAGAGCACTCATTCTTAACTTCCGGAAGCAAAGGTGATTCAATTGGCTTTTTGCCTTTGTCCAAAAACTCCGTATGAGTTGGAAGAGTAGGATTGAAGTCAAATTAAGCATTTAAATCATTTAAACGTTCGTTGTCGTCAAGTAAAGAATGGTTAGAATTTATACCCGAAGAAATCTGTGATTCAAGGTCATCTAATTTCTTATCGATTTGTTCTTGTGAGAGAGAACATTCCTGTTTTGGAGGACAGTGGTTAGGATCAATCGGGAAGTACGAAAAATCGCAATCATCCAAATATGAGCTGACAAACGCTTTACAAGAAGAAATATTTGAAGATGGGTCAACTTCGGGGTTTTGAGTTTGTAAAGCTTTGTTTTCTAAAGTTTGGATTTTGGCGATTAATGCCTTTTTTTCCTTATCCGACGAAGAACGTTCGAGTTCCAACATTTTTTCAAGTTGAACAATTTGTTTTTCTAAAAATAGAGTGGGAATGTAGGGTTTACATTCAGGAATTTTATTTTGAAGTTGTTCGTCAGAATACGAGGAAAAATAGTCAATTGGAAGAGTTGTTTTTGAAATTTCCACTTCTATCTTTTGAGGATAGCATAACGGAATTTGATGAAAATTCTTGTTTTGGCTTTTACAATCTTCCATTTCTTCGACGTTGGACTCCGACTTCATACAAGGAATTTTGTAATCTGGACCAAGGTTCAGATATTCGAATTTATAGATAGTCGGAGTATTATTGATGGCCTTTTCTAGATGTTTTGGATTATCAAATCCTAATCTAGCTTTTGAACTTAACTCTTTTGGAATGTTTAAGTGAATTGTGTGCTCAGTTTGTCCAATTTTATACAGTTTTAGTTCCAAATCTTTGAGTTTTTCCAAAAGGTCTTTTCTTTGAAAACTCACAAATTCGTATTTTGATGAAAAGTCTTCGGTCTCCTTTTTAGACTTGTTAAGTTGTAGTGTGAGATCCGAGATTTGTTGTTTTAAAAGAATGTTTTCTTCTTGAAAAGCATTTTTCTCCTTTTGACGATTGTGAGCAATACTTTGAGATGTTGCAAGTTCGGCTTGGTAAATTAGCAATTGATTATGATTATTTTCTAAGCGTGCTTCTAATTTGGAAACCAAGAGTTTCTCGGTTTTCAATTTAGATTGTAGTTCTTGCAATTGTATCATCATGTCATTCATAAACTGATCATGGTCCGAGAGACTTACCTCGGGGGGTTTTGTGTCTGAACAAATTTCCATTGCTTTGCGATTGGTCATTGTACTTGGCTTGATGATCTCGATCAGCGAGTTTTTGGCATTTTTCTGAGTTGATTTTGTGAAACAGAAAGTTTTCTCGATTGACTAGGGGTCGACAAAACTTTTTATCCGGTTAGGCTTTGTTGACAAGACATTTTGTCGGGTGTTCGAGACTCGATAAGAAATTATTGTCGGGTATAGGGGGATCGAGAAAAATTCTTAAAAAAAATAGAATCGATAAAAAAGAAGTTATCAATCAAAAGGACTCGATAACTAAGATTTTCTCGATAGACTAAGATTCGACAAAAAAACTTTGACTTGAGAAAACAACAAATCGATAAAAAAAAATTATAACGATTCCAGATGACTTGATAAATAAATTTTTTCGATTAGGAAGGTCTCCAATAAAAATTCTAAGATACTTAATATGAATTCTTTTTAACCGATAAACCAGAAACCAATAACAATAGGGTTCTTGACTAAAAAGAACAAGTCTTTTTATGGACAAGAATGTCTAAGTTCTCGAGTTTCTTATTTGTTTAGTAAAAAAAATTCAAAATTACTAGAGTTTATGATTTTTACTAAAGAATTCTTTAGTAAGAAAAGCTGCAAGAGTCACTAGTTCCTGAGTTTTTTTATGTAAAGAATTTCAAAAGTAATTCAAATAAACTAGAATAACTTTAATTAAAACAGATTAAATAATTTTGACTAAAATCAAGAATAACTCAATATTAATCGGAAAAAAAAATTAAGCGCATGAAGTACGGATCGATAAAAAAATTTAAGCGAAAGAAGTATGGATCGACAAAAAATCAAGTTTATCAAAATAAGACTTTTTATCGGGTAAAGCTAAAACAGTTTGAATCGAGAAAAACTTCAAGACAGCAGAAACCGATAATTTACCTTCTGTTTCATGAAAAACTTCTGAAAATCGAAAAAAAAACTCTGATCGTCTGCTCTGATACCACTTGTAGATCCCAGATTATGCAAGCACAATGATTATAAAGTATAAAGCGATAAGAACACACAGAATAACGAATCTTCGTAGTTGTATATCTCACTTGTACGATTACAATGTTAATATGACAGTATTTCAGCTCTATGGTAATCGACTTACCACCACACACTTTAATGAATAGCCTAAGACTCCTATTTATATGAATAGGAAATATGGTATAAGGAAATAGTATAATAAGGCATTATACACTTGCCTTTCCTTATTTTAAATATTAAATCTTTCCTAATCAAAGACTTTGCTAACTTTTCACTTTAGCCCTTCACGTTTTCAATAGTTGTCATCTCGGATACAATATTTTCAGACCTAACAAGACCTAATATCATGTATGCTACTTGCTTATGTGCTAGATATCAATTCGAACCCAAAGAATCCCATCTTATCGTTGTAAAGTGCATATTCAGGTATCTGAAAGGGACTCCTAATCTTGGTCTCTGGTATCCCAGAGTCTCAGGGTTCGATCTAATGGGTTATTCAGATAGTGATTTTGCAGGATGCAAAATAGATAGGAAGAGCACCACTGGTGGGTGTCAGCTTATTGGTGGAAAGTTGATTAGCTGGATGAGTAAAAAAGCAAAATTCAGTGTCCACATCAACTACTGAAGCGGAATATGTCGCAACAGGGAGTTGTTGTGCCCAAATTCTTTGGATGAAAAATCAGCTCGCTGATTATGATATTCAGCTATCTAAAATCCCTATATATTGTGACAGCATTAGTGCTATCGCAATAGCAAACAACCTTGTATTTCACTCTAAAACCAAACATATTGAGATCAGATATCATTTTATCAAAGATCACATTATGAATGGTGAAATTGAACTTCATTTTATCCCCACTGATTTTCAGCTCACTGATCTTTTTACAAAACCTCTTGAAGAATCAAGATTTAACATGTTAATCAGCGAACTAGGAATGTTAAACATGGAAGAATAACTTTTTCAGTGTTTTACACCTTCAGTGATTACAAAATGAATTTCAAATTCTTCAGTCATTCGCTAAACTCTAGAAAGATATTACTCAGGTATGACTTCTAAACTCTTACTCTCTGAATGTCTTCTTATTCAGAGAATGAATCTCAAAAATTCAAAACCCATCACTGACAATCCTTAATTGTTAAATGATGAAGGAATTTTAAGGATAATTGTTAGAAATATCATAATAGCTTCAAAAGGAACTGGGTTCTTAAAAGAGAAAAAGATCTGAAGAAGTTCTAAAGATACTTCTGAAGAGATTCTGAAGAAGTTCTGAAGACACTTCTGAAGAAGTTCTGAAGGAGTTCAGAACAAATTCTGAACTTGTCTGTTATGACTGTTGTGTCACTTTAGTTTTTCTATTGTATGTATAAATAGATAGTTAGTTAGATTGTTAGAACTAATGTTTTCATATACCTTGTAAAGATATATTCTGTATACAGTACATTCAATCAATACAAATTACATTTGGCTACTATCACTCCTGTTATAATCTTTTCATATATTGATATCTTGATTGTTTGGGTCCTAACAATTGGTATCAGAGCCAATTCATCTGTTCTTGAAGAAAGTTTGTGAAAGAACTTGTCAGATCTGACAGTTCTTGGTGTTCTTGATCTACAAAATTCAAATTCAATACAGGTGAATTCTCGATCTTCTGACAATCAAAGATGTCTAAAGAAATAGTCTCAATCGGATCTGAAACGAAACCACCAACTCTCTTCTTAGGGGAATATCATCAATGGACAATTAGAATGATTCAATTCTTGGATAACATAGATGAAGCCTTAATGCAATCTATTACAAATGGCCCACTAGAGGTATTTGTTGAGATTCCAGCAGTTCCCAGAACTGAATCCACCCCTGAAATCCCTGCATCAAGAATCAAGAAGAGTCCTGGAATGTATAATCCAACTGAAAAGGCTCAAATGAAAGTTGATAGAAGAGCATTAACTTTACTCACCATGGCAATTCCTAATGAGATATTCAATAGGGTTGATAGTTTAACTTCAGCAAAAGCCATGTGGGATGAAGTAGAAGCTCAGATGCAAGGAAGTACAAAGGCTCAAGCACAGAGATTAAATATCTATGTTGGAACATATGAAAATTTCAGGTACAAAAAAAATGAATCTATCACTGATACATATCATAGATTCAATAACATTCTGAATGATCTAAGAAGAAATGGTGTTCAGAAATCAAATTATGAGATAAACAACAAATTTCTGAACAATCTGGGAAATGAATGGTCAAGTTTTTCAGATAATATGGTAACTAGGAACTTGTCTAGAAAGACAATTCATGATGTCTATGGTATCTTGTTCCAACAAGAGGACAAGATCAAAGTTAAACAAAATGAACAAAAGAAGACACAAGAAACAGTTGCCCTTCTAAGCAAGAACTACAATAATTCTTTGACTATTGCTACCAAGAAAGTTTGTGAGATCCCAGAGATGACAGTGTGTGATGGGGATGAATCAGATGAAGAGCTTAAAAGGATTTATGATAATATTGCTTTCATGACAAGGCAATTCAAACAAAGATCTGAAATTGGACCTAAGAAGGGTTAAGAGGCTGGTCAATCTGAAACATCTGAACCAGCAAGATGCTTCAACTGTGGAAAGCCTGGACATTATGCTAGACAATGCAAGATGCCAAAAGTCAAAAATTCAGGTTATTATGAGAAGAAGCATCTATTAGCAAAAAAAAGAGCTTAATCCTGCTCTAGTAACCAAGTATGAAGAAGACTGGTTAAACTGGAGTGATGGAGATGATGATGAAGAAGTTGCTCACTATGCAACTAATTGCTACATGTGTCAAATGGATCCAGAAAAGGACAAACAAGACACTGAGGTATCTTCTTCATCTTCTGAACAAAATTCTGAACATAATTCTGAAATTAATACTAAAGATTCAGAAATGACAAATCAATTTCAAAATTTGTTTTCTGAATTTGAAACACTTAGAAACAGAATTAAAGGTGAAAGAATTTTGGTCAATCAATTCAGAGCTGAAAGTCAAATATATAAAGAAAATTGTCAAAAAGAAAAAATGGATAGTTTACAAAAAGAAATAATAAATGAAAAATCTGAAAAGGAAATTCTAAATGTTAAGATGAATTTTCTGAATCAAGAGAGACTTGATCTTTATAAAAAGATTAAGGAATTGGAAGATTTAAATTTTAAAAGAGGACAAACTGAATCAAATATTATTTCTGAAGAAAAATCAGAAGTAATTGTTAAATCTGAAATTGTTTCTGAAGTTACTTTTGAATCCAATTGTGAAAACATTTCAGAAAATACTTTTGACAATAAATCAGAACATGAAGAAAAATATGATGAATTCTCAGATATTGAATCCTCAGAAGATATTGATGAGAATTCCAATATATTTTTTTGATAAATCTGATAATGAGTCTACAACAACAAAAAATTCAAATATTTTTGCAACAAGTATGACTCATAATAAGTTTTCAGATCTAATAAATGCTTCTGATTCAGAAGATGATGATGATCAAATGGTGCAAGTCATTAACAAAAATGGCTATTTGGTTTATAAATCTCAATCATGTATAACTGAAGGAAAAAAATTAAAATCTGAAGTTTCAAAGATACCTTCAGAATTGTTTGGTTCTGTGTTTTTAAAACCAGAATATCAGAATTCAGATTTTTCTCCTACTAATACAAACATATTATCAAATTCAACACCATGTTCAGTAACATCTTCTGACTTTAACACCAGAGTTAAAATTTTTGAACAAGGCCAATCCTCAAACTCTCTCTCTGAAGTTCAGAAAACTAACACAAAATCTGAAGCTAAACCTGAAGTGAACAAAAGAGTTTCCTATACTAATCCTCATTTCTTATCTTTTACAGAGCTATCCACTTTAGTATGGAGAAAGAAAGATGAAAGACTGTCAAAGATTGACAAATTAGAGAGTTTTTCATTTTTACAGAAAAATGATGTACCTAAAACAAAGAAAGTGAATAAAAGAATTTTTGTTGAAAAATCAAATGTTATTGATTCTTATATGTCTAATACTGTTGTAAATACATTAAAGAATCATATTCACTGCATTAATTGTGGTCATCATAATTTTCTTCTTAACTCCAAAACAAACAAAACAAATTTGATGAAATCTTTTCAGAAATGTTTGGCTACATTGACAAATTCAAATAAACAAAGACATAAAAATAAAGATAAATCTCAAAGTTCTGAACAAACTTCTGAGTTGAAACATTTGAAGAAAAACTTCAGAACTTCAAATTTTAATACTAATCACAAAGGATCCATTCTGAAATGGGTACCTAAAACTCAATAATCTCTTTTGCAGATATGTCATGTGTGAGTCTTAGATTCTGGATGTTCAAGACACATGACACCTTTCAAAGAACTACTAACTGATTATCATGAAAGATATGGAGGAACAGTTAGTTTTGGAAACAATGCAAAGGGATATGTAAGAGGATATGGCACTTTCATTAAAGGAGATGTGAAAGTAATGAAGGTTTTCTATGTTGAGGGACTAAAACATAATCTTTTCAGTATTAGTCAATTCTGTGACAAATACTGGAAGGTTAATTTTGACATAGATTATTGTCATGTTCTGAGTACAACAAACAACAATGAATTAACTGCTTATAGAGATGGAGATATCTACACAGCAACATTCACTGCAACTAGTCAACTACAAGGTGTATGTTATATGTCTACATCAATGAAAAATGATAGTTGGCTTTGGCACAGAAGAATGTCACATCTGAACTTCAAAGCCATTTCTGAACTAGGCAAACATCAATCTGTAAGAGGACTACCAAAGATCAGATTTGAGAAGAACTCTCTTTGTTCTGCTTGTGAACTAGGGAAGATCAAAAGAAGTTCTCGTCCTCTAAAAATGCTATCTTCATGCAAGGCTCCACTTGAAATGCTACATATGGATTTGTGTGGCCCAATGAAAACTCAAAGCATGGGGGGAAAGAAATACATTCTTGTTATAGTAGATGAATATACACGATATACATGGATTGAATTTCTGAGACTCAAATCTGATACTTCTGAAAGACTGATACCCTTTCTGAAGAAAATTCAAGTTCTTCTTCAACTCCCAATTCAAAAGATCAGAAGTGACAATGGAACAGAATTTACTAATTCTATACTTCAGAATTTTTTGGAATCTGTTGATATTTCTCATAATTTTTCCGCTGCAAGAACTCCTCAACAAAATGGGGTAGTTGAAAGAAAGATAGAACTTTGGTAGAGGTTGCAAGAACCATGCTTGCATATTCAGAACTTCCTCTGTCTCTTTGGGCAGAAGCAATTGCTACTCCATGTTTTACTCAGAACAGAACCATTCTTAACAGAAAATTTCTTAAAACTCCTTATGAATTGTTAAAACAAAGAAAACCCTCTATTGATTATTTTAAAATCTTTGGTTGCAGGTGTTTTCTAAAGAATGATACTCCACATCTTGACAATTTTGCACCAAAAGGTGTAGCTGGTATCTTTGTTGGCTACTCTCAAAGATCCAAAGCTTATAGAGTACTCATTAAAGGAACTCAAAGAATCATTGAGACAACAAATGTCAGATTTCATGAGCCAACAATGACTTCTGAACAAAACAGTTCAGAACTCGCACATAAACCATCTTCTGAAAGTTTGGACTCAGAACATAATCATACAAACTCTACTTCTGCATCTCAAACTTTACTTAAATCCAATTTAGATACTTTATGTCAAGACTTATTTGATATGTCTGTAAATGTCTCTAGAGATTACCAAAATCCTTCTCTACTCAGAAATTCAAATGATCAAGACATTTCAGAAATACAGATTTCAAATACATCAGCACCACAACTCTCTACCTCAAATTCAGAACTTCCAACTTCTGAAAATGAAATTTCTGAACCAATTCAAGTTGTTTCCGAACCGGTTCAAACTATTTCTGACCATGAACCTCATAGTTCTGAACCAATTCAAATTTTTCCATTTGAGAGGGAGTCTTCAGATTTACATTCAGCCATCAATCATGATACTGAAACTCAAGCAATTACTGATGATTATGATTCTCTGAATAATGTTTCATCTGTTCAACCATTGCCAAATGTGAACAAATGGACATCTAGTCATCCAGTTCATCAAATAATTGGAGATGCATCAAAAGGTGTTCAAACAAGATCTGCAACAGCAAATGAATGTCTGTATGTTAATTTTTTAAGCAGTATGGAACCCAAAAAGCCATATGAGGCACTTCAGGATCCAGACTGGATTTTAGCCATGCAGGATGAGTTAAATCAATTTGAAAGAAACAAAGTCTGGAGATTCATACCAAAGCCAAAAGGTAAATCTGTCATTGGCACAAAATGGGTGTTTAGAAATAAAAAGGATGAAAATGGAATTGTTGTAAGAAACAAGGCAAGACTTGCAGCTAAGGGGTATTGTCAACAAGAAGGAATTGATTATAATGAAACCTTTGCTTCAGTTGCCAGATTAGAGGCCATACGAATCTTTCTTGCCTATGCTGCTCATAAAAACATGAAGGTGTTTCAAATGGATGTAAAATGTGCATTTTTGAATGGTATTTTACATGAAGAAGTGTATGTTGAACAACCAGAAGGCTTTGTAAGTAAAGAATTCCCAGATCATGTTTACATATTAGACAAAGCCTTATATGGACTTAAACAAGCACCAAGAGCATGGTATGATACTCTTACAACTTTTCTTCTGAATTCCAAATTCAAAAGAGGTACTGTTGATACAACTTTATTTCTAAAAAAGGAGGGTGATGATATGATTTTGATACAAATCTATGTAGATGATATTATATTTGCTTCTACTAATCCAAAATTTTGTAGAAATTTTGAGAAAATAATGCAAACAGAATTTGAAATGAGTATGATGGGAGAGTTGACATTTTTCCTTGGTCTTCAAGTCAAACAACTTCCCACTGGCATATTCATTAGTCAATCTAAGTATGTCTCTGACTTACTTAAGAAGTTTGACATGACTGATTGTTCAAGTATTCAAACTCCAATGGCCACTGCAACTAAGCTAGAACCTGATTTAAATGGCAAATCTGTTGATCAGAAAAAGTACAGAGGCATAATTGGATCTTTGCTTTACTTAACTGCTAGTAGACCAGATATAATGTTTGCTACATGTATTTGTGCCAGATATCAAGCTAATCCTAAGGAATCTCACCTTCTAGCTGCAAAAAGAATACTTAGATACCTAAAAGGTTCTCCTTCATTGGCACTTTGGTATTCTAAGGATTCTAGTTTTGAACTAACAGCATTTACAGATGCAGATCATGGTGGTTGCAAATTAGACAGGAAAAGCACTTCTGGATCATGTCAGTTTCTGGGTGATAGACTAGTTAGCTGGTCTTCAAAGAAACAAAATTGTGTTTCTACCTCTACAGCAGAAGCTGAATATATAGCAGCTGCAATATGTTGCTCACAAGTGATCTGGATGCAAATTCAACTAAAAGACTATGGTTACACTTTCAGAAAGATTCCTTTGTATTGTGATTCAAAGAGTGCCATAGCCATCACTGCCAATCCTGTTCAGCATTCAAAAACCAAGCACATTGATGTAAGATATCATTTTATCAAAGATCATGTGGAAAAAGGTAATATTGAAATGTTTTTTGTTCAGACAGATTATCAGTTAGCTGATTTATTTACCAAAGCACTTGATGAAAAACGATTTAACTTCTTGGTAAGTAAATTGGGCATGATGAACATGTCTATGTAAATATTATACATCACCTATACTCTAGAAGTTACATTCTGAAGTTTTTTTTTATCAAATTCTGAATACTTTGCTCTTCAGAATTACTTTGTATATTCTGAAGTTTATCATTCAGATTTTTGCTACTTTTCAAACTCAGAAGTATATCTCTTCAGTAACTAGGTTGATTGTATTTTAATACTTTTCATTTATTTTTCATTTCACTAATATTTGATTGATTCTTTGATAAAGTTGCAATAATCAAGGGGGAGAATCAAAATTGCTAGTGATTCAAGGGGGAGTGTTATTAATTTCAATTATTTCTAACTACCCTTTCCTACATAACAACTCTGCATTGATGAAATAAAGTCTTGCACTTTATATCTAAGAAGTATGAACAAGGTTCCTTAGATTAAAACAGTTTTATATTTGTTCAAATCTACTTCTGAATTCTCAAAATGTTTTATATTTTTCAGAAGTTTATATTTTTAAATGATTTTTTGTCTTCTAAGATGACTCAAGTTTAGTTCTGAACTTTACTTACAAATTCTGTGGTTCTTCTGAATTCTTTCTTTCAGACTTCTGTACTTTTTCTCAGAAGTTCTGAACAACTTCTGAACTTTTCATTTAAAACTTCCCGTTGATTTTTTCATTTAAGCGTGTGCCACGTGTTTTAATTTCATTGGATTTTTCTTAACCACGACCATTAAACGGTTCATTTCTCTTAATAAATGATGATTACTACTCTAATCACATTTACTTTTTGGCCACGTGTCCTTCAACGTTTATCCGATCGTATAAATCAATGGATTCTTCATCATCTTCATTCTTTTAGCAATTTTACTCTGAGAACCTTTCTGTGTTTATTCATCATCTTTCAGTTATCAATCTGTGTTCTTTCTACATCATGTCTACTTCAAAAACCATGATTTCTACTTCCTCGAGTTCTAATGATAACACTGGATCATCCAGTGATGCTTCGTTCAAGATTGTGCCTCAAAAATTAATGGTTGGATCAATGGAAATCCCACTAAGTGATGATCAAATGCTTCATGACACAGCCACTACTGCAACTCATCAAGCCGGACCTTCAAACCCTATCATTAACCCTAACCCTAACCCGACAACTGCTAAAATTGGGGAAACACAGAATACACCCATCGATGTCGTTTCTGAATCAAATGTTGCTGAAAGTGAATCCCAGACTCCTGCTGAAAGTGGTGACCTGTCCAAACTCTATGTACCTGCTGAGAAATTACTTGACATCAAAAGAAACAACTGTGCACTGAACTTCAAATCCAAAGACTTCATTGATGATCAAGTAACGTTGATTAAAATTCTGAAGAAACATCCCCTGCGCACTCTCCTTTCAAGAAAATTCTCTGTTCCTGCTTCATATCTTCAACAATTCTGGCATTATGCTGAAGTGGATGAAAATGATGATGAAATTGTATCTTATGTTCATGCCTACAAAGTTTGTATATCTGTAGATGACATTAGAAGCCTTCACTATTTGCCAAAACCAGATGAGGTTCTTGGAAAAACCTGTTATGACTCAATTCCATCCTCATCAGAGATGATCTCAGACTTTATGAGCTTGGGTTACTCTGAAAACCTTGGTGCTCTGAGCTCTTTTAGAAGAAAATGTTTACCTCCAATTTGGTATTGCCTGTTTTCCATTCTGAATACCTGTCTATCTGGGAAGAGCTCAAGTTTAGACCAAGCTTCAGCTAATGGGAGGTATTATATTTCATGGTGTTGCCTTCAACAAACACTATGATTATGCTAGTCTCATCTTTGATGATCTTAAATCTGCAATTTTGAAGAAGTCTACATTCAACTATATCCCATTTCAGAGATTTCTTCAAACACTTATCAAAGGAGCAATGAAGGCTGTCTCAAACATCCCTGTTCTAGCTCAAGAGGTATATGTTCCTATTTTCACTATGGATAGCTTAAGGCCTCCAAATGCAAAACTTGTTTTTCCAAATGCAGTTCCACTTCCTTCTCATTTACTTGAACTTGTAAGTACACAACCTAGGATTGGGAGTGAGAATTTAGAATCTATGGGATTACCTCAACCAGTAGTCCCTTCCCCTGATTCAAACCAGAGTGGTGATCATGCAAGGGAGTCTAGACTTACTAGAAAGAGGGGGGAGGCTGTTCAAGGGGGAGAACAACCTCAAAGAGTCAAGAGGAAAAATGTGAATGAGAGACACGGTAGAAGGGTCAGAAAAAGAATTGATGAGGGGAGACCACAGGTAAAAGAACAACGAACCTGTGAACCACCTGTTACAAGCCGGGCACCCACATCTCCTATTATTTCACACTCTTTGGTGGATAATATTGAAACAGCCAGTGAGCCCATGGCAACCTTGGTTAACCCCCCCATCCACTCACCAATCTCTCAACAGAAGGATGTTTCAACAACACATATGGGGCAAGCAGCTTATAATCCATTAGGACCCCAATTAGAGGTTCCTTTTGTTGAAAATGAAGGATATATGTCCCCCCTTCACAGTTTTGAGCACATTGAGTCTGAGTGTCCACTCAACTTTGAGCCTTCTGAACCACTTAATGTGGCATCCATTCACACAAGCACACATCTTTCAGATGTTCCTAAGCAAAGTGTTTGTCACATTGCATCAACAACTATAGATATTCCTATTTTTGGATTTCAAGGATTAGTTGGAAGTCCTGGTGGAGTGAACATCACAAAAGCTCCATTCACAGAATCAAATGTGGTTCATGATGCCTTTGTGGCTCATACAGGCCAACCTTCTTCTGAGGGTCTGAAAACAAGTACATCTGTTGATCTTGGCAAATTACCCACATCTTCTGAATTCACAGAATTCAAAGATCTCTGTACTTCTGAATTTGCAAAGATTCAGAAGGACATCAAGGATTTGACGGATTCTACTAAAAAGGTGTTGGAGGTTAGGTTGGATCAACATGGGGAAAATATGATTAAACAGCTGAATGATTTTCATCTCAAATCTTCTGATCTTCATTTGTTTAAAGAAGCTCTTTTGTCAGCTTCTTCTGAAGTGGCTTCCTCTGTTTCTTCTTTGAAAGCTTCTCAGCCTTCTTCTTCCTCTGCTTCACAAGCTTATGCCACTAAAGATGATATTTCTCAAATTCTCAATCAACTTTCATCCATTCAAAGTTCTCAATCAGACTTAAGCACAAGATTATCTGCTCTGGAATGCAGATCTCAATCAGATACTCTTAAAAGGAGTCTTGATGATCAGGATCCTAATAATCAAGAGGGGGAGAAAAGACATAGAGTATCTGATCCAGAAACTAATCAAGTTCAAAGTTCCGAGAAGACTTCTGAAGATACTCAGAATGTTGGTGAAGAATCAAATAAAGTCTCAGAAGCCATAGAAGATATTTTATCTGCAGAACATGAGGTACAAGAGATAAATGATCATTCTTCTGAAGATATGATAGAAGAAGGGTATGAAATAGAAAAATTATCTTTTGATTCTGAAGGTAACTTGGGCTCAGATAACACAGATATAATTCCAGATTCTAATGAAGAAATGCTAAGGGAATATCTTGCTTTTGAAGATGTTATTGGAGAACCAAGTGATCTTTCTGATGTGATCATGTTTGAAGAAGATATGATTGATGTAAATATGGGAGAAAGCTCAAATGAAATAAAGGATTTAGTAATTTGGAAGCCTCAACAACTTCTGAGTGAAGAGTTCAGAAGTGCTTCTGAAAGATTATGGGATATTCTGAATCAATTCTGTTGGGTGCATGATTTTCTGAATTATCCAAGAAGTCTGGAGTGTGGACTTTTGGACAACAGATTTTCTATTTTCAGAAATTTTCTTCAACAACCAGATGAAAAAGTTGAATTAGAATTTGACTTAACTCATTTAGAAGGAGTTGAAATTATTGATGAAATCTTAATTGCTTTCTCAGGAAGATTTGAAGTCAGAACCAGACCTTGCATTATCATTCCTAAGATACATCTTTCAATACTTGAAGAACCTGTATTGGATCAAGTGTTTGAAAAAGAAAATATACTTATTTCTGGAGAAAGTAGTCTGATATTTCCTGAAGACACTTATTGCTTCATGTACAAGAGAAGTATGAAGTTTGCAAAGTTGGAAGACTTTCTGAATGATGAATGGTCGGATGATTATATTGCTCAAGTGAAAAACTTTATTCAGAATCATGGTGTTCAGAACTTTCATGATTCAACTTTAATAAAGAAGGTTAGATGCATATCTAAATCAGTTCAGAATGATTTGACTATATTCAGATTTGGAGCAGAAAGAAGAGATGGTACTCTGTGTGAATTAACTCAGTTTGATGTTTACAAGCTTAGACTACAAGATAAGTTGGCAATCTTATCTTTTTGTGTTAATTCTGGTGAATCTGTGTTAGTCTCAGAGATTAGAAGAATCTTGGGAATATACATAAGAAATCTCATAAAGCATGATTTTCAGTTGGCTTTGGAATACAGACTTAACACAGTAAATCTGTTAGAACCTATATATATTGAAAGATTTGGATTGAAGAGATTGTTTACTAATCCAGATATTGGGTTCATGTATGTTGTTGAAGAAGTCTCTAAGACATTTGTTGTTTCTGATATTCCAAAGTATTCTACATCCTCACTCCAATGGCTTCTGAATTACATGACAGATTTCTTTGAAGAATCTGACATCAAAGAAGAAATTGTCTATCTAATCAAAGAAAGAATACATTTTAGAGAATTTGTCAGAAAGAGTGATCTTGCTGGTCACAAGAGAGTAAACAAGATAAAAGGAGCAAATTATTTACTAAGTGATGCATATGACTTCAAGATCCACACAAAGAGACAAGATATGGAAGAAATTCAGAAGTACATTCTGAATGTTGAATGTTTAGAAGAAAGACAAAAGGAAAAAGAAAAGGAAAAGGAAGAAGTTATTGAAAATATTTCTGAAGAGTTGGTTCCTGAAAAGCAAATATCTGAAGAGGAACAACTACAAGTACAAAGAATTGAAGAAAGTGCTTATACTATGTTCCTTGAATATTTTCATCCAGAAATGTTCATGGAATATGAGCAAAAATTCAACTATATAGATTGCTGGATTCAAAAGTCTTTTGGTTGGAAACAATGGTACTCAGACATCATCAGAAAGATAAGGATTCCAATCAATGAAGCAAGAAAAGAAAGTCCTGTGATCAAAGTGATTAATGCTGATTTGAAGACAAAACATAATTACAAATATGCATTCTTTACTGTTGAGCGACAAAATGGTGAGATTTCTACTTTTTCTGAAGCTGACTTTCAGAATGTTCATCTTAGAGATCTTCTCAGAGTATATAGAAGTCTTTATCCTTTCCATGACTCAATTACCAAGTTCAGAAAATCTTTTCCAGTGCTTAGAGATGGATTATATAGAGAATTTATATGGGCTGCAAAGGCTGATTTCCAGGTTGCTTATGTTCTGAACAAGAAGCAAGTACACTTAAGCAAACCAAATTTAAGTCTACTAGATATTCAGAATTTGAAGAAGAGCACTTTAGTACTTCATCCTTCTGGCTTCGTTTGTAAATGCTTTCATGAACTATTATTTGTGAGATTTGAAGAACTCCACAAATCTTGCAATGGAACTCTCATGGCAATCAGAGATCGTTTGGTAAAAAGACAGAATAGAAGACCAAAGAATCTAAGCAATGAAGATTGGGAAAAGCACAAGATACTTGCAAAAGAAATGATTAGAGTTGCTGAAACCTTACTAGAATACAGAAGACTAATTCTGAAGGATGTAAGAAAAATTCTGAATTTCTGGAAGTATGATTTGAACTTTTGAAGCTAAGGGGGAGATTGATAGAAATATCATAATAGCTTCAAAAGGAACTGGGTTCTTAAAAGAGAAAAAGATCTGAAGAAGTTCTGAAGATACTTCTGAAGAGGTTCTGAAAAAGTTCTGAAGACACTTCTGAAGAAGTTCTGAAGGAGTTCAGAACCAATTCTGAACTTGTCTGTTATGACTGTTGTGTCACTTTAGTTTTTCTATTATATGTATAAATAGATAGTTAGTTAGATTTTTAGAACTAATGTTTTCATATACCTTGTAAAGATATATTCTGTATACAGTACATTCAATCAATACAAATTACATTTGGCTACTATCACTCCTGTTATAATCTTTTCATATATTGATATCTTGATTGTTTGGGTCCTAACAATAATGACTAACATTTTTTTAAATGATAATCTTATTCACATTTTCAAATAAGAAAAAAATACGTCAAACCTTTATCTGACACACGACGGACCACGACGTTTCCTTCCTATCAAACCCTAGGGACGTGCACTTGGTCATCATTACCTTTCAAAAAGCTAAAACCGTCGTTTAACATTCTCTCTCTCCTAATTTTCCTCCTCTTATAAATGAAATATTCTTCTTCATTTCATTTTTTACGCGCTCAAATCTTTCAAAAAGCAAGAATTACTCTCGAATCTTCAACCAAGAACACCAAGAACATGCACTTGTGCGTTTTTCTACCGTGTTCACTTTTAAGGTTTGATCTAACCCTTTTTCTTTTCTTAAAACAACTAGAATATTGTTTACCTCTTCAATAAATCTTTTATAACATCTTGTTATAAAGATTCATTCTGTCAAAATTTGTCTTAAAAATTATAAATTATTTTATGTTAAAAAGAAACCTGTTCTAAGCTTCTTCTTAGAACAGAAGAAATTTTGGTTTAAATCCAAAAATTTCATTCTAAACTCTCGAAAACTTGTTTCTGGTAATTTTATTTACCAAAGATTCTTTATTAAAAATTTTCTTTTAATTTGAAACATAACAAGCATTTTGATTTTTGTTCATCAAAACACTTGTTTTCTTAGTCTTTCCAAAATTTGGTATTCTTTGTACCAAAACACATTCTGGTTTATACATCTTTTTGTATTAAGCCATGATTTTTTTCTATTTGGTGTCCCTATCTTTGAAAATATATGGCCACTTCAAGCAAGAATGTGCAATCTGGCTCCTGTCTCTGTCACCTTTGAGGGAGCCCCTGCGGGTACCTTCACGCCTTAACAACCAACGTTCAAGTCTTGCAACTATCTGGCTCTTGTGGACATCCCTGAAGACAAACTGCAATTCAAGGATGGAGTGACATTCATCAAGGCTGCCCGCTGATGTACGCCTTCGTCCACAACCCCATTGGAATCACTTCTCATTTGCAAGCACTCTGGTACACCGCTCACTGCACCATCCTCACCACCGACAAAGGCAACAAACTCCCTGCAATTGAGTTCACTATCCCTATTGGCACCTTCGCGTTCACTGTTGGTTTCCTAAGGAATGCACTTCGCCTTCCCTCAAGGGGTAAAAATCAGCAATGGGCAAATGTGCCTACCAAGGAAGAGATAATGGATTTTCTGGACTCCATCGGGTACAAATGGGAGAACCCCTCTGACTGATCCATCACCAAGATGGAAATGAGAAGACTACCTGCTCGCTGGCAATACATCTTCATCCAGGTAATTATGTGCCTCGGGTCAAAGACTGGTTCCCAAGATCAAGCTAGCAAGCACTTCATGGATCTTGGATACGCTCTTTGCACTGGCTACAAGCTGAACTATGCTGACTACATCTTCCGTTGCCGCTTCATCAGCACTACCTCCATCTTCAGAGACTCCGGTCACTGAAGGTGTAATAGCCAGCTCCGCTGAAGCTGGATCAGGTAATACTTTCACATCCTTCTTTTCTTCTTCTACCACCTCTTCTTTGGTCCTCACATCAACTCATGATTCAACGATAGTTGTCCATATCTCTGATAAAGTTTAAATGCACGTTGTCCAAGCATCAGTTTTATTTCGACAATCTGACTCTTGGAAAGCACCTAACATAGGACCTCAGAATGTTTCTCACAAACATTCTAAGACATAGGTTAGTGATCCACAAGACACAACCGTCGAATGTGGTTTTCCTGAGAGTAATCCTCACGACACTCTCCAGGTCAAAAATATTTCCTCATCTCATATATCTTCTAATCCAGATCTGTTTCTGGCTTCCTTATCTGTGTTATCATCAGATATTGAGGCACCTCGCTACTCCTTAGCGACCACCACAACAACAATCCCTGATATTCCTATCAGTAGACCCAACGCCTCTCTGAAATCTCCACAGTCATCAAAAGCTGCGGAGATCAGAAAGCTGAAGAAAGAGAAACTCGCCTCTAAGTTTCCTGCCATCGACATCGATATCCCCAAGGTTTTTCTCCCTGCTCCATCATTTCCGGCGATAGACTTCCTGGTTCAAGAATGTGCCCTCACAAGGCGCAGGGTGACACTCTCCCGACTGCTTCAGAGAGAATCTTCCAACTAATTGGCGGCACTCCTGGAGTTAAGGCCACAGTCAATAACATCTACACAGATGTTCAATCAGTGAAAAATGACAACTTGGCACATGGGAAGGCCAGCGCATCTCTGGAAAAGGCGGTAGAAGCTCAAGGGAAGACACTTGAAGCTATCCAAAAGGCCCAAGCTGACATGATGTTGCTTCTACAAGGCATCGCTGAGAAGGGGCCTTCCTTCTATAATCAAGACCGGACTACTCTAGGTCATGTTTCCCAAAACCAGTTTGCACACACTGAGAGCCTTAAGGATATCAGCTCACATGTGCGTACATTGATGGTGCATTGTCTACCTGCTGACAACACAGAGGGGGAGAGATGTGCAAAAGAGCTCGCTAATGAGCTTATTGGGGAGGCAAATGATGCAATCCCTGGAACCCCAATCACTCTCTACTCTCAGCAAGACCAACAAATTCAGCAACCACAAGAACCTTGTGTCGCTGAAGAAGAAGAAAATGAAGAAGAAGATGATGATGATGAAGAGGATGAAATCCCTCATCACGGAGGGAACAATGACGATGATGATGATGATGATGTCCCTCCTAGCTTCACAAGATTCTTCATCAAAAACCGTCCAGGCGCCTCTCTGCCTAGAGTGATATTCAGAGATCCTTTGGGGGACGTGAAAAAGAACACCACAATGCAAGTTTTGAGAACACTCAAATCTCAATATCAAATCCAAATATCCTTCCTTTTTATAGGTAACTTCATTTTCCAATCTTATATTCACTTATCAATGTTGGATGAGTAAAACTACACTACATATGGTTCTTTCTTTTTTAAATATAAAGATTAACATCTTCTTTCAAAACTATCGTTTTTTGTCGATATGGGATAAACAAATAAGACATCTCATCCACCTTTTATATACAAAATCCTTTTCCAAATCTATTGTGTTTTGGTCGACATTGTTAATCAAATTAGACATCTCATCCACCTTTTACATACTCAGTCATTCTTCCAGATTTATCGTCTTTCTATCTATGTGGATGATAAAATAATATCACCATTAAATACTTGAAAATACTTAAGTCTTATTATGACTTGTAAGATAATAAAAAAAAGATCACAATTCAACATTTGATAAATAGGTTTTTTTTAGAAAAATAAGGGTTGGTCAAAGATAATATTTAGCCAACTAATCCTTTAATTTATCAAGAACCAAATCTTATATAAGTACCCTTATTTTTTAAATTTAAACTCTTATCAATGTGGGAAGTGTAAAAAAACACCACAATGCAAGTTTTGAGAATACTCAAATCTCAATATAAAATCCAAATGTCCTTTTTTTATATAGTTAACTTCATTTTTCAATCTTACATTCACTCATCAATGTGGGATGAGTAAACTACAATGCAAGATTTTAGAATAACCAAATCTCACAATGCTACATCTTTCTCTATGGTTCTTTCTTTTATATATATACTCTTCACCGATATGTGACTACTAAAACCCAACCATAAATCACCATTTGAGAATACTCATTTCTTAGGATGCCACCTCGATACCCAAGGTTTTTCTTTTATATATATAAATAATTGGTTAGATTTTATTTTATTAGTTGTTATAGGTTTTTAAGCTACCATCACTCTTTTATATATCCATCATCTTCTTCCGAAGCATCATTTTTTCCACCAATGTGAGATGATGAAAGCCAACCTTAGTTGAAGATTTAAGGAATACCCAAACCTTATGTTGCCAAGTCATTATCTTTGGTTTAACTTCTAACTTTCACTATAGAATTTACTATTTGGTTGCTTTTGCTTCCAACCATGATTAGACTTTATAAATTTAAAAGAGGGTCATCCAAAATAAGACAACCCCATGGGACAAACTCAATGAATTGACACAAAGGCATCCAATCAACCTTTCTTATACACTTCATATTGTTCAAAATTTTCAACTCTTCATCAATGTGGGACTTCTAAAACTCAACCACAAATTTTTTAAATAGGGTCATCTAAAATAAGACAACGTCATGGGACAAACTCCATGAATTGATACAAAGACATCCAACCAACCTTTCTTGTACACTTCATATTATTCAAAATTTTCAACTCTTCACCAATGCGGGACTTCTAAAACACAACCATAAATCACAATTTGAGAATATTCATTTCTCATGATGCCACCTCAATACCCTAAGGTTCTACTTTTAAAGATATAAATATTCGGCTAGTTTTTATTGCAATAGTGGTTATAGATTTCAAAGCATCCATCACTCTTTTATATATCCATCATCTTCTTCCAAACAATCATTGTTTCCACCAATGTGAGATGATGAAAGCCAACCTTAGTTGAAGATTTAAGGAATACTCAAACCTTATGTTGTCAAGTCATTATCTTTGGTTTCACTTTGAACTTTTGCTATAGAATTTACCATTTGGTTGGTTTTGATTCCAATCATGGTTAGATTTTATAAATTTTAAAGAGGGTCATCCAAAATAACACAACCCCATGGGACAAACTCCATGAATTGACACAAAGACATCCAATCAACTTTTGTTATACACCTCATACTGCTCAAAATTTTCAACTCTTCACCAATGTGGGACTTCTAAAACTCAACCATAAATCACCATTTGAGATTACTCACTTCTCATGATGCCACCTCAATACCTTAGGGTTTTGCTTATATATATATATATATATAAAGATAAAGATAAAGATTTGAGGATACTCACTTCTCATTAAACCACCTCAATACCCTAAGGTTTGCTTATATATATATATATATATATATATATACTAGAAGGATACTCGCGCAATGCAGCGAGATACATCTCGATTTTAGGTTTAATTTTAATTTTTGTCTCTATCGATATTCTAATGGTTTTATATGGTTTTGAGAAAACGATTTTAATGTTCATTTAAAAGTTTTTTTTCATGTAATTTATTTAATTCAATTTTTTTTATCATAATATAATTATGTTTAATAACAAAATAATTTATTTTTGGTTTAATAATATAACTTTTTATAATGCTAATAATTAAGTTTTCTGTTAGAACTCAATAATTATTTTAATTATACTTTAGATTTTTTATATTTGGAATTAAATGTTTATCCTGTATTTTGGATAATGGTTATCTGCAGTTAGTTACACAAATTCAGAAATAAAGCTTTAATAAGTTGTAGTTACGCACAATTTACTTGTAATCTAGAAAATTAAGTACTTAACATTAAATAGCAGTACATAAGGCTTAAGATGTTGTTTTTAAGAGTTTTTGGCCAAATGCTTTATAATATAGTATATATATATATATATATATAAAAAGATAAGGATACTTTGGTTTCAATTTTAACTTTCACTATAGAATTTACCATTTGGTTGGTTTTGATTCCAACCATGGTTAGACTTTAGAAATTTTAAAGAGGGTCATCTAAAATAAGACAACCCCATGAGACAAACTTCATGAATTGACACAAAAACATCCAGTCAACCTTTCTTATACACTTCATATAGTTCAAAATTTTCAACTCTTCACCAATGTGGGACTTCTAAAAATCAACCATAAATCACCATTTGAGAATACTCACTTCTCATGATGCCACTTCAATACCTTAGGGTTTTGCTTTTATATATACTAGTGCGTCACACCACGCGTTGCGCGGTGACGAACAGGGCCGGAGCTAGAAATCAAAGTTGGGGGGTCTGTCATCTTATATTTTGTTCTACTTGTTGTGTATCTGTGCAATGTTGTGAGATGCACTACTGCTTTGTAAAATTAAAATGAAAAGGTAATTAGATTTCTCATATAAAAAACAAAAATCCGGTTTTAACATATTTTGCTTATTAAAAAACTTGATAAAAGAACGAGAAGAAAAAGTATCAAACTAAAGATTAATTATTTTTTAGTTTAATTTATTTATTTCAAAATTTTATTATAATTTAAATATTTTTAAATTTTAAAGTAGAAATGTAATTTGTGTTAGTTTTGATGACGTGATATTTTTTAAATAAAGATAATGATTAAACATATTTTGTTAGACTAATTATTATTTTGTATTTGAATATAGTTATTAGTGGATTTTTAGTTAGGGTCGTTTACCAAATCTTACCCGGGTAAGTGCTTATCGGCAAAAATCAACATTATCACTTACTTATAATGTAAGATTTTAGTCCACCAAAACGGCATCGTATTCAATAATTTACCCGGTAAACGCTTACCTGGTAAGAGTCGTCGCATCCACTTACCGGGTAAGACGCTTGGTTCTTGCTTTTCTTTTCTACGCTCTTACCGGGTAAGATTTTTGGTACTTGTCATATTCCTCTGGTAAGATAATATGACTTGATAAACGCTTACCCAAAGTAAGCGTTTGATAAACGGTCACTTAGTTTAAAAAGCTTTAAGAATAATACATATATTAATTACTTCTAAATTTAAGGAATTACATGTTGCTAAATAGAACATAATGTTTAATATACATTTTAACAGTTTTAATTAAAGAATTTATTGTATAAGAATATATCGAAAAAGAAATGTATAACATCGGAGGCAAAAAAGAAACTATTTTAAAATAAAAATAATATTTTAAACAATATGTGGTTTGTTGGGGGTGGCTTTGATTTTCATATCTCCAAATCATATTATAGGTTTAGTTGTGAGTTGGGGGAGGCTAGGCATCCTGCGCCACCTTATGAAAGACGAATTTTAACAATCCCTCCAGCATGAGCGAACCTTTTCGAAACGAAAGTGGTTAGGAATGGGCGCCCCTCTCCCAGCCCGGATCCAGCTTATCTTGCAGGTGACGACGACGTCGAGTTGACGGCAGAGAAAGACGCCCTTGTGCTATCCCCCCATGATCAGATCAGATAGCCCTTTGGGCAACCAACCCATTTCGCTCTATCATTTCTTCTTTCTTTCCTAGCCTACTCAAAAAGTGGTAGCTCACGCTCAAAAGTCCTCCGACACGAGTCCTAGTCGTTGCGCTGCGGTCCGTTTCCCGGCTTCGCTTGCGCTTGAGAAAGTGAACCTTTTACCGGTCGATAGAAGGGCCCTAGAAAGATAGGTCAAATAAGATAGGAGGTTGCAGATCGTTTTTCTGTAGGAGTCGTCATTTAGGAGGGCTATGTCATTTACAAGCCCGGCGCCCATGGATTCAGCAGCAGTTTGAAAGGTTAACCTATTCGGGAATCTCCGGATCTATGCTTATTTTCAACTCCCCGAAGCATTTCGTCGCTTACTACGCCCTTCCTCGTCCTATCTTTTTGATCCGGATTTCGTATCTATCTTTCTCATATTTGACTGATTTTGTATGCTCATGCCTAATCCTCCCATTTCTATTTCCAGGGGACTCCCGAGAAAGAGAAAGGATCAAGCTCAAAAGCTTAAGTAATCCCTACCTTCCCTAGAGAACTGAGAAGGGATAGAAGTCTGATTAGCTCTTTTGACTAACCAGACTATCTACCGCTTTTAACCCAGTTTGCATAGGCTCGTGCACTGATTTACGTTCAATAATCGATTAAGGATAGCTGGAAGCCTACCCATACTCATCCCCGAAAACAAGATCAGCGTTCGTGTTTTAGGATAGTACTACATGTGAAACACATGGTACAACTCGACGAAATCTTTTAGTTATTTAGTTTGATTACTTTATTTTATTATTTTAGACTAATAAATTGTTACCAAAATTATTATTATTTCCAAGTTTCAAGGAAGAGTGGATTAGCCTAGAATAAGAAAGGAAACTTCAAAGACTGACAGAAGAGAAAGGTAAGATAATTCTTTTTGGCCTTAACTGTTCGTTACAGTCAGCAAATCAGCCCCGCATCGTATCGATAGCGATTCAGATCACCTCCCCAAGCCTGCCTAACCTAATTGTGTGCAGTTATCATATCTCTTAGGAGGCACTACCTCCAGACCTGCCCGGCTTCCTCAACCGATCGGTCTCACAGCCGGGGTAAAAAGGTCCTACTTCCTTACTCACTCAAGTCATTGCTTTGACCGAACCATAGGCCGAAAAGAAAACATTTTTTAGATACTTGTGTGAACAGCTCTCCTCAACTGAAGGCGCACCTACTGTTACTAGAAGTCTAGTCTCTCCCTCCCCCCCCCCCCTCCGCCACTGGTGACGAATGTTATTTGCTATGAAATACATAAGTAAAATGACACTTATTTTGTTAATTGACAACTAATAAAATGCAATGTAATACAAAAATTATTTTGCTGACATTTAGGTAAATAAAATAATTAATTTTCCGATGTTGAAGTTAAGAATATACAAAACTGGTTAGACGTAAGTGAATATGCAGTATAAAAAATAAAGAATATGACAACTAAAGGTCTAAAAAAAGAATATAACTTGTGTATACAAAATTAATCCTTCAAATTTAGCTTGCTTTTTTTGCAAAGTACGATTAACCTTTCCTGTGATGTGAATGCTATTTTTTTATGTATCTTTAATTTTTCATATCTTCATCTGCACTAAGGGGTTGTTTACCTAAACACTCTAATAGTAAGTGCTTATGGGTAAAATTCAACACTTTCACTTACTTATCGGGTAACATTTTAGTCTACCAAAAACGACATCGTATGCAACAATTTATCCGCTAAGCACTAACCGTGGTAAGATGCATTACCATCACTTACCGGGTAAGACTCTCGGTCATTGCCTTTGCTCTTACCGTGTAAGATTCTTGGTACTTGTCATATTCATCCGGTAAGATATTGTGGTTTAATAAACGCTTACTCGGATAAGCGTTTGATTAACGGCCTCTAAATATGCTTAGCCCTTCCTATGATATAAATAAGTATTTTTTTACTATACACATTTGTTTATCAAAACGTATATAGAAATACCAAAAATCGCATACCAATTAAACATTTATTTCACTGTCGGTTACATATATGATTTATTAAAAACAAGTAATGGATATTATAACTTAATGATGGCAGCATTTTAGCAATAAATTATCTATCCTGAACTTAAGGTTTAAGGATAGAAGCATGTTGAAAGTATAATGTATGTTTATGTTCAATCTTGTCATTTATTTTGTGTTTGTTGAGAAATATTTTGTAGCAAATGTTGTTGTGTAAAGTGTTGGTTGTTGGAGGGCTAAAACTGGTGTTTATGAAACTTTTGGACTGGAGATCAATAAAAAGAAGATGTCGTGAATGCTAGCTGTCATTTTATGGAAGGAATAGTTTTATAGATATAAATATTTTTTCTTTTTCAAAGTGGTTCATTATCTTCTATTCTCAACATGTACACAGTGACTTATGAGAGGCTTTAGTTCTTAGTTTTTGATATTTTGTAAAGTTTCTTTGAATCAATAAAAGGGAAAGTGTTTTAAGATGGTATCAGAGCAGAAATCGGTTTCGTTATATGGAGTTCTTGATTAAAAACCCTAGATCTCGTGATTCCGTTTTTTAATCCATCAGCACATGTGTTTTTTTTTGTCCGACTCTTTTAGACCGTTCAGTCGTTGTTTGATCCGTCGTCACCAGTAGATCCGTCGTTATCGGCGGTTATCTTCGATCTTATTCAGGCCGTTCTATCGTCTCCAGCTATCATTTGGTTCATGTTTTCTCATTCGCTGGAGGTACATGTATTTTATGGTTCTGTTGGTACTCTTTGGTTTTTTTTTGTTTATAAGAGATCCATACCTCCTTCTTGTGGAGTGCAGGTCAGATCTTGTTGAATGTTAGGGCTAAGCTTCTACCTCTTTAGTTAGCTGTCTTTTGCCCCTTTTTTGTTCTTGGTCCATTGATATCCTCTTTGGTTTTATTTCCTTCTTGTGAAGTGTAGATCTAACTAAGTTGAACATCAAGAACTTTCTTTTTGTTTTGTTGCTATAAGGTTAGTTGTTCAAATTGGTCGTTGTCATTAACCTTGTGTAATATTAGGGCTTCATTATCTTTTGGCCCTATTGCTTCTTGGTTCAAATTTTTGTAAATCTGAATCTTGTTTGGCGTATTTTGTACCACCTTGATACAAAATCTGTCTTTGGTATTTTTTGTTTGGGTTCTTTGTAAGTGGATCTGTGGGATTATACATCCAAATCGGCTCTGCATTAGAGCTTGGTTATTGGATTTCCCCTTTTTTCTAACTTTTTTGGTTCTTGAGGCTCATTCTTCCGCTACCGCTTGCAAACCTTAGGACTACGTGCACCCACTGTAAGTTCTTCCTTCCTACCCTGTGTCTGTAGCAAGTCCTGTCACGATGAGCATCTGTAAGGCATAGGTGTAAACTGCCCATCGATTGACATCTTGGCCTATAGCCAGGGATACTTCTGTTGTCGTTCTTTTTTTGCTGATTGGAAGAGCTTGTGCTCTGGTTCTGTGCTATCTGTTTGTTTGCTTTCTGTTTAATTTTTCTGTGTGTCGCTTTATACGGTGGTTGGATTTAAGACTTGTCCCGGGAATCTTATTTTCCAGGAATCTGGTTTTAACTAACTGTTTTATACCGGTGTGTGTTCTCTTGTTTTTTTTGGCTTGGTTTCTGAGAGTATAAAATGACAGGACCGGTGATAACTTCTTCTAGCACCTCTCAAGTTGCCAAACTTGATTTTGGTGATCCCCTGTATTTGCACCCCAGTGACACTAGTAGCAGTTCTATTTTGAACTTCAAACTAAGTGGCACCGAAAATTATAAGGTCTGGAGTTGTGCCATGGTTTTAGCTCTTGAAACTAAAAATAAATTGGGATTTACTGATGGGTCATGTGAACACCCGAACAATGATCCTATTTTGCAAAAACAATGGGATAGATGCAACTATGTGGTCTTGACATGGATTCTTGGATCTGTGACGGAAGAGTTGTATTTAGGTCAAGTCTTCTGTAAATTGGTTTCCACGGTGTGGCAAGAATTAAAAGAAACCTATGGTAAGGTTGATGGCTCAATTACTTTCAACCTTCATCAGAAAATAAACTCTCTAACTCAAAATGAGTCATCTGTTTCGGAATATTATTATAAATTGAATTCTCTTTGGAAACAGTTTGACTCGATTACAAAATTACCTACTTGCACCTGTAATGCTGCACGTGAGTTTTCGGAACACGATCAGTTATTGAAATTAATGCAATTCTTGATAGGACTTGTTGAAGTCTATCTTCCAATTCGAAGCAATATCTTGACAAGAGATCCATTGCCTTCTGTAAAAACAACCTTCTCTCTTATTTCTAGAGAGGAGTCTCATAGAGGCATGTCCTTCACTACTTCTGGCAATAAAGGGAAGCACTCGGCTTTTGTAAGTAAAATGATTGAAAATAAAAGGAAAGGGGGAAAGAGTTCTTTTCTCTTAATTGTAAGCATTGTGGAATAACTGATCACACCATAGAACGATGCTACAAACTAATTGGATATCCAAATAGTTTTCAAAACAACAAACAAGGCAATCAAAAATTTAAATATGTTTCAGGAAATAATTCTGTTTTAGAAAACCTCACTGATGTGCAGCCTACAACGCCATCTCCCTCTCATTTTCCGTTTACAAATGAGCAAATTTTCAAACTCTTGAGCCTTGTGAATGGACCTCCATCAAAAATTTAAGTATGTTTCAGGAAATAATTCTGTTTTAGAAAACCTCACTGATGTGCAGCCTACAACGCCATCTCCCTCTCATTTTCCGTTTACAAATGAGCAAATTTTCAAACTCTTGAGCCTTGTGAATGGACCTCCATCTAATGAAAGTGTCAGTGCCAATATGGTAGGTATGAGTAGAGGCTTTAATGTTTCTAATCTTTCTCTTTCGGGTTGGATAATAGATTCTGGTGCAAACCAACACATGACATCCTCTGAGTTAGACCTTAATAATGTTGTCGATATATCTGATCTTAACCTTACTGTAGACCATCCAAATGGAACCAAAGCTAGAATTGACAAAATTAGAAACTTTAAACTTGCCAATAAGGTCACTCTGTTTGATGTGTTAGTTGTCCCAGAATTTCATGTTAACCTATTATCTGTTCACAAATTAGCAAGAGATAGTAAATTTTTGTGGGTTTTGATGAAGCTAAGTGTTATATTCAGGATTCTCAACTCAAGAAATTAGTGGGGAGTGATAGTGAAAAAGATGGCTTGTATTTTCTTGATGTAGGACAACCTGGTTAGTTTTCTGCTGGAAATGTTGTTGTTTGTCATGTGTCTAATCAATTATGGCATAAAGTATGTTTATGTTCAATCTTGTCATTTATTTTGTGTTTGTTGAGAAATATTTTGTAGGAAATGTTGTTGTGTAAAGTGTTGGTTGTTGGAGGGCTAAAGCTGGTGTTTATGAAACTTTTGGACTGGAAATCAATAAAAGGAAGATGCAGTGAATGCTAGCTGTCATTTTTTGGAAGGAATAGTTTTATAGATATAAATACTGTTTCTTTTTCAAAGTGGTTCATTATCTTCTATTCTCAGCATGTACACTGTGACTTACGAGAGGCTTTAGTTCTTAGTTTTTGATATTTTGTAAAGTTTCTTTGAATCAATAAAAGAGAAAGTGTTTTAAGAAAGCAAAGTAACATAATAAAATGGCTTAATAATTAGTGAATTATGATCCTTTTCGTCAAAGTAGTTGGATTGGTTAGGTCAAATGTACAAAAAACAAATAGATAATGTATTAGTCTCTTTATCCAACATTGTATCATTAGAATCTTGCAAAAGCATAAACATGTTATGTGTATGTTCGAAATTTGTGTAATACGTGATCTTCAATTGCATTATTACTTGAGAGTTCCAGTTTATATATATCCTAGCACAAACAATATTAAGTCTATCACCAGTTAATATTTGTAAAAATAAGCATATAATTTTGACGATTGTAAAAGTTGAACATGAAAGCACCAACGCAAAGAGCTTGTAAAGAGTCGTTTTTGTGAAGAGTCCAATGAAAAGAATTTAAGGGAAGCCTTAATAGACTCTCCTAGGGCAGGCCAAGCAACTGCAACCATAGCTGAACTGACCGCCTAAATGTCGGCTTCTTACAATAAGATGTAAAGTGTGAAACTGGTGTAATGAATGCAATATTCATTAAACATAAATAATTGTACAATATAAGACATACGACATCATTATACAAAATATAAATTAGTAGTAGGAGATATATCCCTGCATATGTTCCAAAATAATAAGGAGGAGTCCGTAAAAGGAAAACTTACCGCAATCTATATTAGGAGGAAGACTACGACATCATTATACAAAATATAAATTAATAGTTGGAGATAGATCCATCAATATGGTCACCAAAAAGTGTTTCAAATATTTCAAAAAGAATTAAATTTGATTCAATTCTAGAATATAATTATTCAAAGATAAATTTTTGCAAAAGATCCTAATGTTGTTGTCGAAAAAACAAAACATTGGTACCATCATTGATGAAAAAAACACTATAATCTATAAAAACGTTTAAAAGAGAAAAAAAAAACCTTACAACGATTCATTACATAAATAACAAATCTAAATATTTTTTTAACCGGACAAGTAATCGAGCCGCTAAACCTACTTTTGTATCCGCTATCATCAAGTGAGTATTCATAGCCCCTTTTACTATGTTACTTACAATTTTTGGGAGAAAAGTATGTTATAAATTCAAATTCTTAAATGTTTGATGTTAACGAACGTTAAACTTGTGAAATGTTTGAATGTGGCACTTAGGCATGTACACTAGTAGTATGAGTTTGAGTTAAAAACGTTAAGTCCTAAATAGTTGACACTACTAATTAACTCTTAATGAGCCGATAGTTTAGTGGATAGCGCTATTTGGATTGATAATCCCACCTATTACTGACGAGTAGTGGTGCACTCTGCTAAAACGCTTAGTAGTGGCTCAACGCTTATGTTTACTAGAAGTACAAAGTGCCTTGTAATACTCCTTAAATTGGAATTTCTTACGCGTTTTAAATGCATAATCTATTACATTTACATTTGTTTAAAAGCTGTTTGTCGAAATTGAAAACATGTGAACTCACCAACTCTTTGTAGTTGACCTTTCTGTTTTAAAGTGCTTTTCAGGAGTTAAGAATGTAAATGATAATGCATAGTTGTGCACGCGTGTCAACATCAATCCAATACCTTTTTATTAATAACTTGTTCTGTTAAAACGCTTCTTCTTTCCGTTTACTGTTAAAACTTTGGGTTGTAATTTTGTAACTTTGAATCTACCGTCTTTATGGTTGAATGAATGGTTGGTGTTGTATATTTCCTACTACTATGAAACTATGAGCTGTCGTACCTTGTTTCTGCTTTAACGGGGTGTGACAGATTTGGTATCAAAAAAAATTCATGAAAACATACACTGTAACCAAAAAAATTTCGAAAACTATTTTCTTAAACGAACTTCAAACCTAAAGCTTACAACTATTATAACTAGAATAGGTGCCGACTTAGCATACTATAATTAGGCAAAATCTGATCACCTATGTCTAATTTAGTATGTATAAGGAGGGACTTGAACTGGTTATATTGGAAGTTGGACCAAAATAGAATCTTCTTACTCGAATATGAAAAACACGGTCTTGTGTGTGAGTTTGGATAAGCACTTCATGATTTTGATATTTACTATAGCACTCTTAGTAATTAAGTTTGTTATTATCGCAGTTCACTATGTCTCACTCATCCTCCCACACTGAGTACTCTGCCGACGAGTCCGACTACGTCACTAGTCGACCTAGGCGAAATCCATCCACCACTTAGGAATATGACCCATCAGAGGATAGTGACTCAGCGACCAGTGAGACTCCTGCCCAATCCCCTGCATCCGTACTGCCTACACCCGCACTTGAGCTTCCTCTACCAGTACGGTCGGGACCGAGAGTTAGGGTTACTGCCCGGAAGAGCATTCCCCTTCCTCGGAGGGTGACTCTCTCAGTTCCTTCCCGAGCCACGGAGGAGCCATCTCAATCGAGGACGCAGAGTGTGACCCCTCTTCCGGCGACCGGAATCCCGGTGGGGCGCCCACAGGGTATAATATAAAGGAAAAAATCAATTTTGTGATGTTGAATCAATAAAACTTCTTCAAAATACATGTCATCAAGTAGTTGTGAAAGAATTGGTCTGATTTCATCTAGATACCATTGAAGGGCTCTCTTTGCTACCCGAAACTACATAAATACCACCTCATTTTATGTTTCAGCCTTAAAACTTATATAAATGCATAGAGATTAAAAGAATAGTTGTAAATAATGTACTTATGATAAGTAAAGAAAAAGCACTAATGGAGAGATTGCAGGGTTTAATATTGCATAAATAAAGTCAAACTTGAAAAAAAAAATCTTTTGACCCAAGGGTCGGAACTTAACTATAAATGTGTATAAGGTCGTTTAAAATATTACCCCAATAAATCCAGGCAGAGCAACATGGTTTAACGCAGAGAGTCCGAAACTATGTAATATTTTCACTCCTGCATTTGAAAACTGTCCAACAAATATAAGTAAAAATTATGGGTCACAAAAACGTTTTTGAAATATTTCAAAAAGAATTAAATTTGATTCAATTCTAGAATATAATTACTCAAAGATAAATTTTTGCAAAAGATCCTAATGTTGCTGTCGAAAAAACAAAACATTGGTACCATCATTGATGAAAAAAACACTATAATCTATAAAAACGTTTAAGAGAGAAAAAAAACCTTACAACGATTCATTACATAAAGAACAAATCTATATATTTTGAACCGAACAAGTAATCGAGCCGCCAAACCTACTTTTGTATCCGCTATCATCAAGTGAGTATTCACAACCCCTTTTACTATGTTACTTTCAGTTTTTGGGAGAAAAGTATGTTATAAATTCAAATTCTTAAATGTTTGATGTTAACGAACGTTAAACTTGTGAAATATTTGAATGTGGCACTTAGGCATGTACACTAGTAGTATGAGTTTGAGTTAAATACATTAAGTCCCAAATAGTTGACACTACTAATTAACTCTTAATGAGCCGATAGTTTAGTGGATAGCGCTATTTGGATTGACAATCCCACCTATTACTGACGAGTAGTGGTGCACTCTGCTAATAACACAGGTTCTACACATGTGAAATTATTTCACCGTTGAGGTAGTTTGAGAAAATATAAAGGGCGTAGTTGTCAGAAGGTTTAGTAGTGGCTCAACGCTTATGTTTACTAGAAGTACAAAGTGCCTTGTAATACTCCTTGAATTGGAATTTCTTACGCGTTTTAAATGCGTAATCTATTACATTTACATTTGTTTAAAAGCTGTTTGTCGAAATTGAAAACCTGTGAACTCACCAACTCTTTGTAGTTGACCTTTCTGTTTTAACGTGTTTTTCAGGAGTTAAGAAGGTAAATGATAATGCATAGTTGTGCACGCGTGTCAACATCAATCCAATACTTTTTTTATTAAAAACTTGTTATGTTAAAACGCTTCTTCTTTCCGTTTACTGTTAAAACTTTGGGTTGTAATTTTGTAACTTTGAATCTACCGTCTTTATGGTTGAATGAATGGTTGGTGTTGCATATTTCCTATTACTATGAAACTATGAGCTGTCGTACCTTGTTTCCGCTTTAACGGGGTGTGACAGATTTGGTATTAAAAAAAATTCATGAAAACATACACTATAACCAAAAAAAATTCGAAAACTATTTTCTTAAACGAACTTCAAACCTAAAGCTTATTACTGTTATAACTAGGATAGGTGCCGACTTAGCATACTATAATTAGGCACAGCCTGATCACCTATGTCTAATTTAGTATGTATAAGGAGGGACTTGGACTGGTTATATTGGAAGTTGGACAAAAATAGAATCTTCTTACTCGAATATGAAAAGCACGGTCTTGTATGTGAGTTTGCATAAGCACTTCATGATTTTGATATTGACTATAGCACTCTTAGTAATTAAGTTTGTTATTATCGCAGTTCACTATGTCTCACTCATCCTCCCACACTAAGTACTCTGCCGACGAGTCCGGCTACGTCACTAGTCGACCTAGGCGAAACCCATACACCACTTAGGAATATGACCCATCAGAGGATAGTGACTCAGCGAACAGTGAGACTCCTGCCCAATCCCCTGCATCCGTACTGCCTACATCCACACCTGAGCTTCCTCTATCAGTATGGTTGGGACCGAGAGTTAGGGTTACTGCCCGGAAGAGCATTCGCCTTCCTCGGAGAGTGACTATCTCAGTTCCTTCCTAAGCCACGGAGGAGCCATCTCAATCGAGGATGCGGAGTGTGAACCCTCTTCCGGTGACAGGAATCCCGGTGGGGCGCCCACAGGGTATGATAGCCACTGAGAGTGCATGGGTCTTGGGCATGGCGTATGACGTGCAGTCTCACGGGCATAGATTGGACCACTATCAGCACCACATGCATGGAATAATGACGATTCTAAACTCGGAGGATGAATTTACGGATAGAATTTTGGAGGTCACTCTTGCTACTAGGAGGGCGGTTAGGAGGTTGTACTCGTACCTAGCCTTGGTGATAGGATCTCTGGTGATGGTGTTAGGACTACTGGTTTGGACAATGATGCACTAGAAGGCCCCTTTTCGTGAAGCTTTTGGGATGTTAGACTTAAGGACGTCTCTTTCGAGGCTTGTAGCCTATCTGTTATAAACTTTAAACATTTTAATATCTTTTAGGAATTGTTATTTTAAATTCAGGTTGGGAATATTTTATGTTTATTTATGATAAGTACCTTAAAAATGCATGATTTCGAATTATTTGTATGATGTTATGAATATTTGTTTGAATGTTAGCATTAGATGCATGTCATATGATAAGCATAACTCGGTTAAGTAGACTCAAAACAAAAATAGTAACAGTAATATGACCAAACCTCAATTTAAATTTGTGCCTTAGAACCATGCCTCCAAGGAGAGAAGACCCTGAAACTGCACGACTTGTATCTGAGCAACTCGTGGCAGCACTCTGAAACATCGTTAGCCAAGTGGTAGTAGGTCTGAACGCTAATCAAAGAAACAACCCAGGATCCGACGCAAATAGTAACAGGGTGTGCACATACAAAACTTTCAGGACCTGTAATCCTAAAGAATTCCATGGAACCGAAGGAGCTGTTGGATTATTAACTTGGATTGAGGGTATGGAGTCTGTTCTCCATATCAACAAGTGTACTGAGGGGAACAAAGTGGAGTTTGCCGCTTGTCTGCTACAAGGACGAACATTGACATGGTGGAACACCCAAGTGCAAACTCGAGGCTGGGAAGCAGCCAATAGTCTTACATGGGAGGAATTCAAGAGAATGCTCAAAGAAGAATACTACCCGAGAAGCGAGATCCGAAAGTTAGTAGCGGAGTTCTGGAATCATGAAATGAAGGGGAATGACATAGATTCTTACACTGCCCGTTTTCATGAACTGGCGAAAATGGTACCACACTTGGTGACGCTTGAGGAAAATCGAATCAATAGGTACGTCTGGGGTTTATCTCCTGAAATACAGGGGGACGTTCCGTCGGCAAACCCAAAAACCCTTCAAGATGCGGTGAATTTGGCAACAGACTCACCGACAATGCTAATCATTCGGGAATATTTGCAAGAGACAAAGCTCAAGGTAAGAGGAAGATGGAAGAACCCGTAAAAAGACAATTTGGAGGAAGGACGAGTAAAAATCAAAAGATCACAGGGAACTATGGGATCCATACACAGTGAGAGGAGAAAGGAAAGCGGTCATACCCTAAGTATGATAAGTGCAATAACCATCATGGTGGAAGATGCATTATATGCCTTAAATGCAATAAGGGAGGACATTTTGCTAATGATTGTAGGAGTGGCGGAAAACGAACATGTCACGAGTGTGGAAGTCCATATCACTTTTGAAACACGTGTCTGAGACTGAATCGAAGACCAAATGCTAATCAAGCACGACCAGCCAATCAAGAGAATCAAGGAGGTCCGACAAGAGGTCGAGTATTCGAGATTGGGGCAGAAGAAGCAAGACAAAATCCGGACGTGGTCACATGTACATTTCTTCCAAACGATCATTATGCATCAGTACTGTTTGATTTTGGAGCAGAATGGAGTTATGTATCGCTAGAATTTAGGCCAAATATAAATTTAAGGTCCCAAAAGTTGAAAGAGGTATACGTTATTGAATATGCCAACGGAAAGGAAATTAGGGCCAGAGACGTAATTATGAATTGTACTTTAAATTTTGGCAAAAGGAATTTTAGTATAGACCTAATTCCAATCAAGTTAGGAAGTTTTGATATAATTGTGGGTATGGATTGGTTGTCCAAAAACTGAGATGAAATTTGCTGCTCCGAAATGATCATTCGAGTTCCACTACCCGAAGGAGAAATACTCGAAGTACATGGAGAGAAACCCAGAAGGAATATTAAAATAGTGACGTGCATGAAAATGCGAAAATACTTGAGGAAGGACTGCATTGCGTTTATGGCACACGTTGTGGATAAGGAGACCGAAGAGAAACGCATTCAGGATCTTCCTATAGTACGGGATTTTCCCGAGGTATTCCCAAATGAGTTACCCGGACTACCCCCACCAAGACAAGTTGAATTCTACATTATTCCGGGAGCCGCGCCGGTGGCAAAATCACCTTATCGATTGGCACCATCAGAGATGCAGGAATTACCAGAGCAACTCCAGGAGCTGCTCGATAAAGGATTCATCAGGCCTAGCTCTTCACCTTGGGGAGCTCCAGTCCTTTTTGTTAAAAAGAAGGATGAATCCTTTTGAATGTGCATTGATTATAGAGAACTTAATAAGCTAACCATCAAGAACCGGTACCCCCTCCCTCGAATAGATGATTTGTTTGACCAACTCCAAGGTGCTAATTTCTTCTCAAAGATTGATCTTAGATCTGGATATCATCTAATGAGGGTCCGTGAAGAGGATATTCCCAAGACGGCGTTTAGGATTCGCTACGGCCATTCCGAGTTCTTAGTTATGCCTTTCGGGCTAAAAAACGCACCAGCTGTCTTCATGGATCTAATGAACAGGGTATGTAGACCATACCTGGATAAGTTCGTGATTGTGTTCATAGATGACATACTTATTTATTCGCAAAGCAAGGATGATCATGAGCAAGATTTAAAGTTGATACTAGATTCGCGAGGTACATTTTCTTGTCCACATAGTCAATGAGAAGGGAATTCACGTGGATCCGACGAAATTTGAGGCCATCAAAAAGTGGGAAGCTCGAAAGACACCGGCGAAAATTCGTCAATTTCTCGATTTAGCAGGCTATTATCGGCAATTCATAGCAAATTTCTCAAAAATTACTCAACCGCTAACGACATTGACCCAAAAGGATAAGAAGTTCATTTTGGGAGAGAAACAAGAAGAAGTATTCCAGAAACTTAAGCACAAGCTATGTAATGCACCAATTTTGGCATTACCAGAAGGCATAGAGAATATCGTGGTCTACTGCGATGCATCACACCAAGGTTTGGGATGTGTGTTGATGCAAAAGAAAAAGTCATTGTATATGCTTCAAGGCAACTTAAGGTCCATGAGCAGAACTATACCACACATGATTTGGAGCTAGGAGCGGTAGTATTCACACTCAAGATTTGGAAACATTATTTTTACGGCACTAAATGCACTGTCTTCACCGATCATAAAAGCCTTCAACACATCCTTGACCCGAAAATGCTAAATATGAGGCAAAGAAGATGGGTTGAGTTGCTTAGTGACTATGATTGTCAAGTAAAGTACCATCCGGGCAAGGCTAGTGTAGTAGCCGACGCATTAAGCAGGAAGGATAGAGTGAAACCGTCAAGGGTACGAGCATGGGAATGTTTGTTCAGACGAGTCTAAAAGCTCAAATTCTTGAAGCTCAAGAAGAAGCGTTGAAGATAGAGAATTTGAAGAACGAGACCCTACATCACCTGGAAAATAAATTTCAAATAAATTCAGATGGGGTACGTTACCTTAAAGATAGAGTTTGGATACCAAAGGTTAGTACCCTACTATCAACCATTTTGGATGAAGCCCATCGATCAAGATATTCAGTTCACCAAGGAGCGGATATGATGTACAAGGACCTAAAGGAATACTATTGGTGGCCAGGAATGAAGAAATACATTGCCTCGTATGTGTGCAAGTGGTTAACTTGCGGTAAAGTGAAGGCCGAACACCAGAAACCATCCGGTCTACTCCAACAACCCGAGATTCCCCAATGGAAATGGGAAAAAATAACCATGGATTTCGTAACTAAAGTACCCAGAACTGGAAAGGGACACGACTCCATATGGGTTATATTGGACCGACTTACAAAATCAGCACATTTCATTCCTGTTCGAGAAGACTTCAGTATGGAAAAGCGTGCGCAAATTTATATCAATGAGAAAGTTACACGTCATGGGGTGCTTATTTCCATCATCTCGGATAGAGATACTCGTTTTCCGTCACGATTTTGGCAATCACTCCCAAAAGCATTGGGTACACAATTGGACTTGAGCACTGCCTATCATCCCCAAACGGATGGACAATCGGAAAGAACCATTTAGACGCTGAAAGATATGTTACGCGCATGTGTGGATCCCAGATAAACAAGCACAATGACAAGTAAATGTTAATGGCAAAGGTAATACGACAATAAAGATGTTAAAGAACTTACGTAGTCGTATATCTCTTGAATGTATGATCGATTACAATGATATCACAGTTTCGGCTCTCTCTCTAATGAATCGACTTGTTATTTTCTTCACTTTTTAATGAATAGCCTAAGACTCCTATTTATATTAAACAATTAATCTATAAAAGGAAGGAAAGTGTTTTAGGCATTATAGAATTGCCATTTACAAGATAATTATCTTTTCCTTATATTAAACCTTTCTAATTAATGACTTTGTTGACTTTTACATTTTGGCCCTTCATGTCTTCAATGGTTGTCATCTCGGATACAATATTTTTAGACCTAACAATCTCCCCTTTTGTATTCGAGATTACACTTCAGCAAATCAGCACTTTTGAAGACGATGAAATTTTGTCAACAAATCACTCTCTTGAATTCTTTTGCTCCCCCTACGAATATGATCACTTGATAAGCTTCGTAGCTCCCCCTTAACTTTAGCATAAAGTTCACGAAAAGAAAGTTGAAGGAGCCGTGATGTCACAGGGTATCTTGATGTTGTTTGATGAAAAATTTTCTTTTGATGAAAGAGGCAAAAAATGGTTGTGATATCTTGATGTTGTCGGGTTAGGCATTGAGGTTGTCGGGTTAGGCAGATGCGATAACTTTATGTTGTCGGGTTAGGCAGATGCGATATCTTTGATCTTGTCGTATGATGACTTGAACTTGTTGAACATGAGTCGACATAAACACTTAGGTATAGATGTCGGCTCTTTGGGATGCGACAAGAAAATATGTCGGGTCAAGCTGAGTCGATAAAACATGTTGTCGGCTCAAAAGAAGCACTTTAAGACAAGATCTCGGGCCAAGATGAATGGACATAAGAATATGTCGGGCCCAAGAAATTTTGTCGGGTCTTTGATATACCTTTTCTCCCTCATAATGGGCATTTGTCTTTGATACTTTTTCTCCCCCTCAAAATGATAAGGAGAATCTGAAGCATTATGAACGATCAAAGGCAATAAGTGGATGCGAAAAAATGGGTAAAAAATCTAACATAGGAGCACACATAGCAACTATTATCACTTAATCAAAAATTTAATTTAATTGAGTGGCCTATATTCAGTGTTGGCAGCGGATTGGCACTGATAGGACTTCCAGTTATGACAGAAGTAAGTTATAAAACTAACTTCTCAAACTGTTCCGGCATAAACACGAAGATATGCAATGTGAATCACAAAGACTCGTGCAATATGTAGAAAGAATTTATGCATTAAATGCTAATTTTAAGGCTCAAAATGTGAAAATAAATTTCACAGACTCAATGTGCATGAAATGTGAAATTCGGAGACCGGAGGTGTGTCTTCCTTTTTCAATATCTTAATTTTTCGAGTGAAGAAAAGATAACAGATATATGCTCATTCTCCGTGATATATGAAACAAATATCTTTTATGAGATACTTGAGTAGTTGGGTGGGGTGACACGAGTTATCGACAGTGGGTCCATGTCTAGTTCAATATTCATCTCCAAAGAATCGAGAATGAATAGATTGTGTGGCTACCCGGATAACTGTTTAGGTTTGGTGAAGACCAATTTTCTTTGAAGTCTTGTCACACCCTCACATTTTTCTTTTATCTCACAAGCACTCAATTTTATTTTAATCATCCCCTTTTAGGATATCTAACCTAGGGATGTGTTTCATGGGTAGGTCCTTCCGGCTTTGGATTGACCATAGAAACTTCTAATTCCTAACACACAAAGAGTTAAAACATTAAAGTCCGAGTTCTAAACTAATGTATTCAGAAGTCATAATGCAATGTAAAACGGGTTAAGAGCAGGTCCATAGCTGAGATTATATGAAGCTAATCAATAATTTTTTTTTTTTGTAAAAATGTGGTACTTCCCCTCAAATTGTAGCATAACCTTTGGAAAGATTGTCATGTGATGTGAATATTCGGAATTTAGCACACACATGACGTACCTACAAAACAGATTAAAAAGATTTTGGTACCCAAGATTTGATGGGTCCTCGGAGGTTAGCTTTTGATGCAATAAATGGGGAAGTGGGGATACTGTATGTACCATACCATTTATGATCAAACCTTTGATTGACATCTAGGGATGTGTTTCATGGGTAGGTCCTTCCGGCTTTGGATTGACCATAAAAACTTCTAATTCCTAACACACAAAGAGTTAAAACATTAAAGTCCGAGTTCTAAACTAATGTATTCAGAAGTCATAATGCAATGTAAAACGGGTTAAGAGCAGGTCCATAGCTGAGATACTATGAAGCTAATCAATAATTTTTTTTTTGTAAAAATGTGGTACTTCCCCTCAAATTGTAGCATAACCTTTGGAAAGATTGTCATGTGATCTGAATATTCGGAATTTAGCACACACATGACGTACCTACAAAACAGATTAAAAAGATTTTGGTACCCAAGATTTGATGGGTCCTCGGAGGTTAGCTTTTGATGCAATAAATGGGGAAGTGGGGATACTGTATGTACCATACCATTTATGATCAAACCTTTGAATGACATAACGAGAGTTGTAAGAAGAACGCATATTAGGAAAACAACCATAATCATAAGAGAAAGAATTTAATTGCATAAAGTCATTGACACCGCAATTCGAGCAACAAATTTTATTCCGAGAAAAATGAATTAAATGTTTAACAGAACGAATCGTGCAAAAAAATTGAAAATTTCGATTGGTTCTTTTAAAATTAGGAAATTTTGAATAATAAAAGTTATCGTTTTTGCGAGATGATGACTTCGGAGCACTTTTGCCTTTTTCGACCCAAACATGCTTTAAAGTTCGAAAAGTTGAACCACGTTTAGCATTTTTCACATAATGAGAATTGATGGGTTTGGAAAAGTGAGTTTGATCCTTTTGGTTAGAATGAGTGTAATGCATTTGACTTGTGGAACACTCATTCGGATCCGTTGGAAGTAAAACTGATTCGATTGGATTTTTGCCTTTGTCTAAAAACTCCGTATGATTTGGAAGTGAAGGATTGAAGTCAAAATCGGCATTTATGTCATTTAACTGTTCCGTGGATTTAAGGACTGATGAGGAATCAGCGTACTTGTCAAAACGAGGCATTTCCTCAAGAAAGTCTAAGTCATCATCAATTTGGTCGGAAGAATGGGAACATTTTTGTTTAGGAGGAATATAGTTTGAATCTAATTTAAACAATTCCTCGCAATCATCTAAGTAATTGCTAACGAAAGCTTTACACGAAGAAATATTGGAAATAGAATCATTTTCGTGATTGTTGTTTAAATGTAAAGCCTCGTTTTCCAATTTCTGAATTTTTAAAATAAATGCCTCTTTTTCCTTTTCTGACGAAGAACGTTCATGTTCCAACACTTTTTTAAGTTGAATAATTTTCTTTTCTAAGAATAAAGTGGGAATGTAGGGTTTATTTTCAGGAATTTTAGTTTGAAGTTCTTCGTCAGTATAAGAAGGAAAATAATCATTTGGAAGAGTTGCTTCTGAAGATTCCTTTTCTACTATATGAGGGTAGCAGAAAGGAATTTGATGAAAATCTTTGTTTTTCATATTCAAATCTTCCCTTTCTTCGACGTTGGAATCCAACTTCATAAACTGAATTTTGTAATCCGGACCGAGGTTCAGATATTCAAATTTATAGATGACTTTTTCTAAATGTTTTGGATTATCAAATCCTAATCCAACTTAGAACATAAATCTTTTGGAGCGTTTAAATGAATTGTGTGCTTAGTTTGACCAAGTTTGTACAGCTTTAGTTCCAAATCTTTGAGTTTATCTAATAGATCTTGTCTTTGAAAACTAACAAAGTCAAACTTTGATGAAAATTCGGTAGTCTCACTCCTAGATGTGTGAAGTTGAAGTGTGAGATCAGATATTTGTTGTCTAAAAAGACCATTTTCTTCTTTTAAAACCATTTTCTCCGTTTCGAGATTGTGCGCTATACTTTGAGAATTGACAAGTTCGGTTTGCATAAGAAGCCATTGATTATGATTATTTTCTAAGCGTGCTTCTAAGTTGGAAACCAAGAGTTTCTCGGTTTTCAATATAGATTGAAGTTCTTGCAATTTTGTCATCATTTCATTCATTTGGTTCATAAATTGATCATAGTCTAAAAGACTTACCTCGTGGGGTTTTGTGTCTGAACCAATTTCCATGCCTTCACGGGTAGTCATTGTACTTACTAGTTGACCTCGATCGGTGAGTTTTTAAAAATTTCTAAGTAGCCTCGTGAAACAGTAGGTTTTTATCGATAGACAAAGGATCGACAATAAAATTGTCGATATGGGTCTGAAAGATAAGGACTTTTGTCGGGTGTGAGAGACTCGATATAAATTGTTATCGAGTGAAAGAGGCTTGAAAAAAATTGTTGTCGAATGAATTAGGCTCGATATAAATTGTTATCGAGTGAAAGAGGCTCGAAAAAAAAATGTTGTCGAATGAATTAGGCTCGATACAAATTGTTATCGAGTGAACGAGGCTCGATAATAAATGTTTTTTCGAATAAACTTGGCTCGATATAAAGTATTATCGAGTGAGAGAGGTTCGATAAAAATTATTGTCGAATGAAATTGGCTCGATAATAACTTTATATAACTCGATCAGATAAAGATTTCCATTAAAAATTTTATCGAATACTGACCACTCGATCAAACTTCTTCTCGATTCAATATGGCTCGACTAAAAATCAAATACTTTAATTCTGAGTTTTCTGTTATTGAAAAACCAGAAAACAAAAACACAGGGTTCTTGACTAAAAAGAACTAGTATTTTTATGGACAAGACTGTCTGAGTTTTCGAGTTTCTTATTTGTTCAATTACAAAAAATATCAAGATTACGAGAGTTTATGATTTTACTAAGGAAATCTTTAGTAAGAAAAGCTGCAGGAGTCACAAGTTCCTGAGTTTTCTTATGTAAAGAGATTCAAAAGTAAAGAAAATAAACTAAAGTAATTTTAACTAAACAGATTTAAATATTTTATATAGGAGTCGATAAAAAATTAAGATTTAAATAGTTGAATCGATAAAAATTTAATCAACAGAAGGTAGACCCGAGAAAAATTCAATAAGCAGAATAAACTTTAAATCGAGAAAAGCACAGATATAATCAGTCAATAAAAACACATAGGAACATATAACGAGATCGAGAAAAAATAATTGAACAGATATGAGGTAGTCAAAACAAAAAATAGTATGGTGTTTTATCGGGTAAAGCATGAAACAGTGGGATTCGATAAAAAATCAACGAACAGCAGAATTTTGCAGAAATCGAAAAAATACCTTCTGTTTCGTGGTTTGCTCAGAAAATCGTAAAAACTCTTGATCTTAGGCTCTGATACCACTTGTGGATCCCAGATAAACAAGCACAATGACAAGTAAACGTTAATGGCAAAGGTAATACGACAATAAAGATGTTAAAGAACTTACGTAGTCGTATATCTCTTGAATGTATGATCGATTACAATGATATCACAGTTTCGGCTCTCTCTCTAATGAATCGACTTGTTCTTTTCTTCACTTTTTAATGAATAGCCTAAGACTCCTATTTATATTTAACAATTAATCTATAAAAGGAAGGTAAATGTTTTAGGCATTATACAATTGCCATTACAAGATAATTATCTTTTCCTTATATTAAACCTTTCTAATTAATGACTTTGTTGACTTTTACATTTTGGCCCTTCATGTCTTCAATGGTTGTCATCTCGGATACAATATTTTTAGACCTAACAGCAAGTGTGATAGATTTTGGCGGACGTTGGAATACACATCTGCCGCTAGTTGAATTTGCATACAATAACAGCTATCACACTAGTATTCAGTGTGCACCGTACGAAGCCTTATACGGACGCAAGTGTAGATCACCACTTAGTTGGTTGGAAATTGGCGACAGGCAACTGACCAGGCCCGATATCATCCAGGAAACCACTGACAAGATCTCAATTGTCAAGGAAAGACTCAAGGCTGCAAGAGATCGTCAGAAGAGTTACGCTGATAACCGTAGAAAGCCATTGGAGTTTCAAGTGGGTGCTAAGGTGCTTCTAAAAGTGTCACCATGGAAAGGACTAGTACACTTCATGAAAAGAGGCAAGTTGGGTCCAAGATATATCCTTCCGTTTGAAATGCTTGAAATAATTGGACCAGTGGCATACAAACTTAAGTTGCCACAAGAGTTAAGCGCCATCCACGATACGTTCCATGTGTCAAACCTCAAGAAATGCCTAACTAACGAATCATTGGTTCTAACCCTTGAAGACGTTCAAATTAATGATCGGTTACACTTCGTAGAAGAATCAATCGAAATACTTTACCGAGAAGTCAAACGGCTAAGGCATAGTAAGATCCCGATTATAAAAGTTCGCTGGAATTCGAGGCATGGCCCTGAGTATACTTGGGAGCGAGAAGATTTCATAAAACGTAAGTACCCTCACCTTTTTGCGAACGATCCGACCGGGAAAGCCAGTCATAAAATTTCGAGACGAAATTCCTCTAATGGGGGGAAACTTTGACATCCGGCAAACCTAGACTGTCAGATTAGCATCCGATTAGCTTACGCAAGTGCTAGCATAAATAAATTACCTTGATAGGACCTAATTAGTGTAGTTAAAGCATAAAATGTTAGGAATTCCGGTAGTTGCCTAGAAAATCCGATTACGGCCCGTAACGGACCTAATCATCTTATAAAATGCCAAATCCTTCAAATTGCACCAATTATGATAAAAAAAAATTGATGATATAAAATTCTAATTCCAAATATGGAAGTCCAATTTAAAATCTAACAATTTTGCCAAAAATTGAGAAAATTTGACCTAATACTACTTGCATCTCATTTCTTTTTTTTAACAAATTTATAAACAACAAAATTTGCGCTTTTAAAAATATTTATTTTTATGGATTTGGGCCTAAGTGGCTGCCCCCCCCCCCCCTTCCCCCCATCACACCCCACATATAAAAAGTTCAAATTCTCTCATTTCCCTCATTTCCCACCTTTTATCTATAAAATCCTCTCATCTTCTCCCTTCTTCTTCCTTCTAAATTACAGCCAAGAACTGTTAGTACTAAAATTGTATTGTGACAAAATAAGGAAAAGATATGCTTAAATGTAAAAGGAAGTTTATAATTCCTTAAACTATTTCCTTCCTTAAATAGGTTAGTCCTATCAATATAAATAGGAATCTAGGGTTTCATATCAAATAGTCAGTCGATTACATATCAAAGAGAGAGCCGATATACTGTCAGATTAATATTGTAACCTTACAAGTGAGATATTTAACTATGAAGCTTTTTTAATCATTGTGCTCTTATCGTTTTACTCTTTATTATCGTTGTGCTTGCATATTCTGGGATCAACAAGTGGTATCAGAGTAGACGATCTGAGGTTTGGCTATTTTCTGAAGTATTCAACGATAACAGAAGGTAAAATCTCGATTTCTGATTCTTGAATTTTTCTCGATTCAAACTGTTTACGTTTTACCCGATAAAAACTCTTATTTTCCAAACATCCAGATCTGTTAATTTTATCGATAAGTGTTACTCGATTAAGATCCTTAAATCTTAATCGAGAAATCAGTATTCTTTCTTAAAAACCTAGATCTGGAATTTTTGTCAAGTTGCTTTACCAGATAAAACTTAATTCGTGTTACTGTTTCAATTCTTGTCGATTCATATATTATTTTCTCGATATTAGTTCGGACCAATTTAATCTGTTTTGATTAAAATTCTTCTAGTTTATTTTGATTACTTCTAAAACTCTTTATATAAGAAAACTCAGGAACTAGTGACTCTTGCAGCTTTTCTTACTAAAATATTCTTAAATAAAAATCATAAACTTTAGGAATTCTCGTTTTTTGTTCTTAACTAAAGAATAAGAAACTCGAGAACTTAGTTATTCTTGTCCATAAAAAGACTTGTATTTTTTAGTCAAGAACCATTTGTTCTTGTTTTCTGGTTTATTAGTTAAGAAAACTCAGATTCAATATCCTTGAGTTTTTATCGAGTCCTCTTCAATCAAATTCTTTTTGTCGACCTTGTGTTACTCGAGGTTTTTTTTTCTTCTTTCCTTTCGCGTCCCTTTCACTTGAAAAATCTGTTTGTCGAGCCCTTATACACCCGACATAAATTCTTGTCGGCTCTGCATCTATCGAGAAAACCTTTTGTCTTCCGAAGAAACTCAGAAAATTTCCAAAACACGCTGATCGAGATCATCCAGTCAAGTACAATGACATCACGTGAAGCTATGCCCATCGGTTCAGATACAAAACCACCAATTCTGTTCCTCGGGGAGTACTCATAGTGGAAAGACCGTTTCCTTGACTTTATTGAACACAATGATTACGCCGACGAAATCATGCGATCAACTCCAGCTTTTTATCAAGATCTTCCAGCCAATCCAAACGCAGATCCTCCCATTCCTGCTCGAAAAGAAATCAAGCCGAAGTCTGCCTATGATGACAACGAAATGAAGATTATGAAAGGTGATCAGCTTGCAAGATCATATCTTCTCATGAGCATTCCGAACGAGATCTATATGAGAATTGACAGCCACAAAAGAACTGCCAAAGCCACGGGGGAAGAGATTGAAAAATTCATGCTTGGCACAAAGATCGGGACCTAGATCAAGATTACAAATTGCATCTCTCAATATGAAGACTTCAAAGCCAAAGAAGGAGAAAATCTTGCTGCCACTTACATCCGGTTCGTAGACTTGGTTAATGAATTGAGTAAGAATGAAATCCGCAAGACAAAGATCGAGAACAACGTGAAGTTTGTGAGTAACCTGCTTCATGAATGGCGTCGATTTGCTAATCAAATCAAACACAACAAATTTCTTGCTGAACTCGATCTACATGAAGTCTACGAAACCCTCCTTCAATATGAGGACGAAGTGCTCGAAGATATGGAGGCCAACAACAAATTCAAGAAGCCAACTGATCCCATAGCCCTAGTTGCAAAAGAAAGCCCAATCACTTCCCGTAGCTCTCCTCAAGAAGTCATTCCCGAGTTGGAAGACGAAGACTTTGATTATGATCCAGAAATTGCTCAATTCCAACAACAGTTGGTGCTTCTCACAAAAACATTTCAACAAAAGTTTTCTCGTTGCTCCAACCCTAATCAACAACGTTATGCTTCCGGTAATAAGAATCAGGAACGCAAGGAACTTTTCAAATCAAAACCAAAAGAGCAACGTCCGCTAGTCAAACCTGAAGATAAATTCAAAAGTCAAAAGAACTTATGCTACAACTGTGGAAAGTCCGGTAATTACGCCCGAGAATGCAAGAAGCCAGTGGTCAAAGACTCTAATTATTTTTCCTACAAACTGATGCTGGCTAAACAAAAGGAGGCTGGAAAGGTACTGATGGCTGAAGATGAGGAATGGCTGAATCAAGGAAATGATGACGAAGATCCGTAAAATGAACTTCAAGCCCATTTTAGTTTAATGGCTTACTCCGATAATTCTACTTCCAACGCTTATGACTTCACCCCTGAGGTAAGCCATTCAGACTATGATGAGTTTATGATTCAAATGAATGACATGATGCTACAATTGCAAGACCTTAAATCTAAATTGAAAACCGAGAAACTCTTGGTTTCCAAGTTAGAGGCAAGTTTAGAACATAATCATAACCAACTCTTACTTGCCACCGCCGAGATTGCTACTTTTCAAAACATAGCCAAAAACGCTCAAACAGAAAAAACCACCATTCAAAATAAGAATTTGGAACTAAAACAAAAGCTCTCGGACCTCACAAAACTACTTGAGAAAACCAAACAAGAGGCCGAAAACTTTTCTCAAAAATTTGAGTTTTCCACTATCCAAAGAAACGATCTTTTAGAAAAACTCAAAACCTTGGAAGTCAAGCTTTATAAAATTGGTGAAATGGAACACACTATTCATCTAAATGCTCCAAAAGATTTAGGTTCCAAGCCGGATTGGGATCGAATAATCCTAAGATGTTAAGAAAAAGCCCTCTAAAATACACCAACATTATATAAATTTGAATATCTTGGCCTAGGCCCGGAATATAAAATTCAATTCATGAACTCTAACCCCAAAGTCAAGAGAAGAGATGACTGGAATAGGAAGAATAAAAACTTCAATCAAATTCCATTTTGCTATCCGACGCAAGTGGAACAAGAATCGTCAAAAGATACTCTTCCTAACGATTACTTTCCATCCTATACCAAAGAAGAACTTCAATCGGAACCTCCAAAACATAAACCTTACATTCCCACCTTATTTTTAGAAAAGAGAATAATTCAATTGGAAAAGGTGTTGGAAAGTGAACGTTCTTCATCGGAAAAGGAAAAAGAAAATTTGATTTCAAAAGTCCAAATACTTGAAAGAAGAGCCTTGCAAACTGAACTTGATAAAATATCCAAGGCTTCTACATGCAAAGCTTTTGTTAGCACATATTTGGATGACCAAGGCAAAACCATTCCAAGTAACTCTCGAATTTCCGACGATGACTTAGACTCTCTTGAGGAAATGCCTCGTTTTGACGATTACATTGATTCCTGAACAAACCTTAAATCCACGGAACAGTTAAATGACATAATTTCCGACTTTGACTTCAATCCCATTCTTCCAAGTCATGAGGAATTTTTAGATAAAGGAAAGAAACCAATAGAAACTGTCTTTACTCCAGAAGTTAAGAATGAGTGCTCTATAAGCAATTCTATTTCTAACCAAAAGGATCAAACCCATTTTTCAAAATCCACCAATTCTCATTATGTGAAAAATGCTAACCATGGTTTTGTTCATGTTTCATCTTTTCGAACTTTAAAGTCAAAGCATGTATGGGTCGAAAAAGGCAAAAGTGCTCCGAAGTCATCATCCCGCAAAAACGACAACTCTTATTTTTCAAAATTTTCAAATGTTAAACGAAAAAAATAATCATTCTCAGTTTCCTTGCACTATTCGTTCTGTTAAACATTTAATTCATTTTTCTCAGAATAAAATTTGTTGCTCGAATTGCGGTGTGAATGACTTTATGCAATTGAATTCTTTCAATTATGATTATGGTTACTATCCTGACATGCATTCTTCTTACAATACTCCTCAAGTCAACCATTTTCATGCACATCCTATTTATAAATGGGTTGCGAAAAAGAAAATGACTACCGCTCCTAACTCCCACTTCAAACAGGAGTACATGAGTGATCAGTCAACTAACCCCAATGGACCCATTTACAAATGGGTACCAAAATCTTCTTAATTTTTTGCAGGTCAGTCATGTGTGGTATTTAGATTCCGGATGCTTCAAACACATGACTGGACAAAAGGAGCTGCTTGCCAACTACAAAGAGAAAAAGGGCGGTTACGTACAGTTTGTCAACAATCACTTAGCACCAACCAAAGGACATGGAGATATTATTCAAGACAACATCACAATTTCTGACGTCTCCTATGTTCAAGACCTGAGCCATAATTTGCTAAGCATTGACAGATTATGTGACAAACAATTGGAAGTCAACTTCCGAGCCGAACGATGTTGTGTACGTACTTTTGAAGGACATGAATTATTAGCCAGCTCTCGCAAATCTAACCTATACACCATCGACCTGTCTCAAGTTCAATCTCCCACGGCTATGTGTCTTATTTCGGAAGTGACTAATGTGAAGAATTGGCTTTGGCATCGATGACTATCCCATCTGAACTTCAAGAACATCAATTGACTCTCGATTGGGGGATTAGTCACTGGGTTGCCAAAGATCAAATTTGACAAGCCACACTTATGCGATGCGTGTGAAATGGGAATGATGAAGAAGGTAACCCACAAACCAAAACTTGAACACAGCACCATACGACCCCTACAACTCATACATATGGATTTGTGCGGACCTCTGCGGACTCAAAGCATACATGGTAAGAAGTACGTCCTTGTCATGGTCGATGACTTCTCACGTTTCACTTGGGTCAAATTTCTCCGCACAAAGGATGAAGCTCCCGAGACGATCATCAACTTTTTGAAAGCCATTCAAGTTAAACTGGAGCTTACCGCGCAAACCATTCGGACTGATAAAGAAACGAATTCAAGAACCATACACTTGACAGTTTTCTCGGATCGGTTGGAATCACCCACACGTTTTCTACAGCTCGTACACCTCAACAAAATGGTGTGGTTGAAAGACGAAATCGCACGTTGGTTGAAGTATCCCGGACTATGCTTGCACCTTCCAAACTACTACTCTATCTTTGGGCTGTAGCGATTAATACGGCTTGCTATACTCAAAATCGATCAATCATCAACAAAAGATTCAACAAAACTCCATACGAGTTAGTCTCCAACCGAATTCCATCCATCCATCATTTTCATACCTTTGGAGGGCGTTGCTTCATTCTGAATGAAAAAGAAGATTGTGGGAAACTCAAACCAAAATCCGATGAGGCATACTTTCTTGGGTACTCTCCTAATGCTGCGGCTTACCGGGTCTACATGCAACAAGCCAGATGTATCAAGGAAAGTGTCAATGTCAAGTTTGATACTAAGGCCGAAATGGCTCCTGCACATGACAGTTCAGGACCCGCACTTACCAGCGTTTTAGCTTCCGGACAACTCAGTTCGGAACCTGTTCCAAATTCGCCTCATCCACATCAAGCTTCCACGTCCAAGACCGCCATCTCAGATTTGGATGACCTATTTGAGCATTTCTACTCAGATTACTTTGGTCATCTTAGCGTGTTCAAGAACTCAATCTCAACCATCTGCTCCAACTACTACTGGTCCGTCGACATCTGCACAGTCATCCTGCCAAAGACAGCGTCCCATTGTGACTCAAGAAGTAAATACGCCAACGGTTGAAAAGCCTACAGTAGATATCAACTTTGAGAGCATGTCTGAAGCTGTTGAAACGGAGTCCAATGAAGAGATGATAGATGTACAAAATTTATGGAACTCCGTAAAAAACTGGTTTAAAGATCCATATGAACCCGTTCTTCAAGAACAAGATTATCTGAATTTAAAGCATACGGAAATGATCTATGTTTCGAAAGATACAAATGAACCGAAACTGCTACCTTATCAAATTCGGTGGTAAAGGATGCTAACGGAAAGCAAATCAAAGTGGGTAAATCAGCAAATCCGAGTACCCTATCTTGAAGAATCCATGGAACGGATATTCAGGAAAAATATGAAATCAGAAGACTTGGCGCACATTCACTTGGTTATGGAGATGGATCAAGATCAAGTTAAAGAGTATGTTCACATACTGAAGATGAAAGCTCGAAAGCCATCCGAAGTGATTTCACGACACAAGATTGTTGGTATTATGCAGATTGGTTTTGACAAAGTTTTCCAAGTCGAATATCCAACTTTCAAAGTACGACGAGAAGATGGAAAAGTATATCCTTTCTTCGAAGTTGATTTTACTAATCTTGACATTTTGGACTTCGAAACTTTGTATACAGAGTTAAGAGACAAGAAGAAAAGAAATTTAGACGAACAAAGAGCGGTGGTGCGACACATTAAAAAAGAACTCCGATATAGTTATCTTCATGATCTGCAACGAGCTATTAAAAGTGAACAAAAGAAAGTTCATATTGCAAAACCTAATCAAAGAATTCCTGATTTGGATAAACACAAAGTTACAACCGTACTCACACATCCAGCTCACGGAGTAGTATGGATACATGTGAAAGGTGAGAAAAGATTCCTGCGCTTTGATGAGATTGCTGCTTATTCAGATGGAACTTTGTGGGGAATTGGAAATATACTTGCTACGGAAATTAGTGCTGATCAAACGAGTTCTACAAGGATGAGTCCAACGAGAAGAAATTCAATTTTGAATGCTATCAAGATCATTGACGAAAGGATAATATTTCGTCAGACCCTTAGAAGATTTGAAGGCATGTTCGAGCTAAAGAGATGAAGATTCATTTTGCCACAAAGGGGGAGATTGTTAGGACTAAAATTTTATTGTGACAAAATAAGGAAATGATATGCTTAAATGTAAAAGGAAGTTTATAATTTCTTAAACTCTTTCCTTCCTTAAATAGGTTAGTCCTATCAATATAAATAGGAGTCTGGGTTTCATATCAAATAGTTAGTCAATTACATATCAAAAAGAGAGCCGATATATTGTTAGATTAATATTGTAACCTTACAAGTGATATATTCGACTACGAAGCTTCTTTAATCATTGTGTTCTTATCGTTTTACTCTTTATTATCGTTGTGCTTGCATATTCTGGGATCAACAAGAACACATGCAAAAGCCCTCCATTTTGACAAATTCTTGAAGACATTAAAGTATTTTGATCATCCATGTAAGGTAAACCTCCATCTTCACTCCTTTTCAATTTTTGGTGAAAACCCCCATTTTTTTCTACTTTAAATTACTCATCTTCTAACCTGCAAATTTTCTTAAGTTCTAAGGGTAGATTATACACCAAAGATATGTAAAATGTCTATATAATGGTAGTAATCCATGACCCAAGCATTAGAACACAAGAAAAGTAGGTAAAATCACCTTGCATGTGGGTTTTGATCCTTGAATTTGCATTTTTGGTGCTGGCAGACTACTTGTTAGTACTTCTTTCGCCCATAACTTGCAAAATACTAGTCCAAATGTTATGAATCTTTTTTAAAATGTTATTATTTGAGTTGGGGTTCTAATCCAAGTGGAATCACGTAAAAACATGGAGTTTTGATCCCCTAAACTAGAGGTGTAAATGATGCGAGTCGAGCTCGAGTATCAGTATACTCGACTCGAACTCGATAGCCATTTCTCAAGCTCGAACTCGACTCGAAAGCTCGCGATTAGTTAAAAACTAAACTCGACTCGAACTCGATTGCAATTTTTTAAACTCGAGCTCGAACTCGTTTGAAACTCGAACCAAGCTCAAACTCGTACTCGAATCAAGCTCGAACTCGAACTCAAATCAAGCTCGAACCAAACTCATCCATTGAAATTTAAATTTTTTGGGGTCTTCTCTTATAAATTTTAAACTTAGAGGTGCTCTCTTTAATTTTATAATCTAAAGAAATGCACCTCAAACTTCATCATCAAAAAGACTAAGGTTGAAACTTTCATTCACCTCCCCCTCTTTTTATAACACCTCTTCACCCTTAATTTTCCATCTCTCTTCCAATGTGGGACAAGTTTACCAACACTTCTATAGTTTTCTTTGTCTTTTTTCATTTATAATTTACTAAAAAAATAATTGATTAGTTTTAATAGTTATAAGATTCACAATTTTGTTCAAGTATCTAAAAATATAAGATATTCTTATTATATTGTGTTTTACAAATTATTTTATAAAACTGGGTGTATTTTAAAACTAATTATAATATATATATATATAAATCGAGTATCTCACGAGCTTTACGAGTCGAGTATTGGGTATCTCGACTCGACTCGTTAATATGTCGAGTCGAGTTCGAGTTCGAGTCGAGCCTATTCGAGTCGAGAGTTGACCAAGTTTTGACCGAGTCGATCTCGAGTAGCTCGCGAGTAGCTCGCGAGTTGTCTCGTATCATTTAGACCCCTACCCCAAACACTCGGATCATGTTAAGTGTGCAAACAACGAGTTCAACAGTAGGTAAACCCTACTTTGGACGACCATATCTCCTTGGTTATTTGTCCAAAATGTTTGATTTTTCTTCTGGGGAGTTTATTCTAATGAGCTATCTTTCTAATGCAACTGGTTTCACTAAAAAATATGATGATTTGGGGTTTCAACTTTTTAAAACAAAATAAGTGTGCAATCTGTCTAGAGCTAACAGATTTGTGCATGCATGTTCAAAAGACCATAACTCCTTCAAACCTCATGTAAAAATGGTGATTCTTCTTTTGAAAGGTAGCTCTATGTGTTAGCTTTAAAATCTATCCAGAAACATTGAAAAATGATGAGTTTAGATCCCTCAAAAGGATGTGACATTAAAATGGTGTAATTTGTTTTGGAGTTGTGTCACCTTATTCTTGTAAAAATTGTTTAAGACACTTAAACACCTCCAAAATTCGTGACATTTGACCAAAATACCCCTAACTCAGTGTACTAAAAGATATAAAAAGATGGATGATTTTATCAACTTGGATAATATAATAAAATGGCCATCTTTGAGCCCAAAAGATTCTGCCATCAGAATCTATTTTTAAAAGAAAACATTGATTCAAATTTCATAAACTTTCGTAAATTTTAAGAATAGTAACTTGCGTGTGCAAGCACTTAAACTTAAGGACTAATTTGAGGCTTTTTATAAGATGTGAAGGTAACTACACAAGTTGTAGTTTTTAGTTAAACCTGAAAAGCTTATTGCGTATTTCACTTTAATAGGAAGAAAGTTGAACCGGACAAGTAATCGAGCCACCAAACTTACTTTTGTATCCGCTATCATCAAGTGAGTATTCACAGCCCCTTTTACTATGTTACTTTCAATTTTTGGGAGAAAAGTATGTTATAAATTCAAATTCTTAAATGTTTGATGTTAACGAACGTTAAACTTGTGAAATATTTGAATGTGGCACTTAGGCATGTACACTAGTAGTATGAGTTTGAGTTAAATACATTAAGTCCCAAATAGTTGACACTACTAATTAACTCTTAATGAGCCGATAGTTTAGTGGATAGCGCTATTTGGATTGACAATCCCACCTATTACTTACGAGTAGTGGTGCACTCTGCTAATAACACGGGTTCTACACATGAGAAATTATTTCACCGCTGAGGTAGTTCGAGAAAATATAAAGGGCGTAATTGTTCTAAGGTTTATTAGTGGCTCAAAACTTATGTTTACTAGAAGTACAAAGTGCCTTGTAATACTCCTTAAATTGGAATTTCTTACGCGTTTTAAATGCATAATCTATTACATTTACATTTGTTTAAAAGCTGTTTGTCGAAATTAAAAACCTGTGAACTCACCAACTCTTTGTAGTTGACCTTTTTGTTTTAACGTGCTTTTCAGGAGTTAAAAAGGTAAATGATAATGCATAGTTGTGCACGCGTGTCAACATCAACCCAAGACTTTCTTATTAAAAACTTGTTATGTTAAAACGCTACTTCTTTCCGTTTACTGTTAAAACTTTGGGTTGTAATTTTGTAACTTTGAATCTACCGTCTTTATGGTTGAATGAATGGTTGGTGTTGTATATTTCCTATTGCTATGAAACTATGAGCTGTCGTCCTCGTGTTTCCTCTTTAGCGGGGTGTGACAAATGAAAAGAAAGGAAAGAGAAGGAAAGGAAAAGAAAAAAATTATTTATATTCTCGAAAGGGAAGGAAAGAAACAAGTTATTGTGTTCTCGAAAAGGAGGGAAAGGAACGGAAATCTGTAATTTTTCAAATACACCCCTATATTTGTTTTACTTATTTTAATTTATCTAAATATTAATATTTTAAGCTACAAACTAATTTATTTGAGATAATTAGTAATTGGTTTAATTGATAAGTGACATGAATGAGTATCTACTATGAACTTCACGATTTTTATATGATATGAAAGTAATTGTGTTATTATGTTTTAATTATTAAACGTAGTTTGACTATTATTTCATGAAAAATACACGAGTTAGTATTATTATATTTTATTAAACAAATGATTACAAGTAGCATTTGAATTTTGTTTAATGTATTTGGGTTCCTGAACACGACGAACAAAGATCACCAATCAAAGATCAAACATATTTGTATATTAAACATGTCATAAAAAAAAGAGGACAACAAGCTAAACGTAAAATCTGAATAAAAAACGTATAGTCGAATACATTGATACCCTAAATTTTCACCCTTCATGTCTCACAAAATAGACATCCTAATCGGAAGAGGATAACCAAATAACGCATGTGTTTTTTCTGGCCTTTCCACTAAAAAAAGATACGCACGTGACATCTTTTTAGGTTCCACATCCATCATGTCGAGTTCATTATATATCTCTTCCCCTAAGTATACATGTTGATGAGATCTTTCGAATACCTGTTACAAAAAGTTAATAACGACAATCAGAAATATGATAAGTACAAATATAAACATATTAACGGTGTACAATGTAAATAAAATCAATACCTTAGTATTTTCTCTTATAGCATAGGTACTTTCTCTTATAGTATTAGTACTTTCTCTTATAGCATTAGCTACATCACCTATGGCCGCCGCAATTATCTTAAAATTCTCTACATCTTGTTCTCTATATCTCTTGGATTCTTCTCTTGTTACATGTAATATCTCGTTCAACACTTCTTCTTCAAGTTCTTTGTCATGATCTTCTTCAAGTAAAATGTTGTGTAAGATGCAACATGATAAAAATATGTTTGATTTAAAATGGTTCAATCGTACTTCAATTTACAGGAAATCTTTTCTTTAAAACACCAAAGGCTCGTTCAATAACATTTCGTAATGATGCATGTCAAAGGTTAAATAATTCTCGAGAATTCTGAGGTGCATGAGACGAATATTCCTTCAAATGATATCTAACACCTCTATAAGTTGCAATGAGAGAACTTCTAAGGGGTAGACTGGCATCAACCAAATAGTATTTTCCTATAAATAAAATAAATTTAGTATAATAATACAAGATTAATTATATAACCAACTTCGGTTCAAGATATTGCCTTCGGGAATGAGTAGCTTGTCATTTCTAGTCAGTGCATTTTTTATGATTTTCGAGTCTGATGTCGTGTCTTTCCAACCACTCAAAACGTATGTAAACTTTAAATCAAATGTATACACTGCTAAGACATTTATTGTTGGATATCCCTTACAACCATGATATCTCGGCGCGTCTTTACTAGATACTCTCACACGGACATGTGTTCCATCAATTGCCCCTATACAATCTAGCAACTTGCTCTTCGACTGACACACGTTGAGTTGGTCAAAGGCCACCATCATTCTTTAACTTTTGGCACAATATCTTAAAAGCGATCTCATTCATACGAATTAATTCACGACATTTACCACTTGTTGAAAGGTTGGACAATATCTCATCTCGTAGTCGTTGTCTATGCAACTTCATATCACGTGTAGGCAAACTTACTTGGTTTCTGTTTTGATGTCTACGACGTATAATAAATTCCACCACCAGACAAACCAAATAAGCGGCTGCTAATTGTTGACTTCTTAATAAAAGAAGTATGTCATTATCCATTGATATCTGTTAATGTGGATGCAAGGAATGGAAACACAGAAGTTTACATCAATTGCCTTCAAATAAAAAAGATTATATACGGATTACTAAAGGTAAATGAAGAAGCTGTCAATATGCATGCACATGAGATAATGATCGTCATCCACACAAGTACAGAAGATTCATGATGTTAATAGGTTAGTCTTTTTTTATTGTTAATTGCTCATGTAGATTTTTGTCATTCATCATTTATTAGTCTCCTTTTTTTGAATGATTCTTGCTTTGTTCATTCTATGTAGAACTAATACTTTATTGTTTTATTTGGGATTATTAAGATTGAATTTTACTTGTAAGAACAAAATGCTTGAGTTGGGTAATTTTATCTACCAACTTGTGGTCCTGAAGCTATAACATTGGTTTTTGAAAATGCACGAACATTATAGTTCTTTTTTTGGCATACCTAACATACTTTTAATTTGATTATGTGAAGGTTTGAAGCCCACATGGAAATCCATGTGTGATCAATTGATGAGGAAGATGATGAGCAAGGTATTGCACATTGCATTTCTTTTAAGTAAGAAGCGGGAGAAACTCCTAAGGAGTGGTGCACGCTTAAGTGCTTATACAGATTCTCATCATACAGTGTTTCACATATAACTGGATTGAAATATGAAAGCCCAACTTAAGGGTCGTTTACCAACTCTTACCGTGGTAAGAGCCGTCGCCATCACTTAACGAGCCGATTAATCCAAAGGCGACCACCCAGCCCGGAGTCACCGCATTTGAACCTCCGTGGCCACATTGTCTATGTTAGTTCATACTGGATTCTCTATGTAGGATAGAAATATAGAATGGTTATGTTTCTTGATTTATGCCTCGATACATTACATCTTGATATGGGTGGTGGCATGTGAAGTGAAAAATCCTAAGATTTTGCTGAGGGAATAAAACGAGAGTTGAGAAGTCCCAAGATGCCATCACTGATTTTGGTCAGTTTAAGCAACATCCATATATGGCCACCCAAAAACACACCAGATGAGAAAAATATAGAACATCAACAAATCCAACATTTGAAACTCGGTTTAAAAAAACAATAAACAGATAACCTAAAACTGATCAAAAGTTGAACCAAAAATGTAACAAAGATTGACCCATCAAAAGAACATATCTTCTAACAGCTATATTACATTTTCATATCGATATGAATATATGATTTTGGAGTTCATGTTACCTTTCTTTTCCATCAAGAAATAGACACATAAAGACTACTACCATATGGAATTGAAGAAAAAAGATGAACATGCCTGATGAAGCAAGAGAGAAACGATATGGAATTGAAGAAGTTGCAGGGAGAAGGTGCAGGGATAAAAGGAGACGTGTGAGACTTGGATGAGAAAGGGTTTTTATTTCTTATTAAGTTGGGGTAATATTGGAATTCTATAAATGAAGCGGACCTCTTTTCTTTCATTATCTTTCTTCCCAAATTTGGGAGGAAAGGTTTGAGAGGAAAACTCCCAATTTCGAGAACACGCTTTTTTTACTTTCCTTCAGATTCCTTTCCTTTACCTCGATAAATGAGTTTCGAGAACACAACGTAATTCTTGAGAGTTTGGAGAAGATAATTTTTTTGGTTAATATTAGAAGTGTTAGAATTTGTTAAGTTTATATAAAAATGCAAAATGTGATAAAAAAAAAAAGATCGATGCAAATAAGACAAAATAGTAGTCAAAATGAATGGTCACATCAATTGTGGAATCCAGTCACATGGCAGAGGGATCGGGTGGGCCAATACGTGCTTCATGATACGCTCCTCCCTTCCCGGTGTGTAAATGGATGACTCGGTGACTGACATCCTCAACTTTTGTCCCATCATGTCGGCTTTAGTCAAATCAAGGTAGAAATCCCGTCAGTTTATCAGAGTTCGGTAAACAAATCGGTAATTCTCATTAATTATAAAACCCTTTAAATAGGGATGAGATACAAATATATAGCTACGAGAGATATTAGTTCTAACCTATCTCTAATATGTTTATCTCTATCTATATCGTCATATCCTTTAGACGATGACACATTTATCCTACAACACTCCCCCTTGTGTCGAGTCAAAGGAGTGATGATACACAATTGTTGTCTCGTTAAAACTTTACGCCAAAATAAAAACCCAATGGGAAAAATAAAAATAGGACGAAGGAAAGAGTACAACGCACCAGTTAAATCTCATTACTGGAACTTGAAGTTACAAAAGTAATACAGAGATTTAACTAAGTAGGAGCTTCTGGATGTCCACTGATCACTTTATAGAACTGTCTGATCTTTGATGCAACGCCTGTGTTTTGCTTCTGTGCTGATACCAGCCCTTTGACAATCTCCACAATCCTTTCTGAGAACTTGAATGCTTCTTTGATTCTGAAAAGTCTTCTTCGTTCAGGTCTTCTGAAAACTACTCCTTCTGGTTCAAGTATAATGTGCCCTGGTTGAAGATGTTCAATGCCTTCTCTGTCTTCATTTGGAGCAGTGATGCTCAAGATAGTTACCTTTCTTTCAAACCCAGTCTGAAAGTCATCCTTTTTACTATAATTAACAAAGGCTTCCGTGCGAGACAGAATTCGAAAGTAGGAAACTTTGTCTTGACTCTCTGCGAGAGATTCCTTCTCCTTCTTCATGAATCTTCCCAGAGGTATTAAATCAGAAGGATTTAACGTGAGCAGATCGTTGTCACAGAAGTAGCATGTTTGCTTGTTTTCTCTTTCTACCTCATAAATTGTGTAAACAATTTCTAAGTGATTCTTCTAATAGGAGAAGTAGAATAAACGTCTTTCCGCTCTTGCCTGTGACTTAAGAATCTAGATTCAACTTCAACACTGACCTTGTAGTCCTTGGCTAAATTGGGTAAGATTAAGAAAACTCTTTCCTCTGTAAAAGAATACATACATTTGAAGACAGTCTCTCTTACTGCAGAAGTTTGAGAAGGAGAAATTATTTCAAGTTGCTCTAGACCCATATTGCGTTTAGCAACAATCCTTCTCAATCTTCTCTCAGATTCTATTAGATTCATACCTTGTTCCTCTGTTCTAGGTTGATTTTCTTTGATAGGTGCTTTTGGTGGGAGTTGATCTTCTGCGGTGAGTTCTTTTGGTTCTGGATTTTCAGTGCTTGGAGGCTAAAAAAATTTAGCTTTTGGAGGTTCAGTGGTTTGATCTTTTGTGGGTTCAGTGGTTTGCTCAGTAGAAGAGGTTGATGGTTGTTGTGAAGCTCTAGGTCTTGTATTAGTGTACCTTGCTCTTCTTGGAATTTGTATTCTCGTACTTTCAAGGAACCTTATAAAATTTGCAGCTTCTAGGTCCTGAGGTAATGGGCGCCTTGCAAGTGGAATTGGATTTACAATAGGAGGAACTTTTTGATCTTCATGAGGAGGAGGAGGAGGAGGAGGAGGAACTTCTGCATTCTCTTGTACTGTCTCTTGACCAGACGCCTTTTCAGTAGCCGCATCTTCTGTGTTAATCTGATCTTGCTTTGAGTTTGATTTTGAGTTTGAGTTTGAGAAGAAGGACCCACATTCTGCCTTTTCTCCCCCTTCTGAGGAGCAGAAGCATCAGGATCTGGATCCTCAGATCTTTTTCATTTAAGCTCTGCCTTTTTGCAGGCTCTTTCTTCTTTATCTTTTATCTTGGCTTCACTTTTTGCTGATATAGAGTTTACTGTTGTTGTAAGATTGGTCACAGAGGTATCTAAGATAGATATCCTCTGGGTTTTGTCAGCGATGGGAGCATTATTAATTCTGGAGACAAATCAGATTTAGTGACGAAACCAGAAGAGGAAGAGGCGTCTGAAGGTACTACATCATCAATCAGCTTCTTTATGTCTGCTCAAAAGAACCATATTCCTCTACAGATATTGTAACTTCAGGTGTTGGGATATCAGAAGGAAGATTAAAGATAGCCTCTGCATTGGCTTGATACCAATCTCCAGATTCTTGAAGTGTTCTGTGGCAAGATTCTTCTGGGCTTCATCAGCTTTGGCATAAAGTTTTAATATCCTCCAGAGCTTGAGAGTGTTCTTTCTGAGTGGATTGGACTTTGCAAATCAAGAAATTCTTAGCTTGAATCTCTGATCGAATATTGGATTTTGATGTTTGTATGGTTTGTTTTAGATCCACCATAGATCCCTTCATTTGATCGACAAATTCTTGGAACGCAGCATTTCTGACAAAGTCAGAAGTGGGGGTAACCGATGCATCTCCAACACATGGAGCTTCGTGACCCTCGCGTCCAAAAGGACCCTCTTGCACACCTGTTTGTACGTTGAGTGTGGAGGGACTTCCATCCTGTCTTCGAGGGCTCCTAAGAGGCACCTCTTCGGATGTTCTGACAGCATTGTCTTTATCTCCAGCATCAGAGGGTGGAGAGGCAATAAACGTGTGCGTACCTCTGAACATATTGAAAATGGAGGTACATGTTGTGCCTTGTTGCCATAACCCCTCTGATGGGAATTCATTGGCATCTGGATTTTGAGTTGGTATGGACGTACCAACCTCCATCCAGTCTATTTCATCGGTCACGAAGACATCGATGTTCTGTGTGGGAGGTGGCGAGTTCTAGGGCGATTGAACTCTTATATTAGCATCATCATCCTGTTGAGAGGATGGTGATGAGGAGGTTTCCCCGGATGTGCTTGATGTGGTCTGTTAGAACAAAAGTTTGAACTATGTTTTGAATGTTTTGTAAAGGAAAGTAAAGAATCTGAAGATGAATAGTTCAGAACCAAGAGTTCTGAACTGGTGCTGAAAAGGTAAATAAAGTCATCTTCAGAAGAGAAGTTCTGAAGTGATTCTGAAGAACTTCTGAAAAAAGAGAAGTTCTGAAGTAAAAGTTCTGAAGACAGTTGAAGACAGTTCAGAAGTTCTAAATAACTTCTGAATAGAGTCTGTGATGACGTGTCTTAATGTAATTGGGCTGTGATTTAAATACATGTAGCTTTAGCTATTCTATTGTAGTATATATAGAGAGAGTCTGTTAGACAGTTAGAAGAAAAACACCACATATGAGAGTCATCTAAAGGTGTAAGTGTGTGTTTCCTTGTAAGCTTTCTACAGTTCTTAATATTATGAGGATTCATTGAGCATTCTATATCAGATCTGTTGTAATATGGGATTAACATGGTCAGACAAAGAACTCCGTCCACACGATTTGGTTGAGGGTTAGGGTTTGGAGTGAGTTGTAGTTCTGTTTCAATAGGTGATGATGTGTTGGCATCATCCCTAGCAGATGTGGTTGCTCTGGATGGACTCAGCTGGTGTCTCTCATTTTTGTCATCAAGGAGATCTTCTTGACTCTATCTTAACAAGCGCTCGACATGGGTAGAAGCACTCGGTTGGTCACTCAAATTGTTTTCGGCCTCAAGCTCATTTGACCCCTCACCATCTACTCTGGTTGCTAAATGCTCTGGGGTAGGTATCCTCTATTTTGAGAATACGAGAGAGCTCCTATAGGATTGTAAGATGGAGGAGGTTGAAGGTATGAGATTGAGCATATACCTGGATAGTCCTCATTTAATTGTGTATCCATCTTTGTGAATAGTGGGCTTGTGGTTCTTCATGGTGGAGATTTTGCAAAACGGTTGAACACATGGAATTTTCAAACGTGTGATGGCCATCTGGATGAAGAGAGAAAGAAATTTGTGCTACATCAGGGCAGGTAGCGGTTTGTTGTTGTTCATCAATAAGAGTTTGTATTTGATAGCGCCATACATCTCCTGAAAAATGAGGTCTGCAAAATCCAAGAGGCGATTGAAGTACATACCATACATTATGGTGACCACATTGGTGCTTGCTTGGTCGTGGGATCCGATTTTGCTTGTAAGGCTTTTGTTGATGATGGATAGAAGGTATTCCACATTGGGGGTAGATTTTGGCTTTTAACATCAGATACCCGATCAATCTGTGTATTGTACCCTAAGAATTCGATGAACTTGATCAGCACTTCAAAAGAGGTGTTTTGTTCGAGATTAGGGTTGGGAACATATTCCCCTTCCACTTGAATAACAGAGTAGGGTAGGCGAAATAGTCTAGAGATCTTCCTTCTGGTAATAATCACTTCAATAGCATGTTCATCATCTTGTGGGATGTCAAAGCTTCCAGCAACTGAATCTTCATCTTTGATATACATTGATTGCCGTACTTGTTGGAAAAAAATTTCAGGGACATTGGTGTTTGACAGTGTTAGGGCTAGGTTTAGAAAATGGTGCTGAAGAAACTCAATCATCACTTGGTAATCAGTAGAGTAGGTTTTGGGATCAAGAAACATTTGAACATTATTTGGTTTAGAGGGTAAGAACACAAATGGAGTGCTTTCAGCAGTTGTGTCGATCATGGTGTCTTCATCAGCTTGAGCATTGATGGGGATTTCATTCACCGCGGCCATTTTCGGATTTGGGATTTTGGTAAACTTGCATGTTTTTGAAAAAAAGAGATTCGTGTGAACCAAGAAAACTCGAGAGCAGGAAGACGATAAAAATTTGAAATGTCTGAAATTCGAGATTTTATACTGGGAGTAAAAAAAATACTCGAGTGGTAAAAGGATAATGAACGGGTTTGCTAACGTGGGTTGCTCACTGATAGTACATGCGGACCATAGGAAAGGGACGCATCGCTTGATGGTTCGTATTTGGCCTTTTGAGATTGTGACGCGTGTCCCTGTCAGACATGATCGTGGGTTGAGTATAGATTTTCTATGATGGCTATTGCACTTTCTGAAGAACGCTATGCTCCATCTCTTGATCTTTTTACACGGGCTTTGGTTCCTCGTTAACGACCTCTGATTGGGGCTCTAGATGACGATCTCTGGTCTTTCATACTTTAATCACAAGTTTTCCTTTTTACACTTTCAACAATAAAATTAGGGCTAACAATCTCCCCCTAAGTATTAAAAGGAAAACAATAAAAGGAAAAACCATTGAAAGTCAGTAGCTGTCTTCCCATCATATAGCTCCCCCTTGATGTAACAACCCCATTCCAAATATATACACATGATTTTATTTAATTCGAAGACATCCTCTGTAATTAGATCAAGAAGTAGCTCTAGCAATATGAAATTTGTGCAGAAGCTCTGGGTGTGCAACCAGAAGCTTTGGATAAAAGAAATTACTTCTTCTGATCTTTATGGCATGGAATCTTTAGAGAGGGTCTGGACATAATATATTTCAAGCTCCCCCTCAACATGATGCTCTTATTCTTCATTTTCAACTTTAAAATCAGATTCAATGTGCCATAAACACCACTGATGGCACCAAATACAGCTTTAACCTGTAGAAACTCAACATAACTGTTAGCCTCAGAATCTCAGCCAACCCCATAGCATATTGATTCATCCAAACATGGATAGATAAAGTGTGAGTTGCATGACAATGTCGTGCAGAATCAGTCTAATAACAAAGAATCTGTCTTTGAACCATGAGTTGAGTGGACATTCAGCACAAGAACTTGTTCAGATAGTCTTCACCTTGATGCTCTGGTGAAGAAATCATCCATAGATTGAGGATCTCGAAATGAATACCAACCTGAAATATCCGTTTCAAAAATAGAACTCGAAACCACCAAGAGTAACTCTGAGATCCCAAATGTTAGATCAAATGATGAAAATTAGACATGGTAGTTGTTTGATCATCGACAGGATTTCAAAAGCCTATCTCTGGTTGCAAGAAGAAATTTCTGATGAAGTGTTGGTTCTGAATTGTGCTTCTTGGTTCTTTGATGTTCATAAGCATTATTGGTTAAAAGCGGGTCCAGAACTGAGATAAACTGAAGCCGTGGCTAATTTAAACTTCAACGAACAGAATTCCAAAGTTTGACATGATATAGAACAAGCCACAATACCACTCATCAATACATAAGATATAAAATCAGCAAAAAAAACTTATGTCCACCAGTATTGCACTGACTTCTACGCTGCTTCTGGTCATGAAATATTTGGAGTTTCGAAAAAATCAAAACATGAACATTGTAGAGAAGTGTGTTAGTTTCCATAAAAACTGGATTCACCTTCTTTGGAGTTCGGACGCACGAGATATGATCGTTTCCGTACAGTCGCGCAGATCTGTCCAGTAGCTTTGCTTCAGCACATTACCATCAACTTCAACGATTTACTGGGCCTTCTACAGATCGAATCACTGAAAACTGTAAACATGAAACTTGTAGATCAGTCTGTTTTCTATCCAAGGTCGTTTGAATCGCTTGAATTTGTTGGAATATATGGCTAGACACACGTGAGCCTATAGGGTCACACACATATACACTGAGATACCATTTTAATGTAATTATTGTATTTCCATCAAATAGTTAACCTAAGTAACATGGGGTAATTAAATGGGTAATTAAGTTTGATTTAATGGATTTATATTTAAGTTAATAACTGGCCCATTATACTTAATTAAATCCTAGGCCCACAAAGATTTAGTAGGGAATTCATTTTAAGGCCCAATGAGCTCTAGGGTTTATTTATATATAGATATTAATAAACCAAATGAGGCTAACCCTAATTCTTGCTTCCCCTCTCCTAAAATTGGCCCCCACCTTGGACCTCTCTAGGGTTTTCTCGTTTTCATCTTCAAGCTCAATTCTTGATTAATCTAGGTTCAAGAACCGTTACTAAGGAGGACTAGCATCCGGTGGTGATCAAGAACGTGTAGTGTGGACTTCTCTAGAGGTATTCTCCATTGAATACTTTGTTTCAAAAGGCTGCACAAGAGAATCCGTTTTGTCTACAAATCACGCTACAAAGGTATACCGTTATCTGTATTATTCGTTTAATCATATTGGCAATACGTTGATTACTTTTTGGTGATTGTTTTCCGTTGCGTTTATATTTATGTGTTTTTGCACCAATCACCAACAGTGGTATTAGAGTCATCGTATTTGCCGTATGATTAGCGGGTATATGTAAAAGTGGTTGAAACTAAAAAAAATTATGGTTCGATTGTTTCTGGAAATTTCGACCCTCATGAGATCTTAAAAATGTTTCTTTTTAAGATCCTAAATCCACAAGTTACATATACTAATCGTAGATTTATTATTGTAGTTTTTCTTCGATTTGTTGGCTTGTTTTATTTCTTATTGTAAGTGTTTTAGATCCATGGTGGAAACATGCATTTTTTATCATGGACCAAGCCAACACTCTTAATGATATTGTATTGTTATGTTAATGTGCAAAACCGATGAAAACCTTGGACCGTGTGTCTGCCTTGTTTCTTTGTTTGCCGGATTTTTCTTTGGGTTATAATATTGTAATAATTTTTTAGGGAATTTATTATCCTTAGTTTACTAGTAGGATAAATGTATTTTAGCAAGAAAATGTAACCGTTGCTCGGAAAAGAATGGCGGTGAAGTTGGAGGCGAAAAGCAAAATTCGGAGGTGCTGGACAACCGGCACGAAAAATGGATTTCCCGGAGTTTGGCACCTCGGATTGCGCTGATTCTTGTTGCTGAAGTTACATAAGATATAGGGAGTCAACTTTGCAGAAGGATGTTTCGATTGGGGAAGACTCCTTCCATGACTTTTCGGGCCCCAAATCTGCTACGTTTTTCCGGACAGATTTGGTGTTCGAATCTTCATATGGATTCTACTTGCTCTTGATGGTCTTGGAGCAAGTGGGAGCCTATTAAGGGTTTATGTTGGCCCGTCCTTAGTTGCCCTCTTGGTCCGTCGTGATGGCTCACGAGATCAAGGATAGGATTTTCATCGGTTGAGGTTTTTCACATATTGTATTGGTTGTATGTGTTTTATTTTCTATATTGCTTTGTTATCTATGTCTAGGATTTCAAACCTAAAATTAAACACATACCACTTTAGAAACTAAATCTTTAGATTTGGTTAACATAAGTTTAAATTGGATTTGAAACTTAAAATTATTGTTTTATAAATAACGCTTAAAAGGGTTTTATCGGTTATTTAATTTATGTACTGTCCAAACTAATTAATATCTCATGTAGGTAATATATTAGTCTTTAAATGGACATCTCGACATACATAAAAATAAAACAAATTAGACTCTAAGTTGAAAATTGTTTTTTAACTTATGCTACGAATGAAGAATGCATGCTTCTTTCGTACATTATTTTTGATTGACACGCTTTATCAAAATTCCATACCCGTCACAATTTTAAATCATGCCGTCCAATCCGTTTGAAATCACTCGTCATTACTTTTTGCCTATGCGTGAGACCTAGGTTGAATTGTAATCCCGAGGTGATTATTCTCTATGCGTGAGACCTAGATCTATTTTCACATGATTTCAAATTGGATGACTTAATCGAGTTAAGTAGGTGAGACCTTGACCCGAGGCAAGGATAGGACTAAACATGTCAGCTTGACACTAGTTGCTCGGCCACTAGATGCCATGGGTCCCATAAGGATCTAAGAATTGTACTTGTAATGCAATTGGTGAACGTCGCCTACCTATTGAATCTATTGTTGCTAACAGATCAACTAATGTGATGATAGAACCTCAATGAGGATCGTAGCCTTTTCGTAAAATTAATTGTTTTAAATGTAAAACTTGTGTAATTAATTTTTAAAAGGATTGATTATTGAAAAAAATACTAATATTGAACTTTCTATGTAGATGACAACAACAAATCAAACCCTAAGCAACTCAACTATCAGGTCAGTTCTTGAAAAAGAGAAACTGACAGGTATCAACTTCATCGACTGGTATCGAAATCTGAGGATCGTCTTCAGAGCTGAAAATAAGTTGATCCATCTGGAAGAGGTCTTACCTGAGGAACTGTCCTACTTACCTGGCAGAGTTGAAGAAGAACAAAGCTACCCCGGCTAGCACATCAGGTATCTTCACTATAGAACTCTATACTTTTCCTAGTAAATCCTGGGTTTATGACACCGGTTGTGGACTCACATTTCTAACAATGTGCAGGGACTAAGGGGAAGTAGAAAGCTAAACAAAGGAGCTTTGGACCTGTACGTAGGCAATGGAATGCGTGCAGCTGTTGAAGCTATAGGGAGCTTTGATCTTATGCTCCCTAATAGATTGATTATTGTTTTAGACAATTGTCATTATGCACCTACTATTACTAGGGGTATTGCTTCACTTTCTCGTTTGAAGAAAAACGGTTTTATTCATTTTTTTACGGATTATGGTATTTCGTTTTTTAAGTATAATATATTTTATTTTAATGCTATTCCTCATGATGACATTTATGAAATTGGCATGCATAATCTTGTTACAAACGATAGCTCTATATAGACATGTAGCACTAGGAAATCCAAACGAAATTTGGACTCAACTTACCTATGGCACTGTCGTCTTTGTCACATAAGTAAGAAGCGCATTATGAAGCTGCAACATGATGGGCTTCTAAAGTCACCCGACGATGAGTTGTTTGAAAAATGTCTCTCTTGCATATCTGGGAAGATGACAAGAAAACCTTTCTCCAATGTAGGTGAAAGAGCAAAAGATCTACTTGGACTCGTACATACTGATGTATGTTACCCATTTAGAACTGTGTCTAGGGAAGGTGCTAAGTATTTCATTACTTTCACTGATGATTTCAGTCGCTATGGTTATGTTTACTTGATTAAACATAAACACGAAGTCTTTGAAACATTCAAAGCCTTTCAAAGTGAAGTAGAAAATCAACTCGGCAAGAGTATTAAGGCTCTCCGATCTGATCGAGGAGGAGAGTACATGAGTCAAGAGTTTTTAGACCATCTAACTAAGTGTGGGATTGTCTTACAATTCACTCCTCCATACACCCCACAACATAATGGTGTATCTGAAAGGAGAAATCGAACTTTGTTGGACATGGTTCAATCCATGATGAGTCTAACAACTTTGCCATTGTCCTTTTGGGGCTGTGCTCTAGAGTCTGCCGCGCGCATACTCAATATGGTTCCGACCAAGAAGGTTGATAAGACACCATATGAAATATGGCACGGGAAAGTCCCTAATCTGTCTTACTTCAAAGTCTGGGGTTGTGAGGCTCTCGTGAAACGAGACACACCGAACAAACTTGAGCCTAGATCTATCAGGTGTATCTTTGTAGGATACCCAAAGAATACAATGGGTTACTATTTCTACTACCCACCCGAAAACAAAATATTTGTTGCTCGGTATGATGAGTTTCTTGAGAACGGTCTCATTGTACAAGAAGCAAGTGGGAGCACTATAGATCTTGACGAGATTCAAGACGAAGATGCACAACCTCCTGGTAACACTAGTGAACATCATGCTGAGGCTGAACATGCAGATGTTGAACCACAAAATGATGTAATTCCCATTCGTAGATCCGCAAGGACACCTCAAGCACCTAAACGATATAGTTATTATGTCGATGCTGAGGAGAAAAAATTGGGGAATCATGGTGAGCCCTCTATCTATCAAGCTGCATTATTGGATCTAGAATCCGATAAATGGATTGAAGCTATGAATGCTGAAATGCAATCCATGAAAGACAATCAAGTCTGGAACTTGGTTGATCTTCCTCCGAACAGCAAGACTGTTGGGAGCAAATGGATCTTCAAGAAGAATGCTGACATGGATGGCAATATACCCACCTACAAGACTCGTCAAGTAGCAAAAGGTTACACTCAAACCTACGGGGTTGACTATGAAGAAACCTTCTCGCATGTTGCTGACGTTAAAGCTATTAGGATTCTTATAGCCATAGCAGCGTACTATGACTATGAGATTTGGCAAATGGATGTCAAAACCGCCTTCTTGAATGGTCACCGTAATGAAGATGCTTATATGGTGCAAGCTAAGGGTTTTGTGAGTCTGAAACATCCTGAGAAACTATGCAAGCTACAAAGATCCATTTATGGACTAAAGCAAGCATCCAGAAGCTGGAATAAAAGGTTCAATGAGGAAATCAAAATGTATGGTTTCATTCAAAACCTTGATGAGTCGTGTGTATATATGAGAGCTAGTGGGAGCATCGTTGTTTTTCTAATCTTATATGTTGATGACATATTACTCATGCCGAATAACATTCCAATGCTACAAGATGTCAAATTCTGGCTTGGAAAATGTTTTGCCATGAAAGATTTAGGCGAAGCGGCGTACATCCTAGGAATCAAGATCTATAGGGATAGATCGAAGCGGTTAATTGGTTTAAGTCAAAGTGCATACATTGACAAAATTCTAAAACAGTTTAGAATGGATGCTTCCAAACCTGTAAGTCTTCCAATGCAACACAATGTGAACTTGAGTAAGACTCAGGGACCCTCCACACCTGATGAGGTGAAACGAATGAAGGGAATCCCCTATGCTCGGCTGTGTGATCCATTATGTATGCAGTAAGGTGCACTAGACCTGATGTAGCATTCTCTCAGAACCTTACGAGTAGATATCAACAGAATCCAGGAGAAAGTCATTGGACTGCTGTTAAGAACATATTAAAGTATCTTAGAAATACTAGAGATATGTTCCTTGTTTATGGTGATGATATTGAAAGAGAGCTCAGTGTTACTTGCTACACTAATGCTGCCTTCGAAACAGATTGAGATGACATTGATCTCAGACTAGATATGTTTTCATCATGAACGGAGGTGCTATTGACTGGAAGAGTGCTAAGCAAAGTACTACTGCAATGTCTTCTACAGAAGCCGAATACATAGCTGCTTCCGAAGCTGCGATGGAGGCTGTTTGGATTCGGAAATTCATTTCTCGGCTTGGCGTTGTTCGCAGTAATGAAAGACCCATGGATATGTACTGCGATAATTCTGGTGCCATTATCATAGCTAACGAACCTGGAATCAAAAAGGCGCCAAACACTTTCGCAGGAAATTTCACTTTATTCGAGAGGTTATCGAGATGGGTAAAATTAATCTCGTCAAAGTTCACACAAATGACAACTTAGTTGATCCCTTTATGAAACCAATGTCTTGTACCAAACATATCGAGCATGCTAGGAACATTGGACTTCGACCAGCTAATAGTCTCATGTAGATTTGTTTTAGTATTTGAATAATTGGAACGTTGAATAGTTTTTATTTCACAATGAACTGATGTACTTGGTATGATCGTTTTCATTCATATCAACTGTGTTTTATATTTGCATGTTTAATCCATGAATAATTTATTTGTTCTAAATTGTCCATTGTCAGTTGATGATACGGGAGTATCATCGAGTTAAGACAAATGTGAGCTTACTGGTGACATTCATTGCTTAATGAATGTTAATAACGATGCCACCAAACTCACATGTTGTTCATTGGTGATGAACATTGGACTGACCCAACCTACGAGAGTTCACTGCATGGATCGGTGTCACCAGTGAATCTCTCAAATGGTTATGTCACTCGTCCTTAGACTTGAGATGCAGGCAGGTTTTGTGTGGGTGGAATGTCGGTCTTTGACATGGTTAAACTCTGTCTTGAATAAGGCTGTTATAAAAACCATCTTCAGGAGCGATGTGAAGCACATGTCAGACACATGCAGTCAAATAGGATTTGTTCCTCTACATGTAATGGAGTTAGATACTACCGGGCCCCTCGATGAATTGAATAGATATTTGTACGGCCGTACCCAAATGTAATTAAGATGATACTTGATTAATTTGGTAATCTAGTTCAACATACAGATCTACAAACAGAATCGTTGAACAATTAGAATGACATATGATCCATGTCTAATATTCAACAAGCTATCTGTAACAAAGGGTGATTGGTTTAATAAATCATTTAAAATGAGACGTTTAAGAAACTAACCTCATGTGTCTCTAGGGGCATTGGCGTGTTGCTAGACGCTAACCTTTTCTTGTATGATTACTTGTTATTATGACATGCGCAAGTGGGTGCTGTTGGAATATGCTCGTGTCATAATAAATAATTACATGGCTAGACACACGTGAGCCAATAGGGTCACACACATATACACTGAGATACCATTTTAATGTAATTATTGTATTTAGATCAAATAATTAACCTAAGTAACATGGGGTAATTAAATGGGTAATTAAGTTTGACTTAATGGATTTATATTAAAGTTAATAGTTGGCCCATTATACTTAATTAAATCCTAGGCCAATAAAGATTTAGTAGGGAATTCATTTAAAGGCCCAAGGAGCTCTAGGGTTTATTTATATATAGATATTAATAAACCTAATGAGGCTAACCCTAATTGTTGCCTCTCCTCTACTAAAATCGGCCCCCACCTTGGACCTCTCTAGGGTTTTCTTGTTTTCATCTTCAAGCTCAATTCTTGATTAATCGATGCTTCAAGAACCGTTACTAAGGAGAACTAGCATCCGGTGGTGATCAAGGACGTGTAGTGTTGACTTCTCTAGAGGTATTCTCCATTGAATAATTTGTTTCAAAAGGCCGCACAAGAGAATTCGTTTTGTCTACAAATCACGCTAAAAAGGTATACCGTTATTTGTATTATTCGTTTGATCATATTAGCAATACGTTGATTCCTTTTTGGTGATTTGATGAGAGAGATATGAATGAGATAGCATAATATTGCAAATCTGTCAGCATCCTGAATTTTATTCAACACCATAAAAATTGAAAATGGATTTGCATAACCAAATCACAATCAAGGTGTTGATTTCAAAACTTTGGTTCTTCACATCGAAAATGAGCCTTCATGATGCCATTTGAAGAAACCAAATTTCTCATAAACATTTTATCAAACACCGTGCATAATCAAATTTTAATATATTGGCATTGAATTTTTTTCCCAAAAACCATCCACATTTCAGATCTAATGAGAATAACTTTGTAGAAACTAATATAAATGAAATCAAAACTGAATTTGAATATATATATATATATATATATATATTCAAACACAGATTTGAATGATATTTTCGAGAACAATTCAAAAACAAAGTATAAAAAGATGAAGATTATAGATCTAGAAATGAGATGAAATAAACTTGATTCAATGAGATAACATCAACAGATTGGATCGTTTGATTTGAGCAAATCAATAGGCTCTGATACCAATTGTTGGAACCCCGATCCCAAATTCTCAATTACAGTTGATTATGATATGAATAACAATGGTATAAAGCGAAAGCAATTAATCAACAGTAGAATAGAATTATATAGAAAGTGACGAACAGTATTAAGAACAATTTGAAGCACAATAGTAATTTGTATATCACTCAGTGTTTCGATGATTACAGCATACAAAATACTTTCTCCATTTCACTCTCGTTCGATCGACAACATTTACTGTAAAGGCTAGCTCTATAAATACTATTACAAATGGAAAAGTCAAACACCTAGCCTATTACATAATAGCACGTCAGCTGTACTTGTAACAAATTCAGTTACGCACCAGAAGCATGACATGCCACGTCATTAAATCACGTTGGTTCATAAATTGAAATCCAGAAGATGCCCAATCTTCTGGATTAACTATGTAGGCTCTGGATCACCTTTACTGAAGAATTCAAACTTCTGGAGTGTTTTCTTCTAGAGAGAAGTATTTGCTTCTGATAAGGTTCTGAATCACACTTCTAACTTTTAACAGACATCATTCCAATGATGTTGCATTGGCGCTGAGCTAAATCTAGCCAACGAGTTCACTGAGAAATACAATATACGGTCAAGTGTATTGTTCTAAGTACAACAATGTGCCTATTGTACTCAAATAGGGAATTCGAGCTCCCATAACCTCTTCTTCATCATCATTTAGACGAATTGCATCTTTCCTTATACCCAACACTTCGACCGATCATGGGAGTGCTAGCCAGATGTGTGTTGTCCATATTAAATTGTCCGATCATTTGGACATATGCGGATCGGTGGATCAATACTCCATAAGCTCGGGTCCTAGTTTATATAACTAGTGAACACGAGTTTTCCCAAGATCTTTTATCTCAACTTTAAATTTCAAGTAGTTTATGGTTTCTCTTATTTCTTCAAGAGTGTCTATTAAGTTCATAGCATCGACATATAAAATTATTATTGAAAATCTAGAACTCGTTTTCTTTATAAATATGCATGGGCACAATTCATCTTATATCCTGTCCCAATCAAGTATTCACTTAGGCAGGTATACCATATCCACCTAGATTGTTTTAATCTATAAAGTGAGCATTTCAATTTCATTTGAAACGCATGTCGTGGTTTTAAAGTTACTTGATTTGGGTAATATAATGTCATCAAACACTTTTATTATCTCTTAATCTAGATCCCCATAGAGATATGTAGTAACCACATCCATGAGTTGCATTTCCCGTCCTTCGGAAACTACGAGGCTAATTAATTAGCAAGACGTTATGATGTTCATCACGAAAGAGTCAGTATTCTCGTGGTCAATCCAAGGCGTAGTGAGAAACCTTACGCCAAATGAAAGCCTTATACATTATCACTTAATTATTCTCGTTACGCTTTCTGAGAAATGATTTAACTATGTCCTACAGGATTTACACTTGGTGGGTTAGCACTACCTGACCAAATACCCGTTCTTTTGTATAACTTTCCTGGATTGCTTCTTTTCATTTTGACCAATTTGCTATTTGTTGACATTTTTCAACTGAGCATGGTCGATGTCATCGTGCTCTATCGTATCATGAGCAACAATATATGTGATATATCATCATTGAGTATGTACAATTTGTCCATCGACTCATATGCACTTTCATAATTCACTTGAGATTTATTTGATATCTGGAAACAATATAAACTTCGGAGTGTCCTCCAGTAATGATCCATAGACATAGTTTTAGTTAGAGACAATCTCATGAGAGGTTTATGTATTGATGATAAATGGTTGTGCCTTACTCTTTTTTTCCTTTAGATGAGTATCTATCGAACCAAGTAGATTTCCTCATTTCCTTTTTGGAGCCACGATCTCAACCACACCTCCACCATGTATGATTGCAACGCACTTTCCACTGGCGGTGTGCCCTTGTTTGGGGACTTTTAACCTTACGGCTATATTTGCAGCTGGTATATGTGATCTTGTCACTTGTAGAATAACATTAAACGTATCAGGTATCGAGTCTGATGCGTTTGACTTCAACTTTACATTGTGAAGTTTGGGGATCAAAATGAGATAGAGTGAGAATATTCTATAACACTTCATGTCGTTCCCATGGAAAATCATTTTTTCCTATCTCCACCTAACGACGGGAATGTTGTTTCATCAAAGTGACAACCCGCAAATATAGCAGTAAAGAGATCACTTGTTAAGGGTTAAAATTAGTGGATAATTGTTGGAGATTCATATCCAACTTATATTCAATCGTTTTTAAGTACCCATTTGGGTGCGTTGTGGGGGGCGCAATTGGCACATATACTACACAACCAAACATGCGTAAATGTAAAAATATCAGGCTTATATCAATAACCAACTAGTACGCATGATACTGGTTGGCTAGTAGTGGGTCTAAAAACAAATGAGTAAGGTTGCATGTAATATTTGCATAAACCCAGGAAAATGCGAGTAAATTGGTGCGCATAACCAATGCCCTATAGACCATCTATATTCTTTTGATTACAACTTCTATGAGACTATTTTATATATACACATGGGATATAGGAAACTCTACATTTATCCAAATATATATGCAATAACTATCAAATCCTTATAATGTAAATTCTCTAGCATTCTAAGTCATGTAGACTTGATGAGATAATCGGGGTGGTAAGCCCTTGAATGTGTAGCTAGAGCTAGAGTGTAGCATCTTATATGGACAATAATACGACTTTTTTTCATCGTGTCGAAACTAGAACCATAAAGTACTTTAATGGTTCGCATTCTGGATATCTATGTCCATAAGTATCACCTTGTATTTGTTTGTAAGAATGGAACATTTTTATATTATATCCTTAGCTTTAGGATGGTTTTATTCCTGTCTTGGCTACGGATTAGGGTATACAAAATTTAGGAAATCGAGATGGCATATTATGGTGGTGGTGTTACTTCTTGTGTTGCAGAAGTCAATAATTGCAATTTGGTTAATCGCCTCATTTTGCCTTTCACTCGAAAGATAATGTGTCTATATGTATTTTTCAATACACGGATCATTATGTCATTACCATGGTGTCCCATAAGATCTTGTCAAAACATATATATCTAATTATCCCATAGTTCTTTATTTGGTGACATAATATGATTTGATGACCTAGATAATTTACTAGTTTGACACATTAATTTCTCTAATATACGTTCCTTTCATATCATTAGAATTGATGTACATATATACTCATTTTCATTCTTATAATACGATTTCAAATTTGATACAAATATTTAACAAAGTTATCTTTAGTGTAATGCTTTAGTGACTATTAATCTTGTGCTAACAAGAAAATGACAATTCGTCGTCTAAGTATTTTGGTTGGAGGAGTAAATATTAGTCTATCTTTTATAATTGTGTGGGAGGTTCCACAAAAATACTCAAATTCTCTTCTATACATTCAAACATGGAACGGAAAATATTCAGAGTTTTGTATTTGTAATTTTGATGTATTTCTTTACATTTATAATAGTTAAATATTTGGTTTTTCATCAGCAATGAAATTAATTAAATACTTAAAATAAATCTCAAATAAACTTATGCTCTATCATTCTTAAATTAATCTGATATAGTTCATTTCCAACTAGTTCTATTTTTTTATATGAGCGATTATTAGCACATTTTTTGTTTTTATATTGTCCATTATCTTTAAGGCAGTAGTTGCATCTCTGCTCCAAGAATTGGAAAAATCCTTTTTGACACTTGCTATGACCCTGACACTTTCCATGGTCTTTCCATGGGGTGCATAGATGTCACCTGTGTGAAATTGTCTTTAACTCACTGTCCTTTGGAGTTGTTTCCACCTCTAACACTTTCATTATTGACCATGAGAATTTTCTTTGTTATATGAAATAACCTTGTTATATCTCTCAACCACTTACAATAGGTTGATGAGTTTGTTTAAAGGTTATACTCTAGTTTACATTGGTTTATTAATATGATTACTGATATATGAAAGGTGAAAATCTTCTGTGAGATCCTTGCCATGAAGATTGAGATGCATTTTGAAACACAACATTTTTTTTGTTAAAATCAGTCATCTTCTTGCAATTGAGTGGGTTTCATTCCACTGTATGATTAGTTTGGGAAGTACATGGTGATTGATGTTCCTGATTTTCCTTTTTAGGGCGTCTCCTGGTTCTTGGGGATTCTAGTTAACGATATTCCCTATGAAGATTGTGACTGATGTAGCGTCTCAAAATTCTCAAGATATTTGCTTGTGTTAGATCCCAAATTATCATGAATGTAGAAAGATTTAAGAACAAGAACAAGAACAAGAGTTATATCGCTGAAGTTGTATATCGTATTGGTTACTGAACAGTATTACAAAGTATGTATCTTTACAAGCTCTATGAACATCAGTTCTAACTATCTAACAAACTATCTATTTATATACAAACAGAAATGCTAAAGTTACAATACAAAAATGACAAGCATGTTCAGAACTATTTCTGAACTTCTTCAGAACTTCTTCAGAAGTATCTTCAGAACCATCTTCAGAACTTCTTCAGATTATACAAAACTTCTAAAGTAGCTACTTCAGAAGTTATGCCTTAGGCTTTGCTTTGCTTTTCTTGTGAGTTCTGAACCTTTCTTCCTTCAGACAGAACCTAGTCTTCTTTTGAAGCTATCTTCTTATATCTATCAATCTCCCCCTTAGCTTCAAAAGTTCAAATCATAACTCCAGAAATTTAAGATTTGTTTGACATCTTTATGAATAAGACTTCTGTATTCCAACAAAGATCCAATGATTCTAAGCATCTCTTTGGTAAGCTTTTTGTGCTTTTCCCATTCTTCATCACTTAGATTCTTTTGTCTTTTGTTCTGTCTCTTCTCCAATCTATCTCTTATAGCCATCAGAGTTCCATTGCAACATTTATGTAATTCTTCAAACCTTATGAACAACAACTCTTCAAAGCATTTACATACAAATCCTGGAGGCTGAATAACAAGAGTGCTTCTTTTAAGATTCTGAATGTTTGGCAGGCTGAAGTTTAGACTACTCAAATGAACCTTTTCTTTATTCAGAACATAGGCAACTTGAAAATCTGTTTTAGCAGCCCAAATGAATTTTCTGTAAAGACCATCTCTGAGTACTGGAAAAGATTTTCTGAATTTGGCAATAGAATCATGAAAAGGATAGATACTCCTGTAGACTCTGAGAAAATCTCTAAGATGAACATTCTGAAAATCTGCTTCTGAGAATGTAGAGATCTCACCGTCCTTTCTTTCCACAATGAAGTAAGCATACTTATAATTGTTTCTTACTTTATATCTGCAGTAATAACTTTCACTATTGGACTTTCTTTTCTTGCTTCACTTATAGGGATTCTGATCTTTCTGGTTATATCTGAATACCATTGCTTCCATCCAAAAGACTTCTTGATCCAGTAATCAATGTAATTAAACTTTTGTTCATATTCCATGAACATTTCTGGATGAAAGTATTCAAGAAACATTGTGAGAGCATTTTCTTCAATTCTTTGCTCTTGCAGATGTTCAGATTCAGAAACTTGAGTGACAGGAGCATTTTCTTCTGGATTGATTTCAGAGATCTTTTCCTTCCCTTTTTCTATTTCTTTTAAACTTGTTTCTGAACTTTCTATCTTCTGATAAAGCTTCAGAATTTCTTCAATATCTTGTTTCTTAGTATGAATCTGAAAATCATACATATTGCTCAGAATATAATCAGCTCCTCTGAGTTTGTTCATTCTTGTATGTCCAACAAGATAGCTCTTTCTAATGCAATCTCTTAAACAGATCCTTTCCTTGATCAAATAGATTATCTCTTCTTTTACATCAGATGCAGCAATGAACCATTCAGCATAATTCAAAAGCCATTTCAGTGTGGAAGTTGAATACTTTGGTATGTCAGACACAATGAGAGTCTTCTTAATAACTCCCTCTGTTTCATACATGAAACCAATATCTGGATTGGTAAACACCTTGGTTATATCATGTCTTTCAATATATACTGGCTCTAAAAGGTTTACTTTAGATAATCTGAATTCCAAAGCTAGCTGAAAATCATGCTTGATAAGATTTCTGATATAGATTCCTAAGATCTTTCTAACTTCAGAAACAAGTTCAGATTCTCCTTTCTCCATAATTATCAAACAGTATCTCTTTTTCATATACTTGATCAATAATAGGTTCTTCAAGAATAGGAAGATTGATTGAAGAAATAGTAATACATGCTCTGAATCTGACTTCTAATTTTTCTGAAAAGACCATCAGAATTTCATCTGAAATATCAACATCATGCATATGACATAAGTCCATTTCTATGTCAAAATATTCAGCTGGTTGATTCAGAAAATCTTTGAAAATAACCAATCTTTCATCCAAGAATCTACACTCCAGATTCCTTGGATTATTCAGAATTATGTATACCCAGCAGAATTGGCTTATTAACCTCCATAAGTTTTCAGATATTTCATCATTATCTACTCTGTTCAGAACTTGTGGTCTCCAAATCACCACTTCTCTATGTTCATTTTCTTTTTCTTCTTCAACATTTTCCTCCATCTCCACATCATCATCAAATACAATAACATCTGATAGATCACCAAGTTCTCCAAGTGCTTCTTCAAAGGCCAAATATTCATTTAGCATTTCCTCATTAGAGTCTGGAATAATTTATGTATCTTCTGAGCTTTGATTTCTTTAGAATCATGAGACACTTTTTCAGTCTCATATCCTTCTTCAACATTTACTTCAGAAGTAATATTTTCAGCATCTTGTCCTTCTGTTTTAGCATATAAAATATCATCTATAGCTTAAGAAACTCTGTTAGTATCTTCACTAGCAACTTTCTGAACTTCAACTTCTTTAGAAGATTTTTCAGAAGATTGGACAACATCCTCAGATACTTTCTGTCTCTTCTCCCCCTCTTGATTATCAGGACCCTGATCATCAAGATTTCTTTTCAAAGTATCTGCTTGAGGCCTGTACTCTAAGACAGAGAGTCTTTCATTTAGAGATGACTGAGAATTCTGAATTGTAGACAGTTGATTCAGAATTTGAGAAATATCTTCCTTGGTAGCAAAGTTGGAAGAATCTGGCTGAGTAGAAGAAGAAAAAGGCATGGAAGTCTTCAGAGATGCTACTGTAGAGACAACCTCAGAGAAAGCATGCAGAATTTCTTGCCTAGAAGATTGAAGATCATTGGAAGTTGACAACTGGAAATCATTCAACTTATTTACCACTTTTGTCTCCTTCTTATCCAACCTATCCTCCATCACCTTGTAAGATTTATCCGTCAATTCCTTAATGTCCTTCTGAATCATTGCAAATTCAGAAGTACAGAAATCTTTGAATTCTGAGAATTCAGAAGATGAGGGAATGGTTCCCAGACCAACAGATGATCTTGTTTGCAGTCCTTTAGAAGAAGGATGGCCTGTAGATGCCACAGCATCATGAACCACAAAAGATTCTCTAAATGGGGCTTTAGAGATGTTCACCCCACCAGGACTTCCAACTAATCTTTGATATCCTGTACTAGGAATATCTATAGCGGTTGTGGCAATGTGACAAACAATTTGCTTAGGAACATCTGAAAGATGTGTGCTTGTGTGAAAGAATTCCACATTTAGTGGTTCATTAGGCTAAAGATTGAGTGGACTCTCAGACTCAATGTGTTCAAAGCTGTGAAGGGGGGCATATGTCCTTCTTTTTCAACAATAGGCTCCACCAAATGGGGACCTATTGGTAAATGAGCTGCTTGCCCCATAAGTGTTTCTGAAACACCCTTCTGTTGAGAGATGGGTGAGTGGCTAGGGGGTTAACAAGAGTTGCCATATGGGATCACTGGCTAGTTCAATATTACCCACCAAAGAGTGTGGAGTAATAGATGATGTGGCTGCCCGACTTGTAACATTTGGTTCACAAGTTTGTTTTTCTTTTACTTGTGTTCTCCCCTCTTCAATTATTTTTCTCACTCTTCTACCCAAGCTCTCATTTACATTTTTCCTCTTCACACCATGAGGTTGTTTTCCCCCATGAACAGCCTCCCCACTCTTCCTAGGAATTCTAGACTGCTCACAATGCTCACCACTCTGGTTAGAATCAGGGGAAGAGACTTCTAGTTTTGGTAGTCCCATTGATTCATAATACTCATTCAAAATCCTATTTTTGGGATTTACAAGAGCAAGCAAATGATCAGGTAACGGTAATGCATTGGGAAATTGCAATTTTGCACTTGGTGGCCTTAGGTTATCCATAGAAAATAGTGGAACATGTACCTCATGAGTTAAATCTGGAATAGCTGAAACAGCTTTCATGGCACCTTTGATGAAAGTCTGAAAAAATCTCTAAAAAGGTATGTAGTTGTAGGTAGATTTCCTCAGAACAGCAGACTTGAGTTCTTCAAAGATAAGGGAAGCATAATCATAATGTTTATTAAATGCAACACCATGAAAAATGATCCTCCCATTTGTAGAAGCTTGATCTAGGCTTGAACTTTTCCCAGAAAGACAAGTGTTGAGATTAGTGAATAGACAACACCAGATTGGGGGTAAACACTTCCTTCTGAAGGAGCTTAAGGCATTTAATTGTTTCAGAATAGCCCACTTCATAAAATCATAAATCATTTCTGAGGATGATGGAATAGGGTCATATGAAGTTTTCGCAACAACTTCATCTTTTTTAGGAAGAAAATGAATACTGCAAACATCTTCAACAGAAACACATACCCTGTATCCATGAATATATGAAGAAATGTCATCTGCTTCTTCATCAACTTCAGCATGAAACCACCATTGTTGTAGATATGAGGCAGGAACCAAAAATTTCCTTGATAAGATAGCACGAAGGGGATGTTTCTTCAAAATTTCAATAAAGATCATTTGATCATCATTGAAATCAGCCGATTTGAAATTCAGAGCACAGTTGTTCTTCTTGATATCCAATAATTTTTCTTCAGGAACATACAGCTTTGACAAATCAGGGCCATCACTATTTTCAGCACGAGAATGAGAATCACCAACACCAACATTTGATTCAGAAGCCACATCAATTGGTTCAATTTGTGTTTCCTCAATTTCTTCAGTACACGGTTAGTGTTAGGGTTAAGGTTAACATTCGAAGGTCTGGCTTTAGTATTACCAGTTGTAGCAGTGTCTTTTAACATTTGATCATCTTCCAGAGTTATCTCCATTGATCCAACCATTATCGTCTTAGGAACAATCTTGAATGAATCATCACTTGATGATCCATTACTGTCACTGAAGCACGATTTGGTAGATTGAACATTTGAGGTCGACATTTTTGAAAATGAGTAAGGATTTGAATTTGATTGAAGATCAATAAGCATAAAGAGATTTCGGAGGGAAAAATTGCTAGAAAGTGAAGACGATGATGAAGCCATGGATTATATATGACTGGATAATCGTGGATAGACACGTGGCCAAGTAGTAATCATCATTTATTTAGATAAATGAACCGTTTAAGAGACGTGTCTAAGAGATAAGCCAATGAAACTAAAACACGTGGCACACGCTTAAATGAAATTTAACGGGAAGTAAGTTTCTGAGAACAAGTTCAAAAACTCCAGAATAAGTTCAGAACTTCTGAGAACAAGTTCAGAAGTTTGAATGAAAGGATTCAGAAATACTTCAGAACTTTCGAATTTAGTTCAGAACTTAACTGTTATTACCTCATATCCACGAAAATCATTTAAAATTACAAACTTCTGAAAAATAGAAAACATTTTGATATTTCAGAAGTAGGTTTCAACAATATGGAAAAACAAAAATTTATCTTCGGAAGTTTGTCCATACTTCTAAGATTTGTAATATTTGAACTTTGATCCATCATTTCAGATTTTGAAAACATAGAAGAGTACCAAAGAGTTAGATTTTAGTATCACTCCCCCTTGAATCATGAACAACTATGATTCTCCCCCTTAATCAGTGCAAATCATCAAATTTGTTAGAAAGAGGAGAAATAGAGAAATGAGAGAAAAAAAAATTAAAGTATTGAGAGACAAACAACTTGGGAGTTAAAAAATTTATACTTCTGAGTAATGAAATATAAACTTCTGAAAAAGTGAACTTCAGAAATTCTAAAGTGAAAAATTTCTTAGAATTTTGATACAATGTATCTCAGAACATAACTTTTAATTCTTAGTTGATGTTTAATACTTACATAGACATATTCATCATACCCAATTTACTTATCAAAAAGTTAAAACGTTTTTCATCAAGTGCTTTGGTAAATAAATCAGCCAATTGATAATCAGTCTAAACAAAAAACATTTCAATATTACCTTTTTCAACATGATCTTTGATAAAATGATATCTTACATCAATGTGCTTTGTCTTTGAGTGTTGAACAGGATCTGCAGTGATTGGTATCTTTCTGAATGTGTAACCATAGTCTTTTAGTTGTGTTTGCATCCAAATTACTTGTGAGCAACATATTGCAGCAACAACATATTCAGCTTCTGCAGTAGAAGTTGAAACACAGTTTTGTTTCTTTGAAGATCAACTCACAAGTCTATCACCCAAAATTTGACATGATCCAGATGTGCTTTTCCTGTCCAGTTTACAACCACCATGATCTGCATCTGTGAAAGCTGTTAGTTTAAAACCAGAATTCTTTGGATACCAAAGTCCCAATGAAGGTGAACCTTTAAGATATCTAAGGATTCTTTTAGCAGCAAGAAGATGAGATTCTTTAGGATTAGCTTGATATCTAGCACAAATGCATGTAGCAAATATCAGGTCTACTAGCTGTTAAGTAAAGCAAAGATCCAATAATGCCCCTATACTTTTTCTGATCAACAGATTTTCCATTCAAATCAGGTTCTAATTTTGTTGCAGTGGCCATTGGAGTTTGAATACTACAACAATTAGTGTTGGTTCCAGATTCCTTTAAATCGATTGTTAATTGAAAGTATTGAATCAAAGTGAATTGCGGAAGCAGATCAATTAACAATTTAAATCAATAGAACAGTAAACAGAATGAAGAACAAAGCTTATGAAATGAATTACGCACAGTATTCTTCAAAATGTAAATGTATTTATCGACATCTTTTACAAACACAATACAATGCTATTTATACAGATACAAAAACAGAAAGTCAAAATGCTAGCCAATTACAAAGTGCCATGTGTCATAAAGGGAGCGTCTAACAACAATTAGTTATAACAAGAAGTGTGTGTTGACATTTGTAGACATCTCTTCTTTGACTCATACTTTAATATCTAACATTCTCCCCCTAAGTATTAAGTCAAAAAAAAACTTTCTTCAGAGAGGATCAACAGCAGCAATGATACTTGAAATATTATTGATAAGCTCTCTGTTCTTCTGAAGTCCATCAAGTCTTTTCTCTATTTTCTTTGCAACTTCTGGATTTGTCGTGTCTAAGCCAGCAAAGCACTTGATGATGTAGACTACCTCAGAAGGAGTATTTGTGAGCTTCTTTGATGCGAAAGAAGCTCTTCTATTTTGGTCTTTTGAAGATGATTCCCTCTCTGGGTTCAGTAAGAGTCTACCCACTCTGAATTTGCTTATCCCTTCAAGTTCCTCATTTGGTGCGTAGATAGCCGTATTATCCATTTTGAAATTTAATCCAACTGAAGTCGACCCGCCTTTTGTATCTAATGTATGATTTCATACACGTAATAATTCTAGTGTAGGCAACATGGTCTTGTGGATCTTTGCGTTCAGAAAGCTGAGTCTTCATAAATTCTTCCGTAAAAATGAGATCACGATGGATGGACAACAGATCATTATCACATATGTAATAACTCTTGTTGTTTGATCCGACTATCTCGTAGATTGTGTACCAAATGGGTGTATCTTGAAACCGCTTATGTTTCATGGTCAAGTTATCTTTGTAATTGGAACAAGTAGTGAAAACCGTCTTTTCGTCTTGTTTATGAGCCATGAAGTTATCTTTAACTTCATCGCCGACATTGTATTGGTTGGCGAAGTTAGGCATCATGAGATAAATCTTCTGATCTGTTGGAGCATACATGTGCCTTTTCTCAACTTCAAGTGTTGGAAGTTCAATGTTTCCAACAATGTTTCCAACTTTATTTAATTTTTCTTCAAATTCTCCTCTTCTGATCTCCTTCTGCTTCTGAGCGGCCTCTGCTCTGACTCTTGCTCTTTCTTCAGCTTCAAAATTTTGTCTCTGTAGTTCTTCTTTAAGTCTAGCCTTCTCTCTTTCCAGATTCTCTTTTTCAGCCCTCTCTATCTCTATTTGTTCTTCAACTATTAGCCTCTGGCGTATTATCTCTTCTTCTCTCTCTTTTTCAGCTCTGAACACTTCCTCATCCTCCTCTCTGGCCCTTTTAGCTCTTTCCTTTGCAGCTTTAGCTCGTTCTCGTTCTTTGTGAGCTCTGACTACGTCAGCCCTGTCAGCCGGAGAGCTCGGGATTCTGCTTTTTCCCATAAGATCCAGAATGAACTTAGCTAGCTCTGGATCTCTGGGTAGAGGACCAGAATGCGTAGCCAGAGGTGTTGGAGTGAGTGGCACTTGTTTTGAAGAAGAGGGTTGCTGTGATGGTGTTGGCGTTGAAGAGTCAGCAGTGGTCGTGTTTGTTTCTGGTGGTGTTTGTTTGGCTTGCTTAGGCTCAGAACCTTTCTCCCCCTTCTGAGAATCAGGATCCTGATCCTCAGAACGTTTTCTTTTCGCCCGCCTTCTCGCAAGCCCTTTCTTCCTTGGCTTTCTTCTTGGAATTAAACGCCTCAGCAAGAGAAGAAACCAGAGGCACAAGTTGAGAGATAGTAGTTTCGAGAGCAGCAAGTTTCTGGTCGGTTGAAGATGTGGAGGGCTTGGAAGAGTACTTTGAAGCGATGGTCGACATTCGCTCAAGAATAATCTTTTGGAAAGAGGCGAGGTCAGATTTCTTGACAAGCGTAGACCCAGAGGGATCATCAGAAGTAATGATGGTCTTGACAATCTTCTGTATATCGGCCACCGAGAGCCGTAGTCTCCGCGCAGGTACGTAGAGATTCTGGAAGTTGAGATATTGCCTCTGCATTTGCTTGAAGACCATTATTCAAGAGCAAAAGTTGTACAGCAAGATAGGCCTTCTGATCTTCTTGAGAGATACTCATTTGGCGCTGAAGATCTGCTAAGAGGGAGTTCTGCCTTTCAATTTGAAATTGAAGGCTCAGAAGAAGAGAATGATTAGTTGTGACGGATAATTTTAGATCTTCCACAGATCTCTGAATTTGATCAGCAAATGCCAAGAACGCTGCATTTGTGACAAAATCAGAAGATGTAACCGGTGCATCTCCAACACATGGAGCCCCTTTACCCTCGCGTTCAGAGGGGCCTTCTACACCTGTTTTGACGTTGAGTGTAGAAGGACTTCCAACCAGTCCTTGAGGGCTGTTATTCACAGGCTCCTCTTCGGTTGTTCTGACTGTTTCAACAAGATCCTCATCATCGAGGATGAGGTGTCGAAGACAAGATGCTTACCTTGATGAAGTGTAAACACTCCGTAAGGGGTGCATTCCTAGGTCGTAACCCCTCCGATGGGAATTCATCAAGATCTATCCTAGGAGAGGATGTGGACGCATCCTCTCGTGCGTATTGGTATGTCAGTCACGGAGACATGAACATGTGGTGAAGGAAGTGGCGAGTTCTGGGGCGAATGAACTCTTATATTATCATCATCATCCTTTTGGGAGGATGATGAAGTGGAGGTGCTTTCCCCAGAAGAATTTGATTCAGAAGAAGAAGAAGTATCCTCTGAACGGCTGGTTTCTAGGTGGTTTGAACTGGGCTGTTCTAAGTCAATGAGTGGAGACGTGGTGACGTCAACCTCAGAAGTTGTGGTTGCCCTTTGGGGAATTGGAGAGGAACACTCATATGTGTCTCTGAGGACATCTTCTGTACCTTCATTTAATAGAAGGTCGGCATGGGTAGAAGCACTCGGATGTTCACTCCCGCTTTTTCAAGCTCATGCTCACTGGACCCCGACCACCTACACCGGCTCTAAGTGCTCTGGGGTAGGAATTCTCTCGTTCGAGAAAACCATAGAGCTTCTATAGATTTGGAGATTAGAAGAGCTAGATGGGATTAGGTTTAGCATGTACGGATAGTTCTCTCGGGTGCGGAAGTAGCCGATGCTGTCGATGGTTGATCGATGGGAGCTCATTGATGCAATTTTGCAGAATGGCTGAATCAGGGGAGCTTCGATTGCCCCAATTGCCGGATGAGTGATGAGAGATAGAAATCGTGGGAACATGAGTGCTGGTAGTGGCTTCCCCTGACTTTGATGGAGCACCTTAGTGTGCACAGCTGCTTTGATCTCTTGGAAGATGAGACTTGCATAGTCCAAGGGTCGATTGAAGAACATCCCATACATAATCGTCGAATGTTTCGGCTAGCTTGATCCGGCAGAACCTATTTTGCAGTGTTAGGCTCTTGTTGAGTATGGAAACGAGTAGATTCCACATTGGGGGCAACTTCTTCCTTTTGAATTCGGACGCTGGTAAGAGGTTCATTGTAACCCGTAAGATTGATGAAGGCTAGGAGGGCTTCGTGGAAGGGTTTTCTTCTAGGGTGATCGGGAATGGTTTGCCCGTCGACTTCGATCAACCGATAGGGAAGATGAAAATATTTGGCGAGTTTTCTTTTGGTGATTGGGATTTGAACAAAGAATTTCCACTTGTTCGTGATGGGTTACGCAGCCGGCGAGTGTTTCATCATTTTTGATGATCATTGTTTGCCACGGTTCTTGGACATAGATTTCGTGGATGTTTGGGTTGGTTAGGGTTAGGGCTCGATTCAACCGGTGCCGTTGTAGAAACTCGATCATGATGCGAAATTCCGGTTGATAAGTTGTTAGGGTTGAGCGACTCGTACATTGTTCGCCTTCAATGGCGCTTTACAATGGGAGTACTATCGTGGTGGAATCGATGATTCTGTCTTCATCATTGTTGGAAGGATGGGCACAGTTGGAAGCCATTTTGAAACTTTGAATGCTTGACAGTAGAACACTTTGTCTTTGCAATGAGAATAAACACTGATTTAGGGAAGTTTTGCGAGGAAGAAGATGAAGGTTGAAATTGGGGGTTTTATGTGAGAGAGAAACTGTAGAATGGGAAGGGGTTATTCAGTTTGGGGAGAAACAAAAAAACGGTTCATTTGAGCTGAGGTAAGCACGCGGGTATACACATGCAAGGTGTCGATTGGAGACACGTGTACGACGAGACATATGTATGATGATGATTTAGTAGCAGATGCGATTTTTCTTAAAAGCGAGAAATAAGCAAAAGTAAAAAAAAATCGTTTAATTAATCAATTAATTTTGAATTAATTGAATAAACACAGAATTTAATCTTAATTTTATTTATTTAAGTTTAAAAATCAGTCAAGTGAGAACAAAAATCACATGAGAGTTTAGTTTCTATAAAAGAATAATAAAGAAGAATTTGCATTAAACATATAGATTTAAACAACCTTGGAGGCAAGAGTTGATTGAATTTATATATTTAATGGAAATTATAAGAATTATCAATTTATAGAAAATTTAGTTGAAAAACATGTCGACTTGATTTATATTTTTAAAAAAATTTGAAATGAATCAAAAGTCTAAGAGACCTTGGCGGCAAGAGAAACTCAGAGCAGATAGATTCAAATAAAATTTAAGTAAAATAGTAAAATCAGAAGACAGCTAACCAGAGTTAGATTAAGACGAATATCCTCTTCATTGTGAAACTCCCCCGTGAATGGTAAACTCCCCCTTGAATGGTAAACTCCCTCTTGAATGGTAAACTCCCCCTTGAATGGTGAACTCCCCCTTGAATGGTAAACTCCCCCTGTAGTAGCTTCTTTACCTTGTTTCTCAATCTGTACTTTATGATTTATCTTGAAAGAAAAATATTATTAAGAAACAGAAAATCAGAGTAATTCAGAGGCTTCTGAAGTGTTCTGAAGAGTTCAGACAGCGTCAGAGACTTCTGATGACTTCTGAAGTATCGTCAGAATAGTTCAGAGGTTTCTGGATGCTTCTGAAGAAATCATTGTTACATATTAAGCATTCCCAACTTGCTAATTAAGAAGTTAAAACGACTCTCATCAAGAGCTTTTGTGAAAATATCAGCAAGTTGATAATCAGTAGAAACAAAATACATTTCGATTGTACCCTTTTCAACATGATCCTTGATGAAATGATACCTGACATCGATATGCTTTGTTTTGGAATGCTGAACTGGATTTTCTGTAATGGCGATAGCACTTTTAGAATCACATAGGATGGGAATCTTATCGTATATCAGACCATAATCTCTGAGTTGGGTCTTCATCCAAATAACTTGTGAACAACAACTAGCAGCAGCAACATATTCAGCTTCTGCTGTAGATGTGGATACGCAGTTTTGTTTCTTGGATGTCCAACTTATAAGTCGATTTCCCAGAAGTTGACAGCTACCAGATGTACTTTTTCTTTTTCATATCCTTTGCTGATCAGAAATTTCGATAGTCGTTCATACCAGGCTCTTGGGGCTTGCTTTAGACCATACAAAGCTTTGTCAAGAAGATAAACATATTCTGGATATTTTGCATCTTTGAAACCATCAGGTTGTTCGACATACACTTCTTCTTTTAGACATCCATTAAGAAATGCACATTTAACATCCATTTGGTAGACTTTGAAGTTTTTGTATGCAGAGAAAGCCAAGAATAATCTTATTGCTTCTAGTCTTGCAACAGGAGCAAAAGTTTCATCATAATCGATACCTTCCTCTTGACAGTAGCCTTTAGCCACCAAACGAGCTTTATTTCTGACAACAATTCCATCTTCATCCTTTTTGTTCCTAAATACCCATTTTGTGCCAATAGCAACTTTGCCTTTTGGTAAAGGAACAAGACGCCAAACTTTATTTCTTTCGAATTGAAGTAGTTCTTCCTGCATAGCATCCACCCAAACCTTGGTTCAACTAAGGCTTCATGTACACGTTTAGGTTCGATCATACTAAGAAAATTAACAAAGAATGCTTCATTTGCAGTGACAGATCGTGTTCTGACCCCCTCAGAAGGACTACCAATTATAAGATCTGGTGTGTGAGATTTAGTCCATTTCGTCATTCTGGGTTGAGAAATTGAATGGGTTGTTTCATTTGACGAAATGATTTCATCTGGAAACACAAAATCTTCGTTATTTTCTTCTGTATGTCCTTCTGGTATCTGTCTTGTCATCTGTCCTTGCGTCTCCCCCTCAGATGATGAAACAGAAGTAGCTTCTTGATCGCGTATGTAGTAGTGGGAACTTCGGAAAAATAGACGTGATAGATGAAACGAGAAGCGGACCGTAGAGAGTAATGCCCGAGGCTTGGAGAATATCTCGGTATCCGCAAATGTGGAGGTGATATAGCTTCGACACAACTTCGTCGCCCGTAAAATCATGAAAAATAGCATCAATCTCGGATTCTCCGGAACCCGAAAGATAGTCGAAGTAACGATATTAAGCTTGAGTTCAAGTAGAGTGTTCGAAGTCGGTTGAGTGTTATCATCGAAGTCAATGTTGATGCTTTCCATAACAGCTTTTGTTCGTAAGTTAAAAACTCGGAAAGCTCTTGAATTTAACGAGTAGCCTAAAAATTTAGCCGCATCGGACTTTGGATCAAATTTGCCAAGATTATCTCGTCGTTTAAGATAAAACATCCGCAACCAAAGATATGAAAAAATTTTACGGTATGGTTTTCTTTTATTAATCACCATAAGAGGTTTTGAGATGCCTCTTGACAATAATTGAACGGTTTTGAGTGAAACAAGCGATGGCGACGCTTCGGCCCGTGTTGGATTGGGAGACCGTGTCGCGAGCATCGTTCGGCCGCTTCAACCAAGGTTCGTTGCGACGTTCAACTACACCGTTTTGTTGTGGAGTGCGAACAAGCAGAGAAGTTTTGAGTAATGCCTTGTTCAACAAGATACGATTCAAGCTTGGCGTTCTTGAATTTCGTACCATTATCACTTCGCCGTCGAATCTTCTGATGTAGAAGAACTTGAATTCTGGTCATCATATTCTGTAGTACCACTGGGACTTCTGACTTTTGACGAACGAAAGCAAGCCAAGTATATCTGGAAAATTCATCAATTAGTACCAGAATATACTTTTTACCAGATAGACTCTGAATTGCAATTGGACCACATAGATCCACATGTAATAATTGCAGAGGTCTAGTACAAGAATGATCACTTTTTGTTTTATGAGATGTTCGTTTAATTTTGCCCATTTCACATGCAGGGCAGAGGTGATCTTTTTGAAAATGAATATCTGGAAGTCCAGATACCAGTTTGTTTTTAACAAGCATCTCAAGATTATTAAAATTTAAGTGAGACATTTTATGATGCCAGAGCCACGCAACCTCACTCTTTTTGGAGATGAGACATAAAGTTTCCTTACCATCCTTAGAGGTAAAATTCATCATATACAAGTTACCTTTCCCGTCCGCTTCTCCAAAGTTCTTTACCTGCCTTAGAGAATAAATAACAATGATTTTCATCAAATACTACTAGTATTTTAGAATCACAAAGTTGACTTACACTAAGGAGATTATGTTTCAAGCCAGAAACATGAGCTACCTTTGATAAGGTGATATTACCTTCTTGTAGAGTTCCGTAGCCTTTTATTTGACCCTTACCATTATCACCAAAAGTTACTACTCCACCTGATTTGTCCTTGAATTGGGATAGTAAATTTTGAGATCCAAATGTGCCTCGAGCATCCGTAGTCAAGATACCGTATATGCACACGCTCGTTTCGCAATCAAAAAAATCGAAATTTCTTAGGTACCCATCGCATAATGGGTCCTTTTATGTTAGCTTTTGGAGTATGCTCGTTTTTTGATTTAACATAAGGTAAAGACTTTATTTTTGGTTTTTGGTTTTTTTGAGTTTTATTCTTTTTGTGACAACCATATTTTGAATTGGAATGATCGTAGATTTGCGAGAAAAATTGTTTTAACTTTAAGAACAGTGAAAAACATTCAGAAGACTGAAACATAGAAGATTGAATTGAATTTTCATTGCGAGAATGGTAATTACAATTATTCTTTCTAAAGTCTTTTCTAGTATTAGATGTTCTAGAGAACCTATCTAGACTAGACTTTTGTTTTAGTTCTGGCGTTTTCTTCTCTGTGTTCTTCCTCTGATCTAGTTTTGCAGAAGCTCTGTTATTTACTGAAAAAGGAACATAAGAATTAGAGGATTTCCATTTGCCTTTTTGAATATTAGTAAACTTCGGAAGAGTAGAGTTTAAAATCTTTTGATTTTGCACTTTGTTTTTGAGTTCTGCCTCTTTCTCAAGTTCAAGACATGTTTTGGCTTTGAGACACATATCGAAGAAGTCTGGATGTATAGATACTAATTTTCTCGGTTCTGGAACAGAGACAGGAAGAATAGGTATACCACTTGAAAGTTTAGCACAATCTCTATCAGAAGCTCTGATTTCTTGAGATTTATCAGTATACAAATAATCATCCTTTTTATCATTAATTTCTGAATTATTTGTGATAACTTTTGATGATTTAAAAGAATTTATTTCTAAATTTGAAATATAATTTTCAGAGTTATCAAAAAATTCTTCATCATTATTGTTATTCTCCCATGGATACGTAATCTCAGCCAAACTTTCTTGAGTTTCAGAAAGATGTAAATCTTCAAATGAACAGGGAGAGATCTCTGGATGATTCTCACAAAGAGGTTCATTTCTAAAATACTTGTCCAGAGTAGAGAGAATATCGCTTTCAAACATAAGTCGTAGATCTTCCTCTGCTTGACTTGGAACAAAAATAGCTGCCTCTGGATTCAAAATTGTATGTTTATTTGAACCAAAATTGAAAATATCATCTTTCTTCTGAACTTTATTTAGATCAACATTTGTTTTACAACAATATTCAATATTTTCGAATTGAAGTTTGCTTGTTTTATGATGATTTTCATATCTAGATTTTTTAAAAATAGATTTTTCATACAAAATTGGAAACTTTGGCTTCTGTATTTGTCCAACACAAAAACATTTCGTATCCGACCTTTTCTTACACGTGTAGGGATCTAGGTCCTCGAAACCAAGTCCAGTATCTTCCTACTTGTGTGTTAATTTTGTCATGAACCTTCGTGCATCCGTATATGTTATAATCAGTAGTTTTTTCTGTTGAAGTTCAATGTGTAAAAATTCTCTCTCTTCTCGAAAATAGTTTTTAAGTGCTACAGAGTTGAGTCTATCACTCTCTTTGTCTCTGAGTTCTTTCTTTTTTTCTTCCATAAGTTTATTGAGATTCAAAATTTCCTTTTTAAGTTTTTCTTCGTAAAGTTTTAAACTCATGGAAATTGTTTCCTTTGCGTATTTAATTCGAGTTTTTCTTCTGTAAGTAAATCCCTTTCTCTTTTGAAAATATCTCTTTCCCTTTTGATTGTAGAAAGAGTTTTCTCAGTACTTTTTCGTAATTTCTTTTCGATTGTGAGTTTCAGTTTTAGTTCCTCAAAATTGTTTGATAACATCACAATCGTTTGTTCAAGCTCGGATGATCCGGAGAAATTACTAACCGGTGACTCGTAGGGTTGATCCTCTCGATTCGTTTGTGTTTGCCATTCCACGAACATGGCTTCATCACCGCCGGATTCATCTTGCACCCAGCTTTTCTTTTCTCGCAAAGTGTGCTCTTTCGGTGACATTGTACTTATATTTGTTTTTGTAATAAGTCTTATCCTTTTCCGCAGCTCCTTTGCAATCTCTCGAGTAATGTCCGGTTTGCCACATCCGTAGCGTACATCTTTCTTCCTTTTTAATTCTTCTTCTTTCTTTTCTTCTTCTCGTTTTCTCTACTCTCTTGTACTTCTTGTTTAGGAACATAGGGACGATCAAATCGTTTATTTCCTTTCAAAGACCTATTTCCAAAACGATTAGTAAATTGCTTGGTTATTAAAGCCGTAGAGTCGCAAACGCTTTAATTTCATCATCCGATTCGTAGTCATCTTCCGGAGCGCTCTCGATATGAAGGCCTTCGATTTCTTCCTCGTCATCACTTCGTCTTCTCGATTCCTTTTGTTTCGAGATCAAAGCCGTAGGACCTCCGATGTTTGTTCTTTTCTCGAACAACTTCTTTTCATGAGCTTGCGTTGTACCGAATACATCATGCGGCGACCATTGTTCAAGATCCCGATTGGCTTGTAGTGACATGGATAGATTTGACCATTCGTGGTTTAACCTTTTGAGAAATAGAACATTATTGTCTTCCTTTGATCTAACAATGTCACATCTCTTGCAGAGATTAATCGTATTGTTGAATCGATGAAATGTTTGTTCCGTAGATTCATCGATCGGTGCTTGAAAGCTATTATATTCATTCGCAGCTTGGGCTCTTCTCGTTCTTTTTCATTTTTGCACCACCTTCTAAGAGATTCTCCAGTTGATCCCATAAATCTTTTGCTGTGTCACATGAGTCCAGAGATTGAAAAATCTCATTTGGAATGGCCATTATCAACAGAGACTTAGCTTTCTTAGCTAACTCCACCTTGGCTTTTTCTTCATCACCCAGTTATTCCTTGACTTCGAACCGCCTTGCGGTACCTCATCCGAATTTGCGTTGGCCGGAATTCGGGAATAGTAGTGGTGGGAACAAACGGACCGTTTTGAATAATTGGATATAACTCAAGATCCAATCCCTCATAGAAGTTAATCATTCGAATCTTCCATTGTGGGTATTCATCACGTACAAGAGTTGGAGGTTTAGTCAGGGACCCAGACGTATAAACAGCATTCAAGCTCGAATTTGTCATTTGAGTATAATAGAAGAGAAAATTTGAAGATTTGAAAGAAATTTAGAACAATTAAATCTCAAGAAGAGCAGGTCGATAATATCACTGTTTCTTCAGATTACAAAATGAATGACTCAATTTAAGAGAAGATTGTTAACGATTTATCAAAATTTCGTAAAACAGAGTGGATTGATAAACAAATTTTGAATCTGAGAAAATACTGTTCGATTGAAAGGAATTTCTTCAATGGAAGAGATCTAATAATCAATAGATTGATTAGAAGGCTCTGATACCAATTGTTGGTTCCAGATTCCTTTAAATCGATTGTTAATTGAAAGTATTGAATCAAAGTGAATTGCGGAAGCAGATCAATTAACAATTTAAATCAATAGAACAGTAAACAGAATGAAGAACAAAGCTTATGAAATGAATTACGCACAGTATTCTTCAAAATGTAAATGTATTTATCGACATCTTTTACAAACACAATACAATGTTATTTATACAGATACAAAAACAGAAAGTCAAAATGCTAGCCAATTACAAAGTGCCATGTGTCATAAAGGGAGCGTCTAACAACAATTAGTTATAACAAGAAGTGTGTGTTGACATTTGTAGACATCTCTTCTTTGACTCATACTTTAATATCTAACAATTAGACATGTCAAACTTCTTAAGTAAGTTAGAAACATACTTAGATTGATTAATGAATATGCCAGTGGGCAGTTGTTTTACTTGAAGACCAAGAAAAAATGTTAACTCTCCCATCATACTCATTTCAAATTCAGTTTGCATGATTTTCTCAAAATTTCTACAAAATTTTGGATTAGTAGATGCAAATATAATATCATCTACATATATTTGTATCAATATCATATCATAACCTTCCTTTTTCAGAAATAAAGTGGTATCTATCGTACCTCTTTTGAATTTGGAATTCAGAAGAAAAGTTGTGAGAGTGTCATACCATGCTCTTGGTGCTTGTTTAAGTCCATATAAGGCTTTGTCTAAGATATAGACATGATCTGGAAATTCTTTACTTACAAAACCTTCTAGTGGCTCAACATACACTTCTTCATAAAGAATTCCATTCAGAAATGCACATTTAACATCCATTTGAAAGACTTTCATGTTTTTATGAGCAGCATATGCAAGAAAAATTCTGATAGATTCTAGTCTTGCAACAGGAGCAAAAGTTTCAGCATAATCAATGTCTTCTTGTTGACAATACCCCTTAGCTACAAGTCTTGCTTTGTTTCTCACAACAATCCCATTTTCATCTTTTTTATTTCTGAAAACCCATTTGGTGCCAATGATTGATTTACCTTTTGGTTTTGGAATTAATCTCCAGACTTTATTTCTTTCAAATTGTTTTAGCTCATCTTGCATAGCTAAAATCCAGTCTGGATCTTGAAGGGCTTCACATGGCTTTTTGGGTTCCATGCTGCTTAAAAAATTCACATACAGACACTCATTTTTTGTGGCTGACCTTGTTTGTACACCTTTAGATGCATCACTAATAATCTGATGAATTGGATGACTTGATGTCCATTTGTTCACATTTGGTAATGGTTGAACAGATGACACATTGTTGAAGGAGTCATAATCATCAATGATTGCTTTTGTTTCAGTATCATGATTGATAACTGAATGTAGATCTAAAGTCTCCCCCTCAAATTGAAGATTCTGTACTGGTTCAGAAATAATAGGCATTGGTTCAGAAATAGGAAAAACAGGTTCAGAAATATCTTAAACTGTTTCTGAAATGACTTTTACATATTCAGAAGTAGGAAAATCTGAATTTGAGGTTGAGATAGGTGGTCCAGAAAGATTAGATATTGTAGGTTCTGTAGATTCTTGTTCGGGTATGCTTCTGAGAAGAGAAGGATTCTGATAAGTAAAGTTTTAGATTCAGAAGTAAAGTTTTAGATTCAGAAGTGTGATCTGTCTTGCTATTTTCTGAATCCAAAATTTCAGAAACTGGGTCTGAACTGTCTTGTTCAGAAGTCACAGTTGGCTCATGAAATCTGATATTTGAAGTTTCAGTGATCCTTTGTGTTCCTTTTATGAGTATTCTGTACGCCTTGGATCTTTGAGAATAACCAACAAATATACCAGTTGTACCTTTAAGTGCAAATTTATCTAGATGATGTGTATCATTCAGAAGAAAACACCTGCAACCAACGATTTTAATGTAATCAATAGAGGGTTTTCTTTGCTTAATTATTTCATAAGGAGTTTTAAGTAATTTTCTGTTAAGAATAGTCATGTTCTGAGTAAAACATGCAGTTGCTATTGCTTCTGCCCAAAGAGATAAAGGGAGTTCAGAATATGCTAGCATGGTCCTTGCAGCTTCTACCAAAGTTCTATTTTTTCTTTCAACAACACCATTCTGTTGAGGAGTTCTGGCAGCGAAAAAATTGTGTGATATACCAACAGATTCCAAATGTTCTGAAGTGTAGAATTTGTAAATTCTGTGCCATTATCACTTCTGATCTTTTGGATTGGTAGTTGAAGAAGAACTTGAATTTTCTTCAGAAAAGGGATGAGCCTTTCAGAAGTATCAGATTTGAGTCTTAGAAATTCAACCCAAGTATATCTTGAATATTCATCTACAATGACAAGAATATACTTCTTTCCACCCATGCTTTGAGTCTTCATTGGTCCACAAAAATCCATATGTAGCATTTCAAGTAGAGCTTTGCATGAAGATATCATTTTCAGAGGATGGGAGCTTCTTTTGATCTTCCCTAGTTCACATGCAGAACATTAGCAATTCTTTTCAAATCTGATCTTTGGTAGTCCTGTAACAGAGTTGTGTTTTTCAAGTTCAGAAATTGCTTTGAAATTCAGATGTGCCATTCTTCTATGCCAAAGCCAACTATCATTTTTCATTGTAGTGGAAATATAACAAACTCCTTGTAATTGACCATCTGCTATGAAAGTTGCAGTGTAGATATCTCCATCTCTATAAGCAGTTAATTCATTTTTGTTTGCAGAACTCAGAACACGACAGTAGTCTATGTCAAAATTTACTTTCCAATACTTGTCACAAAACTGACTTATCCTGAAAAGGTTATGTTTTAGACCCTCAACATAGAAAACCTTCATCACTTTGACATCTCCTTTGGTAAAAGTTCCATAACCTCTCACATAACCTTTTGCATTGTTTCCAAAGCTAATTGTTCCTCCATATCTTTCATGATCATCAGTTAGAAGCTCTTTGAAAGGTGTCATGTGTCTTGAACATCCTGAATCTAAGACCCACACATGACATATCTACAAAAATGATTATTTAGATTTAGGTACCCATTTAAAAATGGGTCATGTGAGATTAGTTAAAAACTTTGAAGTTCTGAACTTTGACTTGACAGTTTGAAATTCAGAAGTTTGTTCAGAACTTTTGAATTTATCTTTCTTAGTATTATTTTTATTATTATTTGTATTTTTATTTTTATTTTTATTTTTATTTGTCAATTTTGCTGAAAAGTTCTGAATTGATTTCTCAAGATTTTTCTTGTTGGTTTTGTAGTTGAGATGAAAAATATGATGACCACAATTAATACAATGAATATGATACTTCATGATATTTAATATGTCAGTACACGAACAAGAATCAACAACATTTGATTTTGTAACATAAGCCTTTCTTTTATTCACTTTATTAATATGTGGTACATCAGTTTTCTTATAAATTGAAATACTATCTAATTTGGCAATCTTTGATAGTCTTTCACCTTTCTTTTTCCAAACTAAAGTGGATAGCTCTGTAAAAGATAATAAATGAGGATTAGTATAAGAAGTTCTTTTATCAACTTTAGATTTAAGTTCTGAATTTTAAACTTCAGATTTTGAATTAGAAGACTGTCATTTTTCAAACAGTTTAGCTCTGGTTACAAAGTCAGATGATGATATTGAGGATTTTTCTAAATTCAAAGATGTATTTTTAGTGATAGTAGTTTTGAATGTGTCTGAATTCACAGTGTTCAGAAATTCTTCTTTCAGAAATACAGGATTAAACATTTCTAAAGGTAATTTTGGAGCATCAGATTTTAAAATTTCTCCTTCAGTCATACAAGATTATGATTTGTATACAAGATAACCATCTTTATCAATAACTTCAACTTTAGGATCATTATCATCTTCTGACTCTGAAGCATTCATTAAATCTGAGAACTTATTCTGAGTCATGCTTGATGATGTGTTTTAAATTTATAACCGCAAGCGTACGGATTGTGTAGCATACGGGTTGATCTCAGGGAGGTGACGGTCTAACACAAACTACTTAATGATTATGGCCTAGTTATGTGAATCTGATGATTGATTTGTTTATTACGCTAATTAGACATAAAATAAATGAGGTTAAGGGAAAGAGGGAGAGAAGAAACTAACTATCAAATAAAATAAATTAAATTAAAACGACAACTAACGGACACTGGGTAATGTCAACTTTGGATTTTGGTAATGGTGAGAATTCGTTATGTAAAATTACTTCAACCCTCTCTCGAGGTGGAAAAGTTTTTCTAAACCAAGACACATATTTACTTTCGCAATACGTGTATGTTGGGAAGAAACATTACGATTTAAAAACAAATATTTTTTCCAATCAACGTCCCTAACTATTTGCATGTTAGGACCGTTGTCATTGATCAATTTAATCCAAGTAAAAGACCAAACTTTCGTTTTCGTCAAAAACTAATTAGGTTAACTAAACGTTTTGTTAAAAATCACTTAAATCGATTCCAACTTTCGTTAGAATTGAAATAGGATTAAAACTTAACATTCGTTTTCAAGACCAATTGATCAATACCCAAAACCTCAATCCTAAGCGACGATTACCCAATAAAGCGATTACCAAATTAAAACCAACAAACAAGTTATTTTATTTAGACTCTAACAAAATTAAAGATAAAGATTAAACCTAAACCTAGCAAAAGATCTACATTAGACAAGACCTAATGACTACTAACATCAACAAAACCAAAGATGAACAATAAGAAATTGACAAATTAAACCTAAAACGCATAAAATTAAAAAGGGAGAAGAGAGTAAAGTAAAGGCTAAGGAGTAAAGAGATGCATAAACGTAAATAGAGATGAAGTAAGGGAAGGAGAAAAGAAGAAAAATCGAATCTTTGTTGCAAACCAATAAGAACTTTGAAATATTAATGGAGGATTCCAAGAACTAATCGATTAATATCAATATCCGAACAAAACACAAAATAAATAAATACTAACTAAAAGGATAGGGAAGAAGATACTCAATAACGTATGGAGAGTCGGATGTCAATCGGTCTTCAATGGCATAAGCTTCAAGCTCCTATCTTCTTCCCCAAGATTGTAGAAATCGCTAAGAAAGTTGAGAGAAAACTAGAATAATTCTAAGTTGTGGAATGAGACGGCCCCCTAAACTAATATCCTAAAAGAGTTTAAATATGAAAGATAGAAAAAAGCACCAGAAAAAGCCTAAGGAAAAAGCCCAAAAATAAAATAGGTCCATCAGATTTTCATGGTCATGAAATATTTCTCATGCCCATGAAAATGCAGCAGAAAGTTTGGTCTTCAAATCGTGGCTTTTTCGACCAAGTCTTCATCTTCAAGAATCCCTTCTTTCATCGCTTCCTTGGCCATGCCCTTCGATCCTCTTAGTCCATCTACCGTGTCATATTCAACTCCATGTAAAACCTGCACAAAAGTATACCGAAAACGTAAAAACCATTTCCAAAAACAATTCCAACCGTGATTAAAGAGAGAAACGGAAAAGAATAATAAAAGATGCATGAAAGGACTAAACTAAGGACTAAAATGCATAAAAGACTCAACTAAAACACACCAAGTTAGATGCATAAAATGCACTTAACAAACCACTCACAAGCTAAACTTTCTTGTCCCCAAGAAAGAAATAGAATGTGCTTGGAAAAAAAATTGAAAAAAAAAATACAAAATCTCCGTAGATGTCAAAACGAGTTATCCCACACTCTCACAAGATATGATCGAGCATTAAGGCTACATAGTACATATACAACTAAATGCCATGAGTTGGATTAAAGCAAAGCATATAAGAATGTATGAATACCAAAGAGTCTAATCGGCACACAAAAACCAAGCATATCGCAAAAAATCGCAACCAAAAAAAAGATTTTGTAAACATACCATAGCCGCTAAGGGAGGGGATGGTGATCTATATGGATGGTAACTCACGGTGTCGCTCTATGCTCTCAAGTGTGTATAAGGACGTGTATACGCTCAATTCCTTCCCATTCGAGAAATATGCAATGCATTCTTACCGCGTTTGAAACATTTCTCAAGTCTAAAAACTTTCATAAAAATTGCATAAAATGAGGACTTTTGGGTATGGTAAAGGGTTAAGGGTTAATGGTTAAGGTAGGGATTAGGCTTGGTTAACGGGGTTTGAACATTTTTTTGTGCACAAGAGTTCTTTCCTACAATCTCAAATGGATATCGACTTATTTGAAAGACCAACTATATAAATGAAAATGCATATATATTTTTTTTCATGCATCTATTTTTTTTTTCTTTTGATATATTTTTTTTTATTTTTTTTCTTGAACTCACAAGCTATGCTTGTTTATGGAGTTCTATCAACTCACAAGCTATGCTTGTGTATCCTACTCAAACTAAATGCTTCAATCCGTTTTCAATTTCCGGCAAAGAGAGCTAAATGTGCATTTTTAGGTGTATGGTGTAGAAAAAAGAAGGCAAGTGGTTAGGCTCTATGTGGTTGCAAAAAGGAAAAATATTTATGTGATTTTGCCTGTAGGAATCATTTTAAGAAAAAATGGCCTCTATGCAAAAATTATGAAAAGTTTAGACGAGAAATGAGTCAAAAACCTAGAAATACACCTCGACGGGAGGTAACACACAAGAAATGAAAGATGAGATTGATTATATATGCGTCAATCTATTTGGACTCAAAATCTCACAGGTAATTCCATCCATAATAGTCACGGCGTGTAATGTAGGGGGACTATGGCATGCAAATTAATCCTAAAAGGCTACGTGAAACAATATGCTTAGGGGTGTGTGCAAGTAACAATCTAAGATATCATTGTTTCTAAAAAAATCATTTAACATCATGGCAAAGAGTTGATTTTCACTTAGTAAACCAAATAACTCAAAAATGCAAAGGAAGATATGGTATACTACGAGTCTTACACAACGGAGAGTAATAAAAATATAAAAAAGATTTTTTTGGATTTTTTTTCTTTTATATGCAACCTAGAAAAGTGAAGGCAAGATTAAGTTAAACTATATGCAAAGAGAAAGAAAAAGAAAATACGAAGAAAAACATCCACTCACAAGCAAAGAGGAGCATTGTCCTCAATGCTCGAGTCAAAGGGAACAGAAAGAAAAAGAAAAATCACGGTGGGAGATTGTGCGGTTGGAAGAGTGATGATGATTTGGTGCGATGGTGGTGAAGGGAATGGAATGAGACGGTAAAAAGAAAAGAAACCCTAGTTTTACTTTCCTAATTTTTTTTCTTTTTAAAATAAACAAATAAAAACACATGGTCAAGAAATAAATTTCATGCCCAAGTATTTTGGGCAGAAACAATCTAAAAAGAAATCATGCTCAAGAAAAAAAATTCATGCCCAAATTAATTGGACAGAAACTTTTTATGGGGCTTTTCATGCTCAAGAGATTTTTTTCATGCCCAAGTAAACTGGACAGAACCCTTTTAAAAAAAATTCATGCTCAAGAAAAAAAAATCACGCCCAAGTTAAATGGGCAGAAACTTTTCTTGAGGATTTTCGCGCTCAATTTTTTTTTCACGACCGGTGAAGAGTGTACAACTTGGTGGAGTTAAATGATTGACTTAAACAGACACTGATTCGTATGAGTCGCGTAAACGCACAAAAGATACACCAGATAAACAGTGTATTCACGTTATAAAAACACGTTCTGTAACCCATAGCCGAGAATTAAATAAGGGGTAGAGATAGAAGGATCGGCGATGTCCGGCTTGACATAAAAATACCGAATCCGAGTAAAAAAAATACCACATGAGAAGTATTTAACAAGATAGAGATAGAATCACTCAATATTTCTAAAGGTAATAATAATCTCGATCTTACGAAACACGTCTCAATGGCCCGTCATTCACCGCCTTTTTCGTCAATCACGACCTTTCATTCCCGTCTGTATATTGGCCAAACTACACAAACAAAAACTTCAAGCACACGATTAAACAAAATAAAAGATGAGATGACGAAAATAAAAATAAAAAAAGAAATGAGGCAAAGACATAGACTAGTAAATCAAAAAGTAAGTCAGTGCTAGGCTAGTCGCCTACCCGGCAGCGGCGCCAAAAACTTGATGTGTTTTAAATTTATAACCGCAAGCGTACAGATTGTGTAGCATACGGGTCGATCTCAGGGAGGTGACGGTCTAACACTATCTACTTAATGATTATGGCCTAGTTATGTGAATCTGATGATTGATTTGTTTAGTACGCTAATTAGACAAAAAATAAATGAGGTTAAGGGAAAAAGGGAGAGAAGAAACTAACTATCAAATAAAATAAATTAAATTAAAACGACAACTAACGGACACTGGGTAATGTCAACTTTGGATTTTGGTAATAGTGAGAATTCGTTATGTAAAATTACTTCAACCCTCTCTCGAGGTGGAAAAGTTTTTCTAAACCAAGACACATATTTACTTTCGCAATACGTGTACGTTGGGAAGAAACATTACGATTTAAAAACAAATATTTTTCCCAATCAACATCCCTAACTATTTGCATGTTAGGACCGTTGTCATTGATCAATTTAATCCAAGTAAAAGACCAAACTTTCGTTTTCGTCAAAAACTAATTAGGTTAACTAAACGTTTTGTTAAAAATCACTTAAATCGATTCCAACTTTCGTTAGAATTGAAATAGGATTAAAACTTAACACTCGTTTTCAAGACCAATTGATCAATACCCAAAACCTTAATCCTAAGCGACGATTACCCAATAAAGCGATTACCAAATTAAAACCAACAAACAAGTTATTTTATTTAGACTCTAACAAAATTAAAGATAAAGATTAAACCTAAACCTAGCAAAAGATCTACATTAGACAAGACCTAATGACTACTAACATCAACAAAACCAAAGATGAACAATAAGAAATTGACAAATTAAACCTAAAACGCATAAAATTAAAAAGGGAGAAGAGAGTAAAGTAAAGGCTAAGGAGTAAAGAGATGCATAAACGTAAATAGAGATGAAGTAAGGGAAGGAGAAAAGAAGAAAAATCGAATCTTTGATGCAAACCAATAAGAACTTTGAAATATTAATGGAGAGATTCCAAGAACTAATCGATTAATATCAATATCCGAACAAAACACAAAATAAATAAATACTAACTAAAAGGATAGGGAAGAAGATACTCAATAACGTATGGAGAGTCGGATGTCAATCGGTCTTCAATGGCATAAGCTTCAAGCTCCTATCTTCTTCCCCAAGATTGTAGAAATCGCTAAGAAAGTTGAGAGAAAACTAGAATAATTCTAAGCTGTGGAATGAGACGGCCCCCTAAACTAATACCCTAAAAGAGTTTAAATATGAAAGATAAAAAAAAGGCACAAGAAAAAGCCTAAGGAAAAAGCCCAAAAATAAAATAGGTCCATCAGATTTTCATGGTCATGAAATATTTCTCATGCCCATGAAAATGCAGCAGATTTGGTCTTCAAATCTTGGCTTTTTCGACCAAGTCTTCATCTTCAAGAATCCCTTCTTTCATCGCTTCCTTGGCCATGCCCTTCGATCCTCTTAGTCCATCTACCGTGTCATATTCAACTCCATGTAAAACCTGCACAAAAGTATACCGAAAACGTAAAAACCATTCCAAAAACAATTCCAATCGTGATTAAAGAGAGAAACGGAAAAGAATAATAAAAGATGCATGAAAGGACTAAACTAAGGACTAAAATGCATAAAGACTCAACTAAAACACACCAAGTTAGGTGCATAAAATGCACTTAACACTTGATACAAAAAAATTCAAATTTGAAATTTTCTCAGACTCATCATCAGAATTATCAAAAAATATTTCTGAATTCTCATCATTATCTTTTAAAGATTCAATATCTGAGAATTCATCGTATTTTTCTTCATGTTCTGATTTATTATCATAATTATCTTTTGGAAAAACTTCAGAACATAACTCAGAAGTATGTTCAGAAGATAATTCAGAAGTAATCTCAGTTTTAATAATTGGTTCAGATTTTTCTTCAGAAATAATTTTTGATTTAGAAGTATGTTCAGAAATATTGTCTGAAATATTTGAAACATCTTTATTGGTTACTTCTGTTTCAGAAATTTTCTCTGTTTCCCCAGAACTAAGAGGTTTTTCTTCGGAAAATAAACTCTCTGATTTTATAAATGGAATTCTTTCAGGCAAAGAGTAATTAACAGCTTTGGATATGACACCTGTGTTAGCTTCATTACAAATCTTCATTTTTGAAATATCATAAAGATTTGCAGGTGCCTTTTTCAAGACTTGACTTTCATTATATCCCAAACCTGCTTTTATATTGTAAATTTTGAATTATGAGCCTGATTTGTTAAAATATTCAGAGCTTGTTCTGTTTGACCTCTTTCAAAATTCAGATCTTCTAATTCCTTGATCTTTTTGTAAAAATCAAGTCTTTCTTGATTTAGAAGGTTCATTTTTACATTTAGAACTCCTTTTTCAGATTTTTCATTTAATATATCTTTTTGTAAACTATCCATCTTTTCTTTTAATAATAATTTTTCTTCAGAAACTTTTTCCAGAATTTGTTCAGCTTCTTGGCAATTTTGTTTATATATTTGGCTTTCAGCTCCGATTTGATTTACCAAAATTCTTTTCCCTTTGATTTTGTTTCTGATTGTTTCAAATTCAGAATACATGTTCTGAATTTGATTTTGCATTTCAGGTTCTCCAGAATTTGGTTCAGAATTTTGTTCAGAAGAGGAACTTATCTCAAAATTTAATTCAGAAGATGAAGAGAGTACCTCAGTGTCATGTGTATGTTTATCTTCAGGATCTAGCTGGCACATGTAACAATGCGAAAGCATAGTGTGCCACTTCTTCATCATATTCTCCATCACTCCTGTTCAACCAATCCTCCTCATACTTGGTCACTAGAGCTGGATTGAGTTCCTTCTTCTTAGCAATAAGATGCTTCTTCTCATAGTAGCCAGCATTTTTCACTTTGGGCATTTTGCACTGTCTTGCATAATGTCCAGGCTTACCCCAATTGAAGCATCTTGCTGGTTCTTGTGTTTCATTCTGACCAGCATCTTGACCTTTCTTAGGTCCATCTTCAGATTTAGACTTGTTCTTATATTTCTGATTATATCTTTGAGTGAATTGCCTTGTCATGAAAGCAATATTATCATAAATTCTTTTAAGCTCTTCATCTAATTCATCTCCATCACACAGAGTTGTCTCTGGGATTTCACAAACCTTGCTCTTAGCAGAAATGGTCATGGAATTATTGTACTTCTTGCTCATTAAGGCTACTGTTTCATTTGCCTTCTTTTGCTCATTCTGTCTAGTCTTGATTTTGTCCTCTTGTTGGAACAATATGCCATAAACATCATGAATAGACTTTCTAGACAGATTTCTAGTAACCATATTGTCAGAAAAGCTTGACCACTCATTACCCAAATTGTTCAGAAATTTATTATTTATTTCTGAGTTGGATTTCTGAACACCATTTCTTCTCAGATCATTCAAGATATTGTTGAATCTGTGGTAAGTCTCTGTGATAGATTCATTATCCTTATACCTGAAGTTTTCATAAGTGCCAACACAGATGTTTTACCTTTGGGCTTGGGCTTTTGTGCTCCCCTCATCCCACATGACCTTACCAGAGGTTAAACTATCTACCCTATTGAATATTTCATTAGGAATGGCCATTGTGAATAGAGTCAGTGCCCTTTGGTCAATTTTGGCTTGGCTTTTCTCAGCAGTACTATACATACCTGGGCTTTTCTTGATTCGCGATGCAGGAATCTCAGGAGTAGATTCAGTTTTTGGAACTGCAGGAATTTCCACATAGACCTCCAGAGGGCCATTTACAATCAATTGCATTAAAGCTTCATCGATATTGGCCAAGAATTGAATCATTCTGATTCTCCATTGATGATACTCACCCAGAAACAAGGTTTGTGGTTTTGTTTCAGATCCGATGAAGACAATTTCTTTAGACATCTTGATTTAGAATAGATCCAGAATTCACCTGGATTTGAATCTTGAATTTATCGATCAAGAATTTCAAGAACGATCAGATCTGACAAGTTCTTCTCTAAATTGATCAAACAGATGAATTGGCTCTGATACCAATTGTTAGATCCCAAATTATCAAGAATGTAGAAAGATTTAAGAACAAGAAGAAGAGTTATATCGCTGAAGTTGTATATCGTATTGATTACTGAACATTATTACAAAGTATGTATCTTTACAAGCTCTATGAACGTTAGTTCTAACTATCTAACAAACTATCGATTTATATACAAACAGAAATGCTAAAGTTACAATACAAAAATGACAAGCATGTTCAGAACTACTTCTGAACTTCTTCGGAACTTCTTCAGAAGTATCTTCAGAACCATCTTCAGAACTTCTTCAGATTCTTCAGAACTTCTGAAGTAGCCACTTCAGAAGTTATGCCTTAGGCTTTGCTTTGCTTGTCTTCTGAGTTTTGAACCTTTCTTTCTTTAGACAGAACCAATCTTCTTTTGAAGCTATCTTCTGATATCTATCAACTTGTATTTTAACAAGTGATTTTTAGGGTCAATAAGTTTTGATGGTTTTTACATATTTGTCTCTCTAATAGTACTCAAGTTCTTCCGAGTCTAGGATGTAATTAATAATGGAGAATATATGATACTCTAAAATCATGGTCTACAATCATTATATTATGCATGAAATTTCATTATCATAATAATATTGGAATTTTGTATTTTAAAATTTTGTTGATAGTACTTCATCAATATTCCAATTTGTGAAAAAAAATCACTCAGTCTATTAGATATCAAGGTAGTAGGGGAATCACATGGATTTCTTAAGTTGCTACAAACCTTAGGGTTATTTACACCCGTTTGACAAGATCCTTTCGATATCTTGTGATTAATCAATTATAAGTTACATAGATAACATTAATGATTGTGGTATGAGACCAAGAGATAAGATCAAATTTGGATAATTTAATACCATAAAGGCATTTTTAGAGTTTTTGGTAAGAGGCCAAAGGAATATTAGTTCGGCATATGAAGGCAACTTCAATGTCTTAATACATTAATATTATTTTCAGAGATTTTGTCATTAGGCCAAATAAAGATTGGTTTTGGCATAAAGCCGAATTCAAACTTTTAACATGTTAATATTTTTTGGTGATTTTGGTAAGAGACCAAAATATATGTAGTGGTAATTGAAAATGTAATTTCCAAATATTAATTATGAGATTTAAAATTATGAGTAGGAACTCATAATCAAAATAAACATTTAATAATAAATCAATAATGATAATCGAAATAATCGTAATTGATAACTCTCACTTTGAGTATTATTTATACTCATTAGTGTGTCTTTTTATTTCCTTTTAGTGTGTGTTTTCCCTTTATGTGTTCGCGTTTACCATTTGTATTTACTAATTTTCATTTGGAGTTGTTGAGGATTAAAGTTTGTATTTGATTAGTGTATGTGTCCTTTTTGGAGCTGATGCGTCACTGTGGCGAGTCAACACGGTGGTGAGCAATGTCTCGAGCTGTTGGAGCTGCAGAAAACCCTTATGGAGATGTATTCCCAAATATGTGTTGAAGATGCAAGATTCAGTTTGGGTCAAGGGCTGGAACTTTCATAAAAGGGATGAGGAAAATGACAAAGGAAATGAAGACAAAATAGAGGAAGAGGACACCATTGAAAGGTCCCTCTCCTCTCTCAAGTCTCTTTCATGAAGATATGACAAGCATGGAGAAGAAGACAACATTGTAACATCACTTTCTCCATTGCCAAGTCCTTTTCACCCCTTCTCTCTTCTACCACTATATAAAGAGGCTTGGGGAAGGCATTTGAGACATCCATAACTTGAAGAAATCAGATGATAGTTTAGTTCTTATATTTTGCTTTGTAGTTAGTTTATTTTCTGTAGTAGTTTTACCTTCTGTATGCCCTGTGGCCACTGGCCAGTTTACGTTTAAAGCAATTTACGTTTTTCTATTTTTACATTATGTCTTTACTTATAAGCATTAGCTAAACCCCCTTGTTGATCATAACTCCTCTCAGTGATTTGAATATGATTCCTCTACATACTTAGTGAATTTCTATTGGTAAATTTATGTTTAAATTCAGCGATAGCATACGCTGATCGTTATCAGCGATCGCTGAAAATCAGAAACCTCAAGTCTATCTCTAAAGATCTGAAGATCAACCAACACACCAAAAGAACATTCAGCAAAAGTCGAAGACCAAGCTGAAGAAAGAGATAATCAGCTAGTGATCTGAAGCGGTTCAGTGATAGCAAGGATTATCTAAACCAAATTGTGAAGTCTTGTCAAGCCTCAGCGATACACTAAAAGTTCATCCTTGAAGTTTCAAGTTCAGCGATCAAAAGAAGCTTCTCAAACAAGTTAAACGTTGATCTTATCCTCGATGCACAAAAGTCAAACCTTATACTATATCAGAGAAGAACGTACGGATTGTCTCTTATGTCCCCATCATATCTGATATGGTTGCTTTTGAACAAAGACAAGCTTCCTATGAAAGCTTGACACATGACATACACCTTTTGTCTTGCATTAAATGCAAACGCGTATAAATAAGATGAAGATACCTTTTGTCTTGACACATGGCATACACCTTCTGAGAACATGTGCTTCATTACCAAAGCCTCCTTAGACATAAACTGGTTATGGCAAAAAAGACTCTCTCATCTGAACTTTAAGATGATCAATAAACTGTCTCAACAAGAACTTGTCAGGGATCTCCCTAACCATAACTTTGCAAAAGAATCTCTTTGCTCAGCGTGTGAAAAGGGAAAATTGACAAAAGCCTCTTTCAGATCTAAACAAGTTTCCTTAGTGACCTCACCTCTTCAGCTTCTCCATATGGACCTATTTGGACCTATCAATGTCCAATCTCTATCTGGAAAGAAATACACTCTTGTGATAGTTGATGAATATTCCAGATACACATGGGTATTCTTTCTTTGATCCAAAAGTGATACACCTGACGTAATTATTGCATTTATCACATCGCTCCATGAGAAGTGATCATGGTACTAAATTCAAGGATAGTTACTTGATTAATTTCTTTGAAGAAAAAGGAATCACTCACAACTTCTCATCAGTGAGAACTCCTCAGCAAAACGATGTTGCTGAAAGAAGAAATCGAACAATCATTGAAGCAGCTCGCTCAATGCTCAGCGAATCGCATCTACCTACTAAATTCTGGGCTGAAGCAGTCAATACAGCGTGCTTTACTCAGAATCGATCCCTTATAGTGAAGTGATTCAAGAAGACCTCTTATGAACTATTTCATGGAAGAAAACCTTCTCTGAAATATCTACACATTTTTGGATGTAGATGTTATATTCTGAATGACAGAGATCATTTGGGTAAGTTTGATCCAAAAGCTGATGATGGGATATTTCTTGGATACTCTTCTGTATCTAAGTCTTTTAGAATTTTCAACAAAAGAAGACAACATGTTGAAGAATCCATGCACGTCAACTTTGATGAATATCGCCCAACAAACTCTACTCCTATCCTTGAAGAAGATGAAGAGTTGAATGAATGGATGAAATCTCATTACGGGGAACCTGAAACTTATTTCAGCAACCAACCTAATGCTAAAACCAATGATGATGGGATCCTTGATCTTCCTATGTCAAGCAACGATCCATCATCATCAGGGATCAACATCACTCCTCTCAATCAGGTTCCTCCATCTAATACTTCTTTAGGAAATTCTTCAATGAATAACCAAGCTTCATCTTCTACTGATCAATCCTCTGAATCACCTCCAGAATTGATCTTAAATAATGAAGCACCTGTTGCTGAAACAACCAACGTTATCCCTGAAAGAAAACAAATTGCTGAATCTATTGTTGATCAATCACCTTAACCTCCAGCTTAGCGATGGACTGCATATCATCCAATAAATCAAATCATTGGTGATCCAAATGCAGGTATCAAGACTCGTAGAGGTACAGGTAATATCTGTCTCTATGTAAATTTTATCTCTCTCTGAACCTAAGAAGATAGATCAAGCTATCTCTGATCCTAGCTGGGTCTCTGCCATGCAAGAAGAACTAACTGAGTTTTGTAGAAACAAAGTTTGAAATCTTGTTCCTCGTCCATCTGATAAACCTGTAATAGGAACCAAATGGGTTTTTCGAAATATGTTGGATGAAAATGGCACTGTAATTCGCAATAAGGCTAGACTTGTTGCTCAGGGATACAGACCAGAAGAAAGTATTGATTATGATGAGACCTTCGCTCCTGTTGCTAGATTAGAAGCCATAAGACTTATCTTAGCTTATGCTGCCCGTAAAGACATTAAAGTTTTTCAAATGGATGTTAAAAGTGCTTTTCTAAATGGTAAACTGAGCGAGGAAGTTTATGTTGAACAACCTCCTGGGTTCTCTGATCCAAACCATCCTGGTTATCTTTTTAAACTTCAAAAAGCTCTTTACGTGTTAAAACAAGCTCCCAGAGCTTGGTATGATACTCTTCCTAAATACCTTCTTAAAGAAAAATTTGTTCGTGGAAAAATTGACCAAACTCTATTTTTAAGAAAATATAAAGGTCATACGATTCTTGCTAAAATATATGTTGATGACATTATTTTTGGCTCCACAAGACAGACTCAAACTATACACTCGTTTTGCAAAAAGAATGAAGAAAGAATACAAAATGAGTATGATGGGTGAACTAACATCTTTTCTAGGTTTGCAGATTAAGCAATCTGACAAAGGAATTTTCATTTGTCAAAGTAAATATGTTAAAGACATGTTGAACAAGTTTGATATGAATCAATGCTCAGCAATGAAGACCCCTATGGCACCTCCTCTGACTTTGAATAAGAACCCAAATGGGAAAGTTGTCAATATCACTGGCTATCGTGGGATGATCGGATCTCTGCTGTATCTTACAGCGAGTATACCTGATATCATGTATTCTACCTGTCTCTGTGCTCGATATCAAGCTGAACCAAAGGAACCTCACCTTATCGCTGTAAAGTGAATCTTCATATATCTGAAGGGAACTCCTAATCTGGGTCTTTGGTATCCCAAAGGCTCAGTGTTTGATCTAATTGGTTACTCTGATAGTGATTTTGCAGGATGCAAGATTGATAGGAAGAGCACCACTGGTGGATGTCAGCTATTAGGTGGTAAGTTAATAAGCTGGACTAGTAAAAAAACAAAACTCTGTGTCCACATCTACCGCTGAAGCTGAATACGTAGCCACTGGTAGCTGTTGTGCTCAAATCCTATGATGAGAAATCAACTAAGAGATTACGATCTCAAACTTTCCAAAATTCCTACCTATTGTGATAGCACTAGTGCTTTTGCAATTGCATATAACCATGTTCTTCACTCCAAAACCAAGCACATTGAGATTCGATATCACTTTATCAAAGATCATGTGATGAATGGAGAAGTGGAACTTCATTTTGTACCAACTGAATATCAGCTCGCTGATCTTTTCACCAAGCCTCTTGATGAAACTAGATTCAATGTACTCATCAGCGAACTTGGTATGTTAAACGCTGAATAACTCTCCATTCTCTTAACTCTGATTCAGCGATACTTGATTTATCTCACTCAGGTATGAATTTCTAAATCTTTACATTCTCTGAATTTTTTTTCAGTGAATGTCTTCAAACTAAAAACCCATCACTGACAATTCTTTATTGTCTATTAATGAAGAATTTAAGGATAATGATTAACATTTTTAAATGATAATCATTTTCAAAATTTTCAAATAAGAAAATGACATGTCAAACCTTTATCTGACACATGACGGACCACGACGTTTCCTTTCCCACTCTTTTCTAGGAACGTGCGCTAGGTCATCATTACTTTTCAAAAAGCTAAAACCGTCGTTTAGCTATCCTTTTCTCTCTCTTCTTGCTATTTAAGCAATTCTTTCCTTCATTTAATTCTTTACGCGCTCATATCTCTCTAGAAAGCAAGAATCTCCTTCGAATTTTCAAGTTTTCTTCAAGAACACCAAGAACACGCACTTGTGCGTTTTTCTATGTTTTTTACTTTTAAGGTTTGATATAACCCATTATTCTTTATTTAAAACAACAATGTCGTTTATCACATCTCTACATTCATAACTTCTAGCTTTTAATCAAATCTTGTTTTAAATCTAAAATAAATGTGATAAAACCCTAATTCTTTCTCAAAACCCTTTCTGGCTTCGTCTTAGAACAGAAGACCATTTTTGGTATTCTTAACCAAGTTTTTCTAAAACCCTTTTTTAAAAAATTGTGTTAATAACAAGTATTTTGATCTTTGTTCATCAAAACAGTTGTTTTGCTTCTAAAAGTTTTGGTAATCTTTGTACCAAAGACGTATTCTGGTTTATTCCTTCTATATTAAACCATGATCTTCCTTTTTGGTGTTCCAATCTTTGAAATAGAAATGGCCTCTTCAAGAAAATCTACTCAAGCTGACGAGCGTGCCCTGATTGTCCTTGAAAAAGCTCGTGCCTGCCTCTTCGAATTAGAACAAGCAACCTTCAAGGCATGCAACTACTTGGCTTTGGTGGACATCCCTACTGACAAACCTCACTTCAATAATGGTGCAACTTTCATCAAGACTTGTCCACTGATGTATGGTTTTGTGCACAACCCCATTGGCATAAATGTTCATCTTCAAGCTCTCTAGTACACCACTCACTGTACAACACTAACTACGGACAAGGGAAACAAGCTCCCTGCAATCGCCTTCACAATCCCCACTCTGGGCCCCTTCGCCTTCACCTCGGGGTTTCTCAGAAATGCTCTTCACCTCCCTTCAAGAGGTAAGAATCAACGATGGGCCTCTGAGCCCACCAAGGAGCAGATAGAGGAGTTTTTAGACTCTATTGGCTATGTCTGGGAGAACTCTGAAGCAAAATATGTGGGATCAAAGATGGAAAAGCAGCGCCTTCCAGTTCACCGGGAATACATTTTTACCCAAGTGATTCAGTGCTTGGGTTCCAAGACTAGCTCTCATTATCAAGCCAACAAGCACTTCCAAGATCTTGGCTTCGCTCTCTGCACAAACTACAAGCTGAACTATGCAGACTACATATTCAGCGACATGTACAATAGGGTGAAAGCTGGGAAAAGGAACCAATTCATTCCATACCCTAGATTCTTTGCTACCATCATGGAGTTTGCCTTCAAGGATGAATATCCAAAGGTCGCCAACCAAAGCTTCTCCATGGTCGGCAAGAAGTCTCTAGACATTGATGTCCATCCAGATGATGCTCCCTACACTCCATACATGCTGCAACTCATTGGAGCCGCAGCACCTGTGTCCGTCTCACTGAACAGCCTATCAGTGAGTATCCCAGACACCTCTACTCCCTCTAAAAGAAAGGAACCGACTGATGGTCACAAAAAGATCGCTCACAAACCGGCGTTAAAGAAACCAAAGAAGGGAGTCTCTCAAAAGACTTCCCTCTCTGATTCAGGCGTAATACCAACGTCCTCTTTAGCCACAGCCACGACAACGGTCTGCATCCGTTGCCGTTTCTTCAGCACTACCACCATTTTCAGCGACTCCGGTCTCTGAAAGTGTTATAGCCAGCTCCACTGAAGCTGGATCAGGTACTACTTTCACAGCCCTCTCTTCTTTCTCAACCATCTCTGCTTTGGTCCTCACACAAACATATGATTCAGATATAGTTGTCCCTATCTCTGATGATGTTGAATCGCACGCTGTCCAAACTTTAGTATTGTTTCGACAATCTGAACTTTGGAAAGCCAGTATGACAGGACCTCAGCATGTCTCTCACAGGCATTCTAAGACACAGGCTAGTGATCCACATGACACTGCCGTCGTACATGTTGTCCCTGAGAGTAATCCTCATGATACTCTCAAGGTAACTAACATGTCTTGTCACCCTTCATCTAACCCAGAGCTCTTTTTGGCTGCTCTGTCTATGTTGTCATCAGGTATCACACCTCCTCTTTCTACCTCAGCGACCAGCACTACTACCACCAGAGCTAATGTTGCTCCTTCCAGCGGTATCAAAGGAAAATCTCCGCACCAAAGACTGCTGCAGACCTGCGCCGGATCAAGCAGGAGAAGTTTTCCTCCAACCTTCCTCCGTTCTCTGTTGAGGTTCCAAAGGTTGTTCTTCCCAGCCCCACATTCTCTGCTATTGACTTCTTGGTCAATGAATGTGCTATCACAAGGGCCAGGGTGGACAATCTTCAGACGTCTACCGAGTACATCTTTCAGACAGTCGCTGGTGTTCCAGGCATGAAGGCCACAATGAATAACATTTACACTGACATTCAGTCAGTAAAGGCGGACAATCTGGCTAATGAGCAAGCAATTGCCAACTTGGAAAAACAGGTGCAAGCACAAAACCTTGTGCTTGAATCTATTCAAAAGACTCAGTCCGATATGATGCAGATGCTGATTAAGCTCTCCGAGGCTGGCTCATCCTTCACTGCTGCTGATCGGACCTCGCTGAATCAGGTCATCCAGACCCAGACCACGCACACCGACTCGCTGAAGGACATTGGGTCCAATGTGCGAACGATGATGGTGCATGTTCTCCCCGCTGACAACATCGAGGGGGAGATATGCGCCAAAGAAATCGCTGACGAGATAATCGGACAGGTCAATGAAACAATTCCTGGCTCTCCGATATCTCCCTACATACAGCGGGATCCTCCTTCCACCGTCGCTGAAAAAGAAATTGACGAAGAAGATGATGAGGAGGAAGAAGACGATGATGAAGATAACGATGAAATCCCTCATTATGGGGGAAATGATGAAGATGATGATGATGATGATGATGATGATGATGATGATGATGACATCCCTCCTGGTGCCCTTGAGCACTTTAAAAATAGTAGACGAGGCAACTTCATGCCTGAAGTAATCTTCAGGGAGCCTTTGGGGGACGGACCACCTCCTTCTCAGGATCCGTCCAACTCATCAGGCAAAGGAAAGGAAGTGGTAGATCTTGATGCCAGCATCCCACTATCTGAGGGGGAGACTGCTGTAGAGGTAACTCTTCCCCTTATCCCTTACACTACTCCCATTTCTGAACCCCCAACCTATCCATCTTTCTCTCCTTCAAATTTTGGTTCTGACCAACCTCTCTCTCCATCTCCCATTCTCAGTGAGTCTAGTCCCCCAAAGGACTCCACTTTTTGGAAGGAACCTTCATTAGAGGAGCAGTTTGTGTACATATCTGATTCTGACTCTGAAGATGAAGAATGCCTTATTCCCAGACGCCGCGCACAAAGACCTCTAATAAGCGAGCCTGGAGAAGAAGAAAGGCGAATAAATTTCCTAAAGGAACTTGAAGCCAAAAGAATAAGGATGCCCACTGATGAACCAGATAACCCTGTGCCTATCAGCATGGTAGATGATTTCGACTTCTTATCTAAAGAGGAGAGAGCACAAACACTAGAAGCTTAGAGAATCAGGGACGAAAAGATGAAGCAAACAGAGAATGATCTTGAGCTTGCAAGAAAGATACTCAAGGAGGATGCTACAAGAGATGAAGTGACTAAAAAGTTGAATGAGAAAAGTAATAGAGTCGCTGAAGCTCTGGCACAAAGAGAACTGAATGAAGAAAATTTAAACGTGAATCCGATCTTCGCTCAAAAAAAGATCCTAAATGCACTAACTAATGAAGAGACAAGCCACAGAGAAAAAGAACTATGTTGGTGCACTAAACGATTCAATTTTCGATGGTCTGATTCAAAAATCATTCGTGCAACTATCGAAGAACGTCCTTCCAAGAGAAGTGGTCTGAAGGTATATGTACGAATGTACAGGCATGCGAATTTTGAAAAAGAAGAAGTCAAGTTCTTGAAATTCTATGGGTACTCTGAATGGCTAGAAATTAGAGATGCCATTCAGGGTTCCAAATCAAAATTTAAAGATATGGTGGAAAGAGCATTGGATCAGCTACTTCAGAGGATGTCACAGCATGCGCAAGTTCCACCTCTCCCTGAGCCTACAAGAAGAAGAAGATCAAATGTTGAAGGAGGTTCATCTTCTAAAAGCGAACATGAAACCAAATTCAGCTATGAAAGCATTATTGGCCATCTTGAAATCCCTAACATCTCAATGTTGAACTCCTCTCTCCCTCAAGATCGAAGATATGAAGAAAATGAAATCATCACCTTCCCTGAACCTGGTATGGTTTTCTTGGATAATGATGGATTCTTAGGACTCTTCAAGAACCAAGAAGTCAACAAGGCTCCATCAGCTTTCATAAAGATCATGCATCATTATTGCTGGTTAGATGATCCTCTGATGAATCGACAAAAGAAGAACTATGAAAATGAACTACGAAGAAGACATGAAAGACTCTCTGATTGATCTATAGTTTTCTTTTCCTTTGTAGTACTCTTCAGCTTATTGTACTTTTATCTTGCAAATTTGTAATTTCATTTTCTATGTAATTTCTTCAGATTATTCTTAATGAAATTTCAAATGAAGCACTCTACTCCAATTGTGTACTGAAAAGATCCCTGAAAACAGTAAATGAGACAATGAATATAAGAGTTCTAATTTCTTTACAAACCTCTTTACTTACTGATATTTCTCTCTGAAATTTAAATCAGTGAATGTATTTAAAGCCTCTACTTTAAAAACTTTGTGTTTTCATATCCTTATAAATGAAACTCAATGGCTATAATAGATTAGCTGAAAATGATCTCACAGATAAGTACTTAGAAATTTTTACTTCAATATTTCTTAAGTCCCTACTAACTCTTTCAAGTAATTTTCCCATGTTACTTAATCATAATCAAATAGGGGAAATTGTTAATCATAACTCCTCTCAGTGATTTGAATATGATTCCTCTACATACTTAGTGAATTTCCATTGGTAAACTTATGTTTAAATTCAGCGATAGCATACGCTGATCGTTATCAGCGATCGCTGAAAATCAGAAACCTCAAGTCTACCTCTGAAGATCTGAAGATCAACCAACACATGAAAAGAACATTCAGCGAAAGTCGAAGACCAAGCTGAAGAAAGAGATAATCAGCTAGTGATCTGAAGCGGTTCAGTGATAGCAAGGATTATCTAAACCAAAGTGTGAAGTCTTGTCAAGCCTCAACGATACTTTGAAAGTTCATCCTTGAAGTTTCAAGTTCAGCGATCAAAAGAAGCTTCTCAAACAAGATTAAACGTTGATCTTATCCTCGATGCACAAAAGTCAGAGAAGGACGTACATATTGTCTCTTATGCCCCCATCATATCTGATATGGTACTGTTCACACGCGGCTAAAATAATGGTTGCTTTTGAACAAAGGACAAGCTTCCTATGAAAGCTTGACACATGGCATACACCTTTTGTCTTGCATTAAATGCAAACCGGTATAAATAAAATGAAGATATCTTCTTCATCTTCATGCATGCTACTTTCTATTTCTATAACCTCTGTCTCTTTTCTTTCTTACTTTCTTGTGCATCAAACTGTGTGATTTCTTAAATTACAATAGAATAGGTTTATTACTTGTTCTAATTCCGCTTGAAACTGTAAATTTGTTTATTCAATATAAACTAATTTAAAAACTAAAAATCTGTGTGTTTGTATTCAACACCCCCCCCCTTCTACAAACTGTTTCTATATCTTTTACTTATGAGTAGTAGCTAAACCCCCTCTTGGGTGTGGGTGTAAGTTGAACTCGAGAGTTCAAAATGTAACACTTGGGTGTTACTACTTTTTGCTAACTCTTCGGTTTGGTCATTCGAGTTGAAGCTTCATCTCAACGCGGACAATCTGATCACTTTAAGTGTTAATATTAGATCTTAGACCTCGAGAGGGGCTGACCGAAATACGGCTTGAATGATGTAAGGAGGTTTGAGAAAATCTTCAATAATCGCATAGAGTTATGTGTTTTTGCATGATCATACTAAGGTTCAGATGTCGGTCGAGTGGGTGTGTCATAGAGATATGTGCATCCCTCCACATCCGGCGGAGGATCTTTGAGATCTACCTATATACGATTGGCAAACCGAAGGTTAGCATTTGTGGCGACTTTATAATAAAATTGTTTTCTCAACCTATATGACGTAGCTTCGAGAGGAGGAAATTATATGAGATTACATTGTGACTGACTTTATTAACCATTTAAGATATTAAAATACTCTCGGGGAAAACTTATACTCATACCCGCTTTTTATTAATTGTTATTTTTTTAGACTTTAATATTCCACCAACATCAAACCATTTTTATAAACTCTAAACTTTGCCCCGGAATTTCGTAAAAAAATCTCCGATTCTTAGTAGTTAATTCCTATGGAAAACGATCTTTGGACTTACCATTGTATTACTTGTAAAGCGAACGCAATAGTTGATGTGCACTTGCATCGCTATTGTACCACGGTTCACGTGTGTTTATTTTGCTATCAGTAATCATAATAGATAATAGATGACAATAATCACAATAATAGTGGATAATAACAATAATTTTAGATTAAGATAAGATAAAACATTTAAATTAAATTACTCTAACGAATCCTAACATAGATTATTCAATATCGTCTTAAATAACTAAATAAATAACAAAGCATTTTAAGGATTGTACATTTATATGATCCTAAATCATAAATATAGTTAATAAAAATAATAATTAATGAACTCAATATTAAATAAAAACAATTTTTTTAACGACAAGTTAGTAGTTAAATATTCGAACCCACAATTACATCCAATTGAACAGTATGCAGGACTCGAACTTTCGTCTTAGAAGATAAACCCCACTTCTTTAGCGCCTCGAAAGGAAAACCTCCACGAAGAGGTTCGAACCCAAATAAAAACAATTTAATCAATGCATATCATAACCAACAACAATAGTGAATAAATATTGTCTAGTTGTGATTTTAAAAACTAGAATTATCCTTAATTAAGTGATCAATAAATAATTATAATAATGTAATCCCCTTTTCTCAAATACCATTTTATTATAAACAAAACATGTGATTTTTCATTTTGTTTTATTAATTATACGGTGATGCCGTGATGGTAATATTTATAGGAACAAAAGTGCATAATAATAATAATAATAATAATAATAATAATAATAATAATAAAAGGCAACATCAACCAATAGAAAACGAGTTATATTTTTGCTATGTGATATGATTTTTGCATCCTTAAGAGTAAAATCATTCATGAAACAGTGGATAACACCATTAAGAATAGAGAGAAAAAACAATTGACAACAAATGATCAATCACACAATATTCAAATAGCTTAAAGTATAAAGATACTTATTTGAATTATAGTAACGAGAGGCAAGTCATTCAACAACTACATAGTTACTTACTGACAGTGACAATAACAGTGAAATATAAGCATAAAAGTGTACCTTATATCAACACTGATATCATAAAAACCATAACTTCACATCTTGACCAAATTATTATTTAACGGAGCAACGTGTTAATAACGTGTTAAAGAAAAACTAAATAAAACAACAAGAAATAGAACAAACTGATCGGTAATTCTCATTAATCATAAAATCATTTAAATAAGGATGAAATACAAATATATAGCCACAAGAGACAATAGTTTTAATTTATCTCTGATATGTTTGTCTCTATCTATATCGTAATATCCGATACCAGATTTTTAAAGTTATTTTTATATTTTTTTTCACTATTTTCGTCAAAAAAAAAAAAATAACCCATATGCTCTTAGGATGCCGAACTTGTGGTTTGAACCTGACGGTTCGTAATTCTTACTACAAACATTTAAAAAGATAGCGTAGATCAGTTGGCCTTTGGAAGTCAACAAGTCTACGCGCATACCAGGCTCCATTGTTGTCTTTCTTTAAAAGCCAAACAAATGGGGGTCAGCATGTAATTGATGAACCCAATTCAAGCTTGAAGAAGGAGGAGAAAAAGAAGAAAGATCAAATCGAAAACACACACCAAAAATGAATTTTGAATTGGTGAAGGATTACTTGGAGAAAAGCAGCTCTAAGGCATCATCAGATGATATTGATTCCATGCCTTTCAAGTTCTTCGAACCCATGATTATGTCCGGTGTTAAAGTAGATCTCATCGAACGTGGCCGTGTCCTCTGCTCCATGATCGTTCCTTCTCGTTTACTGGTTAGTTGCTATTCTTCACTTGATCAATTTTAATATAACGATATTACCCTAATAAATTACTTTTAGGGGAAATCAAACGCCTGTAATTCATGTACAATTAGTTGCTTACTCATGTTTGTTTACGTGCGAATTCGAGAATTCAGTAACCGATTGCTGTTTATTATTGTCGAAATTATGGAATTGAAGAACGTAGGTAATTCGTTGCACGGTGGAGCGACTGCAGCGCTGGTTGATGTGGTGGGTTCATCTGTAATTTTGACTTTTGACCATGCGACCACCACCGGTGTTTCAGTGGAGATTAACGTTTCCTACTTGGATGCTGCTTATGTTGGTGTATGTATCTATATCTCTTCTTCATGAATTCATTACTATGATTCTGATTTCACTTTGAATACCATCTTCTATGATTGTTGATTGCTATCCTTTGGGTTTTTGGTTTTTATAATAAAATCATTAACATGTTTTTGAGAAAAGGATAAAATTTTACGTTTATGAAAGGTGTAACCTTGTCGTTTTAGAAGTGCCACCATATGATATTCAGAAGTTCAAGAAACTGCAAACCGTACCTAGTAACCAACCAAAAACAAAAAAGAACTCTTGAAATCAACCCAAAAAACCGGGAAACACCCTTAAAATCAACCAAGAAAAAAGAAAAAGTCCCTCAAAATCAAGCAAAAAAAACTTTAAAAATCCCTCGAAACGGTGGAATTAGGCTGAACACATCGAGGATATTGAAAGTTAGTAAAAACGTGAAGACACGTCGATAAAAACCGTGCTTTTTGTAATTATTTTTTTGCCTATAGTGCCACCGTATAAAAAAAATTCCTGGGTCCGTCCCCGGAGGATCCCAAAGGCCCAAGCCTTGTTGCCTGTTGCATGGACGGACCTAGAGTAGAGCACATGGTGGCACGCGCCACCCTTTTGTAGTGTGAAAAATTACAAGGTTGTGAAAAGTGCCACCGTATAAATTTGTTGCGTGCCACTGTATATATTTTGAAACTACAACGAGGACACAAATTTTCTCTTGGTAGAGTTGGTTTACAAGGCTATTCTTCCACCGCCAGACATGTGTTCGAATCTTGTTAATGTCATTTTCTTAGTTTTTAGCTTTTAATTTCAGATTTATTATGTTTCTGAAGAGAAATTTCAATAGAAGACTTGGACTTGAACACAGGACCTCACGTATGAAAAAAAGAAATTGTAATAGAAGACTTGAACACAGGACCTCACTTATGAAAAGCAATGAACTTACCAACACACCAATAACGATTTTATGAAAACTATCCCTATATTTGTTTCTTATAGTCAAATAGTGCCATCGTTTGAAAAACTTTCTGGGTCCGTCCCTAGCCCGTTGTGCCAGTTGAGCTAACAACCTTTGTCATTTTCCGAGGATGCATAAGCTCTTGTTGATAGGAAATAGTTTGTAGGTGAAAATCCTATGCGAAGGAAGTAAATCCCAAGAATCTTGAATCTTGGTTGAATTAGATCAAGGAAGCTCATTCAATATATATATATATATATATATATGTGTGTGTGTGTATATATATAGAGAGAGAGAGCTATGTACAACCATAGAGATTACAATCATGATAAATATATATCTTCTCGTATTATATTGATTTAGCGAGGTACTTTTGTCTTTGAAGATATATACGCTTTCACTTTCGAAAGGATATCTCTTATCACGTTTTCTCAAAAACATAGTATACAATCCTTGTAAGCACACATTTTTCATATTTCAACTATAAACAATATCTGTTATCCAAAAATCAAATGTAGATAGTAGATTCTCAGGTGGCCTTAAGTCATAGCCAACATGGTGGCTTGTAGTTTGTCTTCACAAATTCCTATTTATTATTACTGTATATTAATAGCAAACTTTTTTGTATACTTGCTTTTAATCTATTTTAATTGAACACTTGAAGCATGATAAACTAACCTGCAGCATGTAAAAAGATCTTGCATGATTTATAAAAAATCTTGTGACATGTGATTGATGGTTATTTTGTTTATTTATTCGGTTTGCATTTTGTACCATAGCAATTTATTTTAATTAAATCCATACTTTCTTACAGGATGAGATTGAGATAGAAGCGAAGGCATTGCGTGTGGGGAAGGCTGTGGCTGTTGTGAGTGTAGAATTTAGGAATAAAAAGACCGGAAAAATAATTGCACAAGGGCGCCATACTAAATACATGGCCGTATCAAGTAAATTATGAGCTACAGGTATCCTTCTCATATACAAAGATCTTTCACATCTCATTAGATATATATATATATATATATGTTCATACATATATCTACATTTGATTAAATGATGACATTCTTTCTGGTCTTCTACAGTTTCATGGCTTTGGGTGACACAAAAGACTACAATTGTTTCCATCTTTTCAGATTGTTAAGGTCCATTCTGATAATATATATGCATACATATATGTATTTGTTTCCGAACTGTGTTTTTATTAGTTTTTGCTGCCTGGGCTTTGTAAACAATGCTGAATGTCAAGTTGCTATATGAGTTCAAAAGTTTTAACGGGCGTGATGGTCATGGATGTATGAGTACTACTTATATATGGTTGAACTGTATAAAGGACAGTGCTAGCTACTTGTGATCCATAATTGTGGAATTTGAAAGCAATTCTTGTCAACAATTGCTCAACTTGTAATGTTAGTTCTATTGCTACGCCTATATGTGTCACTTGTTGCATTGGAGTTATATATTGCATTTGCTGTGTATAAACTTAACCTATTTTCTAGTAGGGTTGGATTCCGGTGAGAAGGGAAGTTATGGTGAGAAGCGTAAGAAGAGATCTCCACCTTTGGATCAATCCTAATTGAATGTCAACACTAATGAGGTGCACCGAGACGCACCATATTAATTCCCTTCTAAAACGCAATTCATGGGTGGGTATTAGATTAAAAGTGATCAAGGAAGGGTTCAGATCTCTTTTTACGCTTCTCATCTTAACTCTTCTTCTTAAAATGATATAGTTTTATCTTTTTTTTTTCTTCTAAATACATAGGTGTACGCAGTACACACAATCATACATATATGTTTGCATACACATGTACATATTTTTGGATGCACCCAAATGATGTAAACCATATGAGAGTCATTCTACTATCAAGCTTTCTAATTTGAGCTAAAATGATAGCAAGAACCTGCTTCACTTGAGAAGGAAAGATTCAATTTGTGAATGGCTAAGAAATGCTTTTTGACTGAGATCCTTTCCTTGAGTTTAACACAAGGTTCAAAAACACAAGGTTCAAAAAGACGTGAGGCGTGGCGTAGCGGCGAGGTCAAGCCTTAAGCCTTACTCGCCACGGCGAGGAAGCGGCGTTTTTCAAGGCGTGACATAAGGCGGCAAATTTATATGTCATATTACAATTACATATAAAGATATATGTTTTCTACATAATATATAATCAGATAATGATATTAAAAAATGTACATTCATATTAGAATAAGAAAAATCATATAGATTATTATTATAAAAATAGTTTTTTGATTAAATATTTAAAATATAACTTAAATTGATAACTTTACGACTTCATTTTAATCGTGAGACAATAACGTTTATAAATTCGTGAAATTGTGAGTGATGTGATTAGATAAATCTATAAAAGTGTAAAATTTAAAGTTAAAAGTGTAAAAATACAAAAGATAAAAATAAATAAAAAACTAAAAAAAATATTTTTTTTGAAAAAAATTCATGCCATACAAAAAAACGAACGCCACGGCGCGCCATGGCGCGCTTCAAGCCCCCATATCGTGAGCCACGCTTTATGGAAACGTTATGGGCTGTTTCGTAACGGCGGAGACGCGTCTTACGCCATATCGCGCCATGGCGCGCCTTTTTGAACACTGGTTTAACAATGCCTTCTTTATCATGGTAATAACAATGGTTTGCACCTGCTTGCAACAGATATGACCTTTCTGTGCAAGGTCAACCATATCTCATATTCTCATTTTCCATTTTACATATAGACTAGAAATTTCTCAATATGAGAGCTTGATGATTGAAGCTTAGATGAAAAAGGGATTATTAAGACGATAACCTTTTGAGATAATTTTTTTTTTAAAATGCATAACATTCTGACAGGACATATTCTTTTGCTAGTCAGATGTTTTCTTAAATATCGTGTATTTAGAGAAATTTCTGTAAAGTTATTCTTCTAAATAACCGAGGAGGAAAACCTATTTGAACTCTTAGTTACTTGCTTAGATTGTGTATAATAGGTATTTTCAAATGCACACCATTCTGATAGGACATTCTTATGCTAAAAACATGCATTCTTCTGCTACTCGGATGCTTTCTTAAATATATCAGAAGGTCGTGCATTTAAAGAAATTTCTGTAAAGTTATTCTTCTAAATAACCCCCGGGAAAAACTATATAAACTCATTAGTTACTTGCTTAGATTGTGTATAGTGGGTATGTCTAAAACATAGAATCGGCTAGGGACATACCATTAGAACCTGAGTAGGTCAAGTTGATGACACCCTTTTATTTGGTAGTTGTGGGTATTAGGGTCGGTGTGCGTACACATTGACTAATCCTATGAGGACCTGAAGATGAATGTCGGGAAAATCCTAAGTGGCCTTGAAAAAACTCAAATTGACAACCAATAGGGAAGAGCTTCAAGATCTTGTCTTTATTTGCCCGTTGACAATGCCTTTGCTGCCTACCGAAATGGATGTGCTCTTAAAATCCGGTTCATGCTTGAACACAAACTACACGCATCCCTAAAACCCCAGACAAGATAAAATAAATACAAACTTCAATTGGTGGAACCGAATGATCTTAGTATCACAAACTCAGAGCCAATGTTCTATATAATGTTTGTGTATGTGGTCCATCTATTGCAAGGATTTCTAATAGATTTTTAATGATTTTCTAGTTGTCATATAAGATTTCTAATTAAGAAATTGTGTTGGTTGTGAGTATGATTTTTAACGAGAGACTGAATTTTGGTAATTTGTTAATGTCACATCAGTACCTTTGGCTGATGTGACAGTAAACACTATAAGAAATTGTTTTATGTCAAAAATCATGTTTACTGATGTTTTGTGGATTATGCTTGCAAAAAAAATATGTGAATAATTTATTGAATGGAATTTTGGTATAAAAAAGTACAAATAATCTTATCGTTAATTAATATTGATATAATTTATTGAATTATAAATTTAAAATTATATTCATTTTCTTGTAAGTAATAACAGTAATATATTAAAGAATATTAAGAAATTGAAACTATAATTTATATTACAATACAATAAACATGTTAAAGCGTAAACTCTAACTTTGGTCCCGTGGTTTAGTGAAATCTTTGAAAGTGGGACTTTGTAACACCCGTAATTTCGGATTCCTTATTAGATCGGCTTCTTTAACTGAAAACAATTAAGTTGAGTTAGTGTGAGGTTTTTCTTATAGAAACCATAGTTTGGGAAAGCCTCGGGGGTCAACAGTGGAGTAAAGGGATGCTAGTTGATGGACCAGTGAAGAAAGTGGGTTCTAGGCGGCTTCAACCCACCTGAAACCCACTCGAGATTCTTTTTGGTTGGCCAAACAAAGGAGAAAGTGGGTTCTGGGCGACTCTAAACCCACTTGAAACCCACCCGAAGCCCTGTTTGATTTCCTGGTGTGGTCGGGTGACTTTTAGGGCGACTTTAATCCTCCTGAAACCCGACTAAGCGGCTGTTTGGTCCTAATGCTTCATAAAAACAGGATTTTCACCTCATTTCTCATACTTCTCATTTCAAACTCGTCTTCTCTCTAAATTTTCTCTCCAAACTCGATTTTGAGAGCATAACTTCCTCTTCCCCGACCCTTCTAAGGTGTTAGTTCATCAAGGCTCAAGATCAAAGCTACCACTTCATTTTTCTCCAACCTCTCTTCCTCCATTGTTGTCTATTTTGGGGTTTTCTCTCCAAATCAAGATTGTAAGTTATTCTAACTCTTCTAAACCTTATTTCTTTTCAAAACCTTATGTTCATCTCTTTAGAACTTATATTTGAGTTCAAGCTACTTTGTGAAAACTATGTACATACCAAAAACGTCCATTTTGAAGTATTAACATGTTTACTTGCTAGTTATCAAATGTGTTGAGTATTTGATGAAATTTACATACATGGTGTTCTTGAGTTATTACATCTTGAAAATGTTTATATTTTGGTGTTTGGACATTTTGGAAAATAAATCATAAGTGTGAGTTCTTTTGATGAAATATACTTTAAATGAAGATTGTTTGGTGTTAAATGCATTTTAGAGTCTTTGGTTGGAAAATGCATATTATTGAGTTATGAGATATTTGGAAATATAAACAGTATAGTTCGTTTGGAAAATGGTTCGTCCCAAATCAGTGATGGGTTTTTGAGTTAAGCATATCTTTGGGAATATCTACTTGCATAAACGTCGGTTATATACCTTTTATTGCTTTTGATGACTTTTATAAAATAGTCAGTTGGGTTGTTGAGCTTTTGCTCGGTTTTGACTCAAATAAGTCTTGAGTATACTTGTCCAGCTTAAATCATTGTATATCGGGATTTTAAAAGTTATATGCATTTAAGGCATACTTATTATGAAAATTACATGTTTTGGGTGCGTTGGTCATTCAATTAGAGTCGTGTAATTTTATGGTTAGAATGTAATGGATCCATAGACATATAAGTCGGTCTTAAAATCGGGATTGTCGTCCCCTTTCGTTAAACGTATAGGATTATTGAGGGCCGTACACTTTTGTATTATTGGTAGTTGCCAATAGCCATTGATCCTTACGTGAATGCTAGCTAGGATCATCGAGGGCCATACACTGTTGTATTATTGGTCGTTGCCAATAGCCATTGATCCTTACGTGAGTGGTAACTAGGATCATCGAGGGTTGTACATTTATGTATTATTAGTCGCTGCCAATAGCCATTGATCCTTAGCACGATCTCTTGACTAGAATCATCGAGGACCGTACATTTATGTATTATTGGTCGCTGCCAATAGCCATTGATTCCTAGTATAAGCTCTTAACATTGAAAAGTGACTCACTTATATGTTCTGTCACTATAAATGGTTAACTGGGTCTCCCCCGTTATCTTCGGATATCTTCACCCTTTCAAGAGTAAGCGTGAGTTAATGGTTTGTAAAATTTGGTTAAAGCTATGTTTATAGTTTTATCTATGGTCGTGTGAGTACTGGATTTGGTATCACGTTAAACCCGTATTTCTAGTTAACTCTTTCATTACTAACTTTTATTATGGAAATGATGAATTTTGGGAAAGACGTCACTTTTATAATGGAGTCTTTTATTTGAGAAATTATTATCCAACCAAGAAATCTATCGATTTCTATCATTTATAAATTCGTTATAAACTCTTGAGCTCACTAGGTGTTAAGCCTAACCTTTTTCATTGTCGGCATGTGCATCAGGTTCTTGTCGGGGTTGGTACTAGCGACACGTGTAGACTTGAGTGCTAGGGAGTAACACATTAAAGATCTAGCTTTTGGTGACGTTTTCCGCATTCAGAGATAGCGACTCTTTTGGGTTTAGTAACACCCGATCTTAATTATGTCTCAGTATAAGACTTGACCTATCTTTTGTAGATGTTTATTTAGAATTGTTATTTGAGGAACTTCACGTGTTGAATTATAGGAAGAGATTTATTCTTCGATTGATGTAATATTGAAAATTTTAAATTAGTCGCTCTTTCCAAATTTGAGGTGTTACTGACTTAGACTTTAATAACTTTAGAAATCATCCCCGTAGTTCTCATTTTGCTCTGAAAATGGTCCCTTGTCACTAACTTTGTTTATTTTCTCTGTTAGTTACACGAGTATCTTTGTCTTTTTACCATTTTCTTTTTCTTTTAAAGAAGTATATATATATATATATATAGGGGAGAGATCATATGAGAACCACCCCTCCTTAAAGGAACAAAGAAACAATTTGTGGACCGCATATGATGTGGGTCCCACATAATATTAAATCACAAATGATTTAATATTATGTGGGACCCACATCATATGTGATCCACCATTGTCCCTTTGTTCCTTTAAAAATGCAAAGTTCTCATTTGAACCTTCCTCTATATATATATGTGTGTGTGTGTGTATGTGTGTGTGTGTGTGTATGTATATATGTATGTATGTATGTATGTATGTATGTATGTATGTATAGATGCGGGTTCATGCGAGGATGGTAACAATTTACGAGAATGCAAGGACAATCCTCAGCCAATCATTTTGTACATGATATTTTTCATGTACAAAATCATATGTGATTTTGTACTAGTATCAAAAATGACACGTGCGACTTTTGCTGTGCGAAAAGTCTCGGCTAATCATATATGATTTTGTATGTGAATCATACGTGATTTTGTACATGAAAACTTTCATGTACAAAATGATTGCTTTGTATCAATGCACAACCTAAACCCATTTTTGATGCATCACTATCTACCACGAAATCCTCGGATCCTTCTGGCAAAGAAAGAATTGGAGTTTCACATAATTTTCTTTTGGAGAGTCCGAAAGGATTGATCTTGTTTCTCGGTCCAAATAAACTTCACATTTTTCTTTGTCAAAGCCGTCAAAGAAGAAGCAACCTTAGAGAAATCTTGAATAAATCTCCTATAATAACCTACTAATCCCAAAAAGCTTCGAATCTCTGACGGACTCTTTGGCGGTTCCAAATTTATCATTGCTAATACTGTACGGCTCTGATACCATCTGTAACATCCCAGGCCACCCGTACCATATATTGTCCGCTTTGTCCACACACTTGGATTCACGGTTTTAAAACGCATCTGATAGAGGAGGTTTCCAAATCCCTTATAAGGCAACTTTTTGTTATCTTCCCCAACCGATGTGGGATGTTACAATCCACCCCCCTTGGGAGTCCAGCGTCCTCGCTGGCACATTAGTCTGGTTCCCGGTTCTGATACCAACTTGTTCCACCCTAAAAATTAGAGCAAAAATAAACTGAAAATAAAATGCGGAATATATAAAATCACCCAATAAATGGGGATGGAGTATAGGAGTTCACATCTGTAAATAGGATACTAAATGACAACCTAATAATCTATACGAGTCAGGAACGTAGATTACATTCTGGTGTCACTAATATTCTCAAAATAATGTTTCTATCTTCTCCAATATTTACATACCACGGTGTAATACCAAAAAGAGTGCCTTTACCGGCACGTCACTATGCTCCTCACTAAGAAGCCCCGTTATCCCGAACACCTGCTAAACATGGCATTTAAGAACAAGTGTTGGGTTTACGCCTAGTGAGCATAAACAGTTAAATGGATAAATCCGTAAAACATTTATTAAAAAGAGTGAAAGACTTTATCTCAATTAACTCGACTTGAAAGCTTACTCTTGGTGAGCAAGGTTCTTTTAAAAGAAATCGGGGGAGACCCGAAAATACCATTCTTAGTGACGGATATAAAATAAGTCACTATTCATGTTAAGAGTTTTCCCTAGGAATCAAAGGCTATTGGTAACGACCAATAATACAATTAATGTATGGCTCTCGATGATTCCAGTCTTAGAGCTCGTGGTAAAGACCAAAGGCTATTGGTGACAAACAATAATACAATACTGTACGGCTCTCGATGATCTTAGTTAGCACCCACGTAAGGATCAAAGGCTGTTGATGTCAACCAATAATACAATTTATGTACGACACTCGATGATCCTATACGTTGACCGAAAGGGGACAACAATCTCGATTAAAGACCGACTTATATGCCTATGGATCTATTACATTCTAGTCTATAAATCAACTACATCAAACAAGACATAGTGATAGTTTTTCATTTACCAAAAAATCTTTATATAAATGTTTCCCTTTGAATTAGGAACTTTAACGAAAATTAGGTCAAATAGTTTTAGTTCCATAATCAAAGATTTTCTCATCTAGAGACATTTTCATGTAAGATAAAACCATTTAAATTACTCATTTCATAACCAAGATCAAAATCCCCAAAATCCTCATTTTGACCTAAAAATCTCCAAACTTAATCAAATGCTTAAATAACGAAATCGTAGACTTTAAATGAAGTAAAACAACATTTAATGCAAGTATTAAGTTAGAAAAAGATTAGAAATGAACTCACGAGGCTAAGGTTAGGTAAACCCTAGAAAATCTCCAAAAGATGAAGATGAAAAGATTCGGTGAAGAAACACGAAGAACACAACTAGACGAAGCTTGGATCTTGAATCTTCAACCCTTGAAGAGCAATAAATAACTTGGTAGGAGTAGACTAGAGAAATAAATGCTCAAGACTCGTTCTTGAGGAAAATGTGGAGAGAAAAAACGTGTAGGTGAAATGTGTTGGTGAAAATGAGATGAAAACCCACTTAAATGCATCACCCAACATCAACCAGAGCCTGAAGCCAGTTGTGGACGCTAGTTGTAACTGGCGCCGTAACCCACGCGGAGAAAAAGTGCCTGACGCTAGTTGTGAAGTTAGTTACATTTTCGTAACTGGCGTTGGTGACCCACGCGACTCCAAGCTTGACCAAACAGACCCCAGCGCTAGTTGTGAAGTTAGTTACGTTTTCGTAACTGGCGTTGTAACTCACGCCAAGCACAAATCAAGTAAAAAGAGCTTAGGGCTAGTTGTAAAATTAGTTACGATTTGCTAACTGGCTTTGTAACTCACGCTAAGCATAATTGAGTGCAAAAGTGCCTAGGCTAGTTATCAAGCTGGTTTCAACTCTTAAACTCACCTTGTAACCAGCTTCCATCCTAACCCACGTGAAAACTAGCCTTAGACGATGTTTTGCCCATATTTGCTTCGTCTTAGCTCCAAATTGACTCCAAAAAAATCGTTGGAGTTCTTCTTTAATTCTCCAACCAAATATGATATAAACACTTGAAAATCGGCCTGAAATACCAGATTTCTTGTATCAGTCTTTTCCAATGTTTAATAACCTTAACTAAAATTTCCGGGTGTTTTCATATAATTTTTTTTCTTCGCGAAATTATTTTTTTCAAATGAAAATGAAACTGTTTCATGAAATTCTCATTTTGATGAAACGTGTTTCACATATTTTTGATTAATCAACCTCCATGTATTATTGATGATTTTTTTTCCATATATTATTGACTAATCAAGCCTCATAATTAAGAAAAAGTGAAAAAAATGATTGGTTGAATGCGGTTACTATAGTTTGTACGAATTGACGTGGTTTGTAACGGAAATCTATATACACACGCGCACACACACATACATATATATATATGTATACATATATATAGCCAAAGGTTATTTTGAGAAGTGGTAAATATTTGAGAAATAAATAAGTGATCCTAGCTAAGATCAGATTTTACTGGTCAATAATTATGGCTTTGAATGATCAAAAATTACGGCTATGGGAAAAATATAGGAGACACTTTCGTAATTTTTACAAATAGGTGGCAAATATGTTCATATATGAACCTATGTGACACCATCCACATAATTGCAATTCATTTACACTTTCAATTGTGCCACTCAGCTTTTGCAATTACTATATATACACTTGCAATTCACCTACACTTTCAAAAATGGTCCCCACTAAAACATTCTAATTAATTAATAATTATTTATGTAATAAAAAAGCTTGTTGAGGTCTAGGTAGCATTGCAACAACAATTGCAAATTTTGCAAGTGTCAGGAAAGACTTTGCTTAGGTGGCCATTTACAATTCCTTTTGAAGGGCTTTGCAAGCTCTATGTGGATGCTTTGATTCACATATGAACTATATGTTCGTATATGAACTCGTGTAATTAAAATATGAACTATTTTAACCAATTCAAATATGAGTTAATTAACAGATTCATATATGAACTAATAAACTAATTTATGTATGAACTCATTTGATTCACATTTGAATGTGTCAGTTCATATATGAACCCATTTGACGTTTATTTGTAAAAGTTACGAAACTACATCTCTATCTTTTGTGTTGCAAGGAATTATCTGGTGTTTCATGGTCAAAGTTGCAAAAGTTGACCAGATAAAGGGTTGAGATCACTTTTTTACTTCTCAAATATTTACCACTTTTCATTTGAACCTTTCCCCATATATATATATATATATATATATATATATATATATATATATATATATATATATATATATATATATAGAGGCGGGTTCATGCGAGGACGGTAACAATTTACGAGAATGCGAGGACAATCCTCAGCAAATCATTTTGTACATGAAATTTTTTTCATGTACAAAATCATATATGATTTTGTACTAGCATCAAAAATGACACGCACGACTTTTGCTGCAGTAAAAGTCTTGGATAATCATATATGATTTTGTATGTGAATCATATGTGATTTTGTGCATGAATCATATGTGATTTTATACATGAAAATTTTCATGTACAAAATGATTGGCCGAGAATTGTTCTCGCATTTTCGTATATTGTTATCGTCCTCGTATGAACCTCTTTCTATATATATATATATGGGTGAGCATAACCGAGTACCCGACTATTTCCATGGAACCAGAACCGGAATTGAACCAGCGGTTGCTCAAAATTCGGAACCGAAACCGCTAACACCGGTTCCTAATTAGTGGAACCGGAACTGTTGGGTACCGGGTACCCGACTTAAACTTTTTTTTACATTGCATATGATAAAAATGTAATTATAAACTACAAACTACCGACTTAAAGTAGTAAATACAACAAATGGTCAAAACTAATCCGATAAAAACTAATTATTACATAAACAAACTAGAAAGTTTGAGTTTTTATTTATTATTTATAAATATATAAAATATTTTTTATTTAAAAGTGTCGGGTAGCAGGTACCCAGCGGGTAGCGGTTCTAAAAAAATGAGAACCGGAACCAGTCCTGATCGGTTCTGTAATTTAGGAACCGGAACCGGCAGTTCCGAAGCGGTTCCAGTTCCAAAGGCGTGTACCCGGTTCGGATGCTCACCCCTATATATATATATATATTCAAATGAGAACTTTGTAAATTTAAAGAAACAAAGGAACACCTTGTGGACCACTGTTGCAAGATATTGCTATCCCTTTTTATCACACAAAAATATACCTTAGTGCAAGTATACACCTCGGAATACCGTCATATAAAAACAAGTAATAATGGTACAAAGTACCGGATTTATCGTTCCCACAGAGATGGTGTTAAAGCTCGTAAGGATGAAAAATGCGATTTTTAAGAAGAATGATTTCAGAGGGTGAAAAACAAGAGGATTTTTGATTAACTAATTTGTTTGGTTGGTTAGTAATGCTGAGAAAATACAATTATAAAAAGCAAGCCTGAGGTGTAAGGATAAATTGAGACGAAGTCAATAATTAAACAAAGAGATATTTTATAATAATAATCGTTGTCTTAGAAAATTAATATTTTTTTATAACCTCATTGAGGTTATGCCGTTTAAATACCGATAGTTAGTTGTCAATTAACTTTAGGGGTATTACCACGAAATATTAAAGATCCAATTATGACAAGTTTGTCAACTACTATTATAAATTCGATACACCTCTTTATTTTATTACTAACGTTTAAATCTCAATTTACGAACTTACACCCCAAACTTAAGGGTGTTAGCCTTCCATTAAAAATGGGTTTTTACAAGGTATTTTTGACAAATAATAAAGATGACAAAAATTAACTAAATTAAATGCGAACGAGCAATAAACTATGATTATAAATGCAATTAAAGAAAACGTTAAAGTGCAGAAACTTAATGTGGGACAAGTTTGTGTTAACAGATTTGAATAAGAGATCTAGGACAAGATTACTATTGTATTCTTGACTAAGAAATCTAGGACAAGGATGTTATTGACAATCTTGATCAAATGAACTTTGGACAAGTTTATCAGTTATGTTCTTGAAGAAATGTTAGGGACAAGTTTACCGGTGGCAATCTTGAGAAACAATTTTTTTTGGACAAGAACACTTTGAATAATCTTGACGTTCAAGAAATAAAAGGTGCTATAATTAAAGTTTTCTTGAAGAAAATGACGTAACGGACTAAATCACGTAGCTCGAACCTCAACTTCACGGAATTAGTACTAACTAAATTAATGGCCTGAAGGTCTTGAAGAGATTATGCAATGTAGAAGATGAGAATTCTTGAAACTTAAAACACTTATATATTACTAATCACTTGATCCCACTTGAATTGTAAGGAAATACTAAGTATATGTGAAATACTTAATAAATGCCTTGCATACAAGATGAAGATGAATGATCATGAGATTACAACTAGATGAAGCTTATAATACTAGATACTAAATTGCAAACTAATCCTTAACTTTCCAATGAAGAAGATGGTTGCTTGTTGTAGTAGTTTATCACTAAAAGATTTTGCATGTATGGTACTATGTGATTTGTAGGAGACAAGAAAGCTAGATGAGACAAAATGGAGTGAGATGCCAAAATCATGCTTTTGGGAACATGTTTGCTTTCTGCAGTAGCTTCCTTTCTCCTCCCTTCTTCCTTCTTTTTTTCTATGCATGGCACTTCTATTTATAGTTAAACTCATCAAGCTATGGCTTGATGGTTAAGCAAAATAGAGAATTGGGCTGCCCTTTTCCATGGGCCGACTTCTGTTTGGACCGAGAATTGGTTGGGCCAAGAACTGCTTTGGGCCGCGAATTGGTTGGGCCGAGAATTAGTCTTCTTCCTACAATTAATTAGTCCTAAACAACATATACATCTTAGAGTTTTTGCCAAGAGTTTGGATAAAAAAAAACGAGTTTACAAGTATTTAAAAACCCCCAAACAGACTTGGGTCTTCGTTTCTTCTTTGATAAAAACTTTCCAACTCTTCTTTTAATGGCAAACCTCTTGCTCCAATTCTTTCCTGCACAAATATCACAAAACATGAGTAATGGCTTTTGATTTTATTTGCTTTGTTGGCCTACAGTTCAATATTTTGTGACACTTGCCGCTGATGCTAACATCCTACAATTTATATATAGTTCTATAATTATATTACTTATTCTAATAAAAAGGTAAAAAGAAAAGAAAATAAGACGTAAATACGGGTAAACAAATTACCCGTATCAACCACATATGATGTGGGTCCCACACATTAAAAAATCATATCTGGTTCAATGGTCCGCTTCGTCCACTACCGCTCGCGCGGGTGCTTCACTCTAAGGCGGAATATGGTAAAGTAGCTCCTAGGTGGGGAACGACCCCAAAAATCTATTCGATTTAGAAATCATGAATTATCCCCTTTGTTGCAATAAAATTGATTTTATCTGGCCTATGACTATAAAAAGGCTTCGAAAGGATCTCGAAGACCCACCAAAGCACGAAAGCCATGATCTTTGTAATCGAAATTACATTAGTAGGAATATAATCCGAAACAACTCCCGATTGGTTTAGCTCGTAATGCTGCGTCTCTTCCGAGACCGGGACCTTTAATCATGACTTTTGCTTGTTGCATACCTTGATCTACTACTGCACGAATAGCATTTCCCGCTGAGCCCCTTTTAATGGAAAAATAAAATTCAATGAGGGTTATTTTTAAAGAAACTATGTAAGGTAAATACTAGTAAATAGTGACTCGATTGCTGAAATAGTATCTCTCCCCAAAAAAACATGAATTCACAACCAAATGTGTCTTCGACAAAAAATAAAAAAAAATGGCGTTGAAATCAATTTTTGTTGACCAATCAGAATAGGGCGCATAATATATCGATATGAACATTATGAGTTGTCCCGTAATAGAACCAGAAAAACATGTTGATTATATATGTAGGGTTTAAAACCGATTTGTAACCTAAAAAATGCAGCGGAAAAATAAATTTTTGGTTACATATTTAGAAAACGTTTCTAAAAGTTAAAACCCAAGCCGGATCCAATGACAATTAAAGAAAATTGATAACACACCATAGGGTGTTTAGAATTGTACCTTTTTTATCTGATGAGGTTGAAAGAAGCACTTAGAAATCAAGACAGATTTCCTCTAGCGGTATCCACACACCAGCACGCGTAGTTCCACTGGGTGCTAGCCCAAAATTACCCTAATTCTAATATGTGAGTTATAGAGAATCGAATGAATGAATTGGTTTGGCCTATTACCCTATTTATACTGACGGGTATCTCAGATAGACCACAACTCAATAAAGTATTAATTTTTATCTATAAGTATTTGTATAATTATCTGAAAATTGATAATTATACATGTTTAAAGATAACATCCTGTAATTATCATAATTACACTTTAATACATATTTTATAATTATTCTACAAGAATAACTATTTAACTGTCAGTCATGACTTTCGAGTTACTTTCTAATGGAAGAAAACGTATTTTTTACGTGCGACCCTATAGATTTACATAGTCCCCAGTAGTGTTCCTATGTGACACCTATCGTGGACATATAATAACTTACATTCTCCCTCTTGCACACGACACACAGTCACAACGACGGTGGTAAGCGTCTAGCAACACGTCACCGCCCCCAAGGCTATGTAAATGTGCTTTTCCTTCGAGCGATCTGATTGATTCAATCAATCATATGGTAGTATCATTCCATATCCTTTTGCTTCATGATATTTTGTTTTGAACTTAAGGCATAGATCTGTCTCACCCTTTATAGTTCAAATATTATGTTTATCGATCCCAACATATTTGAATTAGACATGTGCTATTAGTTCAACTAATCCACTTGTCTATGGCCATGTAAATCAAACTATGTTATCGAGGGGACCGAAAATATCTCTCTCATCTTGAGAGGAGGAAATCCCGTATTCTGTGTACACGACTTATACACAATGATTATCCGGTTAAGGGTACCGATAGACTATATCAAAGTACAACACTCCTTATGTATTAGGTACCAATGTACATCTCAGGTATGAGGATAGGGGTGTCCACTATTTCAGGACTCACCTTATGACGTCGATCTATGAGGTGATCCTGACACTTGTCCCCCGGATAAGCGCATGTGACGCTGGTTGCAGCCAGTGCACTTCCAACTTGGACTATGACTAGACTTCACAATGATCTTTATTTATTACCAGTCCCCTGGTAATAACTGATCAAGGAAATTTTAGATAATCCGATCATCATTTTATCTAACGATACTTAAACATGCTAATAATGAACACAAAAATGTTTAATGTAAATACTCATATCCAATATGCCATAACAGATAAAAACATGACTGTTTTATTGTTCAGATAATTTAAGTTAATAGATCAAAATAATGTATTACAAAACCTCAAGCCTATCGAACTAGTATGAGCATCATGCTTGCTTTGACTCGTAGGCTTGGTAAGAGGGTCTGCTGGATTGTCTTCTGATCGAACTTTGCATATCTTCACATCATCTCGATTAATGATCTCACGAATCAGGTGATATCGTCTTAGAATATGCTTGGAGCGCTGATGTGACCTTGGTTCTTTCGCTTGAGCTATGGCACCCTCATTGTCGCAATAGATCTCGACAGGGTCACATATGCTAGGAACCACTCCTAGGTCTGAGATGAATTTCTTCATCCAAACAGCTTCCTTTGCAGCGTCCGATGCTGCAATATACTCCGATTCTGTAGTTGAATATGCTATCGTACTTTTCTTGTAGCTCTTCCAGCTCACAGCGCCACCGTTTAACACAAACACATATCCGGATTGTGATTTAAAGTCATCACAGTCGGTTTGGAAACTAGCATCTGTATACCCTTGGATACACAGATCTCTTTCTTGACCGTCATACAGTAAGAACATATCCTTAGTTCTTCTTAGATACTTCAGGATATTCTTCACTGCTACCCAGTGAGCATCACCTGGGTTTGACTGATATCTGCTCGTCATGCTTAGGGCATACGAGACGTCCGATCTAGTACAGAACATGGCGTACATAATTGAACCGATGGCCGAAGCGTAGAGAACACCCTTCATACGGTTCAAGTCCTCTTTAGTGCTAGGACACTGAGTTTTGCTCAGGTGAATGCCATGTACCATTGGCAAGTTTTCTTTCTTGGAACCCTCCATCTTGAAGCGTTTCAAGATCTTGTTAATGTATGTACTCTGGCTTAATCCAATAAAGCGCTTAGATCTATCTCTATAGATCTTTATCCTAAGGATGTATGTTGCCTCTCCTAGATCCTTCATCGTGAAACACTTCCCTAGCCAGACTTTTACATCTTCAAGCGTTGGGACGTCATTTCCAATGATCAATATGTCATCAACATATAAGATCAAGAACACTACTATGCTCCCACTGACCTTCTTGTATACACAAGGTTCATCTTCGTTTATTATGAAATCAAATTCCTTGATTTTCTCGTCAAAATGAAGATTCCAACTACGAGATGCCTGCTTTATTCCATAAATGGACCTTTGCAATTTGCACATCTTGTCAGGATACTTTGGATGTTTAAAACCCTCTGGTTGTACCATATACACGTCCTCACTTAGAGTTCCGTTAAGGAACGCGGTTTTAATATCCATCTTCCATATCTCATAATCATAAAACATAGCTATGGCCAGAAGAATCCTGATGGATTTAATCATAGCTACTGGAGAAAATTTCTCATCATAATCTACTCCCTAAGTCCGAGTGAAACCATTTGCTACCAACCTAGCTTTGTATGTGTGCACAATCCCATCCATGTCAGTTTTCTTTTTGAATACCCACTTACACCCGACGACTTTGCAGCCGACAGGTTCATCTACCAAGTTCCAAACTTGGTTATCTGACATAGACTGTATTTCAGCTTTCAGGACATCATGCCATTTTTTTAATGGCCGCGTTAGTGTTAGTTGTTATGTTAGTAACGAGTTAGACTCCAACCCCTGGGGCAGCGCGGGATCGAACCCTCGCACCTCCACAGAGCCACATCACCTATGAGGAATGATACCTCCACCATTTTAGGGGAAACCACCACTCCCAAGGCTCAAACCCGAGACCTTGAGGATGTTGTAAAACCCCGACATCATGCCATTTATCAGATTCCAAACCTGATACGGCTTCTTGGTAGGTAACAGGTTCATCATGAACTGTATCATCGCTGCCGATGAGATAACCATATCTCTCAGGCTCTTGACGGTTCCTACTCGATCTTCGGATTGTTTGTATCTAGTCATTATCCTCTACAACTTGTTTAGGTTTTATAACTTGTTGATGGTCATTGTCAACCATAGTCTCATCTTGTGGTTCTTGAATTTCTTCAAGTTCTACTTTGTCCCCCGTAGTGGTTTTGTTAGAAAATCATTTTCTAAGAACTCACCACGTCGCGCAACAAAAACTTTGTTTTCGCTAGGTTTGTAAAAGTAATATCCTATTGTCTCTTTCGGATATCCCACAAAGATGCACTTTTTAGACCTCGGGTCAGGCTTCTTGGAAGCTTCTTGCTTAACATAAGCTTCACAACCCATATTCTCATGTAAGATAATTTTGGGATCTTCCCACTCCATAATTCATATGGGGTTTTATCGGTCTTCTTGGTTGGTGCATTATTTAGTATCCGGACAGCTGTTTCTAGGGCATAACCCCTGAAACTTTTAGCTAGAGTGGTGCGACACATCATAGAGCGAACCATGTCTAACAAGGTTCTATTTCTTCTTTCAGACACACCATTATGCTGAGGTGTTCCGGGAGGAGATAGTTGGTATACTATCCCACTGTTTCTAAGATGATCAATAAACTCTTGGCTTAGATATTCTCGACCTCGGTCTGACCGTAACGCTTTAATCTTTTTGCCAAGTTGATTCTCTACTTCATTCTGAAACTCTTTGAATATCTCAAAGCTTTCAGATTTATATTTCATTAGGTAAACATACCCATATCTACTAAAGTCATCAGTAAACGTAATGAAGTAGTGATGACCATTTCTTGTGACTGAACTGAAAGGCCCACATACATCAGTATGAATAACTCCTAGCAGTTTTGTAGCTCTTTCGGGTTTGCCTTTAAAAGGCGCCTTTGCCATCTTTCCTAATAAACAAGACTCGCATATATCATATGAATCATCACATGATTCCAATACTCCGTCCGCCTGGAGTTTGGCTATGTGTTTCTTGTTTATATGTTCAAGACGACAATGCCACAAGTAAGTCTGATTCAAGCCCCGCTTAATCCGTTTATTGTTTATAATATTTATTGATTCGTTATTACAGTTACTTTCCATATTAATTTCATAAATACCATTGTGTGGCCTAGCCACAAGATACAAAACATTGTTAAGGTAAGCAAGAATTTTATTATCATCGAAAGTAAACTTAAATCCAGTTTGATGTAATTAAGAAACTGAAACTATATTCCTAGTAATGCTAGGTACATATAAACACTTGCTAAGTGGTAGAGTAAGGCCATTTGGTAGTTCTATATCATATGTCCCTTTGAGCAATTGCAGGTACTCTAGCCTCATTGCCCATTCTTAGTTCCATTTGTCCTGGTTTCATTCTCTTTTCACTTCTTAGTCCCTGCAAAGTAGTACAAATATGAGTACCACATCCGGTATCCAATACCCAGGAATGTGTATCAGAAGTCAACAAATCAATGGTAAACATACCTGAAGGTCCGACTACAGTAGCCTTCTGGTTCTTCTTCTCTGCCAGAAGGGCTTGGCAGTTTCTCTTCCAATGACCCTTTTGGTTGCAATTGAAGCAAACTGCATCTTCAGGAATCTTTCCCTTGCCCTTATCCTTGTTGGAACTTCCAACCTTTGTTTTTCCCTGGGCAACCACCCTCTTCTTTTTGGCTATCCCACTTTTAGGTTTGATCATCAAAACCTGTTTTGGTTTGGGTACTTCCAACTTGGTAGTTACACTTCTCTCAACAGTTTTAAGCATGACGTGAAGCTCTGTGAGAGACTTATCCAAACCATTCATATTGTATTTGATAATGAAATGGTCATATGATTTAGATAAAGAATGCAGAACAATATCGACTGTTATTTCTTTACCTAGTGGAAATCCTAGACGTGTTAATCGATCGACGTACCCCTTCATTTTCAAAACATGGGCACCAACCGATGATCCCTCAGTCATCATACATGAAAGTAATTCTTTGACTGTGTCAAACCTATCCTGCCTAGCCTGTAACTCAAATATAGATTTCAGAGACAAAATTATGTTCCAGGCTGTCATGTCTTCATGATCCCTCAGTAACTCGGGAGTCATAGAGGCAAGCATGACACATCCAACCTCCAGTGAGTCATTTTGATACTTATCAAAAGCAGTTCTGACTTCAGCTGAAGCGTTTCTGGCAGGGGGGTTTGGAGGGGGGTTTTCAAGAACGTAGAACATCTTTTCATGCCTAAGGACGACCCTTAGGAAGCGAAACCATTCGAGGAAGTTCGTCCCGTTCAGTTTTTCCTTATCAAGGATAGATCGCGGTGTGTACTTGGATAGGTTGTTAGCGTTTGTGTTTGTGTTTGGAGCGGGTGTAGCCATCTACAAAATTTAAGTTCGATTTTAGTAACTTTGAAAATCTCAAATTAATTAACCTTTCAAAATATTTTAATTTGAGCTAAGATCCATATTTCACCAATCTCCATAAATGGTTAATGCGCTGCCTATGGAAATAGGTTATTTAGGTAGACATCATCCAATTACGTTCAACGTAACTCTTAGGTGATCGTGGGATTATATCAAAATAGGCATGTTTAATCCCACTTCAACGCCTTGAAAATACTCACAGATGGTCAATTCGCTGTCTATGAAAAATTTCACGTAAACTAACCATACTAAGGTTTCGTGATCGCACCTAAATTCTTGACTCAAGTTTTATTGGGATCAGTCGTCCAAAATTACGACTATTTAAGTGATTGGTCAATTCTCTGTTTACTTAAATCGCGTTATTCCGGCGCCTTGTCGCACACTACCATCATCCGGTATGATAGGTAATGCGCTGAACATACCGGACTCCGTAAGCTTCAACAAGTACCTTAAATGGGTGGTTTTTAGTTTACGTTTTGTAAAATGTTTGAATTTTAGAAAACATTCTAAACGTTTAATTTTATCTTAAAATTTGTTTTTAAAAGATTATCCAAAAATCGGTTTGTTTTGATAATGATATCAATTATTAAAATATCATATTTTTTTTACCGATTTAAAATTTTATTTTGCGTTTTGAAAACGTTTGCAAACATTATAGCAATAATAAAGCAAGAGATAAACCGCAAAATATCATAAAGTGGTTTTGTGAGCCAACAAAACAACCACGGTCAATCTAAGGACGTCTTCAAGCTCCCACTGGCCTCGCCATCTTGGTGAACTCTGGGGACACCGTCTTGAATTCTTGGAACACCGTCTTCGGATAATTACAAATTGAAAATACAACACGTCCTATTCTATTTTACAATTTGTTTCTATCTAGAAAACTAAAATTAAAAATTACAACCCACTGCAATTAATAGATTTTAATTTTTCCAAAATAAATAAATCAACCACGGATCTTTTCGGGGCAAACCATATATCATTTATTTATTTTGAACATAAAATAAAATGGGCCGAATTAAAATAAACATATATATAAACAAGACCAACGATCAAAATTAATCAACAACGAAAAATTCTTTTAAAACGGGATGTCCAAAAACATTTAAAAGAGTTAGCAAAGCCATTTAAATAATTAGTTCAACACCTTGATCCAATAAGATTCATCCTATAATACCAATAGGTTCAAACTTATACATGACCTAAGTCCACATGAATTATGGGTTGTCCTGATGGTTTTTCTGTTCGGCGCAAGCATAAAACTAAAACCCAAAATGGGTCTAATTAGGTTAACATGGCCTGAGGAGAATATACAGACGACTTCCTCCCTTGACTTCTCTCTTTCAGCCACTGTTATGCGGCGACACCACCACCAGAGGCGCATAAATCATCACCAGGACACCTAAAAACATCACCGAAACAACCAGCAGCTCCGACCTGTGAGTGTTAGAACAACTTGCTCACCCATCGTCAATGGTCGGTGTTGAGGTTTCTATATTCGGTGTTTGACAACCGAAGCATCGTGGCCGGAGATCAGAGGTTAGCCACGGCGACGCCTGTTGTGAGAATGATGCCAGCGGCGGTCCAAGGACCCCAACGGCGGTTGTGACCTATGATGCGAGAAAACGACGGCAGTAGCCTATGTCGAGATCCAGCGGTGGTTTGGATTTGGTTGAAACATCAACCATGGCCTTGTTCATGGGGTTCGGTTTATATACATATATATATATATATATATAATTCAGCCATGGTTCGGAACCATATACGATGGTGGTTTCCTGATCGATGAAACAACATGTTGCTAACCAATCAACGTCTATACCATGATACAGGCACCCACCGGCGGACCGGATGAGGTAACAAACTCAACCACGACAACAAAAGTGGACATGGACAGACTAGAGAGGTGCGATGGGTCAATGGTTGTACCACTCCGTGTATTGATGAACAAACTAGAACCCCGTTTTAAAGAAATATTTCGTTTTAATTATTTTTGATCGAATTTGTTTTAATTCGTCAAAGTGGCTCTGATACCACTATAGGGTTTTAAACCGATTTGTAACCGCAATAACGCAGCGGAAAAATTATATTTTTGGTTACATATTTAGAACACGTTTCTAAAAAGTTAAAATCCAAGCCGGATCCAATGAAAATTAAAACAAATTGATAACACACCATAGGGTGTTTATAATTGTACCTTTTTGATCTGACGAGGTTGAACGAAGCACTAAGAAATGAAGACAGATTTCATCTAGCGGTATCCACACACGAACATGCGTAGTACCAAGAAATCAAGTACCATAATTCTAATATGTGAGTTATAGAGAATCGAATGAATGAATTGGTTTGGCCTATCACCCTATTTATACTGACGGGTATCTCAGATAGACCACAACTCAATAAAGTATTAATGTTTATCTAAAAGTATATGTATAATTATCTGAAAATTGATAATTATACATATTTATAGATAACATCCTGTAATTATCATAATTACACTTTAACACATATTTTATAATTATTCTACAAGAATAACTATTTAACTGTCAGTCATGACTTTCGGGTTACTTTCTAATGGAAGCAAACGTATTCTTTGCGTGCGACCCTATAGGTTTACATACTCCCCAGTAGTGTTCCTGTGTGACACCTGTCGTGGGCATATAATAACTTACAATATCCAAATTTGGAGGCAAATTACTCTTCGCGCTTTGTGAGCAAACATAGATATGATCAAAGACGCAGTCCCAAACCCACAAACTGTTCCTTTGTTCCTTTAAAATGGGGGTGTTCTTCTATGATATCTCCCCTATATATATATATATAAAGAGAGAGGGATAGAGAGAGAGAGACACACACACACACACACACGTCTCTACATCTGGATAAACCCCCGTTTTGAAATCCCTTGCAATGGTGTTCCCCTTCCCTTGACGTCAAGTCCATCGCCAACATCAACAAACCATCACGATTGTGTTCCTCTTCTACTGTCCCTCACCCCCTCTGCTGAAAAAACCAACTTCGTTTTCTTTTGATTTGTCCTTGTGGTTGGGATTTGCAGGATTCATACCCAAACCCAGAGCTTAAATCACATGCCAAATTGGCGATGGTCGAGAATGGAATTTTCATACCATATAATTGTGGATCACATAATTGAAGAATAATGTTATGAAACAACTGATCAAGAGATTATTCAAAGGAATATATCAATAATGTTACGAATCAACAACAAAAAGAAGATGAAAAACAATACATCTTTAAACATGCCCATTGAATCTCGAACATGCCCATTGTCAGAATCTTTAAACAACATGTATTTAAAGAAGATAAATAGGTTTTAAACATGGAGCAATGCAATCACAAACTTCCATTAACCAAAGAAATCTTGATTCCAAATCTGGTTTTCGGCTTTCTCCTTCATCCGGTGGAATCTTTAAAAGTAACTTCGATGCAAACACATTGGTTTTCTTCCTTCCCGTTTTGTTGCTTAAAATACTTTGACCCTCTTTCGAGGTGAGAAAGCCTTTCTTAAATAACCACAAGGCTTGTGGCGTACTGGTTAAGGCTTGTGGGGATGAGGCTAGATAACTCATCTACCCTAGGTTCGAATCCAGGGCAAACAACCTGTGGCCACTAGGAAATTATCTTAGGCTGCATGCTTTAGCAGTCTTAGAATTGTCAAGGATTAGTCTAGGCAAATGCCTAGGATACCCTTTTAAAAAAAGCCTTTCTAAAACAAACTCGCACTACTTTCGTAGGATGCAAATATTGAAAAAGAAGCATTTAGATAAACCAAATATTTTCTCATCCTACGTCCCTAACTATTTGCATGTTAGGACCGTAGTCATTAATAAATTTGGTCTAAGTCGAGAATCAAACTTTCGTTCATATTCTCAACTAAACAAATTGACCAAACAGTAGATCGTAACCAATTAATCACAGAACAACTTTCGTTGGTTGAAATCAATCGATTCAAATCCACCATTCGTTTTAAAATCAATTGATTAATACCAAGAGTTTCACACAAGACAACAAGACCCAATCAAACGAAAGATAGACTACATTACGAAACGTAAAATATAGATGTAATGAAAGAAAAAAGATTAATTTAAGCAAACTAAACGAATCGATCCAAAGAGTGTCACCCTCCAAAAATAAATTCTTAACCTAAGAAAGCAATTAAATAGATTGAGAACGATGCACAAAATAACTAAAGGAGAAATGTGTAGAAAAATAAAGAGATTCAAGAATGCAAAGATGAACGGATTCATATGCTAAAAAGATAAGATAAAGAGATAAACTATAATGGTTGTAAGATGAGGATTCATAAAACTCCATCTTCATCTTCAATCCATAAAAGTGTAGTTTCTCCATAATAAAAATCAATCAAGAACTCACATAGGAAATAGCATTAAACTAAATCTAAATCTATTGGAGAAGAAGAATAATAAAACTTGGTCTAAAAGATGAAGAAGAAGAAGAAGAAGAGAGAAAAAGGGAGGAGGCTACTCCCCAGAAAATAATCGACCTCCCCCAAAAAATAAAACCTGAAAGAGGTTAAATAGGTAAGCCAAAAAGCCCAAGAAAGAGGCCCAAAAAAAGGTCCTGACAACTTTCACGACCGTGAAGAAATCCTTCACGGGCGTGAAAGCAAACAGAAAGTTCAGGATTTTTTTTTCTAGGCATAGTTCATTGTAGGGATGTTAGCGATGCGATTTGTGCGGTTTGTGGCTAAACCGCAAACCGTACAACATATGTGGTTTGAGCATTTTCCTAAACCTCAAACCGCACCACATAAACCTCAAACCGTGCCAAACTGCACCGCAAAAACGGTGCGGTGCGGTTTATGCGGTTTGTACCTATCACACTTTACGCCTACAATCCAATATTTATAAGTTTAAAAGTACATCATATAATTAACGATAAAGTGACCGTGGTCGAAATACATCCAATTACTAAATTTATATTGCATAATTAAAAGTAGTATAAAAACTAAAAAGGATAAACTTCAAACTAAATTGGACGTGTGAGTTTTGACGTATCCAATATTATCAATTGTCATATTGGATCAAACTCAAAGTCCAAAACACAAAGTCCAAAAATATTATTGATAAGATTAATTTATTAACCTTATTTATATAATGTTTTTACTCAATCTCTATTTTTATTAGTTAATTTTTAGTCAAAATCGTCAGTTTTTACTATTAATTCATAGTTTTAAGAGCGTGAAGAAAACCTCTCAGAAGTGAAGATTGCAATTTGTTTGCTTTCAAGGGCGTAAAGAAATCATTCACGCCAATGAACTAGAGGTGTTCATCCAAACCGTCAAACCGCACAAACCGCCAAAACTACACCACACCGCACCGCAAAGTGCGGTTTAGAGATTTCGCGGTGCGGTTTGCATTTTTACCAAACCACACTATGCGGTGTGGTTTGCGGTTTTGACTTATCAAATCGCGGTTCAAACCGCACCGCACCACATACTTTGTATATTTTTTCATTTTATATATAACACATGAAGATAGCTTTGCAATTCTTGAACTAAAGTGCAAAATGAGGGATGCTTTCCTTCACTACCATACGTCCATATATATAGCAAATAAAAATGGACAAGGCCTTAAAAAGCCTTTCCAACAAAGTCTTAATGAACTAAGGCTTTTAAGCCTAACAAAAAGATATATATATATATATATATATATATAAATAAAGAAGTAACATAATCCTAAGCTTAATGTAGAGAAATGGATGATGGCCCATAGTACAAAAATCAGCAGTCCAATCTGCAGCCATGGTCCAACAGCGGTTTCGTCATCCATTTTCTGCATTCAATAAAACTTGCGATGTTCACGATGACTACTTTTGTGCTCCTTTTAAATCTGAAAACATAAGAGATGAATACGTGAGATATGTGTGTTATAAGCCCAAAATTACATCTCTTTTTTAACATATAAACTAATTATCAAAACTACGACTTAATAGTAAAAACTAAAGATTTTGACTAAAAAAATTAACTAATAAAAACAGAGATTGAGTAAAAACGTGATATAAATAAGGTTAATAAATTAACCTTATCACATCTCCAAATTTAAGACATTGTTTGTCCTCAAGCAACAAAAATCTAAAAAAATCTAAAAAAATCCAAAACAAAAAATTAAAAAATTAAGACCGAAAATTAAAGTAGACTCTAACCCATAAGACATCTAAACTACTTATATACCGGTCAACCGAAAAGATTGTATTCACAACACTCATCCACTTTAATTTCCATCATTCAATTCCTTCATTTCGTTACCGTTTACGACAAATATCTTCTATTCCATATTTCTAAAGGTACCATTAGTTCAGTCAATTCTTTGTACCGTGTTTAGACTTTTGTTTGGAACTTTCATGATGACACGGTTTTTGTGTCATTGTATGTGTTTTTCATGAAAAAATTTCCTCACATGACTTGTGCACATCTTTTTAAAGCTATGCCCAATTAAGGGTACTAATCCCATGATTAGGATATCACCACATGCGCACCGCAGGGTTCGAACCCGGGTAGTCAGGGATACCATTCACCAACTCCCCAGGATGTTACCTTACCACTTGGCTAGACATGATTAGAGCTATTCTGTTTTATGTGTATTTATTTCTTTATGTTTGCATAAGTATAATTTGGATAGGATAAGATTTTGTCGATTAACAAGTTTTGCGTATCTTGACGATGTTCAAGATACCCCATCTCCAAACTATACCATCATGTCTTACCCTATTCTTAATCTAACACAGTTACACACAGGAACACGTAGACCAAATATTGGTGCCACTCATTTTTCTTTAAAACCCATAATGTTCACAATGTTGCAAGCCAATGGCCAATTTGCGGGATTGCAATCATGTTAGACCTAAGAAATATGAACCATAAGATGGAAGTATGATATGACGTGGCACACTCTTACCTCATGCGTCTCGGTTTACAACTGAATTCTGTTATACGCGAACCTGCTGACGTGTCAGTTTGTAACTGGTTAGATTGTTGACTTTATATTCACTGTAATAGTATAAATAGATTAAGTCTTTGAATGTAAAGTTGTCGATTGAAAAGCATACTTTTGGAGATCATATTGTGCATCTAATTCCTGTATTTGTAATCGATCTTCAAGGTTATCAATACAATCTCAGCCTGTTCTTCATGACTTATTACTTACTGTTTGTTTGATATTTACTGTTGTTAATTGATTTGAATTGCTTCCACTTATACTTTGATTCTCAAATATCTCAATTAACTATTTAGAAAGGGATATGGGTTCCAACAATTGATATCAGAGCCATCTAATCAATCTATTGATTATTTGATCTCTTCCATTTGGAGAAATCCCTCTTCTACAAGATCTTGTATCTTTCGCCTTTATACTACTGTTCATAACTCTACCCTGTTCTACGAGAATTTGTTAATCTCATAACAATTTTCTCTAAAATAGTGGTAATTGTGGTTAATTTTGAAGGATATCGACCTGTTTTTCGATTCAATTGGAATTTAATTGTTCTAAATTTCATATAATCGTCAATTTTTTTCTCCCATCTCGTTTCTCTGTTCTCTGTCACAAATGGAAAATTCAAATCTGAATGCTGTTTACACCTCCGGTTCTCTGACCAAACCGCCTACTCTCATTCGTGGTGAATATCCACAATGGAAAATTCGAATGATAAATTTCTATGAAGGATTGGATACAGAACTCTACCCTATTGTCCAAAATGGTCCCTTCGTACAATTCCACGAATTCCTGCTACTACCAATACTGATGAAATCCCATCTCAAAAAGTTCCAAAGATGAAGGGAAACTGGTCTGATGAGGAAAAGGCCAAAGTCGAACTAGCCAAAAAGGCCAAAACTCTTCTTATCATGGCTATTCCAAATGAGATTTTTCAATCCATACTCTATGGATTCCTGTGATACTGCAAGGAATTATGGGATCAATTAGAAAATCTTCTGGAAGGTGGTGCTAAAATGAAGAAAAACATAAGAGCTCAAGCTCTGAACGAGTATAACAGTTTCCAAGCCAATCCTGAAGAGTCTCTAGAACAGACCTATCATAGATTTAATTCTTTAATAAATCTATGTAAAAGACGTGATATTATTCGATCACAAGAAGATAACAACGTCCTATTTCCTAAACAATTGAATTCAGAGTGGTCAAATCTTTCTATGTCCCTTCAAGCAAATCAAGATCTTGAGCAATGGACTCTGCATGATGTTTTTGGTACTTTGCAAGCCCATGAGAAAGAGATTGTTCAGAAGAAAACAACTATAGGTGGACCTCTGGCTTTGATCTCTGAATCTAAGGGAACGATTAGAAGAAGAAGTGAAGAAAAGAGAGGAAAAAGCAAGGCCTTCATATTAAAGGTTATTCCAGAGAGTGATTCTGACTCTGAAGATGAAATCAAAGCCTTTGCTGATTCTTTGGCTCTTATTACCAAACAATTCACTAATAGGTTTCGGATAGATCATTTCAGGGAAACAGAAGATCTGATCGATCTACTACTTATTCTCCCAAACAAGAGATTCAGAGAACTGAGAAATCTGACGCTGAGAAGAAAGAAGATGAGATGAAGAAGAAGGATGTGTGCTACAGATGTGGCAAGCCAGGACATTACTCTAAGGATTGCAGAGGAACTCTGGATAAAGACAAGACGTACTACAAGAACAAATACAAGTACAATGTCACTGAAAGAGCTCATTATGCTGAGAAAGAAAACTGGCTGGGAGATGAGTCTAGCGGTGATGAGGCCATGTTTTGTAGGATGGCAAAGACAAATGAGTCAGAAGATCAACCTTCTGAATCACCGGTTAGTACTTTCTCTGAATCATCCGAACTTGAAAACATAATTGTGCTTTTATCAAACAATTTTGAAGAACTAAAACAAAAGCTTACAATTGAAAAGAAATTACGAAAAGGCATTGAAAAAACTCTTTCTACAACACAAAGGGAAAGAGATATTTATAAAAGGGAGATGGATATTTTAACTGAAGAAAAACTAGAACTAAGCACTGAAAAAGAAAAGATTTCCACGACTCTAAAAGTTACTGAAGTTAAGATTAAAAAGGAGAACTTAAATTTTAAGAAACTTCTGGAAGAAAAAGATAAGGAGATTCGAGATAAAGAAAGTGACAGACTAAATTCTGTAGCACTTAAAAATTATTTCAAAAAGAGAGAATTTTTACATGTCGAACTTCAAAACAAAAGGCTACAAATCAAAACATATTTGGATGCCCAAAAAGTTCACGACAAAATTAATACACAAGTAGGGAGATCTGGACTTGGTTTTGAGGATTTAGATCCCTACACGTGTGAGAAAAGGTCTACCTTAGATTCTGTCTTCTGTATGGGACAAGAACAGAATCCAGTGTTTCCAACTTTATATGCAAAATCAATCTTCAAAAGATCAAAATATGAAAATGGTCATCATCAACGAAAACTCAAATTTAAAAATATTGTATATTCATCTAGAAAAACAAACGTTGATCTGAATAAAATTCAGAAGAAGGATGATATTTTCAAATTTGGTTTAAATGGTCATATAACTTTGAATCCAGAAGCTGATGCTTTTATTCCTACACAAGTATTAGAAGAGTTACGACTTAGTTTTGAAAATGATATTCTCTCAACTCTAGATAAATGTTTCAAACTTGAACATGAAAATGTTTTGCAAAGTTCTTCAAAGAAAAATCCAGAGATATTTCCTTGTTCTTTAATAGACTTACATCTTTCTGAATCTCAAGATAATTTGGAAGTAATCACATATCCTTGGGAGACTGATGATCAAAGTGAAGATTTCTTTGATAATTCTGAAAAATACTTTTCTAATTTAGAAAATCAATCTCCACCTATTTACAGTAAGTCTCCAAAGGTCATCAAAAATAAAGATGCCCCTTTCTTATATACTAATGAATCTCTGGAAATCAGAGCCTCTGATAAAAATGTTGAAAAACATTTTAGTGGCATACCGATACTCTCTGCTTCGTTAAAAGGACAGAGAAAATATGTATCTATTCATCCAGACTTCATAGGGATGTGTATTAAAGCCAAATCTTGTCTTGAACTTGAGAAAGAAGAAAATCTCAAAAAATGTTTGAAAGATAAGCAGTCTCCCAAACCCAATCTTCCAAAGTTTACTTATGTTCAAAAGGGAAAATGGACATCTAATATCTCTGCTCCTGTTTCAGTAACTTCGAAAGCTCCTAAGAAGGTAAATCAGAGGAAGCCTCTGCTGAAGAATATTTCAGATTCTGAAAATAAGTCTAGTCTAGATAGGAAGTTCTATAGAACTACTGTTACTAGAAAAGACAATATTAAGAAAAATTGTAGTTCTCATTATCTTAATGAAAATTCAATGAAATCCTTTCTGTCTCAGAATTCTGAATGTTTTTCTATGTTCTTAAAATTAAAACATTTTTTCTTCAGGACCTCTGATCAATCAAATGCTAATTTCTTGTACTGCAAAAATAAACAAAAGAAAAACAATAAGATTAAAACTGCAAAGAAGAATCCTCAACCCCCTACTAAATGCTTTAGTTGAAAGATTCCATTTGAATTGGAATCTGGTCATTCACTATGACCCGCTAAGCATCCGAGGGACGGAGGAGGCTAGGTTAGCCGAAAGATGGTTATCGGTTCAAGGACGTAAGGTGAACTCTTCTTTGGTGTCAAGGTAATCGCGATGAATAGTCATCGCTGAAGTAACCCATGCCATACTCCCAGGAAAAGCTCGAACGACCTTCAACAAAAGGGTAATCAAATCAAGAGCAAGTTAAAAGAATTGACAAACCCAAAACTAACATTAAAGAACCCATAATGCGATGGGTACCTAAAAAACTCTGATTGATTGCAGAAGCAGCGTGTGCATATCTGGTATCTTGACTCTGGATGCTCGAGGCACATGCTGGAACGAAAAACTTACTCTCCCAATTCAAAGACAAAAGTGGTGGAGCTGTGACGTTTGGAGATAATGGTAATGGTCAAATAAAGGGCTACGGTACTTTATAAGAAGGTAATATTACCTTATCTAAAGTAGCTCATGTTTCTGGATTGAAACATAACTTGCTAAGTGTAAGTCAACTCTGTGATTCTAAAATCATTGTGGTATTTGATGAAAAACATTGTTACCTATTTTCTAAGGCAGGTGAGGAACTCTGGAGAGCTGACAGAACAGGTAATCTATATATAATGAATTTTCACATCCAAGGATGGTAAGGAAACTCTCTGTCTTATCCCAAAAAGAGTGAAGTTGCATGGTTATGGCATCATAAAATGTCTCACTTAAACTTTGACTATCTTGAAATGCTTGTCAAACAGAAGTTAGTAACTGGTCTTCCAGAAGTTCACCTTCAAAAAGATCATCTCTGTCCTGCATGTGAAATGGGAAAAATTAAACGAGCTTCTCAAAAAACAAAGAGTGATCATTCTTGTACTCGACCTCTGCAATTGTTACATGTTGATCTTTGTGGTCCCATTGCAATTCAGAGTCTCTTTGGTAAAAAGTATATTCTGGTACTTATTGATGAATTTTCCAGGTATACTTGGCTCGCATTTGTAAGACAAAAGTCAGAGGTGCCTATCGTTTTACATAATATGATGACCAAAATCCAAGTTCTTCTACATCAGATGATTCAACAGCTCAGAAGCGACAACGGTACTGAATTTAAGAATGCTAAGCTTGAGGCATACTTTGTTGAAAAAGGAATCACACAAAATTTATCTGTTGTACGCACTCCTCAACAGAATGGTGTAGTTGAACGTCGCAATCGAACCCTGGTAGAAGCAGCCAGAACGATGCTTGCAGCTTCTGGTCTTCCCATTCATTTCTGGGCAGAAGCCGTAGCCACTGCTTGTTTCACTGAAAATCGTTCCATAATTGTCAAGAGGCATCACAAAACCTCTTATGAGCTTATCAACAAACAAAAACCCTCTGTCAAATTTTTTCATATTTTTGGTTGCAGGTGTTTTATCTTAAATGACAGAGACAAACTTGGTAAATTTGATCCAAAGTCAGATGAAGCTAAATTCTTAGGATATTCGTTAAACTCTAGAGCCTATCGAGTTTTTAACTTACGTACTAAGACTGTTATGGAAAGCATTAACATTGATTTTGATGATCAGACCCAACTAAATTCTAAGTGTTCTTCTTCAGAACTTAAACTTAATACAGTGACTTCTGATTATCTTTCAGGCTCTAGAGAATCCGAGATCGATGCCATTTTTCAAGATTTTCTGGGCGAAGAAATATTTTCAGAACAAATACCTCGTACCCCATCCTTAAGTATCCTGAAGTTCTTCGGACCTCTGGAACAACTCTATCTGGTCCTACTGTTTCTGCAGCAAGTTCCCCTGTCATCTCTGCTCCAATCTCATCACATGCCAGTCCAGAAGCTACTCCAGTATCTTCATCTGAAGCTACTTCTGTAACTTCATCTGAGGGGGAGATTTCAGGCACTAATGATTCAGATTCAACAATTCCAGATGAGATTATTCAATCTTCTAAAACAGAAACAGAAGTTCTGGCTCAACACGTACCACAAACAAGGATGACAAGATGGACTAAATCACACACTCCAGATCTCATCATTGGTAGTCCATCTGAGGGTATTAAAACAAGATCAACTACTGCTAATGAAGCATTCTATGTCAACTTTCTTAGCATGATCGAACCAAAGTATGTTCATGAAGCCTTGATAGAACCAAGTTGGGTGGAAGCTATGCAAGAAGAATTACTTCAATTTGAACGTAACAAGGTGTGGAACATAGTACCTTTACCAAAAGGAAAAATTGCTATTGGTACTAAGTGGGTATTCAGAAATAAGAAGGATGAAGACGGAATAGTGATCAGAAATAAGGCTCGTCTGGTGGCTAAGGGATATTGTCAAGAAAAAGGCATTGACTATGACGAAACATTTGCCCCTGTTGCAAGACTTGAAGCAATAAGACTATTTATGGCTTTCTTTGCATACAAAAACTTTAAAATATATCAAATGGATGTTAAATGTGCATTTCTGAATGGTTATCTCAAAGAAGAGGTGTACGTTGAACAACCTGCTGGTTTTAAAGATGCAAGACATCCAGAATACGTCTTTCTTCTCGACAAAGCTTTATATGGTTTAAAGCAAGCACCCAGAGCCTGGTATGAACGCTTATCCAAATTTCTTATCAGCAAAGGTTATGAGAAAGGTAAGATTGATACCACACTGTTCATCAAAAGAGGCAAAGGTACGTTAACTATTGTTCAAATTTATGTGGATGACATAATATTTGGCTCTACTCATCAAACTGAAGTAGATTTGTTTTCTGCATTGATGGAAAAGGAATTTGAAATGAGTATGTGGGAGAACTAACATTCTTTCTAGGACTCTAGGTTAAACAAAATACTGATGGTATCTTTATTAACCAAGCCAAGTATGTTTCTGACATGCTAAAAAAATTTAATTTTCACAATTCATCACCTATGAAAACACCTATCTCTCCTAGTATGAAGCTAGGTCTTGATTCTTCTGGGAAACCAGTAGATGTCACGGGCTACAGAGGTATGATAGGTTCTCTTCTGTATTTAACTGCTAGTAGGCCTGATATTATGTTTGCCACCTGTCTTTGTGCTCGATATCAAGCCAATCCAAAAGAATCCCATTTGGTGTCAAAAGAATTTTTAGATACTTAAAGGGAACTCCTTCATTGGGTCTCTGGTATCCTAAAAATTTTGGGTTTGATTTAATGGCATATACAGATTCTGATCATGCAGGATGTAAGCTGGACAGAAAAAGTACCTCTGGTAGCTGTCAACTTTTGGGAAATAGACTTATCAACTGGACATCCAAGAAACAAAATTGTGTCTCAACATCTACTGCAGAGGCTGAATATGTTGCTGCTGCTAGTTGCTGTTCACAAGTTATTTGGATGAAGACTCAACTCAGAGACTATGGACTGATATATGATAAGATTCCCATCCTATGTGATTCAGAGAGTGCCATTGCCATTACTGAAAACCCAGTTCAACACTCCAAAACAAAGCATATTGATGTCAGGTATCATTTTATCAAAGATCATGTAGAGAAGGGCACAATAGAAATGTATTTTGTCTCTGCTGATTACCAACTAGCTGATATTTTTACAAAAGCTCTGGATGAGAAGCGTTTTAATTTTTTAATCAGCAAGTTGGGGATGATAAATATGTAAATCTAATTTTTCATTATCTCAGAGCTGATCAGCGACCTCTGATCGCTTCTGATAGTTTTATCCAGAAGCATTCAGAAGTCTCTGACCATCTCTGTTTCTTGAGCTTTTTATTCTTTTATATCCAAGTGACAACAGAAATGAAGCATTTCTTGAAAAGCAAAGGGGGATAATGATACAAATTCTGAGGGGGAGCTCCGAGCTTGTTTCCAGGGGGAGAAAAACTAAGTCTAACTTCTGAGAATGATACAACTTCTGAGGGGGAGCTCCGAGCTTGTTTCCAGGGGGAGAAAAACTAAGTCTAACTTCTGTTAGCTGTCTTCTGAACACTCTTTCTTTAAAAGTTTGTTTTACATCTGCTTCTTCTGATTAACTCTTGTCGTCAAGGTTATTCAAAATTTTCAGATTTAACTTAATCTTTTTTTTGAAAATTTGTTCTTTTGACATTTTTGGGTCAAATTTTTTTTTACGCATTGTTTGTTGACTTATTTTTTCTGAAAATTTTAACATCAATAAGTCTATTTTAATTAACTCTTGCCTTCAAGGTTAATTTAAAATTTTCTTATTATTTCTTAATTTCTTAGGAAACATCTGTCAATAAATATTAAACTTTCATTTGGATCAAAACTGCTTTATTTCTCCAAATGTCTGATTTTAAAATCATTAAAAAGATTTAATCTCAAAAATTGGTTTAATCAATTAAAATGATTATTTTTCTTGATTCAATATTAATTTTGCTTATTAATTACTTTTAAATTTTTTTTGGGGGGATAATCAAACGGTTTAACTTAGATAAACCCCCAGTGACTCATCAAACCTATGATAAGTCATCATTTACATGATTTTCTGCTTTACACGTGTCTTTCATCGTGTGACTACATGACTACGCGCCTGCGTGATTACATCAGCATAACTGAATCATTTTTCCTTTTCCCGAAATTCAAAAAAAAAAACCCTTCTCATTCCACATTACACCCAAACTTTCTCTCATATATAAACCCCAACTACAGTACTTCATCTTCTTCCTCGCAATTTCTACAGTAATTGCTATCCTACTTTCAAATTCTCTCAAGCATTTCTAATCATCCATCAATGGCTTCCAAACTTGGTCTTACAAATCTCAATGATGACGAAGGGCATCTTGTTGACTCCACGGCGGATAGTGCTCCAATTGTCAAACTGCCTTTGAAGGCAAACAATGTGCAGGTTCTCCTTGATCCCAACACATATCTGACCGACTTCAGAATCCTGGTTGAATTTCTTCAACAACATCAACTAAACCGTGCCTTAACCTTGGCCAATCCAAATGTTCCTGAGTTGTATGTCCAAGAGGTATGGCAGTCTATGTACATTGTAGATGACGATACACTGCATGGAAAATTCAGTCATCCTAATGAGCCTGAGAATGCTGTGGAAATACCCGTCACTAAGAAGAAGATCTCTAGGTATTTTCACTTGCCTACTCCTACAATTGAAGTTGATGGTGAAATTGTGCCAAACCCTGCCCTAGACCAAAATCCAACATCTGAAGCCCTTCTCTCCTTTATTCACTTCTTGGGGTATAATGAGAATTTATCCAAGTTCTTGGAATTTAAACGCAAGAAATTGCCCCCAATGTGGAACACGCTTATCTCCATCCTCAACAAAAGTCTTACATGCAAGATTGGATCCCTAGACCAAACCAGCAAAAACATCCTTACAATCATGTATGGAATGTACTTTAACCGACCCCTGGACTATGCCAGCCTCATCTTTCAAGAGATAAAAGCAGCTGTTAAAACTAAAATATCCTTCCAAAATCAAGGAAAACCCCTTCCTGCCCGATGTTTCCCAGGTTTCTGTCCCTGTTCACCTACCCAGCGATCGGTGCTCTTAAAGCTCCTCTGCTTCAACCATTTTGCAAGATAGCATCCATGAGCTCCCATAAACCAACTATAGATGTCAACGGTTACTCATCTCCAAGGGAACTCTCCAGGTATATGCTCGACCTTATTCCTTCCTCCTCTCTCTATCTCTTATCTTATAAATGCTCTATGGTATTCTCAGAACAGAGAATACCTACCCCAGAGCACTTAGAGCCAAATGTCGATTGAGGGGTCACGTGAGGCTGAGTTTGAAAAGAATCAGAGTGCACAACCGAGTGTTTCTACCCATGCTGACCTCTTAATGCAAAAGGGTACCGAAGATGTCCATAGAGACACATATGAGCGCAACTCTCCTTCTTTCCAAAGGGATACCACATTTGCTGAGGTAGATGCCAACACATCTACTCTCATTGACCAAGGACCACCCAGTCCAAACCACCAAGAAACCATCCGATCAGAGGATATTTCTCAATCTTCTGCATCAAGCACTACCGGGGAAACCACATCCTCTTCACCATTCTCTCAAAAGAATGATGAGATAATATAAGAGTTCATTCGCCCCAGAACTCGCCACAATCCACACCAAATGTTGTTGTCTTTGTGACCAACAATGTCATAGGAACCTCAGAAGATAAGTCCATATCTTCCGATAGTTTAGAAGCTGAGGAAATCCCATCAGAGGGGTTACAGCAACAGGACGCACCACTTATCGGAGTGTTTACACTTCATCAAGGTAAGCACATTGTCACACACCGCTAAAGCGGAAACACGAGGCGTGATAGCGCAAGATTTCATAACAATAGGATAAAAACAACACCAACCATCCATTCAAGTACATAATAGTTTAAGTTCAAAATTTACATCGTATCAACTCAAAAGTTCTAACAAAATAAAGTAAACCAAGTGTTTCAACTAAACAGTTTTCAAATAAACAAAATGGTTGATGTCGATGTGCCCACATAAAAGAAAGATTCGGTTAATCTTTTCTTACCCCTGAAAAGCATGATAAAAACAAGGTCAACTACAAAGAGTTGGTGAGTTCACAGGTTTTCAATATTTCAAAAAAATAATCAATTGTGTGAGTGAATATGAGCAAAATAAATTTTTGGCACTTATTGATATCTTAAAACGTTAAGGCATTATGTACTCTAATTTTTGTATATAAAGAGCCACCACTAAACCTTTCGACCACAAAACAATATTTTTTTTTTTTAATTCTACCTTAGCGGTGGGACTAAAACCCCACATATGTAGAACCTTCGTTTTTATAGGTATAGTGCACCCCTACCTGTAGTTTCTAGGTGGGATTGCTATCCACACCCCTACTTTGTCGGTTTTTAGGTGGGATTGTCCGTCCAAATAGCGCTATCCACAAATACCCTCGGCTCCTCACTTGAGTTAATAGTAGTGTACAAACTTTTATGTTACATTTTACTCAATATAACTATTAGTGTACATGCCTTAGTGCCCACAACATCAAATTTAACAAGATTTCATAATCATAATGACAATGGCTCATAAAACACATTCAATCATGCTTTTCACCCCAAAACGTATAAAACACTTTGAAAGAGGGGCTGTGAATACTCACCTTTTAGCAACGCTCCGCAACGCAAAATAATACAATCCGAATCTCCGAACAACGACCTACCGCTTCCCTATCAAAGAGTAATACTCAAAACCGTCACTTATAGGTCTAATACTACTTAGAGGTGAATAAATCTTAAGCCCATAAGTGTCTATATATGTCCAATTATACAAAATGCCCATATGCTCATTAATATCGTAATTTATACCGAAAGTGATCTTATTATCCATCACATGATCAATATTTATAAAAATCAATTAAGTCCAGAATTTCTCTTCTGGACAGAAACTAATTGTCCTAAAAATGATCAGTTTTCAAGGGCTTCCAAATTGATCTAGTTTCCTATATTTTTATATAAGATAAATTACTGAGTTATGGTCTTTGTGACCAAATTTCATGCCTTTTGAACATGTACATGTTGTCCATATAATTCATGCAAAACAATATGTCACAACCGGTAAAACAGATTACACCATGTTAGTAAATCACTCATTTGAGGAGTTATACTCAGTGTTTTCTAGAATTTCCAGTTGGATTAGAATCATAACTCATAAAGGAAACTTTTGAGATAAGATTCACTGATTTTGAAGAAGTTATGAAGGAGGTATGACACTACAAAGTTGCATGCACAATTCTGCCATTAGCTGACAGATTGCACACTTAACTTAAATAAATTGGTTAGTGCCTCAAAACTTCATATTTTTTCATGAAACGGGATCCATATGAATCCTAACTCATAAAATGAAGTTCTAGAAAAAGAATCATGCATTAAAGACAAATAACAAAGGAGATACTAACACACAAAGTAGAGTTTAGCTGCTGGTGGTTTCACAGATTGCACACCTAAAGTATTTTAGGTGTTTGGAGGGTCAAAACTCCATATTTTTAAGTGATTCCACTTTCAAACTGAAGATAACTCATAAATATAACTCTCAAAAGAAGAATCAACCTTTTTCATTGAGGTTTGAAAGAGATATGGCCATTTGAACATGCATGCACAAATCTGTCAGCTTTGGACAGATTGCACACTCATTTTGTTTTGAAGAGTTGAAACCTCAAATAACCATATTTTTGAATGAAATCAGATGCATATGAAAGGTAACTCATTAAGCTAACTTCCAGAAGAAAATTCAAGTGATTTGGAGGAATATTCAAAGAGTTATGGTCGTTCAAAGTAGGGTTTACCTACTGTTGAACTTCCAGATGCACATGCATCTTGTTATGAGCATTTGGGGGGTCAAAACTTAATGTTTTTGAGTGAGACCACTTGGATTAGAACCCCAACTCACTAAATAAACTTTTAGAAAGAAGATTCATGATATTTGAACATAAAAATTGTAAGAAATTGACGATTTACACACATGCATGAATCTGCCAGAACCAAAATAACCATTTTTGTTCAAGAACACATAAAATCATGATTTTTCCCCTATTCTCTTGAGTTTTATTTGTGTAGGTCATAGATTATCACCATTTTATAAACATTTTACATGTTTTGGTGTAAAATCTCTCCACAAACTCAGAATTTTTGGATATTAGAAGAAGTAGCTAAAAAAATGTAAGAAAAGTGGGGTTTTTACCCAAAAATGGTAAGAAAATGAGGGTAAAGTTGTTACCTTGTTTGGATGATGATTAGAGCTTCTAAATCCTTGTATGAACTTGATCTTGATGATGATTTGAAATGAGAAATGGCTGGAGTTTTTGTTTTAGAGAGGGAGAAAATGTCTCTTCACTTCTAGAGAGAGAGAGGTGAGAGCAAATTTTGAATTTTGAACATGCAAAATGAGGAGAAAAATGAAAAAAATGTATTTATATGGGGGTTTAGAGAGGAGGCCGGCCATGGGGGCCCACTCCTCTCAAAACATATATTTGTTTTATAAATAAAATAAAACTCAAGCCCAATTAAGAATACAATGTCATTTTCTCAATTTTTGGCCCTTTTTCCTCAAAATGTAAGCCCAAAAGTGATAAAATTCTATAAAAATAGAATTTTTATATTTGAAACATTAAAACCATATATTTTATATACATTGGGTATAAATTAGAGCATTTGGCACTGTATTGGAAGTTTCGGACAGTTACGGGTCGGAACCGGACATTTTAAGCGACTACCGGAAATGCTAGGGGTTTTTCGGCCATTCTAAACCAACTATTTCTTAATCTTAAAATTTAAACTATATAAACACTAATAAACTTAATAGAAGCTAACCTGAAAGCTCGAATTTTGACAGTTGTCACAGTCTTCCCCCGTTAAAGAAATTTCGTCCCGAAATTTAAGAAGTGGCTTTCTCCGGGGTGTTTGTGAATAAGCTGGGATATTTTTGCTTCATCAAATCTTCACGTTCCCAGGTATATTCTGGACCATGTTTCGCATTCCAACGGACCTTAATAATAGGGATTTTACTGCGCCTTAACCGTTTAACTTCTCGGTCCAAAACCTCAACTGGTTCTTCAACGAAGTTTAACCGATCGTTAATCTGAACGTCGTCTATGGGTAACATCAACGTTTCATCTGCTAGGCATTTCTTTAGATTCGACACATGAAATGTGTCGTGGATTGCGCTTAGATTTTGCGGTAACTTCAACTTGTACGCCACTGGTCCGATTCTTTCGAGTATTTCGAATGGACCAATGTATCTGGGACCCAGCTTGCCTCTCTTCTTGAAGTGTACCAGTCCCTTCCATGGGGACACTTTTAATAGCACTTTATCTCCCACTTGAAACTCCAACGACTTTCTCCGATTATCCGCATAACTTTTCTGACGGTCTCTTGCTGTCTTGAGTCTTTCTTTGATGATTGAGATCTTATCAGTGGTTTCCGGATAATATCGTGCGTTGTCGATTGTCTATCTCCGACTTCTACCCAGCTAAGCGGCGATCTGCACTTACGTCCGTATAGAGCTTCGTACGGTGCACATTGTATGCTGGTATGATAGCTGTTGTTATAGGAGAATTCAACAAGTGGCAGGTGGGTATCCCAACTTCCACCGAAATCTATTGCGCAAGCCCGTAACATATCCTCTAGCGTTTGAATAGTTCTTTCCGATTGTCCATCCGTTTGAGGATGATAGGCGGTGCTATAATCCAAACGTGTACCCAATGCCTTTTGGAGTGATTGCCAAAAACGCGATGTAAATCGTGTATCTCTGTCCGAAATAATGGAAATAGGCACACCATGACGTGTAACTATTTCATTAATATAGATTTGCGCACGCCTTTCCATACTGAAATCTTCGCGAATGGGGATGAAATGAGCCGATTTGGTAAGTCGGTCTACTATAACCCATATTGTGTCGTGCCCCTTTCCGGTTCACGGGTAATTTAGTTACGAAATCCATTGTTATTTGCTCCCACTTCCACCGTGGTATTTCGGTTGTTGGAGTAAACCGTATGGTTTCGATGTTCGGCCTTTATCTTAGCACAAGTCGTGCACTTGCTTACGAATACGCAATATCTTTCTTCATTCCCGGCCACCAATAATACTCCTTCAAATCCTTATACATTTTATCTCGCTCCCGGGTGAATCGAATATCTGGATCGATGGGCTTCATCCAAAATGGTTGACCGTAGATCACCAACCTTCGGTACCCATGCTTTATTCTTGAAGTAATACACACCATCCTCTTGCATTTCAATTTCTTTCTCTAAATGTTGCAAGGTTTCATTCTTCCTATTTTCTTCTTTTAAAACTTCTCTTTGTGCTTCAATAATTTGAGTTTTTAAACTCGTCTGGACCATTACTCCCATAGCACATACTCTTGTTGGTTTTACTCTTTCCTTTCGGCTTAACGCGTCGGCTACCACATTAGCTTTTCCTGGATGGTACTTTATTTCACGGTCGTAGTCACTAAGTAGTTCCACCCATCTTCTCTCGCCTCATATTGAGCATTTTCTCGGTCAAGGATGTGTTGGAGGCTTTTATGATCGTTGAAAATGGTGCACTTGGTGCCGTATAGGTAGTGTCTCCGCATTTTGAGTGCGAACACCACCGCCCCTAATTCCAAATCATGAGTGGTGTAATTCTTCTCGTGAATCTTTAGTTGTCTCGAAGCGTATGCAATAACTTTGTCTTTTTGCATTAACACGCAGCCCATTCCCTGATGTGAAGCATCACAGTAGACTACGAAGTTTTCGACTCCTTCCGGTAGAGCCAGAATTGGTGCGTTGCATAGCTTGTGTTTGAGCGTCTGGAAGGCTTCTTCTTGTTTCTCTCCCCAAATAAACTTTTTATCTTTTTGTGTTAGAGTTGTTAGTGGTTGCGCGATCTTAGAGAAATTCTCGATAAATCGCCGGTAATAACCTGCCAATCCCAGAAATTGTCGGATTTCGGTCGGTGTCTTTGGGGCTTCCCATTTCTTAATGGCCTCAATCTTAGCTGGATCAACTTGGATCCCCTTTTCATTCACCACATGGCCAAGAAAGTGTACCTCACGAATCCAGAATTCACATTTAGAGAATTTCGCGTACAATCTCTCGTCTCTGAGCAATTCCAATATCAACTTCAAGTGTTGCTCATGCTCCTTTTTGTCTCGAGAATAAATGAGTATATCATCTATAAATACGATCACGAATTTGTCTAGGTATGGTCGACATACTCTATTCATCAAATCCATGAAGACTGCCGGTGCGTTTGTTAGACCAAATGGCATGACTAGGAACTCGTAGTGACCGTATCGAGTCCTAAAGGCCGTCTTGGGGATATCTTCTTCTCGCACTCTCATTTGATGATATCCAGACCTAAGATCGATCTTTGAGAAGTACGTTGCACCTTGAAGTTGGTCAAACAAATCATCAATCCGGGGAAGGGGTATCGGTTCTTAATTGTCAACTTGTTGAGTTCCCTATAATCGATACACATTCGAAAAGATCCATCTTTCTTTTTAACAAATAAGATTGGAGCTCCCCAAGGTGAAGAGCTGGGTCTGATGAATCCCTTATCGAGTAACTCCTGAAGTTGTTCTGACAGTTCCTGCATCTCAGATGGCGCTAACCGGTATGGTGATTTCGCCACGGGCGCAGCTCCAGGAATTAAATCGATGTGAAATTCAACTTGTCTTGGCGGGGGTATTCCAGGCAAGTCGTCTGGGAATACTTCGGGAAAGTCCCGAACTATAGGAATATCTTGAACGCGTTTTTCTTCAGCTTTCTTATTCTTAACGTGAGCTAGAAAGACAATACCGTCCTTTCTCAAATGCTTTCGCATTTTCATACACGTTACTATTTTAACACTCCTTCTAGTTTTCTCGCCGTGTACTTCGAGTTTTCCCCCTTCGGGTAACGGAACTCGAATGATCTTTTTGGAACAACAAATTTCAGCTCGGTTTTTGGACAACCAATCCATACCCACGATTATGTCGAAACTTCCCAATTTAATTGGTATTAGATCTATACTAAAATCTCTATTGGCCAAACTTAAGGTGCAGTTCATTAATATGTCTTTAGCCCTACATTCTTGTCCGTTGGCATATTCAATGACATATATTTCTTTCAATTTTTGAGGTTTTAAATTTATCTTTGATCTAAATTCTGTCGCCACAAAACTCCTATCTGCTCCAGAATCAAATAGTACAGACGCATAATGATTATTCAGAAGAAACGTACCTGTAACGACATCTGGGTTTTGCCTTGCTTCCTCTGCTCCAATCTCAAACACTCGACCTCTTGTCGGACCTCCTTGATTTCCTCGGTTGGCCGGTCTTGCTTGATGAGTGTTCGGTCTCCTCGATTCCATCGTGGACATGTATTCCGAAAGTGATCCGGGCTTCCACACTCAAAACATGCCCGCCTTCCTGTGCTCCTGCAATCCTTGGCATAATGACCTCCTTTGTTGCATTTTTGACGGATAATACATTGTCCGGTATCTTTCATTGTCTATTGCATTTGTCACATTTGGGATAAGGTCCTTTCCCTTTCTCTGCAGTTGAGTTTGAATTCCGTAGTTACCGTAGTTCTTTGTTCCTTGCTTGTCCTTTTTCCAAACCGCTTTCTCATTGGTTCATCCAGCTTTCTCTTCCTCTTGTGCCTTATCTCTTACAAACAATCCCGAGCGAGTAGCATTGTTTGTGAGTCTGGTTGCCGAACTTACTGCCTCTTGTAGAGTTTTTCGGTTTGCTGAGGTAACATCCCCGCGTATCTCCGGAGATAATCCTCAAATATACCTATCAACGCGGTTCTCTTCAGGCGTTACCAGATGCGGTACCATTTTTGCCAATTCATGAAATCGGGCTGTGTAGGAGTCGATATCATTCCCTCTCATTTCATGATTCCACAATTCCGCTTCCAAATTTTCCGAATTTCGCTTCTTGGGCGTATTCTTCTTTCAACATTTTCTTGAAATCCTCCCACGTAAGACTGTTAGCGGCTTCTCGACCATGGGTTTGTACTTGTATATTCCACCATGTTAACGCTCGTCCTTGTAATAAGCATGTAGAAAACTCTACCTTCTTACCTTCGGTACATTTGCTAATATGGAGCACAGACTCCATGCTCTCTATCCAAGTTAATAATCCCACGGCTTCCTCAGTTCCATGAAATTCTTTAGGGTTACAGCTCCTAAAGGATTTATATGTACATTCTCTCGTTTCCGGACCCTTGACTCGTTGTTTTGATTATTGTTCGGGCCACCGCCACTTGACTAACAATGTTCGGAAGTGCGGCCATGAGTTGTTCGGACACAAGTCTCGCAACTTCGGAATTCTCTCTTCTTGGAGGCATTGTTCTAAACACGATTTTAAATTGAGTTTTAGTCAATTTTGTGTTACAATGGCCATTATAAATCTACTTACTAAATCATACACATCTTATAACATACATCCAATACTACTCACGAACACATACATTTCAAAACAACATGAGATAAATAGATAACTTACATAATTATCAAAAATAAACCAAAGTAATTCAAACATAAGTTTTAAAGTACAACCCAAATAACATAAAATTGTTTAATCTTAAACATCTAGGCTACAAGCCTCAAAAGCAAATATGGTCCTCCAAAAGATTCTTAATAACAGAAGTTCCCTAATGGATCATTACCCAAATCAATACTCCTATCATCACCATCAGTGCTCCTAATGCCCAAGACAGATACGTGTATAGCCTCCGAGTAGCCCTCCCGGCCTCATGTGCGATCACCCTGATCTCCGTAGTGATCTCGTCTTGAGTGTGCAAGACTGTAAGAATGCTTTCTAAGGCCTGCTTAAACTCTTCTAGTCTATCTCGCTGTCCTCGTATCCGAACCTCCAATCCCGTGACCCGCAGGTTCTCGGTTGTCGTCATCCCTTGAGGCTGCGGCTCTGGAACTCTCACGGCCGGAGACGGAGGCGTCACGCTTCGCGATCGAGATCGCGATCCAGCTGGTTCGCCCGACGGGTCGGACGGAACCGTGAATACCACCCTTCGGCCAGGGAGGACACGCTTTCGGGCTGTCCGAATAGTCCTAGGTCCGCGTGACGGTCTAGCCACATCGACCGGAGGTGGCGCAGGTACAGAAGTCTCCACAGAAGTCTCTCGGGTGGCCGCGTCACTTTCCTCAGACGGATCACTCTCTTCAAGCATGGGCTGGTTCCTCCTAGGGAGGCTAGTAAAGTACCCGGATTCGTCGGGGGAGTGATCGGGAGTGGAAGAAGAGCTAGACATTTTAAACTGCGGCAGTAACAAATTTAATTACTAAATGCACTTTAGTAAAAAAATTAAAATACTTATGCAAACTCACACTTATGACCATGCTTTCCATTTGGGCAAGAAGTTCCCAATATAATTGTTCCATGTCTCCCCTACACATATTGAATTAGACATAGGTGATCAGGCTTTGCTTAATATCAATATGCTAAGTCGACACTTATTCCAATTATACTAGTACTAAGCTTTTTTTTTTTTCTTTTAAAAAAAAAACAGTTTTCGAAAACTTTTGGTTATAGTATTTGTTTAGAAAAACCGGTGTTCTCTATAACCTATGGCTCTGATACCAAGTCTGTCACACCCCGCTAAAGCGGAAACACGAGGCGTGATAGCGCCAGATTTCATAACAATAGGATAAAAACAACACCAACCATCCATTCAAATAAACAACAGTTTAAGTTTAAAATTTTACATTTTGCATCAATTACAAGTTCTAACAAAAACAAAATAAACCAAGTGTTTCAACTAAACAGTTTTCAAATAAACAAGATGGTTGATGTCGACGCGCCCACATAAAAGAAAGATTCGGTTAATCTTTTCTTACCCCTGAAAAGCATGATAAAAACAAGGTCAACTACAAAGAGTTGGGGAGTTCACAGGTTTTCAATATTTCAAAAATAATCAATTGTGTGAGTGAATATGAGCAAAATAAATTTTTGGCACTTATTGATATCTTAAAACGTTAAGGCATTATGTACTCTAATTTTTGTATATAAAGAGCCACCACTAAACCTTTCGACCACAAAACAATATTTTTAATTCTACCTTAGCGGTGGGACTAATACCCTACATATGTAGAACCTTCGTTTTTTTTAAGTATCGTGCACCCCTACCTGTAGTTTCTGGGTGGGATTGCTATCCACACCCCTACTTATCGGTTTTTAGGTGGGATTGTCCGTCCAAATAGCGCTATCCACAAATACCCTCGGCTCCTCACTTGAGTTAATAGTAGTGTACAAACTTTTATGTTACATTTTACTCAATATAACTATTAGTGTACATGCCTTAGTGCCCACAACATCAAATTTAACAAGATTTCATAATCATAATGACAATGGCTCATAAAACACATTCAATCATGCTTTTCACCCCAAAACGTATAAAACACTTTGAAAGAGGGGCTGTGAATACTCACCTTATAGCAACGCTCCGCAACGCAAACAATACAATTCGAATCTCCGCACAACGACCTAACGCTTCCCTATCAAAGAGTAATACTCAAAACCGTCACTTATAGGTCTAATACTACTTAGAGGTGAATAAATCTTAAGCCCATAAGTGTCTATATATGTCCAATTATACAAAATGCCCATATGCTCATTAATATCGTAATTTATACCGAAAGTGATCTTATTATCCATCACATGATCAATATTTATAAAGATCAATTAAGTCCAGAATTTCTCTTCTGGACAGAAACTAATTGTCCTAAAAATGATCAGTTTTCAAGGGCTTCCAAAATGATCTAGTTTCCTATATTTTTATATAAGATAAATTACTGAGTTATGGTCTTTGTGACCAAATTTCATGCCTTTTGAACATGTACATGTTGTCCATATAATTCATGCAAAACAATATGTCACAACCGGTAAAACAGATTACACCATGTTAGTAAATCACTCATTTGAGGAGTTATACTCAGTGTTTTCTAGAATTTCCAGTTGGATTAGAATCATAACTCATAAAGGAAACTTTTGAGATAAGATTCACTGATTTTGAAGAAGTTATGAAGGAGGTATGACACTACAAAGTTGCATGCACAATTCTGCCATTAGCTGACAGATTGCACACTTAACTTAAATAAATTGGTTAGTGCCTCAAAACTTCATATTTTTGCATGAAACTGGATCCATATGAATCCTAACTCATAAAATGAAGTTCTAGAAAAACAATCATGCATTAAAGACAAATAACAAAGGAGATACTAACACACAAAGTAGAGTTTAGCTGCTGGTGGTTTCACAGATTGCACACCTAAAGTATTTTAGGTGTTTGGAGGGTCAAAACTCCATATTTTTAAGTGATTCTACTTGCAAACTGAAGATAACTCATAAATATAACTCTCAAAAGAAGAATCAACCTTTTTCATTGAGTTTTGAAAGAGATATGGCCATTTGAACATGCATGCACAAATCTGTCAGCTTTGGACAGATTGCACACTCATTTTGTTTTGAAGAGTTGAAACCTCAAATAACCATATTTTTGAATGAAATCAGATGCATATGAAAGGTAACTCATTAAGCTAACTTCCAGAAGAAAATTCAAGTGATTTGGAGGAATATTCAAAGAGTTATGGTCGTTCAAAGTAGGGTTTACCTACTGTTGAACTTCCAGATGCACATGCGTCTTGTTATGAGCATTTGGGGGGTCAAAACTCAATGTTTTTGAGTGAGACCACTTGGATTAGAACCCCAACTCACTAAATAAATTTGTAGAAAGAAGATTCATGATATTTGAACATAAAAATTGTAAGAAATTGACGATTTACACACATGCATGAATCTGCCAGAACCAAAATAACCATTTTTGTTCAAGAACACATAAAATCATGATTTTTCCCCTATTCTCTTGAGTTTTATTTGTGTAGGTCATAGATTATCACCATTTTATAAACATTTTACATGTTTTGGTGTAAAATCTCTCCACAAATTCAGAATTTTTGTATATTAGAAGAAGTAGCTAAAAAAATGTAAGAAAAGTGGGGTTTTTACCCAAAAATGGTAAGAAAATGAGGGTAAAGTTGTTACCTTGTTTGGATGATGATTAGAGCTTCTAAATCCTTGTATGAACTTGATCTTGATGATGATTTGAAATGAGAAATGGCTGGAGTTTTTGTTTTAGAGAGGGAGAAAATGTCTCTTCACTTCTAGAGAGAGAGGTGAGAGCAAATTTTGAATTTTGAACATGCAAAATGAGGAGAAAAATGAAAAAAATGTATTTATATGGGGGTTTAGAGAGGAGGCCGGCCATGGGGGCCCACTCCTCTCAAAATCATATATTTGTTTTATAAATAAAATAAAACTCAAGCCCAATTAAGAATACAATGTCATTTTCTCAATTTTTGGCCCTTTTTCCTCAAAATGTAAGCCCAAAAGTGATAAAATTCTATAAAAATAGAATTTTTATATTTGAAACATTAAAACTATATATTTTATATACATTGGGTATAAATTAGAGCATTTGGCACTGTATTGGAAGTTTCGGACAGTTACGGGTCGGAACCGGACATTTTAAGCGACTACCGGAAATGCTAGGGGTTTTTCGGCCATTCTAAACCAACTATTTCTTAATCTTAAAATTTAAACTATATAAACACTAATAAACTTAATAGAAGCTAACCTGAAAGCTCGAATTTTGACAGTTGTCACACACATTGTCTTCAGCACCTCATCCTCTGATGATGAGGACTCTGTTGAGACAATCAGAACAACCGAAGAGGTGCCTGTTGATAACAACCATCGAAGACAGGTTGGAAGTCCCTCCACACTCAACGTCAACACAGGTGTGAAAGAGGGCCTCTCTGAACGCGAGAGTAAAGGGGCTCCATTTGTTGGAGATACACCGGTTACACATTCTGAGTTCGTCACCAATGCAACGTTTCAGGCATTTGATGATAAGCTTCAGAGATCTGTGGAAGATCTAAAACTATCCCTGGATTCTCACAATGCCATTCTTCTTGCCATCCAAAATGAACAAGCTCAACATACTCGAACTCTGGAGGCGCTCAGAGAGCTTATCTCTACAAATGCAGAAGCTCAATGATCACAAGCTTCTGATCATTTTACTTCTCTGCACAAAGGCATCTAGGCCAACTCTGACGCTATCTTCTTTATTCCTGATGAAATTCCAACTCCAGAGGTCACCATCTCTGTTGACGAATATGGCTCCTTAGTGGCAGATCTTCAGAAAATCATTAGGGCTGTACAACCCTCTGAAGACACTTCTGGATCATCCCTGGTGAAAAAGTCCGAAGCTCAAATGTGGATCAGAAGCTCACTTCCAAATATGTCTCAAAAACCACTGCCAACACTTCAAATGTGGATCAGAAGCTCACTTCTCTCGAGTCCTCTATTTCTCAATTATCTTCAATGCTAAGCTGTCTCTTTGCTACATTCGCTGCTAAACAGAAGGCTAAGGAAGAAAGGGCATGCAAAAAGTCTGAACTCAAAAGAAAAAGATCTGAGGATCAGGATCCTGATTCTCAGAAGGGGGAGAAAATGCCAGAAACCAAGAAGGCTAAGACTGCTATGGGCACTGATACTTCTTCTCAAGATAAAGGAAAAGCTTCTGCCTCATCTCCATCTGCACCTCCATCTTCAAAACAAACACCTCTAACTCCAAGACCTCTGGCCACACATTCCGGCACTCTTCCTAAGGATCCAGAAATGGCTCAATTTCTTTTGGATGTCATTGGAAATAACAGAAATGTTCCCTACCCTCCATATGTTGAAGCAGAACTTCTCAAAGCTAAGATTGCCAAGGCTAAAGCTGAAGCTTCAAAAGCTAAAGTTGAAGCCTTAAATAAAAGAAGAGAAGAAGAAAGAATAGAAGCTGAACTCCATGCAAGAACTAAAGTTGAAAGGGCCTTTGTAGAAAAAGAAAGAGCACAAGCAGAAATGGAAAAGGAAAAAGCTGAAAAAGCAACTGCTGAAGTATCATCAAGTCGAGCAGCTGAAAATAGAGAAAAACTACAGAGACTTGGAAAAATTGATCTTCCAATTCTGGAAGTAACAAAAAGATACATGTATGCTCCTACAGATCAAAAGATCTATCTTATGCTGCCTAACTTCTCAAATGGCTACAATGTTAGTGATGCTGAAAAGGATAAATTCATGAGTCACAGGCAAGCCAGAGAGGATGTCTACACAACAGTGCCAATCAAGAGAATTTCTGCCATCAAGCATACTCCCTTTGAACAGACAGAGATTTGGTATACCATATATGAAATAATCAGATAAGACAATAAGAATTATTACTTCTGTGATAATGATTTACTGTCTATCTTTCCTTCTGATCTCATCTTTCTGGAGAATTTCATGAAGATTCAGATGACCAAAAGAAGTGATAACCAAGATCAAGTTGCCTACTCTCGGATCATTCAATGCATGAAGTCCCTCATCAGATACAAGAGACAAGTAGATTTTCAAATTGGGATCAATTACAATGTTGATAATCTTGCAATCTCTGCTCCTAATGAAGACTTAGAAGGTATCAATTCTCTAAAAATCGGCAGAGTATTGATTAAACCAGAAGAAGGGGTCATCTTCAAAAGGCCAGATAGAAGGAGTTTCTTCAGAATCAAAGAAGCACACAAATATTCATCAGAAGTTGTATACATTGTAAAATGTTACATCTCTGTTGATATTAACAACTATGATCCTGAAGTAACTAAGAGGATGGTAAAAAGACTTGATGGTCTCTTAAAGCTCAGAGGAATCATCGACAGAATCTCAAAGATCATTTCAACAGTTGATCCACTCTAAGATAGACAAAACAAGGATCATATTCCAAAACTCTGGTTTCATACTTAGGGGGAGATTGTTAGACCTAAGAAGTATGAACCATAAGATGGAAGTATGATATGACACGGCACACTCTTACCTCATGCGTCTCCGTTTACAACTGAATTCTGTTATACGCTCCTACCTGCTGACGTGTCAGTTTGTAACTGGTTAGATTGTTGACTTTATATTCACTGTAATAGTATAAATAGATTAAGTCTTTGAATGTAAAGTTGTCGATTGAAAAGCATACTTTTGGAGAACATATTGTGCATCTAATTCCTGTATTTGTAATCGATCTTCAAGGTTATCAATACAATCTCAGTCTGTTCTTCATCACTTATTACTTACTGTTTGTTTGATATTTACTGTTGTTAATTGATTTGAATTGCTTCCGCTTATACTTTGATTCTCAAATCTCTCAATTAACTATTTAGAAAGGGATATGGGTTCCAACAAATCAGAAGATCCTCATTCTCACCCAGGGTCATTTATGGATATCACAGACTCTTTCCTTATCCCAATGGTCTCCGACGATGCTCTGAGATTAAAATTATTCCCATTTTCACTAAAGGATAGTGCAAGAGCATAGTACAATTCGTTAAAAACCAGATTTCGTGCTCACTTGGAACCTGATGGCTGAAAAGTTTCTAAAAAAATATTTTCCACCCACGAGGAATGCTAATTCCAGAAACGAGATTTGTATTTTTAAACATATGGAAGATGAAGAAGTTCCAGATGCGTGGGACAGGTACAAAGAAATTTTGAGAGAATGCCCTGGCATTTCGTACCACATTCAGCTAGAGACATTTTATGTTGGCTACTGTAGGCGGAGCTTTAACATCTTGTACCTATAATGAAGGCATTGAAATACTTGAAAAGATTTCAAAAAATAATGGACAATGGTCTGATCAATGGTTAGTACCACTGAAGAAAATAGTTGGGGTAATTCAGGTAGATGTTGTTTCAGCATTGACATCTCAGCTCACTAAACTTATTTCAAATCTGACATCTGGCTAACAAGTGAAGTCTGATGCTACTACCCTGAACACCAGTGTTCAAACAGTGCAATGTGTGTACTGTGGTAAGGGACATTCTTTTGAACAATGTCCTGGAAATCTGGAACATGTAAATTTTGAACAATGTCTTGGAAATCGTACAATCCTGGATGGAGACAACATCCAAATTTTTCATGGGATAGTCCAGCTCTTAACCCACCAATGCCAAAACAGCAAGGACAACCCAACTTTCAAAATCAAGGATAGTCAAATTTTCAAAACCAAGGACAACCCAATTTTCAATCACAATGGAAGTCCAATTTTAATCACCAATGTAACCAAAACAACCAACAGACGAATTTTCAAAATCATCAGTCTTCTTACCAAAGTCGACCCAGGCAAAATGTTGAGTCATCAACTTCCTTGGAAACTTTGATGAAAGGGTTTATGACCCAAACTCAAGCATCCATCAAGAATCTGGAAACACAGATAAGTCAGATTATAATTTTTAGTTTAATATATGGTACAATTTTAGTATTATATCAACTGTTTCGGGCTCACCGACTGCAAGGAACTCCTGTATGTTTTCATTACGACGTACTCTTTTGGATCGTACAGGATGATCTAGAATGACTGATGAGTAAATATCATCCACTTGATCGACAAACTTTGATAACGACTCTTTGTCATGTTTCACATGTCCTATAATGCTTTCCATAATCAAGCTTGCTTTTGCAATCAACTTCTCCTGTTCTGGATCAACTTCACCATATCTAACGATAGCAGGCAGCCACTGTACGGATACAATTTCACGTGTCCACCGACGAACAATGTATTGATCAGGAATGCACTCGATCCGGGCATTGAGCAGAACCTTGAATGCATGGCGGCATAGAAATCCGTTTCAAACAAAAAAATTGTAGCTGCAGTCCACGCTCCCGTTCAATTTGTCATGAACAAACTAAAAAGAAAAAGCAACTCATATTACAAATTAAAAAATACATATATATTTTATAAAATCTAATATTCATCAATACATATTACCTTGTAAACCAATTGTTTCTGAGAATCATTGTTGGTTTCACTAACGGTGAACACCTTATTGTCACCTTCATCATGCACATCATCCCACACACACCCCCATACTGCACTAGTCAACTCTTTTTGAACCTCAAAGAATATGGTTCTTGTGTATATCTTAGATGCATGAATTTCCAGCTTGTTCGGTGAAACGATTCGTGGAGTGGTTGATTTCGTTTTCATCTCGCTATTACAATGCTTGTTTCTTTGCTCCTCTATGGCATCGTCAAATGATTTCAAGAAAAATACCAAATCATGTTTGAAAGCGTGATAAACTCCAAAAAAAACATTTACACTTTCGGACCTAGATGTGGTTTTCATTAGTCCGGACATCGGGAATTCCTTATAGTACGCCGGTATCCAATGTTCACGAATACCAGACATGTATTTAAACCATTTATCACCGGCGAGACCAAACTTGTCCATTAGTATTTTCCAACCGGATTCAAACTCCTCAGGATCTATATTGACATCCCAAACCAAATCATTCAACTCAGCTATAAATGTTGTGTTCTTTGCAATTTGTATCCCAAGCTACACTAAACAAATGAATAAACATATAACCTTTCGTAAATCAATAAAATATAATTAATAACAATAATGTAAAATAATCGTTACCTTGCCCTTGACTTTTTCCATGATATGCCAGAGACAAAACCTATGCTTGCTTTCAGTAAAGACTTTTGGAATCGCTTGCTTCATTGCAGGACACTGGTCTGTAATAACGAACTTTGGTTGCCGACCAAGTACTTTCATGAACGCATTAAGTACCCACTCATAGTCAATTTTATCCTCTCTACACATCAACACAACACCAACAACAATCGTTCTATAATGATTATCTATTGAAACAAACGGTACAAACACCATCGCATGCCTAAAAAATCATTTTTTCTTAAAATGCTTAACAAACATACTCATAATTGATGAACATAATGTAAATTATCTGCAAAACAGCCATGTGAATTGGTTCATCTTGGTTTTCACACAAAACTCTTAATGGTTCATTTGTTTAAAGACACTAAAATCATTTTTTAAATTTAATAACTCAAACGTTAAATAATGAATTCTTACTGGTTTGTACGAAAACTCGAATCAAACGATACAACATCTCCAACCTCTTTATAGTTGATCCTAGCTGTCTCATCTGCCCAAAATATGACATCCAATTCTTTGTCGTTGCACTTGTACTCAAAGAAATATTTGGGGCATACCTTCTTCCTGCTGTTCATCTTGTTTATGAGCATTTGCGCATCACGGTTGCCAACGAACTTATCTATGTCTCTCCTATAGTTGTGGTAATCTCTAACGGTTCCACATGGACCACGTATACCGCGTTTCATCGCCTTCCGCATCCTATGAATATTACTCGGCCCCATTTTAGAAGTAACCGATAAAAAGACGTTTTTCTGCTCAATATAAGTAAGTTGCCTTTGGGATTTAGTGAACATCATCTCTTCCTGAGTTAACAATCTATGATTATGCTTCTCAACAAGGTTATAAACAACATAATAATTCATCTTTGGGACAAACTTAACCCTGAAAATTCCTTTACACCCACACCTTTTGAAATTTGTGTTCCTTCTCTTACGTTTACCGGGTTCAATTTCTAGTGTATCAAACGTCTTATCGTTTGGAACACCCTGTTTATTACAAACGAGATACCTATTCGTGATTACGCCTTCATTGTTCCTCTTCTTATAAGATTATCGAACTTCAAATCCGGCTACCTTGGCATAATTATGGTAAAACTCCGCAGCCAAATCGATCCTTTCGAACGTTTGCCCTATCTTTGGGCTCTTATCTTAAGGAACATATGTGTAACACCCCCTCCCCGAGACCGAAAAAGGACGCCACTTTCAAACTTAACAACCTGCCAACAGAACATACAGAGCGCTAATAAACCATATTAAAAAAAAACACTAATGAACAACAATAGCCAATAATGATACCTCAATCTTTTTTATATAACTTCACTATAAAAACAAGCTTACAACACCAACAATGAACCTCTTACATAAGATAATAATAACCATAAGCCTATAATAGCATCAACGAACCTCTTATATGGGATGATAGTCTGAATCTCACACTTCTTAGTTTCCTTGAATACCTGCCGCGAAGAAAGAAATGCGGCCGAGCCAAACGCTAAGTGGGCGGATACAAAAATAACAAGACAAATAATCGAACCAAACGTGAATGAAACAAAAGTCTAAATTTGGACAACGAACATACTTTTAACAAGAAACTCGTATTTAAAAGAAAATACCACGCTCAAACTCCAACATATCAAAATACCCGGAAGCAAGAGAAACAAATCTAAAAGAAGACTAGACTGAACAAATCAATTTTAACAAGTTTGACGAAACCGTAATAACATGAATATATATCTTAATTTATTATTTCACAACAATAAATATTGTCAAAGATCAAAAGTGTCAAATCAAAACAAATGTTGCTAACTAAATCTCAAACGAACGTGCGAAGCTTAAATGAAAATCATATCATAGGATTGCATACCGAGCTCAAACAAATAATCGCATACACTTGAGTTTCATGTCATACATAGACAGATACAACAAGTGTCAGACATAGCCATATAGGCACGTACATTGGACATGCACGTCCAACTGTACTACATAATGTGAGATGCGGTGTTGGACACTACACCGTCACCCACCCTACAAACAAATCATATCTAGGGTCGACCCATACGCCTCCTAAATCAAATACCCATCACACCAAAATAGCTCACCCACGAGCACAAAAGAAGAGACGCCATGGACTGATCACACCGCCACGGTGGTGTCACGTCATTGGTGCCACAATGGCGTGCCTATGGTACCCCATAGATGGGTAGTAGCTCGGTATTCCAAAATGCATAAACTACGAAAGTATGTCATAAAACATGTAATTATACTTAAATGAATAACAAATCATACTTATTACAAAGGAATCAAAACGACAATTGCCTATGAAAGCATTGACCAATCCCTTAAAAAGATTCATAATTTCAAATACACTTTATCGAACGGCTTACGAATCAAAAGGGAGTTTAGATGACGTCACGAATTTAGTAAAACCATTAACATAACTTCGTGTAAGAAATCTTATAAAAGATTTAGAATAAAATATATAGCAAATAACATCAGACATAGACTAAGAATCTCGCACTTACAGCTTATCTACTTCAAGAAGGTTTTAGGAAAAGTATGCCAAAACAGAATTTTTAGATGAATGTCTTGTGATTGCAAAGAATCCAGAACGAACTGAACCAGATTTAAAATGGATTTTGTACGAATTTTTGAAAACAGTTGCGCTGTTCTCATCCAAAACGAGACCAGTTTTGAAAAATGCAGATTTTAACCAACTTAGATCGAAAATCACAGTTTTGTCGTGTGTCAACAGTTTGTAGAAGACTTCCCAAGGTTTTCAAAAACATATCGTATGCCTTAATCCGATAAACGAGCAATTCGTTATGATTTTTACAAATATCACGAAATTTTCAGAATTAAATTCAGCAAATATGAAAGTGGAATTTGAGGTTTCTAACATATAAAAATCTCGATTTATCTTATGTAAAACCAAAATAAAAACCACCCAAGAGTAGACATGATCAAATGAACAACTAATCAAACGGAAACACAATCAACTTGTCGAAAGAAGAACACAATATACACCGAATCGAACGAAAAGAATTGTAAGAAAAAGAAAGTGGAGAACGTACACATATATAACGAATCGAATAAATATAAACGAAGTTGTCACATATACAACGAATCGAATTAATACAAGAGAGGGAGTAAAGAATCCGTACCTTAACCAAAATCTAAAAATCGCTAATGAAAGATCTTTTAGACGCGCCCAACAAATTTGAAGTATTTCACGATCAAAACTCCAAACACAAACTCAATTGTAAACTTAAAATTGTTGCTCGGCTAACTCTCGATTTCTTTGCTTCCATTATTTCTTATGCTACCCTAGAAGATATTAAATAAATAGGATTAAATAAAGTCTAGAAACCCAATTTTACTATAAAGCTGCTAACCACGATTTTCATATTGGTTATCCAAAACTTGAAAGTTTTGCTTAATGACATAACTAATCCCCTTACTTCTATAAGGTTTCAAAACTTAATCCATCTTTACATATTAATACCACATAAAATACGGGGTATTACAATCTACCCTCCTTAAAGAAATTCCGTCCTCGGAATTTAATTAAACCATATTATCAATCAAATGATCGAATACGAGTCCTCTTAATTCTAAGCATAATTGGTCTATATTACCTTACCATAAGGGTTTTCACAATTGAATAAAAAAATATGATCACTACACATTTACTTAAGATATCTTAATCTTCAAAGTATACAAACAGAATATTATTACAATCCACCCCACTTAAAATGATTTCAAGCTCCAAATTCATCACCCAACGTCTCAACAATTCAATAATCGAGTCACAATTCAATCTTAGCACACAAGATGAAACCCCAAAAATCATTTCAATATAGCAGCTACCATCACATCAAGATCACTCTATCAACTCCAAAATAGAGTACAAAAAAATCCACCAAAGGTCACCAATTTCTAAATATCAAATACCTTGATTCTAAATATAAACTTGAACAACTAATATCATTTTGGAAATCAATTCCTAACTCAAACCATTTGACTTGAACAATCAGATAACCCCAATTTAATGTCTTCAAATCTATTTGAGTTGCAAACCATAATTGTCATCTTAAAACATCTATACAATCAATATTGAAATCCGCAGGTATAAAAATATTCCATACGGCTATATAGTACCACAAATATACGTTACCCGACTTTCGAACTAATCCTTATAAGTTATTCACAAACTTTTCATAACTTTCCTATAACTCATAACTGTTTCCTCAATACCGCTACTTTCTAAGTATATCAAATCGCAACTCTCCTTATGAATAATCACGGTCAATACCCACAACTATATAATTCATTCAAAGATTCTAAAATCTAACCACTTAAGGATTATTGGCTTAGGAAACTAATCAGAATTAGATTTCCTATATCATTAAAAGAAACATCCACATATTGTAACTCTCAACAATTCAACAAAATGCTTAAGAAAATATATTCACTCACCACCTAACACAGATTCGACCATGAGATTCATCAACCAATAAGCTAATCTAAATATCCAATTCCATAAATCCTTGATCCTCGTACTAAATAGGGAGCCATATTAGGGTGACAACAATAATTCAACCACCACGCTTCCACTACACAAATTCAGATATCCTCTCCTAATCTACCTACACTCACAGGTCAAACCTATTTGGTTTTCTACAAGATAGAACCTGGCTCTGATACCATTTGTAACACCCCGTTTCCGAGACCGAAAAAGGACGCCACTTTCAAACTTAACAACCTGCCAACAGAACATACAGAGCGCTAATAAACCATATTAAAAAAAACACTAATGAACAACAATAGCCAATAATGATACCTCAATCTTTTTTATATAACTTCACTATAAAAACAAGCTTACAACACCAACAATGAACCTCTTACATAAGATAATAATAACCATAAGCCTATAATAGCATCAACGAACCTCTTATATGGGATGATAGTCTGAATCTCACACTTCTTAGTTTCCTTGAATACCTGTCGCGAAGAAAGAAATGCGGAAGAGCCAAACGCTCAGTGGGCGGATACAAAAATAACAAGACAAATAATCGAACCAAACGTGAATGAAACAAAAGTCTAAATTTGGACAACGAACATACTTTTAACAAGAAACTCGTATTTAAAAGAAAATACCACGCTCAAACTCCAACATATCAAAATACCCGGAAGCAAGAGAAACAAATCTAAAAGAAGACTAGACTGAACAAATCAATTTTAACAAGTTTGACGAAACCGTAATAACATGAATATATATATCTTAATTTATTATTTCACAACAATAAATATTGTCAAAGATCAAAAGTGTCAAATCAAAACAAATGTTGCTAACTAAATCTCAAACGAACGTGCGAAGCTTAAATGAAAATCATATCATAGGATTGCATACCGAGCTCAAACAAATAATCGCATACACTTGAGTTTCATGTCATACATAGACAGATACAACAAGTGTCAGACATAGCCATATAGGCACGTACATTGGACATGCACGTCCAACTGTACTACATAATGTGAGATGCGGTGTTGGACACTACACCGTCACCCACCCTACAAACAAATCATATCTAGGGTCGACCAATAAGCCTCCTAAATCAAATACCCATCACACCAAAATAGCTCACTCACGAGCACAAAAGAAGAGACGCCGTGGACTGATCACACCGCCACGTCATTGGTGCCACAATGGCGTGCCTATGGTACCCCCATAGATGGTTAGTAGCTCGGTATTCCAAAATGCATAAACTACGAAAGTATGTCATAAAACATGTAATTATACTTAAATGAATAACAAATCATACTTATTACAAAGGAATCAAAACGACAATTGCCTATAAAAACATTGACCAATCCCTTAAAAAGATTCATAATTTCAAATACACTTTATCGAACGGCTTACGAATCAAAAGGGAGTTTAGATGACGTCACGAATTTAGTAAAACCATTAACATAACTTCGTGTAAGAAATCTTATAAAAGATTTAGAATAAAATATATAGCGAATAACATCCGACATAGACTAAGAATCTCGCACTTACAACTTATCTAAATCAAGGCATACAGTTTTCAGAATTTTTCACGTTTAAAAATCCAATATTTTCTCATACTTCAAGAAGGTTTTAGGAAAGTATGCCAAAACAGAATTTTTAGATGAATGTCTTGTGATTCCAAAGAATCCAGAATAAACTGAACCAGATTTAAAATGGATTTTGTACGAATTTTTGAAAACAGTTGCGCTGTTCTCATCCAAAACGAGACCAGTTTTGAAAAATGCATATTTTAACCAACTTAGATCGAAAATCACAGTTTTGTCGTCTGACAACAGTTTGTATAGTCTTCCCAAGGTTTTCAAAAACATATCGTATGCCTTAATCCGATAAACGAGCAATTCGTTATGATTTTTACAAATAACACGAAATTTTCAGAATTAAATTCAGCAAATATAAAAGTGGAATTTGAGGTTTCTAACATATAAAAATCTCGATTTATCTTATGCAAAACCAAAATAAAAACCACCCAAGAGTAGACATGATCAAATGAACAACTAATCAAACGGAAACACAATCAAATTGTCGAAAGAAGAACACAATATACACCGAATCGAACGAAAAGAATTGTAAGAAAAAGAAAGTGGAGAACGTACACATATATAACGAATCGAATAAATATAAACGAAGTTGTCACATATACAACGAATCGAATTAATACAAGAGAGGGAGTAAAGAATCCGTACCTTAACCAAAATCTAAAAATCGCTAATGAAAGATCTTTTAGACGCGCCCAACAAATTTGAAGTATTTCACGATCAAAACTCCAAACACAAACTCAATTGTAAACTTAAAATTGTTGCTCGACTAGCTCTCAATTTCTTTGCTTCCATTATTTCTTATGCTACCCTAGAAGATATTAAATAAATAGGATTAAATAAAATCTAGAAACCCAATTTTACTATAAAGCTGCTAACCACGATTTTCATATTGGTTATCCAAAACTTGAAAGTTTTGCTTAATGACATAACTAGTCCCCTTACTTCTATAAGGTTTCAAAACTTAATCCATCTTTACATATTAATACCACATAAAATACGGGGTATTACAATATGATATCCATATTTTTTGCCCATTAGACAACTCATGCACGAAAGGTATGAATTCATCTAAAACTCATAAAAAATGGTATAACTATTGATTCGTATTTAAAAGCTATTAATACCATTTCTTTGATAAACAGCACACAGGTTAAAAAACCTATGATCACATAATATTACAATGAAACAAACGTTACTAATTACCTTCGTCTGATGATGAGTTCATAACATGCTCGCCTTCGTCTTCATCCTCGATATGGTCGTCATCCTCACCAATCTATGTTCCGTTTGTTACAAAACCAGTGAACGTTTCAGCGTCGACGTTTGCATGGTTATCATCATCTTTGTCCCCATAATTTGCATATGATTCTTCTCCCACAACGTCATGATTTTCTCAAACATCGTCATCCTCAAACAACTGAGTTTCGTTTGAGACAAAACTAGTGATTGTTCCAAGACCGCCATTTGCATGATTATCATCATCTTCTTCAGAATAAGTTTCGAATGATACTTCTTCAACAGCGTAGTTCTTTGCACGAACATCAGACATTTTTCCAGTACACAGAACTCGTCGTCCAACAATGCAAAAGAGTTTATTTTGTTCAGTTATTTCGATATTCATAATCATATCCCAGTAAATACGGCAACAGAATACTTTCTGTTTCATTGTTTCCATTATTCTCGCCCTTAACATTGAATAAAATTTGATATATTATTTCAATATATTTAATAAATTTAATAAATTACTTTAATACCCTCATCGGATGATAATTAATATATTTAAAGAAATTCCATGTGTCGTCATATCATTGGTTCATGTAAGTTCACAAAGTTTTCAAAAAATGTAGGGTTTGCAATGGATACGTGGCCTATATATATGTTGTTCAATATATATATATATATATATATATAGGGGGCATTCTTTTGAGAACCCTAATTTTTGTGGGAACCGTGAGGTCCACTATAAGCCACTAGCTAATATTAGATTAGGCAGTTATTAATTTTGGTAATTTTAAATTAAAAAATCAAATATAGGGCATTATGGATATTTATAACTCTCCTCTTTCCTCCCTCTCCTCCCTTTTCTCTCTCTCCTCCCTCTCACGTCTCCTTCGTCATCAACTCGTTCAAACACGTCGAGCCGACTTTTGTGAATATAGTGTGCCCAAAACACCTTGTGCATAAAGTGAACTAGCCTCATGGTTATAAAAATTGTGAACACAGTATGCACAAAACACATTGTGCATAGTGTGAACTAATTTCTGTACAACATTAGTTATAAAAATTGTGAACACTATGTGGTGAGATGACAATGTGCACAGTGTGCACCACATCTGGATTCATGAGAATACCATTTGTCCACGAGAGTTTTGAATTCACAAGTGCTATGCATACTTTGTGACACGTTGTGCACAATTTGGGAACAAAAAACATAGGTTAAAATCGGAACTCAGGTTCAAACTGTTGGAATGGGTTTACAACGTCATAACTAATTACTCATGACTTTCCATTAATAGCAGGGTCCTTTTTGGGTTGCCCTCAATTGTCCAAGGGTTATTAGAATAATTAAGAGAGAGAGATAAATAGTTTATTAATTATTATTTGATAATAATTAATTAGAAATTATTATGGAAATTCTATAGAATTAATTAGAACTAATTTGTGCCAATTAAAAGTGCAAGGGCTAATTGGTTATTCTTTGAAAGATGAACCAAGGGTTTTTCTCTAAAACCCTAACGTTGGCCCTAAGTTACTTACCACTATAAATAGAGAACCATGGCTCCTAAATCAAATATCCCACTCAAGCATTCTTAAACCTTGAGTTTTTCTCTTCTCTCTTTGCTCCATTCCTTGTGGGTACTCTTACTACACTTGGGTGGATATTCCGAATATTAATAATCTTGGACAAATTGGGTACAAACCATTAGAGGTAATCCCCTTTGATTACTACCTTCGTTAGCGTTGGATTGAAGTGTTCGAGTTCTACAAGTGGATCAATCCAATTACAAGATTGGATTAAAGGTTGGTAATCTCTTTCTTTCTTGTTGTTAATATCATCTACTAAGGTTTCCTTGTAAGGTTTAGTTATATGATACTTACCATAGTTTCTGGTGCCTTGTGTTGTTTATAGTTCATATAAAACCCATCAGTGGTATCAGAGCCTTTAGTTTGGTTGATATTAGCACTTGTTTTAGATCTTGATTGAATAATGATTTGTTAAATAACAATTATCCAATATTTATTTAATAGAGGATTAAATAGAAGGTTGGTTAATTTTGGCTATTGATTTAAAATCATTTGGCAAATTGGAAGATTTAAATAGGTTTTAATTTAAAAGATTTAAATTGAAAGGGATTATTTTGTATATATATGGCCGATTTTTTTTTTTTGGGTTTATATATAGATAATTTTGATTTTGTTAATCATTATCATGTGTCCTCACATGAAAGTTTAATTGGTAAATTTAAATTGTCATATGATTTAAATATGATAATTAAGATTAATAGAAAATCAAATATAATTATTATATATATCAATTAAATTTCGGCATATAGGATTATATTATGTTAATTATTTACATATACCCTCACATGATTAGAATATTTAGTTATGTATTAATATTATCTTGTAAGGTTACATGGTAAATTGGAATTAACTTGATTAAATAATTGGTAAGTTTTAAAATGTTTAAAATCTAACCTGTTCTTATACATCGTTTATATATATAGTATAACTAATATTAAAATATATCGTAGTTGGATCACTACTAGACCCATCAATCTCCTAACACTATAAGAAGGTACAAGGAAACTGCCTATAAAATGGTAGCTAATGAGAAGGGTTTTTAAAACGCCTTGCGTTTCCAGCTCACCGACCTTTTGTGTGAAAGAATGCGAGTTATAGAACGGATCCAATATTGTCGATATTGATACACATAGGAAAATGTGAATATGTATGCAAACCCATGAAAAAGCACATCATTTCTATATAGTCTATTAATGGAGCGTGTGTGGATAACTAACACATTAATTTGAGACTGTGATAGGCAAGGTGATGTGTCAATTCATTTTTTTAGTTTATTGATGGAGCGTGTATGGATAACCGGCACGTCAATTTGAGAATTATAAATAGAATGAATGTACCAACACGTTTTGCATGGTTAATTCACAATTTTAGTTGTCGTCCTCGGCGTCCCAACCACAATAAGTAAGATGCATATCCGAGACTAAACATGCCCTTGAAAGTACAAGGAGTCTCAAACGTTCTAGGAATTTCATAAAGATGAAATTGGCAAGTTGTATGCCTACCTAAATTAAATTCGTGTATAATTACGGCTTCCCTCTTTATATAATGAATGTTAGAAATTGGATCCTAGACTTAATATATTAATTGGGTAAATAATTAAGGATTATTTAATATCACTAACTAAAACCACTTGTCTTATAGATGTCTAGAATCAATAATGATCTTCCTCCTCCTCCTACTCCTACAGGAAATTCCGGTTTCACTCTCCTCCCTATTCTTCCGAAGGAAAAGCTTGTGGGCCCCAATTACCTTGATTAGATGTGTGCCCTAAGATTGACCTTGCGCTATCGAAGAAATTGATGCTTACAACAAGCATTGCACGGACTCTACCAAGCCATCTTGCATCATGGTGTCCACCATGTCCTCTGAACTTCAAAAGATGTTTGATGAGAGCTGGGCATATGAAATAAATGAGAAACTTCACGAAATGTTCGCTAAGGGACAAAGGCAATAGCGTTTGGAGGTTCTTAAAGCCCTGAAAAAATGTCAACACAAGGACGGTGAGTCAGTATGCGCCCACATGCAAAAGATGCAAAGGCTCATTGAAAGACTTGAGAAGCTGGATGTGAAGTTTGACAAGAACATGGCCATTGACATGGTCCTTGATTCACTTCAGGATTCTTATGACCCGTTCATTATGCAGTTTAATATGAATGATGGTGAGACCAATATGATGCAGCTGCATAACCTGCTGCAAAGAGCTAAGCAGGGCATGAAAAGGTCTCATGCCTCATCAAGCTCAACTGCTGCTGCACAAGTCAATGCCATTCGGTATGGAAAAGGGAAGAAACGAAAAGCCACTGCTCAACCTATTAGGAAAGGGAAAGCCCATGTTGGAGAGTCCAACAACGGGTCAAAGAGAATGGTTAATCAAGAAATCCATCCTTCCAAAGATCCGAAGGAGGCAACATGTTTTCACTGTGGACAAACAGGGAATTGGAGGAGAAACTGCCCAAAATTCCTTCAAGAGTTGAAAGAGAGCAAGGGCAAGTCGTATGCCACTGCATCTGGTATGTACTTAATCAAAATCACTGATATGAAATCTTCTTATTCCTGGGTCCTTGATACAGGATGTGGTATCCACATCTGTTCGGTTTTACAGGGACTAAGGGATAACAAGGAGTTGCGGCCAGGAAAGCTAAATCTCATCATGGGCAATAGGCGTTCTGCACCTGTTACAAAGATGGGGATTTTTGAGCTTGTCTTGGAAAGTGGGTATAGATTAGAATTAGTAGATTGTTGTTATTGAACCGATATGTCTCGGATTATTATTTCATTTCACGCATTATTTAAACAAGTTTTCCGTTATTACTTTGATAATTTGAATGGAGATATTTTAGTTTATAAAATGACTTGTTTGTTTTTAAAGCTACTCCTTGTAATGGTGTTTATGAATCTGTTGCGTGTGATAATAACCTGAGTAATGTGCTTGCTATTGATTCTTCTAATGAGTTAGACCATGCATCTTTATGGCACTGTCGTCTTAGTCACATAAACAAGAAACGCATCACCCAACTCCAAAAGGATGGAGTCTTGGAATCATTTGACTTAAAATTGAATGATGCATGTGAGTCCTGTTTACTTGGCAAAATGACCAAGTCACCATTCACTCGTTAGACCTAATACATACAGATGTATGTGGTCCATTTAGATCCACCACAAAAGATGGCAATCGCTACTACATGACTTATATCGACGACTATAGTAGATATGGTTATGTTTACTTGATTAAACATAAGTCAGATACCTTTGAAAAGTTCAAAGAGTTTAAGCACGAAGTAGAGAATCAATTGGGTAGAAAGATTAAAGTACTACATTCCGATAGGGGTGGTGAGTATCTTAGTCTTGAGTTCAATGAGTATCCTAAGGAATGTGGAATTGTTTCACAATTGTCACCTCCTAGAACACCTCAACTTAATGGTGTTGCTGAGAGGCGCAATCGAACCTTGTTAGACATGGTTCGTTCCATGATGACTCGAGCTCCTCTTTCAATCTATTCTGGGGGTATGCCTTAGAGACAGCCGCCCATATCCTAAATCTTGTACCAACAAAGAAGGTTGAAAAGACACCTCATGAAATGTGGACTGGGAAGAAACCCTCACTCGCACATATCAAGTTTTGGGGTTGTGAGGTTTTTGTGAGACACGAGAGCCAAGATAAACTTGCCGATAAATCTAAAAAGTGTCTATTCATCGGTTACCCATAAAACTCTTATGGTTATTTGTTTTACCGACCCACTGAAAATGTGGTGTTTGTAGCTCGAAGAGGAGTCTTTCGAGAAAGAGAACTTTTAGCTAAAGAAGTCAGTGGGAGTAACATTGATTTTGAAGAAAATCAAGAATCAAACGATAAAATACCTGACGTTGGCACTAGCACTCAACCCAAGGTAGAAATGCCTGTTGAGCAGTTGACGAGTCATTACCTCTTCGTAAATCCGCAAGAGTTAGCCACCCTCCCGAGTTCTATGGTCTTCATATTACTGCGGAAGGGGATACGTTAATAAGTGATAGAACACTTATTAATTTGGATGAACCAGCTAACTATCAGGAAGTCATGGAAGGCCCTGAAGCCGCTGAATGGAAAGAGGCAATGGACAGCGAGATTCAAGTTTGGAATTTGGAATTTCAGTCCATGTATGATAACCAAGTTTGGAATTTAGTTGATCAAACACCCGGTCGTAAGACGGTCGGTTGTAAATGGATCTTCAAGAAGAAGACCGACATGGACGGAAATGTACACACGTTCAAGGCTAAGCTGGTGGCAAAGGGTTATACTCAAACCCAAGGGGTTGACTATGATGAAACCTTTTCACTGGTAGCCAAGATCAAGTCTATTAGGATAATGCTTGCCATAGCCTCCTTCTATGATTATGAAGTATGGCAGATGGATGTCAAAACCGCTTTCCTTAACGGGAAACTTTCGGAGGATGTGTACATGACACAACTGGAAGGTTTTATAGACGCCAAGCATCCCAATAGAGTGTGCAAGCTTGAAAAGTCTATTTATGGACTTAAACAAGCTTCTCGCAGCTGGAATCTTTGCTTCCATGAAAAGGTTAAAGCATTTGGATTTTCTAGGAGTGAAGATGAGTCCTGCGTATATGTCAAAGCTAGTGGGAGTACTGTAACTTTTCTAGTCTTGTATGTGGATGACATACTCCTTATAGGAAACAATATCCCAAATTTAAATGCTGTAAAAACCTGGCTTGGAAATTGTTTGGTATGAAGGATCTAGGAGAAGCGACGTACATACTAGGTATAAGGATCTATCAGGATTGAACAAAACGTCTAATAGGACTAAGCCAAAGTACATATGTGGATATAGTATTGAAAATGTTCAATATGGAAAATTCCAAGAAAGGGTCTTTACCCATTCATCAAGGCATAAAGCTTAGTAAAGCTCAATGTCCCGTGACTCGTGATCAGGTGGACAAAATGAGTCGAGTTCCGTATGCTTCGGCTATAGGATCGATCATATATGCCATGACATGTACTCGTCCTGATATCTCATATGCTTTGAGTATGGTGAGTCGATATCAAGGTAATCCGGGCGAAAGTCATTGGACAGTAGTAAAAAATATTCTTAAGTATTTGAGAAATACGAGAGATATGTTCTTGGTATTCGGTGGGAGTGAAGAGCTTAGAATTAGCGGGTATACTGATGCCAGCTTCCAAACGGATGTGGATGACAGTTGTTCACAGTCCGGTTGGGTGTTTCTATTGAATGGAGGTGCAGTGACATGGAAGAGTTCCAAGCAACCTATTGTGGCAGAATCAACCTGTGAGTCCGAGTACATAGTAGCTTCTGAAGCTGCTAAGAAAGCTACATGGCCGTAAAACTTTATCGGTAATCCGGGCGAAAGTCATTGGACAGTAGTGAAGAATATTCTTAAGTATTTGAGAAATACGAGAGATATGTTCTTGGTATTCGATGGGAGTGAAGAGCTTAGAATTAGCGGGTATACTGATGCCATCTTCCAAACGGATGTGGATGACAGTTGTTCACAGTCCGGTTGGGTGTTTCTATTGAATGGAGGTGCAGTGACATGGAAGAGTTCCAAGCAACCTACTGTGGCAGAATCAACCTGTGAGTCCGAGTACATAGCAGCTTCTGAAGCTGCTAAGAAAGCTACATGGCCGTAAAACTTTATTGGTGATCTGGGAATCGTTCCAACTATTAGTGAACCCATAGAGATCTTTTGTCACAACACTGGGGCTGTCGCCCTTACGGTGGAACGCAAAGATCATGGGAAGACCAAACACATCAAGAGGAAATTTCACTATGTACGACATAGAGTGGAGGACGGAGACATCTTAGTGAGTAGAGTATCATCGGAAGAAAACCCGGCTGATCCTTTCACAAAGGCGCTTAGAAAAACTAAGCATGACATGCATGCTAGGAGCATTGGCATGAGACAAGATATTAGTTTTAGTGGTTAGGTGATATTCGAAACATTGTAACAATAATAAATTGTAATTGATTTGGTGATGAATAATAGAGATTATTTATGTGTTAGTGAACTGCCATTTTGAGTTATTTATTATTGTGTTTCTTTTTGCATGTTTAACTTCCCGAGTATTAAGTCGATGTTTATAGAGATAAACATAGCATGAGAATGCGACTGAATATTCAAACATCTACAGTCGGTCATACATTTGGAAGTAAGTATTGATTTAAGACTGTCATGGAGTGTTAGTTGATGTCTTTAGAGAAAGACATAACATAGAGATGCATCTAATGCTCATGAGTACTTAAATAAAGATTTAGGTATTAGAGAAAGCCGCACTTAGAGATTACTTCATGGATTAAAATCATAAGTGATTCTAAGATGATAACATCTGTTATTCTTCAAATGGAGATGCATGAGTTTAAATTTATGATTCGGTTATGCATTGGTACATCTAAACGCTACCGAAAATGGGAGTTATAAAGATATTGTCATGTATAATTTGAAGATTAGATTTAGATTATGTAGTCAAAATTTATTCGTTCCTTTTGCATGTTGATGAAAAGCGATATTTGTGGGCCCCTCGGTGATTTGATGATGACATTATAGTGTTGGGCCCAGCCTGGACTAGATTGATGTGTTCAATTCTGTAGTCTAATAAAGTCCTCATAAATCGGAGACCGGGAAACAATCTTGAACTTGAGATTGATTCATGTCCATGACTCAGTTCATACGATATCTGGAAGAACAAAGAAATAAGTTGATCACTTATCTAGGGTTATCTCTGAATCAGAGTTCGGCAGTTGCTAAGGAAGCATTCTCTGCTGATTTTTTGGTTAGTTTATGACTAATAGTAGTTAATGACTTGTCCAATTGGGAGACTGTTGGAATGGGTGTCCAACGTCATAACTAATTACTCATGACTTTCCATTAATAGCAGGGTCCTTTTTGGGTTGTCCTCAATTGTACAAGGGTTATTAGAATAATTAAGAGAGGGAGAGAGATAAATAGTTTATTAATTATTATTTGATAATAATTAATTAGAAATTATTATGGAAATTCTATAGAATTAACTGGAATTAATTTAGAATTAATTTGTGTCAATTAAAAGTGCAAGGCTAATTGGTTATTCTTTGAAAGATGAACCAAGGATTTTTCTCTAAAACCCTAACTTTGGCCCTAAGTTACTTACCACTATAAATAGAGATCCATGGCTCCTAAATCAAATGTCCCACTCAAGCATTCTTAAACCTTGAGTTTTTCTCTTCTCTCTTTGCTCCATTCCTTGTGGGTACTCTTACTAGACTTGGGTGGATATTCTGAAGATTAATAATCTTGGACAAATTGGGTACAAACCATTAGAGGTAATCTCCTTTGATTACTACGTTCTTTAGCGTTGGATCGAAGTGTTCGAGTTCTACAAGTGGATCAATCCAATTACAAGATTGGATTAAAGGTTGGTAATCTCTTTCTTTCTTGTTGTTAATATCATCTACTAAGGTTTCCTTATAGGGTTTAGTTATATTATACTTACCATAGTTTCCGCTGCCTTCTTTTGTTTATAGTTCATATAAAATCCATCACAAACTATACATGAAATAAAAACCAAGAAACAAAATCATAACCTATATACAAAACCCAAAATCGAAACCAAGATTCATAACTATAACCGAAATCGAAATGCAGATTCAAAACAGAAACAAAAAATGAAACAATATTCAAACCAAAACTCAGCCGAGCCTCAATTCGGTACAAACGAACACCATGTTCACAAGCCTGATAAGAAAATGGAAGAAGAAGTGGGTCCAATAATGCAGCCTAATATGGCCGCATCCTAACACTGTCGTCGCCACATCCAATAATAGCCACCGCCGTCATCACCAAACTGTGTTTTCTTCTTCGTTAATCGAGTTCTTCATCTTCTAGTATTTGGTGTCGTGCTTCTATGTCTTCTTCTAATCGAACGATATTCTAAACAAAAAGTCTAATCAATTCCTATAATCAAGGTGAATAATAAAAAGATATGCTTAATTTTGGATATGATTAATAAAAATTAAGATTCCATAATTATCTATAAGATTACATAATTACTAAACAACCTTTATCATATTTAATTTAAATGTAAACTAATTAGTTAATTTATATGGTCCATAATGGAGCTCACCGTTCTCACAAAAAATAGGGTACTCAAAAGATTAAGTCCATATATATATATATATATATATAGGGAATGGATCATACGAGAACCACCCATCTTTAAAGGAACAATTTGTGGACCACATATGATGTGGGTCCTACATAATATTAAATCATTTCTGATTTAATATTAAATCATATTAAATCAGAAATGATTTAATATTATATGGGACCCACATCATATGTGGTCCACAAGTGTCCTTTTATTTCTTTAAATTTACAAAGTTCACGATTGAACCTTCCTCTATATATATATATATAGGAAAAGGTTCAAATGAGAACTTTGTAAATTTAAAGGAACAAAGGGACTCATTTGGGACCACATATGATGTGGGTTCCACCAATAAAAAATCATATATGATTTTCAATGGTGGGCCCATTGAATCACATATGATTTTTTATTGGTGCGACCCACATCATATGTGGTCCCAAATGAGTCCATTTGTTCTTTTAAATTTACAAAGTTCTCATTTGAACCCTCCCCTATAAATTGGGGGGTGTTCTCATTTGAACCCTCCCTTATATATATATATATATATAGAGAGAGAGAGAGAGAGAGAGGCAGGTTAATGCAAGTACGGTAACAATTTACGATAATGCGAGGACAATCATCAGCCAATTATTTTGTATATAAAAATTTTTTACACAACATTTTAGGCATTTCTGCTATCCGTGTGCTGCTGCATGGGCTACACCGTATTTAGATCGAATAAATAAGTACGAGCGACTTTTACGTATTAATGCTGCTACATATAATGTTATTTTAGAATAAGTGAAAATGTAACACAAATTACTTATGTCTTATTTATGTGCCAAATCTTAATTTTTTTATTTTATTTATATAATTATATAACTATTAAATTAGTAACGTTTATATTAATAAGATTTTTTTTATTTTTAAATAAAAGTAAAAAAATAGAAAACAAACAAAAAAACCCAACGTCTTTTATTTTTAAATTATAGAAAAAAAATATTAAAATAATATACAATCAAAGAAAGGCCTAAAAGATTAAAGAAAAAAGTCTCTCTTTCTCTCTCTCTCTCTCTCTCTTTATATATATAGTTTATTTAGATAAAAGGAAAAAATAAAATATAAATTTAGTAATAATTCATATTACTTAAAATATAAATAAATAAAAGGAACAAAATACTTAATTAATAATTTATATTAATTTAAATATAATACAAATATACAAATAGGGTGGGGATATTTGCAATAAAAAATTGTTTAATTTATATTGCATAATTAAAAATGGTCGATAGAAGTAAAAAAATAAACTTTAAACTAAATAGGACGTGTGAGTTGTGACGCGTCCAAGTAACTTATTAATACTATCAATAATCGTATTGGATCAAACTCAAAGTCCAAAACACAAAGTCCAAAAATATTACATAAATAATAAATTATTCTATATATACGTATGTGTTATATACAAAATGAAAAACTGTACAAAGTATGTGATGCGGTGCGGTTTGAACCGCGGTTTGATAACTCAAACCCACAAACCGCACCGCATAGTGCGGTTTGGTAAAAATGCAAACCGCAAACCTCACCGTGAAAATCTAAAACGCGTTTTGCGGTGCGGTGTGTTGCAGTGTTGGCGGTTTGTGCGGTTTGACGGTTTGGATAAACACCCTTAAAATTTGCACCCCCCTCCCCTAATTAGGTCAACCTAGATTTTTTTTTAAAATGACTTTTTAAACATATTTTCTAAAAAAAATTTAAACTTATTTTCTAATTTTATAATAAATGTTTTTGCAACTAACCATTGTGCCTTCATCAAAAAACAATTTATGTTGAAAGATATTGTGCCTTCATCAAAAAAGGAAGTAATTGAAGGAATAATTTCTAAGTATTTAGAGTTACCATATTGACTATTTCCTTTTCATTGTAAACGCATCCCTATTTAAAGGGTTCATTACTAATGAGAATGACATAGAGATTTTATTCTTTTTATTATATTGTTGTTCTATTTAGTTTTTCTTTAACATGTTATCAGCACGTAAGCTCATAAATTGACATCTTTGTCATCGTCTGCTGTCGTTGGACAACGTCTCCGCTACAGTCCGTCGTTGCTATTGCAATCCAAGTATCTTATTATTTGAAGACCATATAAATGTAATTATGATTATCCATTGTAGTGATTTTTGCAATCCAAATATGTAGCAAAATCTGCATCTCTACGCTTTAATAAATTTTGTTGTGATATGTTTTTTTTTAAATAAGAAGAAAGTAAAACTGGTAGAGAAATAGAGTTAAGATTTGATTCCAACCATAATTTATCCATTTTTTTATTGAGGTTGATCATGGTGTGTGAAAATAGAGAGCATGTTTTAGGGTTTTTAGGGTTGTTGGCGGCATCCCCTTTTCTTGATAAAATATTTAGTTTTAACTTTTGAGGTGTTTGACATTTTTATTTATTAAAGGGGAAGCTAATGGCACCCCTAAGGTATACTAATGACACCACTACAAATGTGAATTCTCCTCACACCCATCGTTGTCAAAACCCTATTTTTAGGATCTCATTGCTAGAAAAGTGCATTTAATTCCGTGCACACCCCTATTAAGGGGTGACATTAGCACTCCCCTAATTAAATCAACCTTTAAATTTTTTAACTATTTATTGGTTTATTTATGTATTCAATAAATATACACCTTCACCTTGATATTTATGGCGTAAATTTCTTTTTTTGAACCTGCGGTTTATTAAAAAAACGGCAACCCCACGCCAGTGACAGCCTACGGAGGGAGCCAAAAGAATCATACAACAGAAACTAGCAAGAAAAAAGGGGAAAACGAACCCAACAACACAACAATTAAATACAAGAGAAAGGTGAAACGTGACATCTAGTATCAAACACGACACCCTTCTTTCCCCTAAATTTATTCCAAAGAAGCGTCAAGGAGATAGTATTGTCCACCACCGTCGATGTAGAGATAAGCTTTTTATTAAACACCTTCTCATTTCTTGCCTTCCATAAGCACCAAAGGAAACCGTAGATGACGGTAATCATAAGTTTTCGTTTTTAGGACAATTACCCCAATTAGCCGCAAAATCAACTAAATCTTTTACCCCATCGAAACTATAGGGTACATCCACACCATTGAAACAGCTTTTCCCGAGCCTCCACCGCGTAATCACACGAGATAAAGATATGATCTGTCGTCTCCCTATGGTTATTGCACCACTTCCACATCTCGTTCTCTAACTAAACACCACAGTTACAAAGAACAGTGGCAGTAGGGATACGGTCCAGAGCACCTCTCTAAACGAAATACAGAACTTTGGTTGGGATATTTTTAGACCAGCAGATGTTTTTCTGACTAGCCATCGTTAATTTTGAATCTAAAAAATTTCTCAGTGCCACAGTCGAGAACTCGCCATCTACTCTAAGAGCGAAAATGCATTTGTTCGGGGAATTATTAAGGACTATATCTTGCATTAACGAATTGATATTCCTTAGTTCTAGGGCATCCTCTAAACTGTTAGGAGAAGATTTCCGTTCCCACTTCACGCCAGAAACCGACATCCGTCAGCGATGAGTAAAGTTTTCTTTTTTCGATTTTGTACAGATGCGGAAACATCAATATGAGGTCAACCCCATTGTACCATTTGTCTTTCCAAAACAAAAACGATCTACCGTTTTCGACTACAAGATTAAAGACCTTGTTCAACCCCACATTTAGACATAGGTGGCCTTCCTCAAATTTAGCAGTAAGATTCCAAATCCCTGGAATCGTCTTTTTGGCCATGATATGTTTCGGTTTGAATTTGAGGTTATGGATGCCACTAATGATCGATGCACAATAGGAATGTGGTTCTTTTAAAACTTTCCACCACCATTTTCCAATAAGAGCTAAGTTGAGAGCCCTCAGGCTCCCTAAACTGAGACCACCGCTGTCTTTAGGAGCTGTAACTTTCGACCAAGCGACCCAACTAATTTTTCTTTTATTATCTTCGCCCCCCATAAAAATCTTCTACGAATCATCTCTAGCTCGTTTATAACCCCCATCGGAGCTCTAAACAGAGAAAAATAATAAAGAGGAAGGCTACTAAGCACCGCTTTAGAAAGAGTGAGACGACCCCTAAAAGATAATAACTTACCCTTCCACCTCGATAATTTCGAATGAAATCGATCTATGATCGGTTTCCAATTTTTAATGAGACTCATATTCGCAGCTACCGGGACCCCTAAATTGTTAAACGGGAAATCATCGGTTCACATCCGAGGTAAGCCGCCCCTCTGTTAAGTTCGCTCTGATCTAAACCAATCCCAAACACTCTGGATTTTTGGAAATTAACTTTCAGCCTAGAGACTAAGTTAAAACATTTCAAGATTCACCCAATGTTGATGATATTTGCCAAAGACCATTCTCCTACGAATAACGCATCGTCTGCGTAGCATAAGTGGGTTAGATCAGTACTTGTGTTCAGGATTCTAACCCCTTCGAAAAGCATCTTCTCTCTTGCAGTTTTTAAAGAAATATTAAGTTCTGCCATGGCAATAATAAAAAGAAAGGGACAAAGAGGATTGCCTTGCCTTACACCTTTGGTCGGGGACCCGTTAACCAGAATGGAGGATCTAGCTGAGAAAAGGCATCCCCGAATCTATCTCTTCCATCTTTCTCTGGATCCCATTTGCAACATTATATTATCAAGATATTCCCAGTTAATACGGTCGAAGGCTTTCTTGAAGTCAACTTTGAAAAGAAAAATATGTTTTTTCATTTTCTTCGCCCAAGAGTATACTTCGTTGATAATAAGAGGCCCGTCAAGGATACTTCTACCCTCAATAAAAGCCGTCTGAGCTTGTCCGATCACCTTTCGAATAACCTTTTTGAGTCTAATAGCAAGAAGCTTTGCTATTATCTTATAAAGACATTCGATGAGGCTTATAGGGCGATAATCATTAAGCATAAGCTGATCACTCTTTTTTGGGACAAGAGTTATGAACGAAGAATTACAACCGCGGGACAAAATACCACTTCTTTCGAACTTTTTCACCGCCGCAATCAGATCGCCTCTAACCAAATCCTAGTGACATTTTAAGAATTTAAAAGTGAAACCGTCCGGTCCCGGAGCCTTGTCTCCGTCACAATTCCACACCGCCTCCTTGATTTTGTCAACTGAAATGGGTCGTTCTAAGAAACTTCGACCCTGATCATTTAAGGAAGAAAAAGCGTTATTTATCAGCTTCGGCCTATTCTTCCAATTTTCGTGAAATTTGGCCCGAAAAAATCCCATGACCTCCTGTTTTAACACATCAGGGTCCGAAACCCATTCCCCATTTATAACCAGACCATGAATCTTGTTTTTTCTGCCTTTAGAATTGATGATTCCGTGGAAGAATTTCGAGTTCTCGTCTCCGTTTACCAACCATTTGATTCGGGATTTCTGATTTAAGTCCATATTATGGAGCTTTTCTATTTCAAGAATTTTTTTTGTTCCTCCATAGTTCAACAATCTCCTGGTCGCTTATCCTCCCTGATTCCGCTTTTAAGTCAAGATGCTCAACTCTAAGTTTCAGATTTCGTAACTCAACTACTTCTTTCGGGTAATCGTCCCTCCTCCACTTTTTAAGTGTTGTTTTTATCTGGAAAAGCTTACCAAGAAAACGCTTGTCAGCCGGGGAGATAATCGGGTCCACCTTCCAGCTTTCCGAGACAATATCCGCAAAACCATCTCGATGTAACCAAGAGTTGAAGAATCTGAAGGGAGCAGGGCCGAAATCCGTTTTATTAGAGATAAAGATAACAGGGGAATGATCAGAGAACTCCCGAGGGAGAGCGACCACGGAAGCAGCAGGTTGGCACGAGTTGAAGTTTTGGCAAGCAAGAAAACGATCGAGCTTGCTGAATTTTTGACTATTTTCACAGAAAAAAGTGAACTTTCGGCCGCCCATCTTGAAGTCAAGGAGCCCTGCATTGGTAATAAAACCATTGAAGGCAGCAGCGGTTGAGGCGCAGAAAACGGAATTTAGCCTTTCCCCGACGTTTCGAACCGAGTTGAAATCACCAAAGAAAAGCCAGTTATAGAGGAGTTCTTAAGGGCTAAAAGCTCATCCCATAATCTAACTTTATCAGATAATGCCTGCGGGGCATAGATATTTACCAATAGGTGGCTCCTTGGAACCCTTTCCATGAGCCTTTAACCATTAAATAATACCTATTTTTGATTACCTCAGAACAAAAAAATAGATTTCTATCCCAAATACTAAGCAGCCCTCCCGATCTACCAACGGAGTTCTCGGACTCGAATCCAAAATCCGAGTTGCCCCAACAGCCTGAAACATCAATATTATCAGAAGAGGAAAATTGGGGTTCTTGATTACTTATAAAATCGATTTTATGGATAGCCTTGAGCCTGCATATCCACTTGACCTTAAGAGCATCCCCTATCCCCTTTAAGTTTATAGAAAGACAACTCATGGATAACATAAGTTTTCGCCTACACCTTTGAGCGTGTTCAAAACTTGCATGTCACTATTGTCGGGTTGGAAACCCAATTGTTTCCCCAAATTTGCCGTAATTTCTGCTTCGGTCAAGGGGAGTACTGAAATAAGGGATCACCAATCTGAGTTCCTGAAACATTAACATTTAAATCAAGGAGAGGTGTAGGTTCCGCATCACACGAAAGATGCTCCGAGGTCTCTAAGACAGAATCGTCAATTGAAGTGATTTTTCTTCTTTTGATGAATGACTCATTTACAGTGGAAGAATTTGGTAAATCAATGCTGGAAGGGCTCTTAGGTAAGGGAATTTTAGAGGGGGATAGGGGAAAAGGCTCAAAGGACATATGTGTAACTTATAGTTGAAGATCATTTAATTTTAATATGGATGATGGATCTTTTATGTTTTCAACTTGCTATAGTAATTTATTAATTCATTATATTTAACATGTTTATTGGTTGATTTAATTATGTTAATTTTATTTAATTGTTTAAACCAATCATATTATTATATTTAAATTATTTCTGATCCATTAATATTTATCTTGATAATTGGTTGTTTAGATTTCGATTCAAATTTAATTTAAATTTATAATTTTAAAATTAATTATTTTATTCAAGTTAAAATTGTATTAAGACAAGAACTTGAGAATTATATTTATGTATGATTTCGAATTCTGTGTATTTAATATGGTATATATATACCTGTATCTTGTTCCATTTTTCTTTCACATGTACTAAAATTATATTTAAATGTTAATTGATTTAGATTAACGTTGTTTGAATTTATCTTTTTGCCTGTAATTGAATTTGGGCCACTAATTTAAGTTTAGGCATTTTAATTATGTTAGTTAACTTATTTTATGTGGCATGTTATTTGTTATTTTTCAACTTAGCAACATTTAATTTGATATTAATTTATTTCAAACTCTCACAGCATTATTAGCGTATTTATATTTTTAATTGATTATGTTTTTTACCTTTAATTGGTAGTATAGCAAATATACCATACTGATAATAATATTCAAATGTTTATTTAGTTTTTTTAATTTTTTTATTTTCACATTCATATGTTTATCTTTATTACGAGTTTCTACTTGTAATTTTCAAGTTTACAATTAATTTTTGAAAATTACAATTCAACTCCCAAAACTTTTGGTTTCTTACCAAAATCTCACCAAAAAAAAATGAAAATATTAATAAATATTATCCAAATTCTTATCTTGATTGTGGGTTCCTAATCAAATATTATCTTAACAAATATTTGGAAGTTACACTTCCAACTCGCATATATTTTGGTTTCTTACCAAAAGCTCCAAAAAATTTTTATTAAGACATTTAAAGTTTAAATTTGACTTTATGTCAAAAATCAACATTTATTTGTCTACTGACATAATCACTCAAAATACCATTATGGTATTAAAGCATTGAAGTTGACTTTATATGCCAAACTCGTATTATTATTATTACTATTTGGCCTCATGCGAGAAGCATATAATTATTATTGTATCTTCAAATTAAATAAATTGCAAAAAAATTATTGGATTTGTCAAACGGGTGTAAATAGCCCCAATGGTTGTATGGACTTAAAAAAGTCATGTGATTCCCCTACTACCTGGAAATCCAGTAGATTGAGTGAATTCTTTTCACAAATTGAAATATTGATGAAGTACTATCAACAAAATTTAACAATACAAAAATCCAATATTATTATTTTGATGAAATTTCATGCATAATATAATGATTATAGACCATGATTTTTAGAAATCATATATTCTCCATTATTTATGACATCTTCGACTCTGAAGAACTTGAGCACAAATTATGATTATCCTCTTGAAAAGGTACAAGTAAACACCTCGAGATTTTGTGAGACTATACATCAGTCGCAACTTTCATAGGGAATATCGTTAACTAGAATCCCCCAAGAACCGTGGGACGCCCTGGAAAGAAAAATCAGGAGGATTCATTACCATGTACTTCCCAAACTAATCATGCAGTGAAATAAAACCCACTCAATTACAAGAAGGGGACTGATTTCAACAAAGAAATGTTGTGTCTTAAAATGAATCTCAATCTTGTGGCAAGGAACTCACAAAAGATGACTTGATTTATAACCTTATTTCCATCTTTCACATATCAGTAAATATTAATGAACCAAAATAAGTTGCAAAGTAACCTCTAGACAAACTTATAAACCTACTACAAGTGGTTGAGAGCCATAACAAAGTTCTTTCGAATAACAACAATAGACATATTGGGCCAAAGAAAATTCCCTATGTCGATAATAAAAGTGTTTGAGATGGAAACAACTTCAAAGAATAGTAAGTTAAAGGCAATTTGTCACACGTGGCATCCATGCACCCCGTGGAAAAGGTCGGGATCATGGAAATAGTTGGGAAGGATTTCACAATTCATGGAGCAGAAACGCACCTACTGCACATAAGACAATGGACAATAAAAGAAGAAAAATATGCTAATAATCGCTCAAAAAAAAACAAGTTAAAAATGAACTATATCATATTAATTTAAGATTGATGCAACATAAGTTTATTTGAAATTTATTAAAATAATTTCATTTGCTGATGTTAAACTGAATATATAACCATTATAGATGTAAAGAAATACATCCAAATTATAAATACGAAACTCTCAGTATTCTCCGTTCCATGTAGGAATGTATCGAGGAAAACTTGAGTATTTTTGTGGGAAATCTCACATAATCTTAAAAAGATAGACTAATATTGATTGAATTAATAGTCTATAAACCTCCAACCAAATTCATAGACGATGAACTGTCACCTCCTTATTGCCTAATGACATAGAATTAATAGTCACTAAAGCAATATAGTAATAGAACCTTGTTAAAATATTGGTACAAATTATAAATCATAATATAAGAATGAAAATGGGTATATATATACATCAACTCTAATGATATGAAAGGAACATATATTAGAGAAATAAATGTGTCAACCCAATAGATTATCGAAGTCATTAAATCACTTTTTGTCACCAATAAAGAACTTTGGGACAATGATGCATATATGTTTCGATATGACCACGTGGGACGCCATGACCATGACATAATGATCTATGTATTGAAAAATACACATTGAAACATTCTTTTTCAAGTGAAAGCAAAATGAGGCAATTAACCAAATTGCAACTGTTGACTTCTGCAGCACAAGAAGTAACACCAACATCATAATATGCACTCACGAATATATAGATCTTTAATAAACCCTGATCCTTAGCCAAGACAGGAATGAGACAATCTTAAAGTTAAGGAAATAATACAAAAATATTCCATTCTTACAATAAATAACAAGGTAATATTTATGGACATGAACAACCAGAATGTGGGGCATTAAAGTATTTTATGGTTCTGGTTTCGACACAACGAACGCATGTCGCATTATTGTCCACATGAAATGTTGCACTCCAAGCACTAGCTATATGTTTAAGGGCTCACCTCCCTCTTTATCTCATTAAGTCTATATGACTTGTAATGCTGGAGAATTTACATCATAAGGATTGAAAAATACTGTCAATAGAAAAGGGATTTCTCCAAATGGAAGAGATCTAATAATCAATAGATTGATTATCAGGCTCTGATACCAATTGTTGAAACCCAAATCCCTTTCTAGCAGGTAATCAATATATCAAATATGTAAATATGAGCGAAAGCAAGTAGATCTATGATTAACAGTAAGATTCGTAAGAACAAATATGAAGAACAACCGTAATTGATATTGAATTGCGTTTGTATGATAAACAACAGTGTGCACAAAACAATAGCTCTCTATTTCGTATTTTCAAGTCGCTGCTATTACAATATGAGAAGGAGCTATTTATACGATTACAACTTTTAAAGCCAACTACCTGGCCTATTACAATGAGACACATAAGCAGGGAAGTAACAAACTAAGATACACACGGAGAGTGTGCTTTACACGTCATTGGATGCACATGTAGTTACTTGATTATGATTCATACTTCATCAAAATTGAGGTCCAACATTCGGCCTAATCCTTTCCTATCAAAGCATGGTATGAAATTAGTCCCTTTTCCTTTTCGGGTCTAGAGGAATTAGGTCTTTTCTTGTATCAAAACCTATCTTATGTAATCTAGCACCAAAAAAAACAACTACTTGAAAGTGCAAACTTACTTATATTGCGGCTTCGGATTCTTCATAGCGGCAAGAGGTGGTCTGACTGATGTGGTATTTTGCCTGAAAACAAATAATATGACAAGACCGGTCCTCTTCAGTTTCAGTTCCTAGCTCTTCCCATTTTCCTCACTATAGGTTGTAGAGTATCCAGTTGATAGTATATAGATAGAGAGTCCCTAGCCCGAGAGACTAGTTCTCTCCAGTGTCTTTGACAACTATATACGACTAGTCTGGAATGGAAATCTGAAGGATAAGAACTTAGGTAGCCTGTTTGGCTTTATTAAGGCATATGTGGAATGCCCGAAGACTATCAAGAAGCCCTTTCTACCATATCGAGACAAGAATGGGATTCTCATCTTTCCAACAGGGGAATTTGTTGGTGTCTACTATAGTGAGGAATGTCAATTTAATATATATATAGCGTTGTAATATATTTTTTCCTTGATTTGTCCAAATTGTTTATTTAACTCCAATTTTTTAAAGGTTCCAACTTGTTTCACATAAAATCATAACATTCTAGAAAGTTCATGATGGTTTTTAAGATATATCCCCTTACAACTCATCACCAAAATGCATCTTCCTCGTTTAATTTTTACCCAAATTTTTGTATGCTTTAAGTTACTGAGTTAGCAACATTTTGTCAAAATATTACGAATTTTGGAGAGGTTTAAGTATTTAAATAGCTATTTTAAATTTTAAGGCTCACAATCTTCAAGACAGAATGCACCCTCTGGAAGTTACTGTTGGTTGGAAGGTAAAAGTTTGTCCTTTTTCAATGATTCCAAATGGATTACAAAGATAACACATAAATCTAACTTCAAGAAGAAGAATCACTCTATTTCATTAAGTTTTGAGAGAGTTATGATACTTTTAACATGCATGCAACAATCTGTCAGCTTTGAATATTGCATATGTATTCGGATCAATGTATAGTTTCCTATAACCCCATGTGTATACATAAAATGGTCTCATAGAAGCTGAAATCAAAAGAATATAGATGGTATATATGGCATTGGTTATGCGCACCAATTTACCCACATTTTTCAAGGGTTATGCAAATATTACATGCAACCTTACTCATTTGTTTTTTAAACCCACTACTAGCCAACCAATATCATGCGTACCAGTTGGTAACTGGATATAAGTCTGATATTTTACATTTATCCATGTTTGGTTGTGTAGTATATGTGCCAATTGCGCCACCACAGCGCACCCAAATGGGTCCTTAAAAACGATTCAATAGAAGTTGGATATGAATCCCCAACCATTTTCCGCTAATTATAATCCTTGACGGCCGATCTCATTACCGCTAGATTAGCGAGTTGTCACTTTGATGAGACAGTCTTCCCGTCGTTAGGCGAGATAGGAAAAAGGATTTTCCATGGGAACGACTGGAAGTGTCATAGAATATTCTTATTCTGTCTCATTTTGATCCCAAACTTCACAATGTAAAGTTGAAGTCAAACGAATCAGACTCGATACCTGATACATTTAATGTTATTCCATAAGTGACAAGATCACATATACCAGCTGCAAATATACCCGCAAGGTTAAAAGTCCCTAAAGAAGGGCACAACGCCATTGGAAAGTGCGTTGCAATCACACATGGTGGAGGTGTGGTTGAGGTCGTGGTTCCCAAAAGGAAATGGGGGAGGCTACTTGGTTCGATAGATACTCATCTAAAGGAAAAGATGAGTAAGGCACAACCATTATCATCAATACATAAACCTCTCATGAGATTATCTCTGACTAAAACTATGTCACATGAATCATTACTGGATGACGCTCCGGAGTTAACATTTGATTCCAGAGATCAAATAAATCTCAAATGAATTATGAAAGTACATACGAGTCGATGGACAGATCGTACATACTCATTGATGATATTCACATATATTGTTGCTCGTCAGATGATAGAGCGCGATGACATCGAACCATGCTCGGTTGGAAAATGTCAACAAAGAGCAAATTGACCTAAATGAAAAGAAGCAATCCAGGAAAATTATACAAATGAACGGATATTTGGTCAGGTAGTGCTAACCCACCAGGTGTAAATCCTGTAGGACATAGATAAATCATTTGTCAGAAAGCGTAACGAGATTAATTAAGTCATAATGTATAAGGCTTTCCTTTGGCGCAAGGTTTCTCACAACGCCCTGGATTGACCACGAGAATACTTACTCTCTCGTAATGGATGTTATAATGTTTTGCTAGTTAATTAGCCTAGTAGTATTCGAAGGATGGGAAATGCAGCTCATGGATGTGGTCACTACATATCTCTATGGGGATCTAGATTAAGAGATATATAAAAGTGGTTGATGATATTATATTACCCAAATCAAGTAAGTTTAAAATCACGAAGTACATTTGCAATGAAATTAAAATACCCACTTTATAGATTAAAGACATATAGGCGGATATGGTATACCTACCTAAATGAATACTTGATTGGGAAGGGATATAAGAAAAATGAATTGTGCCCATGCGTATTTATAAAGAAAACGAGTTCTAGATTTTCAATAGTAATTTTATATGTCGATGCTCTGAACTTAATAAGCACTCTTGATGAATTAAGAGAAACCATAAACTACTTGAAATCTAAAGTTGAGATAAAAGATCCTGGGAAAACTCGTGTTTTCTAGTTATATGAACTAGGACACCGAGCTTGTGGAGTATTAATCCACCGATCCGTGTATGTCCAAATGATCAGGTGATTTAATAAGGACAAAGCGCATCAGGCTATCACTCCTATGATCGGTCGAAGTGTTGGATAAAAGGAAAGATCCATTTTGTCTAAAGGATGACGACAAAGAGGTTTTTGGGTGATGGAATTCCCTATCTAAGTACAATAGGCGCATTATTATATTTAGCACAATACACTTGACCGTATATTGTATTTCTCAATGAACTCGTTAGCTTGATCTAGCTCAGCGCCAACGCAACATCATCGGAATGATATCAAATTAATATTTTGGAACCATTGATGTGGGCTTATACTTCCCTTACAAATAGAAAAATGGGATTGATAATGAAACTTCACTGCCAACTTTGAATGTGAACGGAAAAAATACCAACCCTTATAGAAAAACATAAAATATAGTCCTGGTGTATCCTTGCTGATATTAACTATTTATCTAACTTATACAAAGTTCATTCCCAAATTGGATAAGGAATTACCATAGGGAACATGCCAATTGTTTAGAAGTAAACTAGGCAAACCCTTGTAGCTACCTCTTCGAACTATTCTGAGAATATTACTCTACGTAAGACTGTTCAATATTCTACATGGTTAAGGATTACCATTGCACATATTAGAGGAGCTAGTATCTTGAGTTTAACCAGTATTCTACCCGCATATATGTAAACAACACACTATATCAAATAATGTATGGATGTACATAATTTTTTTGGCCGAAGTATCAACTATGTCTCGCTTATTCATTGTTCGCCAAAACATCAAACTCCACAAATGTTGACACGTTTGGACAACTATGCCTAGGAGGTTCTTGATTTGGTGGGTTGACATGAATTTTTTTCACAACCTTACTCTTCAATGAGGGACGACCACGGGTCGTTGTATGAACAGCCGGTTCACAAATCTTAGTTGTCCAAGGCACGATTATCTCCCTTAACTTTCTTAGAAAACTGGACTTAATAGATCTCGTTGTTTTTTGAAGTTCTCAGTAAACATATGCACTTCATTATCACAACAAATATCATCATCTTCCACAGGCATACACGATGATAAATCAAGTTTCCTCCAAAATCCATCAATCGATTCAAGTGGAATAGATTGGCATGCATTGAAATATATGCATGTTCATGTGGACATGGTAACCTATAACAAGTACGCATCTGACATCTACAATTTCTAGAAACTAACCCAAGATCTTATGACCACTTAAATTCTTTGAAGATTAATCCCAACGCATGCAATGAAACAAAACCATGTAGCTGGTGGAAGAGTGGTTTTGTTATATTTATATATGGCGACATTTTTGCTTTGTTGGAAGCTTGCTTTCATTTCCGTATGTTGTGAGTGAATGAGTTGATGAATATCATGTAGAAAATACCCGTAAAGTTTCTTGGTTCAAATCCAAATATAGTTTCAGCTTAGAATGTTGACTCTTAACTCTATTTGTTGTGTGATTTCCGAAGTTAAGAAATCTGTCGATCCAAACAGATACGAACATTTGCTTATATGGTTTCAACCATATTTCGTTCAAATAATCAAGAACGTCTGACATATACCATCTACAAAGTAGTTGTTTAGCATCGGGAAATACATTACTACATGCTTTCATCAACGTCAACTCTCGATCGGTCACGATAACACGTTGGGATGCACATCCGTCCATTGTCTTTTTGAGACAATTCAATGCCCATGTATAGTTATATTCTTTTTCTTTATGCATAAAAACAAATGTTATGCAATTAGTTGATGTTACACCAACAATCTCAAGGAGGGGCATTTTATACCTGTTCGTCTTATACGTGGCATCCATAAACAACACATGTGGAAATGCACGCCACAACGTCAATGATATTGGATGAATGAAAAATAAATCTTCCAACTAATAAGAGCTATTTGCACACGCCTCATGTATATAGCCTTCTTCCTGCAGAAATGACATGACAACTTGCATTTGAGTTCTACCTTTATGTTCGGTCGCCCAAAAATTTCGGCGCGTGCATTGTATATTGTTTGGAGTGTAGACACGTTATCTGGATTTTGCTCCTTCAATGTTGATAGAATATCACGTGGTTTGACATTCTTCCTTGACAAATCTTCCACCAACCGGACTTCATTTTCAGTCAATCGCGTTGCATATGGATGACCCTTCATATCTTCTGCAGGTTCATGATTATGCTTTTCACATTTCACTGTTAACGTGCAACGGTCGTTCAACGACGAATATTTCCTTACTAACTCGAACGGACAGTTCATTTTTTTGGTTCCAATATTTCTACTAGAACTACCATTACCTCAGTATTTACCACCACGATCGCATATTAATATAACTTTTTAGATGTGACTCCACTTCGTTTTGTCTTGGATCTTTTAATGACAATAATGTAGCCAAGGGAGCGTTCCAAATTTTGCACCCAATCAATTAAATCTTGATGAGATTCGAACACTTTGTTAGTGGAAAATTTTGATGTGAGCCGTTCATCGTCTTGAATTGTTTGATTTATGTTAATATTATACTCCTAAACATACAAATAAAAAAAAACTATATTACAAGTAATAGATCAAAAATATATTACGAAGTCGTAAGCAAAAATACCTCACCATTGGAATTCTGATAGAAATGAAAATTTTCAGCTTGAGTTGTTTGGTTTGTGTAAATATCATATTCCTAAACATACAAATGCAAAAAAAAATTACAAACTAGCAAGTAAAAATATATCGTAAAATAGTAAGTGAAAGTACCTCAACGTTGTAATTTTGATAAAAATTAAAAATCGTCTTTCCAACCAGCCATTAACAAGTTAGAAATCTCTTTCATTGTTGAAATAGTTTTTGTGAATGAAAATACAATTCTTCTTCCCTTTTTATACCAACACATGTCACGTTTTTTTATATATAATTAACATTCTCCCTACTTCCCAACTACCCTTTTTTTATTAAAATAAATAAAAAATATAAACATTTGAAGAAAAATAAAGAAATTTTTAAAAAATGTAACATGTTAAAATAATATTGTAGGAAAAAAAATAAAGAAAACTTTTATGTTAGAGTAACATTGAAGAAAAATTAAAATAAAATTAAAAAATTTAATTGGTTTTGTTTAAGTTCTATAGATTTTTAAATAAATAATATAATATTGTAAATAAAAATAATTTATCTATATTTTCAATTTTTTAAATAAATGTGACGCCTTAAGTTGTAAAATTTTTTAATTTTAAATAAAAAATTAATTAATTTATATTATTTTTTAAAATAATATTCATAATAAAAAAACAGCAGTGAGTAATTTATTTTTATTTTCAATTGACCATCTTTTTATTTTCACATTGACCAACTTTTTGTTTTGAGAGTTTCTAGGTCATTGAAAATGTATCATTTGACTTTATTCCCCATTAAGATTTGCACCCTCATTTGTTAGAGGATGCAAATATCATGCTCCTTTGTTATTTAAGCAACAAAAAGACAAAAAAACGAAAAGACAAAAACAACAAAAAGACAAAAAAAAACACAAAAACCAAAACAAAAAGGTAATTATGTAATAGCCTTATGAGTAGGGGTGTACGACAGACGGATCGGTCGGGTTCGGGTGGACATCGGGCCAACCCGATCGGGTTTCGGGGGTAGTGGACTGCACCCCGATCCGGGGGGTTTCAGGCTAGGCGGGTCTAGCGATATTGGGTTTCGGATTAGGCGGGCCGGGGCCATCGGTTAACGATTTTTCCATCCGCTTTTTTTCCCTCTTCACATATCGGGTTCTTGGGTAAGAAAATTACTTTTTACTTTTGATTGGTGAAATCCCCGAGCACAACGGAGACAGTGGAGTGAAAATCGCCGCTGGAGAGGAGAGCAGAGGACAATGCCGAGTGGTCGTCGACTCGTCGCCGGAGTTTATGGAGTGAAATCGTCGGAGAAGTAAGTGGAGAGCATAGTGGAATCGCCGGTGAAGTGACTGAAATCGCCGAATACGGTTTTTAGAAAATGAGTCGTCATGTCGTGCGAAAAATGAAAGTATAAAAGACTAAAAGTAATATACAAAAAATTTTAAATTTTTTTAACTAACAGATTGGGCGGTCGGGTTTTTCGGGGCCCGATACCCCAAACCCAAACCGCCCCTACTTCACAGATCAGGTTCTCGGGTTCGGGGGGGTTCGGGTCGGGGTTTTCAGGTAGCGTGGATTTCCTATGTTTTCGGGTCGGGTATCGGGCGAGTTTTTCTGGTTTTGCTCACCCCTACTTATTGGTGCCCTTTGCAAAACTTAGGGGTGTCATTAGCCTCCCCCTATTCAAAATTTGAAATCAATCGAGGGAATTATTGGAAGCAGGGAGTGTGTACTGAGCGGGATAAAAAAAACTTGAAAATACCAATCGACATCCCGTAATAGTTTGAATTCTAAAACTTTCATCAGGAATCAAATATTTAGAGGTAGTGTTGGTCCCTAACAAGGTAATAGCAATTTAAGTAAAGAATTTGTAGAAGGGGGGGGGTTAAATACAAATACACACAGTTTTTCATTTTTTAAATTCTTTAATATTAAATATCAAGAATTTACACTTAGAAAACAAATTGTTGCGGAAAGAATACATAAAATCTATTCTAACAATCTAAACACTTAGAAAACACTTAGTAAACAGAAATATAACTAAACACAAAGAAAACTATTTTAAACTGTTTCTCACTACTGAATCAACTTAAGCAATCAGAAGATATCTTGTTGAAAGCATATTTTGCATGGATGCTCCTCTTCTCCTTTTATAATGCTCATGCATTAAATGCATGTGGACACTTGTCATAATATCATTTGCTTGCCATATATTCATTGGATAAAGATGTTGTCATTCCTTAGACTATTAAAAAAAGACTGGTGTCATTCCTCATAGTACATAAAGGACATGTCACCGTTCATCTTTTCTTCATGTCTTCAGTTGTCACATCAAGCTTTTTTTGCAATAAGACAAACAACCATTTTCTGAAATTTAAGGAGAATGTTTGAATTCAAAAGCTTGATGCACACGTTCTTGTATTTATTGTGACAAAAGGTGTATCTTCATCAATGTCATCCGAAATAACCAGATAAAGCACACTAGCCAAATATCTCAAAGGATATATTCGGCTAGTGCCATATATCGGCGAGTGCCTATGTATCAGCTAGTGTCATGTAGTCGATTTTGGTCTAAGCATTTCGGTGACCATATGCTTTGGATTCAGCTTCAAGTCTGGATTCAAATCGGTGAATATATCTTAATTTCCACAATGTTGATATGTTTCCTTTGTATTAGCTAGTCTTTGATTCGCTAAACTTGTTTGATCAATATCATACTTTTTCAAAGAACCTAAACTACAAGATATATAATCTAGGAAGAAATTGAGGGGTCATCACCAAATCATCGGTGACCCAACAAGTAGTATTTAAGACTTTTTGTGTAAATGGTTATTAATGTAGTATAGAGAGAGAGAGAGAGAGAGAGAGAGAGAAATAAACAGAGTTAGTGACGGAAACCAAAATTTGAGTTTACCCTAGATTAAAAATACAAGAAACATCAAAAAAATTAAATTTTTACTTATAATTATAAACATTTATTTATTGAATGAAAATGTTTATAAATTACATTAAATATTTTATTAAGTTAATTTGTTTTACTTTATTATAATTTTTGGTATTAAGCTATAGTAAAAAATATTTAATTATAGTTTTGTTGTTATTTGATAAAAAATATTGAATTGTAGTTTTGTTGTTATTTGATTAAACTATAGTTTTTATAATAAGATGTCACTTAAGAAATTGGTAGAAATCTTTGTAGTGGAGGATAAGTTCTCGATAACATCTAAAACTGACGTGATACTTTAGAAATTACATTATAGTGGATACTTATAATGCTCCTATGCATGAGGTTTTGAGATCACGAGTTTCATCTGTTGTTGAATTTACTTAAATAGCTTCAAAAGAGACTGGGCTCTGAAGCTTAAACAATTCAGATCTTCTGAACTGATTCTATATAGATAAATGTTGAAGTAAAGCTCAGAAAATCAAAGTCAAAAGTAAGGGTTCTCAGAAGTAAAGCTATAAAGGAAAGCCTAAGGCATAACTTCTGAAGTGGTAACTTCAGAAGTTCTGAATATTCTGAAGATGTTCTAAGAACTTCTGAAGATTGGTGTGAAGATAGTTCAGAAGTGGTTCTGAACTAATGTCCTCCACATGTATAGATACTATTGGTCTGTCTTGTAACCACTAGTTAATTTAGTATCTTTATATATGTATATATATATAAATAGAAGGTTAGTTAGTTTGTTTACTAATGTTCATAGATCACACTTGTACTTTCAAGACACATACTGTTTGTAATACTATTCATATCAATAACACATCCGACTACATTTCTCCAATCTTGTTCTATATTTCTATATTCTTTGTATATCTTGATCTTTGGGATATATCAATTGGTATCAGAGCCAATTCATCTGTTTGTTGATTCAACGATTTTCTGTTAAGAATCTGTCAGATCTAACAAGATTCTTGAAAATTTTCTTTCACAAATTCAGGTGTATTCACGATCTTATATTCAAGATGTCTAAAGAATATGTGTTTATCAGATCAGAAACAAAGCCACCAACTCTATTCCTCGGAGAATACCATCAATAGAGAATTCACATGATACAGTTTCTTGACAACATTGATGAAAAATTGATGCAATCTATCATCAATGGCCCTCTTGAAGTTTATGTGGAAATCGATGTTGTTCCAAGAACAGAGACTACTCCTGAAATTCCTGCAACACGCATCAAGAAGAGCCCAAGTAAGTATAGCACTACAGAGAAAGAACTAGCAAAAATAGATAAAAGGGCACTAACTCTACTCACCATGGCTATTCCTAATGAAATATTCAATAGGGTATACAGTTTGACTTCTGCCAAAGCCATATGGGATGAAGTTGAAGCCCAGATGCAGGGGAAGCTCTGTATTGGAACATATGAAAACTTCATATCTAAAGAAGGTGAATCAATTACTGATACTTATCACAGATTCAACAACATTCTGAATGATCTTAGAAGAAATGGTGTTCAGAAGTCAAATTCTGAAATTAACAACAAATTTCTCAATAATTTGGGAAGTGAATGGGAATGTTTCACTGATACTATGGTGACAAGAAATTTGTCTAGAAAGTCATTCATGACATATATGGAATCTTGTTTCAACAAGAAGACAAGATTAAAACTAGACAAAGTGACAAGAAGAAGACAAGTGATACATTGGCTCTATTAAGCAAGAAGATATATAATCCCAAACCCATTTCTTCAATAAATAAAATCTCTGAAATCCCTGAAGTTTCTCTATGTGATGAAAATGAATCTGATGAGGAGATGAAAAGGATGGCTGAGGGTATTGCTTTTATGACCGGGCAGTACAATCAAAAATACAATCAGAAGTATAAACGCAAACCCAAGACAGAAGATGGAGCTGAGAAGACTATGAACAAAGAAGTGGTACAAAAAGTTGATGCAGAACCTGCTAGATGCTTCAACTGTGGAAAACCTGGTCATTTTGCAAGACAGTGCAAAATGGCTAAGGTTAAAAATGTTGGGTATTATGAGAAAAAGCATATGCTAGCCAAGAAGAAGGAGCTCAATCCTGCTCTAATCATAAAATATGAAGACGACTGGCTAAATTGAAGTGATGATGAGTATGATGAAGAAGTTGCTCACTATGCTGCAAATTGCTACATGTGTCAAATGGATCCAAAAGATACACATTCCCATGACACTAAGTTACAAAGCTCTTCTGAATCTACTTCTGTTAGAACTTAGTTTATGAAAGTATGAACCAGAATCTGCAAAGTCCTAAACCTCAGAAGACAAACCAGAAGTTCATCTTCTGATCTCCCTCCTCACAGAAGCGCCCAGAGACCTGAAGACTGATTTCGACTACGTGCTTTGGAGGACGTGACAGTCACACTTTCCGAACGTAACAAATTATGTTAGTCGTGCAAGTGACGTGTCACTCAGTGATAGGCTAGCTCATTGACTTTTCTCTTTGTACTAGTATATATAGAGTTAGTTATCACTGTAAATACCTCGAGGATCTGAGAGAGAGAAATAGGGCTTTTCATTCCACGTATTATAATCATTCTTCAGATTATTCAATACGAATTCTCATTCGATCTTTTTAATAAGTTACTTTTGAACTATCTTCAGAAATACTGTTCATAGGACACAAAACCTTCTTTTAGTTCAAAAATGTTTTATTTCACCAATTGACTGATTTTAATTTTTTTTATAAATTAATTTCTAATTTTTTTTTCTTTTAATCCACATTTTTTGTTGATTAATTGATAATTTTTATTATTAATTTTTGGAGGGAATATTTAAAACAAAATTGTTTCTCATCGAAAACCAACGAGAAACCCTTGAGTGACTCATCTACTCTTACACGCATCATAAATCCTCTAATACACTCTAGAAAGTTCCTCCACGTATCATTAATCGACCGTTTGCATTGTACACGCCACATTTTCCACGTCTGCTCCTAAAAACCGTTCCCAATCCCCAAGCCAAATAAACCCTTGATATTCAAAAACACTCGAGTTCATTTTTAAATCTTACTATATGAACTCGAAGAAAACCCCAAATTTACTTTTCACCGTCTTCAACCTCTCGATTTTACTGCGCAATTGTTAACCTGCAACTTCCGATTTCAAAATCCCAAAATGGCGAACCAGGCATCAAACAAGAACATTCAAAGCGACGAAGACCGAGTGATCGATTCCACAGTTGAAAGTGCTCTAATCGTGAAGCTACCCCTGAAACCAAACAATGTGCAAGTTCTACTTGATCCAAACACATATATCAAAGATTATCGAGTAATTGTCGAGTTTCTGCAACATCATTCCCTGAACCGTACCCTAACCCTGACCAACCCTAATGTCCCTGAAATCTATGTTCAAGAAGCATGGCAGACACTGTATATCAAGGATGATGAAACTTTATTTGGAAGTTTTGGACACCCAACTAACTCTGAGCATGATGTGGAGATACCTATCACCAAGAAGAAGATAGCCAGATTCTTCCACCTCCCCTAATCCATCATTGAAGCCGAAGGCCAACAGATACCCGACCCTGATCTCGAAGCTTGTCCCTCAACTGAAGCACTGCTGGCGTTCATCAACCATTTGGGCTACAATGAAGTTCTCACCAATATATCTGAGTTCAAGAGGAAAAAGCTACCTCCTATGTGGAATGTTTTTGTTTCCATCCTAAACAAGAGCCTCACTTGCAAAATTGGATCTATGGACGAAGCAAGCAAAATGTTGATCATAACTCCTCACAGTGATTTGAATATGGTTTCTCTGTATACTTAGTGAAAATCCATTCATAAACTTAAGTTCAAATTTAGCGATAGCATACATTGATTGCTATCAACGATCACTGAAAATCAAGAACTTCAAGTTTACCTCTAAAGATCTGAAGATCAACCATCACACCAAAAGAACATTCAGCAAAAGTCGAAGACCAAGCTGAAGAAAGAGATAACCAACTAGTGATTTGAAGCGGCTCAGTGATAGCAAGGATTATCTAAACCAACGTGAGAAGTCTTGTCAAGCCTCAGCGATACTATCAAAGTTCATCCTTGAAGTTTCAAGTTCAGCGATCAAGGGAAGCTTCTCAAACAAGATTAATGTTGATCTTATCCTCGATGCACAAAAGTCAAACCTAATACTATGTCAGAGAAGGATGTACGTATTGTCTCATATGTCCCCATCATATCTGATATGGTACTGTTCACAAGCGGCCAAAAGCATGGTTGCTTTTGAACAAAGGACAAGCTTCCTACGAAAGCTTGACACATGGCATATACTTTTTGTCTTGCATTAAATGCAAACGGGTATAAATAAGATGAAAATATCTTCTTCATCATCATGCATATTACTCCCTATTTCTCAAACCTCTGTCTTTTTTCTTTCTTACTTCCTTGTGCATCAAACTGTGTGATTTCTTAAGTTACAATAGAATAGGTTTATTACTTGTTCTAATTCCGCTTGTAACTGTAAATTTGTTTATTCAATATAAACTAATTTAAAAACTAAAAATTTGTGCACTTTTGGGACCAACAAGTGGTATTAGAGCAGTGTTTCTTTCTTATCTTTAAAATATTTGTTCACAAAACTATTTAAAATGACAAATACTAATACAAACTAAATTGATAATGGATCTTTAGCTAGACCTCCAAGGTTTAGCCGTGATAACTTTCCATTATGGAAAGAAAGAATGACTCTATTCCTAGAAGGGACATATCCTAAGATCCCCTACTATATAAAGAATGGACCATTTTTTCCTATGGCCCTGGTAGCTAGCATTCCTGCCACCACTACCACTCCAGCCATCACTGGAAGGAGGATTGTCAAAACTTCAGATCGATGGACTGAAGAAGAGAAAAAGGAAGTAGCTATAGATTATAAAGCTAGATCCATAATAGCAATGTTTTTACCAGATGGAGTCTGTCACTCTGTAATGAAGATGAGAACATCTAAAGCCATGTGGGATACTCTATGTATTCAACATGAAGGAACTGATGAAGTTCAAATCACTAGATGTTTTAATCTGGTAAGACAATATGAAAGCTTTACACACTCAAAAGGTGAAACTCTTTCTCAAATTCACCAAAAGTTTAACTGTCTCTTGATTGATATGAAAACTGTCAACAGAGAATATTCTAATGCTGAAATACTGACAAAATTCATGGAGGCACTACCTAAGCAATGGGGAGTGTACACTACATGTCTAAAACTGTCAAAGAATCTTGAAACCCTCTCTCTTAGTGCTTTATATGGAATGCTCCTAAATGAGGAGTAATCTCAAGTTTTAAGGAAAAACCTCATAAATGATATCAAGAGTGTCAGAAGTACTTCTTTGGCACTAGTGACTTCAGAGATAGATCCTTCAAAACAAGTTTCTTCTTCTATCACCTCTATTACTGAATTAAATCAAACTAATTCAGAATAACTCACTGACGCTGACATCTCTGAGTTTGATAACTCTCTAGCTCTTCTAACTAACAATTTTAGAAGATTTGCTAGAAAGAGCAACTTTCGAAAAACCCCTGCTATCACTGACTTTGATAAGTCAAAGACTCTGCCTGCTGAAAAAGCATCTGTTATATGCTATAACGGTCAGCGAAAGGGTCACTTTGCAAGAGAGTGTAAATTAGCTACACCCACTACCTCTCAGAACTCTGATAAAAAGGAAAAATATGTTAAGTTAAAAAATAAATACAGAGATCTGAAAAAGAACCAGCAAAAAGGCAAAGGTCTAATTGCTGAAGAAGTTGACTGGGATCAAGAAAATGATTGGGCCAAAACCTCTGAAGAATCAGGCTCCGATGAAGAAGATCTTGCCTTCCTCTTTCTAATGACCAGAATTGAGGAAGCTGAATAAGTCTCTGAAGCATCATCCTCGGAGTCTCCTTCAACCCAGGTAAACATTCTTTCAAAATCCTCTATACCTGAAAGTGATAACCTGTCAGCTCTCGATGTTATGACTGTTGATTTTTACAATGCTCTAGATGGAAAGATTAAAGCTTAACAAATCAATATTGATCTTTCTGAACAACTGAAAAATTGGCATTTAAAAATCAAAGAACTAACAAAGATTGAAGAAACTCTAAAAGATCAAGTCTTTGTAAATAAAACCATAAACATTGAGAGAGTACGAACTATCACTGAAAGGGAAAAGGCTATCGCTGATCTTAAGGCTGAAAAAGCTATCAACGAAGGATGGTGCAAGGCTTCTGATAAAGTCACGAGATCATCAATGCTCAAATCCCTCTGAAAGTCAAAATTGGGTTAGGATATAACCCTGACAAAAAAGAATCAGGGAATGATCGTTCCATGTTAAAATTCGGAATGTTTGTCTCCTCAATCCCTGATCCTTCTTCTCAGAAACCTCATTTAACTGAGTAGTAGTAGTAGTAGTAGTAGTAGTAGTAGTAAAAAGAGCTCCTCTGTTCCTTCAGTAAGTGATCCTAAAACTGGGAAGAAAATTCCTTGATCTATTCAGAGATCAACACCCAGAATTAAGATTGACCTTACACCTGTCGAAAACATTGTTATACCTCCAAGGACATTAGACAAAGGAATTCTTGGCTCTGATCCTGAATGTTTCTTCTTGCTCTCTGAACTCTTTCAATTCTAAACCTATTCACAAATATAGGAAATGCTATCACTGTGGTGAGACTACCCACATTGCCAGCAAATGTCCTAATGCTACTAAAGCTGAAAATTTAGCTCATGGAAAGAAAGTAGCTCAAGCTGATAAATCAGCAAGAGTGAAATCCACCAAGGTTGGCAAAACTTCCAAAGTGAAGATATCCATTGTAGAGAATTCTTCAGCAAGTAGCTCATCTGCCACTCCTTTCACTGACGCAGTAGGACCCATAGTAATATGGGTACCTATAAAAAAATAATCTTTTTGTTGTATGCAGAGTGCCAAAGGTATCTGTTATCTTGACTGACAGAAAATCTCTGCTCTCTGAATACAAGGAAGAAGTTGGTCCCTTAGTGACCTTCGGTGGAAATGGCAAAGGATACACTAAAGGTTATGGAATTCTATCCAATGGAGCAACTTCATTCGTCGAGTCGCTTACTTTGAAGGACTAAAACACAATTTATTAAGCGTTACTCAGTTTTGTGATAAAGATTTAAAAGTTCTATTCTTAAAGAATAGATGGGTTGTCACTGACTCTAATGACAAACTTGTCCTAACAGGCAAAAGAGTTGAAAATGTGTATGTCATTAACATGAATAGTTCTCACTCTGAGAACATGTGCTTCATCTCCAGAGCCTCCTCAGATATAAACTGGTTATGGCACAAAATACTCTCTCATCTAAACTTTAAGATGATCAATGAATTATCTCAAAAAGAACTTGTCAGGGATCTCCCTAACCATACCTTTAAAAAATAATCTCTTTGTTCAACGTGTGAAAAGGTAAAACTAACAAAAGCCTCTTTTAGATCTAACAAGTTTCCTCAATGCCTCACCTCTTCAGCTTCTCCATATGGATCTATTTGGATCTGTCAATGTCCAATCTCTATCTGGAAAGAAATACACTCTTGTGATAGTTGATGAATGTTCCAGATATACATGGGTATTTTCTCTTAGATCCAAAAGTGATACACCTGATGTAATTATTGCTTTTATCAAAAGAATGGAAGTCCTGAACAATCTCACTTTTCATTTCATGAGAAGTGATCATGGTACTGAATTCAAAAACAGTACCTTAATTAACTTCTTTGAAGAAAAAGGAATTACTCACAACTTCTCATCAGTGAAATCAACAAAACGGTGTCGCTGAAAGAAGAAATCGAACGATCATTGAAGCAGCTCGCTCAATGCTCAGCGAATCGCATCTACCTACTCAATTCTGGGCTGAAGCAGTCAATACAGCATGCTTTACTCAGAATCAATCCCTGATAGTGAAGCGATTCAAGAAGACTTCCTATGAACTATTTCATGGAAGAAGACCCTCTCTGAAATATCTACACATTTTTGGATGTAGATACTACATTCTGAATGATAGAGATCATTTGGGTAAATTTGATCCAAAAGCTAATGATGGGGCAGAATCTTCAACAAAAGAAGACAACATGTTGAAGAATCCATGCACGTCAATTTTGATGAATCTCGTCCAACAAATTATATTCCTATCCCTGAAGAAGACGAGGAGTTGAATGAATGGATGAAATCTCATTATGGGGAACTTGAAACTTATTTCAGCAACCAACTTAATGTTGAAACTAATGATGATAGAATCCCTGATCTTCCTACCTCAAGCAACGATCCATCATCATCAGGGGTCAACATCACTCCTCTCAATCAGATTCCTCCCTCTGATACCTCATTCGGAAACTCTTTAGTGAATAATCAAGCTTCATCTTCTACTGATCAATCCTCTAAATCACCTCTAGAATTGATATTAAATAATGAAGTACCTGTTGCTGAAAAAACCAAAGTTATCTCTTAAAGAGAACAAGTCGCTGAATCTATTGTTGATCAGTTTCCTCAACCTCCAGCTCAGCGATGGACTGCAAATCATCCAATAAATCAAATTATTGGTGATCCAAATGCAGGTATCAAGACTCGTAGAGGTACAGGTAATATATGTCTCTATGTTAATTTTATTTCTCTCTCTGAACCTAAGAAGATATATCAAGCTATCTCTGATCCTAGCTGGGTCTCTGCCATGCAAGAAGAACTAACTGAGTTTCGTAGAAATAAAGTTTGGAATCTTGTTCCTCGTCCATCTGATAAAACTGTGATAGGAACCAAATGGGTCTTTCAAAATAAGCTAGATGAAAATGGTACTGTTATCCGCAACAAGGCTAGACTTGTTGCTCAAGGATACAGACAGGAAGAAGGTATTGACTGTGATGAGACCTTCGCTCCTGTTGCTAGATTAGAAGCCATATGACTTTTCTTAGCTTATGCAACCCATAAAGAGTTCAAAGTTTTTCAAATGGATGTAAAAAGTGCTTTATTAAATGGTAAACTCAGTGAGGAAGTTTATGTTGAACAACCTCCTGGTTTCGCTGACCCAAACCATTCTTGTTATGTTTTCAAACCCCAAAAAGCTCTTTACGGGTTAAAACAAGCTTCTAGAACTTGGTATGATACTCTTTCAAAATATCTTCTTAAAGAAAAATTTGTTCGTTGAAAAGTTGACCAAACTCTATTTTTAAGGAAATATAAAGGTCATACTATTCTTGCTCAAATATATGTTGATGACATTATTTTTGGCTCCACAAGACTCAAACTATGCATTCGTTTTGCAAAAAGAACGAAGAAAGAATACAAAATGAGTATGATGGGTGAACTAACATATTTTCTAGGTTTGCAGATTAAGCAATCTGACAAGGGAATTTTATTTGTCAAAGTAAATATGTTAAGGACATGTTTAACAAATTTGATATGAATCAATGCTCAGAAATGAAGACCCCTATGGCACCTCCTCTGACTTTGAATAAAGACCCAAATGGGAAACCTGTCAATATCACTGCCTATCGTGGGATGATCGGATCTTTGTTGTATCTTACAGCGAGTAGATCCGATATCATGTATTCTACTTGTCTCTGTGCTCGATATCAAGCTGAACCAAAGGAATCTCACCTCATCGTTGTAAAGAGAATTTTCAGATATCTGAAAGGAACTCCTAATCTGGGTCTTTGGTATCCCATAGGCTCAGGGTTCGATCTAATCGATTACTCTGATAGTAATTTTGCAGGATGCAAGATTGATAGGAAGAGCACCACTGGTGGATGTCAGCTATTAGGTGGTAAGTTGATAAGCTGGACAAGTAAAAAGCAGAACTCTGTGTCCACATCTACTACTGAAGCTGAGTATGTAGCGCTAGTAGCTGTTGTGCTCAAATCCTTTGGATGAGAAATCAACTGAGAGATTACGATCTCAAACTTTCCAAAATCCCTATCTATTGTGATAGCACTAGTTCTATTGCAATTGCAAACAACCATGTACTTCATTCCAAAACCAAGCACATTGAGATTCGATATCACTTTATTAGAGATCATGTGATGAATGGTGAAGTTGAACTTCATTTTGTACCAACTGAAAATAAGCTCACTGATCTTTTCACCAAGCCTCTTGATGAAACTAGATTTAATCTACTCATCAGCGAACTTGGTATGTTAAACGTTGAATAACCCAAATCAGTGATTACACATAATCAGTGACATAAAACTTAAGCTTTTAAAATCTCCATTCTTTGAACTCTGATTCAGAGATACTTGATATATCTCGCTCAGGTATGAACTCCTAAATCTCTACACTCTCTGAATGTCTCTCTTTTCAGAGAATAGTTCTTAAAACTAAAAACCCATCACTAACAATCCTTTATTGTCTATTGATGAAGAATTTAAAGATAATGATTAACATTTATTTAAATGATAATCATTTTTCAAATTTAAATAACAAAAGGACACGTCAGACCTTTATCTGACACGCGACGGACCACGACGTTTCCTGTCCAACTCTTTTCTAGGAACGTGCGCTAGGTCATCATTATTTTTCAGAAAGCTAAAACCGTCGTTTAGCTGTCCTTTTCTCTCTCCTCTTGCTATTTAAGCAACCTTATTATTCATTCAATTCTTTACTCGCTCATAACTCTCTAAAAGCAAGAATCTTCTTCGAATCTTCAAGTTTTCCTCAAGAACACCAAGAACACGCACTTGTGCGTTTTTCTTAGTTTTTCATTTTTAAGGTTTGTTCTAACCCTTTATTTAAAACAACAATGTTGTTTATCACATCTCTAAATCCCTTATAACTTCTTGTTATAAAGCATATTCTATTTTAAATCTAAAATAAATGTGTTAAAACCCTAAATATTTCTCAAAACCTGTTCTGGGTTCCGTCTTAGAATAGAAGGCCATTTTTGGTATCTTTAACCAAGTTTTTTTTTTAAATCTTCTAAAAATCTTTTCTAAATTTGTGTTAATAACAAGTATTTTGATCTTTGTTCATTAAAACACTTCTTTTTCTTCTACACTTTTGGTATTCTTTGTACCAAAAACATATTCTGGTTTATTCTTTCTGTATTAAACCATGATCTTCCTCTTTGGTGTTCCCATCTTTGAAACAGAAATGGCTTCTTCAAGCAAAAACACTCAAGCTGACGAGAGTGCACCGATTGTTCTTACAAAAGCTCCTGGCTGCACCTTCTTCTCGGAACAAACAACCTTCAAACCATGCAACTACTTGGCTTTGGTGGACATTCCTGCTAACAAACCTCACTTCAATGATGGTGCCACATTCATCAAGGCTTGTCCTTTGATGTATGCTTTTGTGCACAATCCCATTGACATCACTGCTCATTTACAGGCTCTCTGGTACACCGCTCACAGCACGACTCTTACTACAGACAAAGGAAATAAGCTCCCTGCAATCCGCTTCACAATTCCAATTCTCGGCGACTTCACCTTCACTTCTGGTTTTCTCATAAATGCTATTCACCTCCCTTCAAGAGGTAAGAATCAACTATGGGCCCCTGAGCCCACCAAGGAGCTAATAGAGGCATTATCGGACTCCATTGGCTATGTATGGGAGAACCCTGAGGTGAATTCTGTGGGTTCGAAGATGGAGAAGAAACGTCTCCCAGCTCGCTGGCAATACATCTTCACCCAAGTAATTCAGTGCTTGGGTTCCAAGACCGGCTCTCACGATTAGGCCAGCAAGCACTTCCAAGATCTTGGCTTTGCTCTCTGCACCAACTACAAGCTGAACTACGCTGACTACATTTTCAGCGACATGTACAACAGGGTGAAAGCAGCAAAGAGGAACAACTTCATTCCCTATCCAAGATTCTTTTCTACCATCATGGAGTTTGCCTTCAAGGATGAGTATCCAAAGGCTACCAACCAAAGTTTCTCCATGGTCGGCAAGAAGTCCATGGATATCGATGAACATCCAGATGATGCTCCCTATACTCCATATATGCTGCAACCCATTAGCGCCGCAGCACCTGTGTCCCTCTCACTGAACATCCCATCAGTGAGTATCCCAGACACCTCCTCCCCCCTGAAAAGAAAGAAACCGACCGATGTCACAAAAAGACCATCCCTCACAAGCCTGCTTTAAAGAAAACAAAGAAGGGAGTCTCTCAAAAGACTTCCCTCTCTGATACAGGCGTACTACCAACGCCATTTTCAGCCACAGCCACGACAATGGTCTTTGTATCCGTTGCCGTTTCTTCAGCACTACCACCACCTTCAGCGACTCCAGTCACTGAAAGTGTTATAGCCAGCTCCGCTGAAGCTGGATCAGGTACTACTTTCACAGCCCTCTCTTCTTCTTCCACCATCTCTTCTTTGGTCCTTACACAAACATGTGATTCAGAGATAGTTGTCCCTATCTCTGATGATGTTGAAACGCACGTTGTCCAGACTTTAGTTTTGTTTCGATAATCTGAACTTTGGAAAGCCAGTATAACAGGACCTCAGCCTGTCCCTTATAGACATACTAAGACACAGGCTAGTGATCCACATGACACTATCGTCATACATGATGTCCCTGAGAGTAATCCTCACAATACACTCAAGGTAAATAACTTGTATTGTCACCCTTCATCTAACCCAGAGCTATTTTTGGCTGCTCTGTCTATGTTGTCATCAGGTATCGCACCTCCTCTCTCCACTTCAGCGACTACCATGACCACCACCAAGGCTGTTGCTGCTCCCTCCAACGGTAGCAAAGGAAAATCTCCACAGCCGCCGAAAACCGTTGAAGAGCTGTGAAGGGTAAAACAGGAGAAGTTTGCCTCAAAATTTCCTGCCTTCCCTGTTGAGGTTCCAAAGATTGTTCTTCCCAGCCCCACATTCCCTGCAATTGACTTTTTGGTCAACGAATGTGCTCTCACAAGGGTCAGGATGGACAATCGGTCTACGGAATACATCTTTCAGACGGTCGCTGGTGCTCCAGGCATGAAGGCCACCGTGAATAATGTCTACACTGACATCTAGTCAATGAAGGCGGACAATCTGGCTCATGAGCAAGCAATTGCCAAGATGGAGAAAGAGGTGCAAGCACAAGGCCAAGTGCTTAAGTAAATTCAGAAGACTCAATCCGATATGATGCAGATGCTGACAAAGATCTATGAGGCAGGCCCCTCTTTCACTGCTACTGATTGAACCTCGTTGTATCAGGTCTTCCAGAACCAGACTACGCACACTGATACATTTAAAGATATTGGGTCAAATGTGCGTATACTCCCCGCTGACAACATTGAGGGGGAGAGATGCGCCAAAGAAATCGCTGATGAGATAATTGGACAGGAAAATGAAACAATCCCTAGCACTCCGGTATCTCCTTACATTCAGCAAGAGCATGGTCAGCAAGAGCATGGTCAGCAAGAGCCTCCCATCGTCGCTGAAAAAGAAAATGACGAGGAAGACAATGAAGAGAAAGAAGAGGAAGATGAAGATGAAGATGATGATGAAATCCTTTACTATGGGGGAGATGATGATGATGACGTCCCTCCAGGTGCTTTTGAGCACTTTAAAAGTACAAGCAATTTCATGCCTGAAGTCATCTACAAGGAGCCTTTGGGGGACGGACCACCTCCTTCTCAGGAACCGTCCATCCCATCAGGCAAAGGAAAGAAAGTGGTGGATCTCGATGCCACCATGCCACTATCTGAGGGGAGACTGTTGTAGAGGTAACCCTTCCCCTTATCCTTTATACTACTCCAATATCTGAACCCCCAACCTACCCATATTTTTCTCCTCCAAACTTTGGCTCTGACCAACCTCTCTCTCCATCCCCCATTCTCAATTAGTCTAGTCCCCAAAGGACTCCATCTTTTTGAGGGAACCTTTCTTTGAAGAGTCGTTCTTGTATAAATCTAACACTGACTCTGAAGAGGAAGAAGGCCTTATTCCCAGACGGCGTGCACGAAGACCACCAATAAGCGAGCCTGAAGAAGAAGAAAGGCGAATAAATTTCCTAAAGGAACTTGACGCCAAAAGAATAAGGATGCCCATTGCTGAACCAGAAAATCCCATGCCTATCAGTGTGGTGGATGATTTTTACTTTCTATCTAAAGAGGAGAGAGCACAAGCACTTGAAGCTCAGAGAATCAGGGAGGAGAAGATGAAACAAACAGAGAATGATCTTGAACTCGCAAGAAAGATTTTCAGGGAAGATGCTGCAAAAGATGAAGCGACTACAAAGCTGAACGAGAAAAGTGTGAAAGTCGCTAAAGCTCTAGCACAAAGAGAGCTGACTCAAGAAAATCTAAAATGTGAATCCCATCCTTGCTCAAGAAAGGATCCTAAGTGCACTGACAAATGAAGATACAAGGCACAGAGAAAATGAACTACGCTGTTGCACTGAACAATTCAACTTTCGACTCTATGATTCAAAAATCATTCGTGCAACTATTGAAGGACGTCCTTCCAAAAGAAGTGGTCTGAAGGTATATGTACGAATGTACAGACATTAGAATTGTGAAAAAGAAGAAGCCAAGATCTTAAAATTCTATGGATACTCTTAGTGGCTAGAAATCAGAGATGCCATTTAGGGGTCCAAGTCAAAGTTCAAAGATGTGGTGGAAAAAGTATTGGATCAACTACTTCAAAGGATGTCACAACATGTGCAAGTTCCTCCTCTCCGTGAGCCTACAAGAAAAAAAAGATCAAACGCTGAAGGAGGTTCATCTTCCAAAAACGAACATGAAACCAAATTCAATTATGAAAGCATTCTTGGTCATCTTGAAATCCCTGATGTCTCAATGCTAAACTCCTCTCTTCCTCAAGATCGAAGATATGAAGAAAATGAAATCATCTCATTCCCTGAACCTGGCATGGTTTACTTAGACAATGAAGGATTCTTAAGACACTTCAGAAACCGAGAAGTCGGCAAGGCTCCATCAGCTTTCATAAAGATCATGCATCATCACTGCTGGCCAGATAATCCTCTGATGAATCGACAAAAGATGATCTATGAAAATGAACTACGAAGAAGACATGAATAACTCTCTGATTAATTTTTAGTCTTCTTTTCCTTCGTAGTACTCTTCAGTGTATGTACTTTACCTTACAAAATTGTAATTTCATTTCCTATGTAATCCTTCAAATTATCAATTAATGAAATTCAATGAAGTACTCTACTCCACTTGTGCACTGAAAAGATCCCTGAAAAGAGTAAATGGGACAATGAACATAAGAGTTCTAATTTCTTTACAAACCTCTTTACTCACTGATGTTTTTCTCTGAAATATAATCAGTGAATGTACTTAAAGCTTCTGTACTTGTAAAAAATATTGTGTTTTCATATCCTTATAAATGAAACTCAATGGCAATAGTAGATTAGCTGAAAAAGATCTCACAGATTAGTACTTAGAAATTTTACTTTAAGATTTTTAAGTCCTTACTAATCTTCTCAAAGAAATCTTCCTATATTGCTCAATCATAATCAAATAGGGGGAGATTGTTGATCATAACTCCTCACAGTGATTTGAATATGATTCCTCTGTATACTTAGTAAAAATCCATTCATAAACTTAAGTTCAAATTCAGCGATAGCATATGCTGATTGCTATCAGCGATCGCTGAAAATCAGGAACCTCAAGTTTACCTCTGAAGATCAACCATCACACCAAAAGAACATTCACCGAAATTCGAAGACCAAGCTGAATAAAGAGATAATCAGCTAGTGATCTGAAGCGGTTCAGTAATAGGAAGGATTATCTAAACCAATGTGTGAAGTCTTGTCAAGCCTCAGCGGTACTATGAAAGTTCATCCTTGAAGTTTCAAGTTCAGCAATCAAGGGAAGCTTCTCAAACAAGATTAATGTTGATCTTATCCTCGATGCACAAAAGTCAAACCTAATACTATGTCTGATATGGTACTGTTCACACGCGGCCAAAAGCATAGTTGCTTTTGAACAAAGGACAAGCTTCCTATGAAAGCTTGACACGTGGCATATACCTTTTGTCTTGCCTTAAATGCGAACGCGTATAAATAAGATGAAGATATCTTCTTCATCTTCATGCATACTAGTCCCTATTTCTCTAACCTCTGTCTCTTTTCTTTCTTACTTTCTTGTGCATCAAACTGTGTGATTTCTTAAGTTACAATAGAATATGTTTATTTACTTGTTCTAATTCCGCTTGTAACTGTAAATTTGTTTATTCAATATAAACTAATTTAAAAACTAAAAATATGTGTTTGTATTCAACCCCCCCCCCCTCTACAAATTGTTTCTATATCCTTGAACTCTTGTAGACTCCTTTGGGACCAACACACAAAAACATACTTACAATCATGTATGGTATGTACTTCAATCGATCTCTGGACTATGCAAGTTTAATTTTTCAAGAGATAAAGACAGTCGTACATCTAAAAGTATTGAACCAGACCAATGGAAAATCTCTGCCAGCACTTATGTTTCCCACATTCCTAGCCCTGTTCACCTATCCAGCAATCTCTGCATTGAAAGCACCATTCATTCAACCTTTTGTCAAGATATCCACAATGAGCTCTCACAAACCTACAATCGACACTAACGGCTACACCTCTCATAGAGAACAATCCATGTACATGCTTGACATTATAACTCCAACCTCTCCTAATCTTATTTCTTATAGGAGCTCTCTGGTATTCTCAGAACAGAGAATACCTACCCAGAGCATCTAGAGCCTAGGGTAGAAAGTGAGGGGTCAAATGAGCCAGAGGATGAAAATAATCAGAGTGAACATCTGAGCGACTCTAACCATGCCGAGAGATTATTAAAAGAGAGCCAAGGAGATGTCCATAGAATACCTACACTTATTGAAACAGGACAGCCCAGTCCAAACCACCCTGAACCTAACCGATCAAAGGATATTCAAAGTTCCTCTAAATCAAGCACAGCTGGGGAAACCACATCATCATCATCCTCCCAAAAAGATGATGATGGAAATATAAGAGTTCCATCGCCCAGAACTCGCCACCTCCTACACACATTGACGTCTTTGTGACCAACGAAAATGTAGGAATTGCAGAAGGTACGTCCATACCCTCTCCTAGAGTAGAAGCCTACGAAATCCCATCAAAGGGGTTAAGGCCAGAGGATGCACCACGTATCGGAGTCTTTGCACTTCCTAAAGGTAAGCACATTGTTTTTAGCTCCTCATCCTCTGATGATGAGGAAGAAGTTGAAACAATCAGAACATCCGAAGATGTGCCTATTAATAATAGCCCGCGAAGACAGAATGGAAGTCCCTCCATGCTCAACGTCCAAATAAGCGTGAATGAGGGCCTCTCTGAATGCGAGAGATAAGGGGCTCCATGTGTTGGAGATGCACCGTTTACCATTCCAGAATTTGTCACAGATGTAGCGTTCAATGCATTTGTTAATCAAATTCAGGGATCTCTGGGGGATCTAAAACAAACCAATCAAACAACTGAGTCAAATCTTCAATCAGAGATCCGAGCTGAGTACTTCTTAATTTGCCAAGTTCAAACTACTCAGAAGGAACATTCTCAAGCTCTGGATGATATCAAAAAGCTTATTGCATATAATGCAGAAGCACAAAAGAATTATGCAACTGAACACTTCAACAAATTGGATGTTGGGATCAAGGCTAATGCAGAAGCCATCTTCCACATTCCAGATGATATCCCTCAACAAGAAATCATTATCTCTATTTCAGAATATGGGTCGTTAGTTGCAGACATTCAGAAGATGATTAATTCTATGGCACCCCCAGAATGCTCCCCCTCAAATCCCTCTGCCCTAATTCGCCAATCGGACTTAGCATCTTTTCAGAAGGCTATAATGAAAAAATTCAATGCAATTAATGCTAAGTTCGTATCCAAGAATAAATCGACCTCTAATGACTTATCCCATAAGGTATCTACCTTAGATACTTCTGTCTCTAAACTAACTGCCATAGTTAGTTCTATTTCTGCAGACTTTGAGGCAAAGAAAAAGGCAAAAGAAGCCAAAGCTTGTCGAAGAGCGGATCTTAAGCGAAATGTCACACCCCACTAAAGCAGAAGCACGAGGTACGGCAGCTCAATTTTCATAGCAATAGGAAATACACAACATCAATCATTCAATCAAACAATAAAACATAAATTCAAAGTTACAAAATTACAACCCAAAGTTTTAAACAGTAAACGGAAAGAAGTAGCATTTTAACATACCAAGTTTTAAAATAGAAAGTCTTGGGTTGCTGTTTCCACGCGTGCATGACTAAGCATTATCATTTACCCTCTTAACCCCTGAAAAGCACGTTAAAATACAAGGTCAACTACAAAGTGTTGGTGAGTTCACATGTTTTTAATTTCGACAAACAAATTTTTATCAATTGTAAATGTAATAGAATATGCATTTAAAACGCGTAAGAAATTCCAGTTTAAGGAGCATTGCAAGGCACTTTGTACTTCTAGTAAACATAAGCGTTGAGCCACTACTAAACCTTCTGACAACTACGCCATTTGATAGATATCAGAAGTAGCTTCAAAAGAAGACTGGGTTCTGAAGAGAAAGGTTCAAAACTCAGAAGTCAAGTAAAGTAAAGCCTAAGGCATAACTTCTAAAGTGGCTACTTCAGAAGTTCTGAAGATTCTGAAGAAGTTCTAAAGACACTTCTGAAGAAGTTCTGAAGAAGTTCTGAAGCAGTTCTGAATCTGTCTGTCATTTTTGTATTGTATCTTTAGCATTTCCATTTGTATATAAATAGATAGTTTGTTAGATTGTTAGAACTAACGTTGATAGATAAAGCTTGTAAAGATACACATTTTGTAATACTGTTCAGTAATCAATACGACATACAACTTCAGTGATCTAATTCTTGTTCTTGTTCTTTAATCTTTCTACAATCTTGATAGTTTGGTATCTAACACCATTTATATTTCTCGAACTACCTCAGCGGTGAAATAATCCACATGTGTAGAACCCATGTTATTAGTAGAGTGCACCACTACTCGTCAGTAATAGGTGGGATTGTCAATCCAAATAGCACTATCCACTAAACTATCGGCTCATTAAGAGTTAATTAGTAGTGTCACCTATTTGGGACTTAACGTTTTTAACTCAAACTCATACTACTAGTATACATGCCTTCGTGCCATATTCCAACATTTTGCAAGTTTAACGTTCATTAACATCAAACATTTAAGAATTTCAGTTTATAACATGTTTTTCCCCCAAAAATTGTAAGTAACATAGTAAAAGGGGCCGTGAATACTCACTTGATGAAAGCGGAAACCAAAGTAAGTTTGGCGGCTTGAATACTTGTCTGGTTCTACTCTCGTCCTATAAAAGTGAAATACACCAATAAGCTTTTTGGGTCTAACTAACAACTACAACTTGTCTAGTCACCTTCACATCTTATAGAATGCCTCAAATTAGTCCTTAAGTTTAAGTGCTTGCACATGCAAGTTATTACTCTTAAAATTTACAAGAATTTATAAATATTTGAACCATCGTCCTCTTTTTGAAAACAGATTTTGTCAAAATAACACGAATTTTGGAGGGGTTTAAGTTAATAAATGGTTATTCTCATTTTTAAAGGTCAAATCTTTTAGACAGATTGCACACACTGGAAATTACAGTTAGTTGGGAGGTCAAAAACTCATAAACCTAACTTCCAGAAGAAAAATCACTATTTTTCATTGAGTTTTGAGAGAGTTATGACATTTCTAACATGCATGCAACAATCTGTCCGAACTTCACTTTTTGCACCCTAAACTTGTTTCATGAACTTAAAAGGTCAAATCCACATATTTTTGAGTGAGACTAGTTGAATTTGAAATATAACTCGTTAAAATAAACTCTAGAAGAAAAATCAAACATTATGGATAATAACCAAGGAGATATGGTCGTTCAAAGTAGGGTTTACCTACTGTTGAACTTACTGTTTGCACACTTAACTTGAGCTGAGTTATTTGGGGGTCCAAACTCCATGTTTTTGAGTGATTATACTTGGATTAGAACCCCAACTCAAAGAATAACATTTTAGAAGAAGATTCATAACATTTGGACTAGTATTTTGCAAGTTATGGACGACAGAAGTACTAACAAGTAATCTGCCAGCACCAAAAATGTCATTTTCAAGAATCAAAACCCACATGCAAGGTGATTTTACCTATTTTTCTTGTGTTCTAATGTTTGGGTCATGGATTACCACCATTATATAGACATTTTCATGTCTTTGGTGTATAATCTTTCCTTAGAACTTCAGAAAATTCGTAGGTTAGAAGAAGAACAAATTAAAGTACAAGAAAATGGGGTTTTCACCAAAAAAAAAGTAAGAAAATAGTGAAGATGAAGTTCTAACCTACTTGGATGATCAAGGTACTTCAATATCTTCAAGATTTTGCTAAAATGATAGGTTTTGATTTGTGTTCTTGGCTGGAGTTAAAAGAAGAAGAAGAAGAAGAAGGAGAAGGGAGAAAATGAAAGGGTTATCAATTCAAAATTTGGAGAGAAGTGGAAAAATGAGGGAAATGTGAATAATTTGGGTTTTTATATGTTGGAGGGTTGGAATGGGGAGGGGGGCTAGCCACATGGGTCCCAACCTAAGTTTTTAAATTTTAATTTTTTTTAAAAGCCCATAATTTAGATAATTGTAGTTCACATTTTAACAATTTGCAAATATTTGAGGTAAAAACTCTAAAACACCTTCCTATGCTTTGATTAATAAATTTTAAAGTAGAATTTATGTTTAGGAAATGAAAACAATATATTTTATATAAATTAGGTGTTAGTTGACGTGTTTGGCATTTTATAAGATGATTTGGTCTATTACGTGCAGGTTTTCTAAGCAACTAACGGAAATCCTAGCAATTTAAGCTTAAACTATTCTAATTAAGTTCTAATCACGGTAATTTCTTTATTCTTGCACTAGTGTAAGTTTGTCGGATGCTAACCTGACAGTCTCGATTTGTCGGATGTCACACGAAATAAGTCTGAGGATCAGGATTCTGATTCTCAGAAGGGGGAGAGTTCGGCGAAGAAGACTAAGACTGAAAATTTTCAAAGTGCTCAAGCTCAGAACAAAGGTCAAGCTTCTGCCTCAACACCTTCTGATCCACCAACTTCAAGCAAACAAGCACCCTTCTCACCAACACCTCTGGCTGTCAATTCTGGTCCACTTTCCAAAGATCCAGACATGGCAAAGTTCATACTTGAACTTTTAGGAAATAAAAGGAAGCCAGAAGCTCAAATCCAGAAGGCAAGCCAATCTCAACCTCCAAAACCTCAAACTCAAACAGAACCCATATCTACCAGTGCAAGAACCAGAGAATATCCCAAAGGTCAGAGTTCAAGCTCACAAATTCCTATCTCTAAGCCTTATGTCCCTGAACAACCTCCTATCTCTAAACAATCCAAACTTAGACTTGAAGCAGAAAAGGTGAAGAAAGAGATATCGGACAGAAGGAAGGCACAATTACAGGAGGAACTTAGAAAAGTTGATGCGTTCAAAATACCTACTTCAATAGAAATTGAATACAGGCATTTGTACACAGCAACTGATCACAAGATCTATCTAATGCTTCCAAACTTTGCCAACGACTACAATGTGAGTGATAACGTCAAGACAAGATTTATGAGCCACAGGCAGATGAGGAAAGAAGGTTACACAACTTCCCCAATCAAACGCATAACTGGGGTCAAGCATACACAAGAAAAAATGTATTTGCTCGATTATAAAAAAAATTAACTTCTGTTTCGCTATGTAATTCTTAGTTTTGGAAATCATACTTAGGAGGAGATTGTTAGAACTTAGTTTATGAAAGTATGAACCAGAATCTAATAAGTCCTAAACCTCATAAGACAAACCAGAAGTTCATCTTCTAATCTCTCTCCTCACAGAAGCGCCCAGAGACCTGAAGACGCTCTGGATTTCAACTACCCTTCCACATGCGCTTTGGAGGACGTGGCAGTCACACTTTCTGTACATAAGAAATTCTGTTAGTCGTACAAGTGACGTGTCACTCAGTGATAGGCTAGCTCATTGACTTTTCTCTTTGTACTAGTATATATAGAGTTAGTTATCACTGTAAATACGTCGAGGGTCTGAGAGAGAGAAATAGGGCTTTTCATTCCACGTATTATAATCATTCTTCAGATTATTCATTACGAATTCTCATTCGATCTTCATATTGTTCTTACTGAATTAATTACTGTTCTAGTAATAATCATTGATTTATATTATTTCAGCTCATATATTGTTTGTTAAATCTATTGATTATCTGATTTTAAAGGGATTTGGGTTCCAATAACTTCTGAGGTTACTTCTGAACCAACTTTTGAAAACAATATGCAAGAACAATTTTTAAAAATGACTTCTGAATTTGAAAACCTAAGAAACAGAATTAAAGGTGAAAGAACTTTGGTAAACAAATTCAGAGAAGAGAGTCAAATTTATACGATTAATTGTCAAAATGTTGAAGAACAAGTTAATAAACTTTCTGAGGAGACATCTGTTTTAAAAGAAAATTTGGATATTCTGCAAGAAGATGTTCAAAATGAAAAATCTGATAAAGAAATTTTAAATGTCAAAATGAATTATTTGAATAAAGAAAGAGTTGAGTTGTACAATAAGATTAAGGAATTAGAAGATTTGAATTTTAAAAAAGGCCAAACAGAACAAACTCTGAATATTTTAACAAGTCAGGCTCAGAATTCAAAATTTTACAACATTAAAGCTGGTTTGGGTTACACTTAGCCAAATTTTAAAGAAGGCTCCTTCAAATTTATATGATCTTTCTAAAATGAATTTTTTTAATGAAGATTCTAACAAGGTTAATCATAAACAGTGGATTTATCTTTACCTGAAAGAATTCCTTTTGTTAAATCAGAAGTTCTATTCTCAAATGACAAACTTCTAAATTCTGAAGTATCAAAAATAACATCCAAGTCTTGAGTTTACTTCTTAAGTTATCTCTGAAGTTACTTCTGATTCCATTTCTGAAGTTACTTCAGAAGAAAAATCTGAACTAAGATCAGAAGACTATTATAAGATTTCAAACAATATTTCTGAAGTTCAAAATGATATGAAAGATACTTTTGAAGAAATTCTGAGGATATCTATGAAGAATTTTCTGAAAATGAATCTTTAAACATTGATGATGAACTTTCAAAAATAGTCTTTGATAATTCTGATAATGAAGCTGATGAGGATATTATTAATGATGTTTAAAATTCTGAATCAAATATTGACTCTCAGAAACAGTTTTCAAAGTTACATGATTTTATTTCAAATACGACAGAGGATAAATTTTCAAATTTAATGAATGCCTCAGATTCTGAAGATGATGATGATCTAAATGACCCTTATGTTGCTGTCATAGATAAGGATGGATATATTGTTTACAAATCCAAGTCTTTTATTATTGAGGGAGAAAAGTTAAAATCTGAAGAACCAAAGTTACCTTCAAAAATGTTTAATTTTGTATTTTAAAAGAAGAATATAAAAATTATACAAGTTCTGAATCTAACTCTCCTTCTTCAATTCAAATACTAATTACCCTCAAAATGATTCAGAAGTTAAATCTTTATCTTCCACAGAAACACCTAAGATGTCATCATGTAATTTTAATTCTAGAGTCAAGTATTTTGAAAAGGGTCAATCTTCTGTCCCTAAATCTAACAAACAACTCAAACCAAAATCTGAAAAGAATGTTGGTCAAAGTTCTTATAATTCTAATCCAAATTTCTTATCTTTTACAGAGCTGTCCACTTTAGTCTGGAAGAGAAAAGATGAAAGATTATCAAAGCAAGACAAATTAGATAATTTTCATTCTTTTCAGTCAAATGACGTACACAAGTTTACTACTTTTAATAAAAGCAAGAAATTAGTTCCTAAATCCAATTTTGTTAATTCTTGTCTATGTGTTGATTTGTTGAATGTTCTTAAAAGTCATATTCATTGTGTAAATTGTGGACATCATAACTTCCAACTGAATTCAAAAATTAAAAATAAATCTCCGAAGAAACAAATAAAGTATTCTTCACATATTTCTCAAAGTAATAATTCTAAAAATCATAAACAGGTTAAATCTGAGTTACACTGGGTTGTTAAATAAAGTTCTGAATCAAATTCTGCACAATCAAATTCAAAGACAAAATTCAAAATTCCCTCTTTTATTACTAATCTGAAAGGACCCATCTACAAATGGGTACCTAAATCCAAGTAATTGTTTCTGCAGATCCGTCATGTATGGGTTTTAGATTCTGGATGCTCAAGACGCATGACACCTTATAAGGATCTACTAACTGATTATCATGAGAGAAATGGAGGAATAGTTAGTTTTGAGAGCAATGCTAGAGGTTTTGTAAGAGGGTACCGAACTTTTTCCAAAGGAGATGTAACTGTGATGAAGGTTTTCTATGTTGAAGGACTTAAACAAAATCTATTCAGTATAAGTCAGTTTTGTGACAAGTATTGGACCGTTCACTTTGACATTGAGTTCTGCCATATACTGAATTCTGAGAAGCATAACAAATTAACTGCCTATAGAGATGGTGGCAACTATATAGCAACCTTCATTGAAGATGGTCAACTTAAAGGAATTTGCTATATTTCTACACCTATGTTAGAAATGAATTAGCTATGGCATAGAAGAATGTCACATCTAAACTTCAAACCTATTTCTGAATTAGATGGGCAACATTCAGTAAGAGGATTACCCAGAATTAAAATTCAGAAGAACTCTTTATGCTCTGCTTGTGAACTAGGTAAGATAAAGAGAAGTTCACATCTGTTAGAACCTAGATATCAAAGATGAACAATGAACTAAGTAAAGAACACAGAATATAGAGCATTGAAGTTGTATATTGTATTGATATTCAAATATTATAGATATGTCATATATAGTACAAAATCAAATCTAGAAAAACCAACCTTAACGATCTAACTAACTTCTATTTATATACATACTGGAAAGACTAAAGTAACAACACACAAGATAACAGACAAAGTTCAGAAGTGGTTCTGAACTGTCTTCAGAAACTGTCTTCAGAACTTCTTCAGAACATCTTCAGAACTTCTTCAAAACTTGAGTTAAATCCTCAGAACTTTATGCTAAGTGTTTTAAAGCTATTTTTATGTTCTTTCAATCTCCCCCTTAGCTTCAAAAACTCAAATCATAACTCCAGAAGTTTAAAATCTGTCTGACATCTTTTAGAATAAGACTTCTCTACTCCAACAAAGATTCAATTTTTCTGAGCATTTCTTTTGCAAGCTTTCTGTACTTCTCCCATTCATCATCCCTTAGACTTTTCTATCTTTTGTTCTTTCTTCTTTCCAATCTATCTCTTATTTCCATCAAAGTCCCATTACAACATTTGTGCATTTCTTCAAATCTTATAAACAACAACATTTCAAAGCACTTACATACAAAACCTGGAGGCTGAATAACAAGAGTGCTTCGTTTAAGATTTTCAATGTTTGGTAAGCTGAAGTTTGGACTACTCAGATGAACCTTTCCTTTATTAAGAACATATGCAACATGAAAATCTGTTTTAGCAGCCCAAATGAGTTCTCTGTATAAACCATCTCTAAGAACTGGAAATGACTTTCTGAATTTGGCAATGGAATCATGAAAAGGATAGAGACTTTTATAAACTTTGAGTAAGTCTCTAAGATAGACATTTTGAAAATCAGCTTCTGAGAATGTAGAAATCTCACCATTCTTCCTTTCCACAGTGAAGTAAGCATATTTGTAATTGTTCCTTGACTTTATATCAGCAGTAACAACTTTCACAATGGGACTTTCTTTTCTTGCTTCACTCACAGGAACTCTTATTTTTTCTGATGATGTCTAAATACCATTGCTTCCATCATGAGACTTCTTGATCCAACAGTCAATGTAATTGAACTTTTGTTCATATTCCATAAATATTTCTGGATGAAAATATTCAAGAAACGTAGTGTAAGTATTTTCTTCAATTCTTTGATCTTGCAAATGGCTAACAGGAATAATTTCTTCTGGATCATTTTCAAAAACCTTTTCTTTTCCTTTTTCCATTTCTGTTTCAGTTATGTTGGCTTCTGAGCTTCTTGTCTTCTGAGTAAGCTTTAAAACTTCTTCAATATCTTGCTTCTTAGTATGAATATGGAAATCATACAAATTACTCAGAAAATAATCAGCACCTCTGATGGTATTCACTCTTGTATGACCAGCCAGATAACTTTTTCTTATGTGGTCTCTGAAATTTATTCTCTCTTTGATCAAATACATTATTTCTTCTTTTATTTCAGGAGAAACAAAAAACAGTTCAGCATACTTCATTAACCATTGCAAAGTGGAAGTTGAATACTTTGGTATATCAGAAACAATGAATGTTCTTGTGCTGATTCCTTCTGTTTCATAAACGAAACCAATCTCTGGATTTGTGAAAACTCTTGTAAGCCCATGTCTTTCAATGCTCACTGGCTCCAATAGATTAACTTTAGTCAATCTATACTCTAAAGCAAGTTGGAAGTCATGTTTGATAAGATTTCTGATGTATACGCCCAGCATTCTTCTAACTTCTGAAACAAGTTTTGAGTCTTCCTTTTTGACACAATAACTCAGAAGTGTAAGTTTATCATGTAATCTTAACTTGTAGAAATCAAACTGAGTAAATTCAGTTAATGTACCATTCCTTCTCTCAGCACCAAATCTTACAACTTGTAAATCATCTTTCACTGTTTTAGACATACACCTGATCAACTTTATCAATGTGGAATCATGCATTTCTTGAATTCCATGTTCTTGCAGGAATGATCTTACTTTTGAAGCATGATCTGCAGGCCATTCATCATTCATAAAATCTTCTAAAGTTGCATACTTTAGACTTCTTCTATACATATCTCTGTAAGAGTCTTCTGGAAAGATAAGTTGACTTTCTCCAGAACTATCAAATAGTGTATCACCTTCATACACTTGATCAACAATTGGTTCTTCAAGAACTGGAAAATTGATTGAAGGGACAGAAATGCACATTCTGAATCTGACTTCTAATTTTTCTGAACAGGCTATCAGAATCTCATCTGAAACTTCAACATTACGCATATGACATAAATCCATCTCTATATCAAAATATTCAGCTGGTTGATTCAGAAAATCTTTAAAGATAACCAATCTTTCATCCAAGAATCTACACTCCAGATTCCTTGCATTATTCAAAAATATATATACCCAGCAGAATTGGCTTATTAACCTCCATAAAGTTTCACTTATTTCATCATTTGCCACTCTATTCAGAACTTGTGGTCTCCAAATCACCAATTCTCTATGTTCATTCACCTCCACTTCATCATCAAATAAAATTACATCTGAAAGATCACCAGGTTCTCCAAGTACTTCTTCAAAACCCAAATATTCATCCAACATTTCTTCATTAGAATTTGGTAGCACATCTGTATTATCTGTACCAGTATTTTCTTCAGAATTCTGTGATAACTTTTCTATCTCATTACCTTCATCTTCATAAATGTTCATATTTTCAGAAATAATACCAACATCTTCAGAAATATCTTGATCACCTTCAGCCATAAGAATTTCTTTAATTGCTTCAGAATTATCAACTTTCTAAGCATCTTCAGAAGTTTTATCCATAGCCACTTGAGGTTCAGAAGTAGAGTCCTTCTGAATATCTTCAGAAGTTTTATCCATAGTCACTTGAAGTTCATAAATAGAGTCTTTTAACAGCAAATTCCTTCATTGTTTGACTCATATGCTTTTCTTCTTTTCTCCCTCTCATGATTATCAGAATCCTGATCATCAAGCTTCCTCTTTAAAGTATCTACTGCTGGAATACATTCCAAAGCAGAAAACCTTTGATCCAAATGAGATTGAGTATGCTGAACATCTGTTAACTTCTGTAAGATCTGCTGAATATCATCCTTAGTTGCCAAGTTAGAAAGATCTGGTTGGGGAGACACCATAGATTTACTAATGGCAAATACAGATGAAATTACTTCTGAAAGGGAATTCATAATTGCATCTTGAAAACTTCTGAAATCATTAGAAGTAGTTTGCTTGAGAGCATCCAATTTCTCCTCCAACTTTCGTTCCATCCTATCATCCATCTCCTTATTGGAAGATTCAGTTAAGTCCTTTATGTTCTTATGAATCTTTTCAAATTCAGAAGTACAAAAGGTCTTAAATTCTGAAAAGTCAGAAGACCAGGGTAAAGTACCAGGACCAACAGATGGTCCTGTTTGCAGTCCTATAGAAGTAGGTTGGCCTTAGATGTCACCATATCATGAATCCCAAATGATTCATTGAATGGGGCTTTAGAGATGTTAACCCCACCAAGACTTCCAACTAATCCTTGATATCCTAAAATAGGAGTATCTATAGTTGTTGTTGCAATGTGACATACACTTTGCATATATACATCTGAAAGATGTGTGCTAGTGTGAAGAAATTCCACAATTGGTGGTTCATGAGGAGGGACATATATCCTTCTGTTTCAACATTTGCATCCTCCATAGGAGAATCAAATGGTAGATAAGCTGCTTGCCCCATATGTGTTGTTGAAACACCTTTCTGTTGAGAGATGGGTGAGTGGTTGGGGGGGGGGGGTTAACAAAAGTTGCCAAGGGCTCACTGCTTTTTCAATACTACCCACCAAAGCGTATGAAGCAATAGATTGTGTGGCTGCCCGGCTAGTAATAGGTAGTTCACAGGTTTGCTTTTCTTTTACCTATGTTATCCTCTCTTGATTTCTTTTGCTCACATATCTAACCAAGCTCTCATTTACATTTTTCCTCTCTTCACTTTGAGGTTGTTCCCCACCTTGAACTTCCTCCCCTCTCTCACTAAATGATCTAGACCCCTCACTTTGCACACCTCTAGGATTTGAATCAGGGGAAAAGATTACTGGTTTCGGTAATCCCATTGATTCACAGTACTCAATTAACCATTTGTTCCTAGGATTGATGTATGCTAATAATTCAAGAAACAGAGGTACAACATTTGAAAAGGATTCTTTAGCAAGAGATGGCCTCAAGCTATCCATAGTAAATAATGTAACAAACACATCATTATCAAGCCTTGGTATTGATGGAACTGACCTCATAGCGCCTTTGATGAAAATTTGAAAGAATCTCTGATATGGAATAAAGATACTTGCTCTTTTTGGAAATGGCAGTCTGAATATCTTTAAAAATTAGATTTGCATAATCATATCTCTTGTTGAAAGCAATGGCATGAAATATGATTCTCATATTTGCAGATGCTTGATCCAGAGTTGAATGTTTCCCAGCTATACAGGTGTTAAGAAATGTGAATAGAGTATACCATATTGGAGGTAAATACTTTCTCCTGAAAGAACTTAAGGCAGTTAAATTTTGTGAATATCCCAGCTTCAAGAAATCAGCACACAACTCAGAATTTGTAGGAATGACATCAAAAGTTTCTTGACCATTAGCCATAATTGGTTGTGGAAGCTTTAGGATAGACCTGAGATCTGCAGTTGCTATGTGGAAACAATAACCATGAATCAGAGAAGGAATACCATTTGTTTCATCATCAATTTTAGCATAATACCCCCATTATTGTAAATATTCTTCAGGAACTTGGAAGTGCCTAGTCATAGTTGTTCTGAATGGATGCTTTTTAAACAGCTCAATTAGAATTTGTTGATCATTAGTGAACTCTTCAGATTTTAAGTTTAGTGCAACATTGTTTTTCTGAATTGCTTTGCGAGAACCAACTGGAATTGTTTGTTTGGAAAGATCAGGACCATAACCAGTAGAATCAAAAGCAACAACTCGAGAAGAAGATTCAGAACTGAGTTCAATCGGCTCCATTTGATTTCCCCCAATTTCAACATTAGGGTTAGGGTCTAGGTTTGAAGAACCAGCAGCATCCATAATGTTTGTTGCAGTGTCTTCAATCAGTAAGTCTGTGTTCAATGGAACTTCAATCGAACCAATGGTCATCGTGTTTGGAACAATTTTGAATGATTGTGTGCTTGATGAATCATCAGTATTGCTGAAAGTGGATTTAGCAGAGACAATCGGCTGATCAACATTAGATTGAGACATGATGGACAAATTTTCAGCTTCTGAGAGTTGAGGATTTTCAAAAATTGCAGAGAATAGGTTTCGGATGGAAAAATCGGAGTAAAATGATGAAGATGATGAAGTCATGGAGTTTAATCGTGTGATTATGTCGTGGCAGATAGATGTAGGACACGTGGCAGAAAAGTAAGCTAAAAGTAATGACGATTAAACGTGTAATCTGGATTAATGAACCGTTTAAAGAATAGCCAATAAAAAAATAACAAGTGGGCCACGCGCAAAGAGTAGTGATCTTCTGAATGAAGAGTTCAGAACTTCTGAGAAATAGTTCAGAAGTGAAATTCAGAATTTCTGAGAAATAATTCAGAATCAATGAAATATCCTCAGAATATGAATGAAAATCATTTAAAACTACATATTTCTGAAATCTGAAACAATTTGAAGATTCAGAAATAGTTTGAACAACTGAAAGTAAGTATCAAGAAAAGTTTGTCCATACTTTTAATGATTATTTCTTCAGAAATATTTCAAAACTGGAACATTCCTTTCAGAAGAAAGGGAAAAAAATGAAAATGCATACTTCTGAAAGAAAAAAAGTATTCCAAAAGTAGTTTGAGCAAGTCAAGAGAAGTGTGTCCATGCTTTTGAGATTGCATTCCAGAGAAAGAAATCATCTATTAGAACTCCTCCTTGAAACAAGGATAGATCAAGATTGTCAGTATTATCACAGTGATAAATCAAAAGCTCCCTCTTGAAACAAGAATGAAGATAAAAAAAATATCTAAACTCACCCTCGAATAAAGCTAGATAGAAATATGATAGAAAAGTTATTACAAACAATTTGGTAATAAGAAATCTATACTTCTGGAAAAAAAAAATAGAAACTTATGAAGAGAAAAGATATTTCAGAAATTCTGAAATATGAAGTTCAGAAGTTTAAGTAAATGACTTCAGAAGTGAATTCTTGGTACTTAGGTGTGAGTAATATACTTATGAGGTTAAGTTCATCATACCAAGTTTGCTTACCAAAAATGTAAATCTTTTCTCATCAAGAGGTTTGGTAAATAAATCAGCTAACTTGTAATTTGTTTGAACAAAAAACATTTCTATGTTGCCTTTTTCAACATGGTCCTTTATAAAACGATACCTCACATCAATATGTTTAGTCTTTGAGTGTTGGTTGTTATTGCTATGGCACTTTTAGAATCACAATACAGAGGAATATTTTTGAAAGTGTAACTATAATCTTTAAGCTGAATTTGCATCCAAATAACTTGTGAGCAACATATTGCAGCAGCTACATATTCAGCTTTTGCAGTAGAGGTTGAGACACAGTTTTGCTTCTTTGAAGACCAACTCACAAGCCTGTCACCTAGAAATTGACATGAACCAGATGTACTCTTTCTATCCAATTTACAACCACCATGATCTGCATTTGTAAAAGTTGTTAGCTCAAATCCAGAATCCTTTGGATACCAAAGTCCCAATGAAGGAGAACCTTTAAGATATCTAAGGATTCTTTTAGCAGCTAGAAGATGAGATTATTTAGGATTAGCTTGATATCTAGCACAAATACATGTAGCAAACATTATATCAGGTCTACTAGTTGTTAAGTAAAGCATAGATCCAATGATACCTCTATATTTCTTTTGATAAATTGATTTACCAGATAAATCTGGTTCAAGTTTAGTGGCAGTTGCCATTGGAGTTTGAATACTAGAACAGTCAGACATGTCAAACTTTTTAAGTAAGTCAGAAACATACTTAGATTGATTTATGAATATTCCAGTGGGAAGTTGTTTCACTTGAAAACCAAGAAAAAATGTTAACTCTCCCATCATACTCATTTCAAATTCAGTTTGCACGATCTTTTCAAAAAATTTACAAAATTTTGGATTAGTAGAAGCAAATATAATATCATCTACATATATTTGAATAAGAGTCATATCCTCACCTTCCTTTTTCAGAAATAAGGTAGTTTCTATTGTACCTCTTTTAAACTTCGAATTCAGAAGAAAAGTTGTGAGTGTGTCATACCATGCTTTTGGTGCTTGTTTAAGTCCATACAATGCTTTATCCAATATGTAAACATGATTTGGAAATTCTTTGCTCACAAAACCTTCTGGTTGTTCAACATATACTTCTTCATGAAGAACACCATTCAGAAATGCACATTTCACATCCATCTAAAAAACCTTCATGTTCTTATGAGCAGCATAGGCTAGGAAGATTCTTATAGCTTCTAGTCTGGCAACTGGAGCAAATGTTTCATCATAATCTATGCCCTCCTGTTGACGGTAGCCTTTAACAACAAGTCTAGCCTTGTTTCTCACAACTATCCCATGTTCATCTTTCTTATTTCTGAAAACCCATTTGGTGCCAATAATTGATTTGCCCTGTGGTATTGGAATTAGTCCCCAGACTTTGTTTCTCTCAAATTGATTGAGTTCATCTTGCATTGCTAAAACCCAGTCTGGATCCTAAAGAGCTTCATTAGGCTTTTTGGGTTCTATTGTGCTCAAGAAATTAACATACAAACACTCATTTGCAGTAACTGAACGTGTCTGTACACCTTTTGAGACATCACCTATGACCTGATGTATTGGATGACATGGAGTCCATTTTGTAACACTTGGCAATGTATTTACAGAGGAAACATTGATGAGTGGTTCATAATCATCAGTAATTGCATCTTCAGAATATGGATTGAAAACTGAGTGTAATTCTGAAGATTCTCTCTCAACAGAATCAATCTGAACTTGTTTAGAAGAAGGAACTACTGGTTCAGAAGTTACTTGGAGAAGTTCAGAAGTTAGTTGAACAGTTTCAGAAGTAACTTGATCTGTTGTTGAGAGTGAGATCGGAGGTTCAGAAAGATTTGACACTGATATGGCAGGTGAAACTAACTCTGGATTTGCTCTTAGAAGTGATGGATTTTGATAATCTACAGAGACATTAACAGAAATACCAAATAAATCTTGACAAAGTAAATCTAAATTTACTTTTAGTAATGAATTTGACTCAGAAGATTTTTCAGTAATAGAGGAGTCTGTGTATAATTGCTCAACAATTGAGTTACGCTTGAGTTCTAAACTGTCTTGTTCAGAAGTCATTGTAGGTTCATGAAATCTGATGTTGGAAGTTTCAATGATTCTATTTGATCCTTTTATCAGTACTCTGTATGCCTTTGATCTTTGAGAGTATCCAACAAATATACCAGCCAAACCTTTAGGAGCAAATTTGTCAAGGTATTGAATATCATTTAGAAGAAAACACTTGCTTCCAAAATTTTTGAAAAAATCAATTGATGGTTTTCTCTTTTTAATGATTTCATATGGGGTTTTCAAAAAATATCTATTTAAAATAGTTCTGTTTTGAGTAAAACATGCAGTAGCAACAGCTTCTGCCCAGAGAGATAGAGGGTTCAGAATAAGCAAGCATAGTCCTGGCAGCTTCAACTAGAGTTCTATTCTTCCTTTCAACAATACCATTCTGTTGGGGAGTTTTGGCAGCGGAAAAATTATGGGATATTCCAACAGAATCCAAGAAGTTCTGAAGTGTAGAATTGGTAAATTCTGTACCATTGTCACTTCTGATCTTTTGAACAGGGAGTTGAAGAAGAACCTGTATTCTTTTCAGAAATGGAATTAGTATTTCAGAAGTATCAGATTTAAGTCTAAGAAATTCAACCCAAGTATATCTAGAATACTCATCAACAATAATAAGGATATACTTCTTTCCTCCCAAGCTTTGAGTCTTCATTGGACCACATAAATCCATATGAAGCATTTCAAGTGGAGCTTGACATGAAGAGAGCATCTTCAGAGGATGAGAGTTTCTCTAAATTTTTCCAAGTTCACATGTTGAACATTGAGAAGACTTATCAAACTTGATTTTTGGGTAAACCTCTGACTGACTTATGTCTATCTAATTGCGAAATAGATCTGAAATTCAGATGAGACATTCGTCTGTGCCATAACCAGCTTACTTCCTTCATTTGAGTAGACATATAACATACCTCTATGAGTTGACCATATTCTATGAAAGTGGCAGTATAGATGTCACGATCTCTATAAGCAGTTAGTTGTTTCTCTTTTGTAGCACCCAGAACTTGACAAACATTAATATTGAAGAGTACAGTGTAGTATTTGTCACAAAACTGACTAATACTAAACAGATTATGTCTTAACCCTTCCACATAGAAAACTTTCTGAACTTGACATCTCTTTTGACAAAAGTTCCATATCCTCTTACATAACCTTTTGCATTATTTCCAAAACTAATTGTTCCTCCATATATTTCATGATATTCAGTTAGTAATGGCTTGTATGGTGTCATGTGTCTTGAACATCCAGAATCTAACACCCACACATGACACAACTGCAAAAGAAGTTATTTAGTTTTAGGTACCCATTTAAAAATGGGTCCTTTTAGATTAGCTAACAGTGAAAAAAGTTAATCTTTTGGCATTTTAGATAAAAAGATAGAAACTTGTTCAGAATTTATGTTTGGTTGTTTGGTTTTATTCAGATTAGTAGTCTTTTTAGGTTTGCCATATGTTGAAGAATTCCTTTGATATATCTGTTTTTGTTTTATCATATCGATTCAGAAGGATAACCAGTTTGTGCAAAATTGAAATTAGAATGAACACTTTTGAGATTTGAAGCTGAATGCTTTCTTTTATTCATCTAATTTGTCTTTGTCTGATAAGTTGTCTCCCTTTTTCTTCCATACTAGAGAGGATAATTCTAAAACAGATAAAGAATGAATATTAGGATAAAAAAGTTTATTTATGTTTTGCTTAACTTCAAAAAATTTGACTCTTGTGATGAAATCTGAAGTTGACATAGATGATGTTCCTTTTAAAGAAGAATTCAGATCTTTGAATTCAGTTTTACTGAAACTTAAATCTGATATTGAATTAGTTTCATAATCTGAAAATTTGGAATTTTCAGAAGTAAAGTTAATATCTTTTGGAGAATCATCATTGTCAGAATCTGAAGCATTCATTAGATCTGAGAATATGTTTTAAGTCATTTCTGAAGCAAAATTGTTTAGTTTTGAATTTTTAATTTTGCTTTCTGAATCTGATGATGGTTTAAATTTTTCTTCAGAATCATTTTCAGAATCATCAAAGAAAATCTTTGAGGATTCATCCTTATCATGTAAAGATTTAGTATCTAACAATTCTTCATAAGTTTCTTCAGAAATGTCTTCTTTCTTTAAGTCTAAAGAATTCTTATGAATTTTTGAAGTATGTTGTTTAGAAGAAATATTTGATTGTTCAATATTTTCTTCAGAAATAGATTCAGAAACAAATTCAGAAATAATCTCAGACTTTTCTTCAGAAATGATTTCAGAAGTAGAGTTAATTTCTTCAGAATGTGTTTCAGATTCATCAGCAAACAAAACTTCTACTTTTACAAAAGGAATTCTCTCAAACAAAGAATGATCTACAGGTTTACTTACTAGTCATTTACTTTTTTCATTAAAAAATTTCATGTTTGAAATGTCATATAACTTTGATGGAGCTTTTTTCAGAACTGGACTTTCAGTGTATCCTAAACCTGTTTTTATATTGTAAAATTGGGATTTCTTAGCCTAACTTGTCAAAATATTCAAAGTTTGCTCAGTTTGACCCCTTTTGAAATTTAAATCTTCTAATTCCTTAACCTTTCTGTATATCTCAAGTCTTTCTTGATTTTAAAAAATGCATTTTGACATTCAGAACCTCTGTTTCAGATTTAACATTCACTATTTCCTTTTGCATAGTATCCATTTTTTCTTTTAATTCAGATTTTTCTTTAGAAATCTTCTCAAGAGTTTCTTCAGCATTTTGACAATTTACTTTATAAACCTGACTTTCTATTCTGAATTGGTTAACTAATAACCTTTCTCCTTTAATTCTGTTTCTTAAAGTTTCAAATTCTGAATTCATATTTAGATTTTGATCTTGTAAGTTTATTTGAGAATTTTCAGTAATTTCAGAATTTGAAGAGATAGTTTCAGAAGAAGTGGTTACCTCAGTATCATGAGAATGTGTGTATTCTGGAGTCATCTGACACATAAAGCAATTTGTTGCATAGTGAACAACCTCTTCATCAGCCTCATCATCAGTCCAATTCAGCATGTCTTCTTCATACTTGGTTACTAGTGCAGGATTGACATCCATCTTTTTAGAAAGCATATATTTCTTTTCATAATAACCAGTATTTTTGACTTTAGGCATTTTGCACTGTCTTGCAAAGTGCCTTGGTTTTCCACAGTTGAAACACCTGGCTGGTTTAGAAGTATCTTTTGGAACATTTTCTTGACCAAATATTTTATTTGGTCCTTCATCAAGTCTAGGCTTGTTCTTATACTTCTGATTATATCTCTGATGAAACTGCTTTGTCATGAAGGTTATCCCTTCAGAAATTCTCTTCAGTTCTTCATCTGACTCATTTCCATCACAGATACTGGTTTCAGGAATATCACACATTTTCAATGAACTTTTAATTTTCTTACTGATTAATGCCACAGTATTTTCATTTGTCTTCTTTAATCATTTTGTCTAATCTTTATTTTGTCCTCTTGTTGGAACAAAATACCATAAACATCATGAATGGATTTCTTGGACAAATTTCTTGTGATCATGTTATCAGAAAAACTTGACCATTCATTACCAAGACTGTTCAGAAATTTGTTATTAATTTCAGAATTTGATTTTTGAACTCCATTTCTCCTTAGATCATTCAGAATGTTGTTAAATTTGTGATAAGTATCAGTAATAGCCTCTCCCTCCTTGTATCTGAAGTTTTCATATGTACCAATACATATGTTTAATCTTTGTGCTTGAGCTTTTGTACTCCCCTGCATCTGAGCCTCAACTTCATCCCACATGGCTTTTGCAGAAGTTAAACTATCAACCCTGTTGAATATTTCATTTGGTATAGCCATTGTCAGAAGTGTAAGAGCTTTCTTATCTATCTTTGCTTGTTCCTTTTCAGCATTGTTGTACATTCCAAAAAAATTTCTAATTCTTGTTGCTGGAATTTCTAGAGTTGTTTCAGTGCGAGGAACAACAAGGATTTCCACATACACTTCAAGCGGTCCATTCACTATGGACTGCATCAAAGCTTCATCAATGTTGTCTAAGAATTGAATCATGTGAATCCGCCGTTGATGGTATTCGCCAAAGAATAGAGTAGGAGGTTTTGTTTCAGATCCAATGGAAATGATGTCTTTGTTCATTTTTTATTTGATTGATCGCTAATTCACCTTTGGTAATGATTGAATCACAATTCAAATTAATCTTCGAAAGATTTATTCAAGATTTGAAGAATTCAAGAAACTGTCATATCTGACAATTTCGTAACTGAATTGATTACCAGATTGTAAGATGAATTGGCTCTGATACCAATTGTTAGAACCCAGATATCAAAGATGAACAATGAACTAAGTAAAGAACACAAAATATAGAGCACTGAAGTTGTATATTGTATTGATATTCAAAGATTACAGATATGTCATATACAGTACAAAATCAAATCTAGAACAACCAACCTTAACGATCTAACTAACTTCTATTTATATACATACTGGAAAGACTAAAGTTACAACATACAAGATAGCAGACAAAGTTCAGAAGTGGTTCTGAACTGTCTTCAGTAACTGTCTTCAGAAGTTCTTCAGAACATCTTCAGAACTTCTTCAGAACTTGAATTAAATCTTCAGAACTTTATGCTAAGTGTTTTGAAGCTATTTTTATGTTCTTTCAACATCCTCTGAAGATGATTTCTTCATGCAAGGCTCCCCTTGAGATGTTACATATAGATCTATGTGGGCCTATGAAGACTCAGAGTTTAGGAGTGAAGAAGTATATCTTGGTAATAGCAGATGAATATTCCAGATATACATGGGTTGAGTTTCTAAGACAAAAATCTGATACTTCAGATGCTTTAATCCCATTTCTGAAAAGGATACAAGTTTTACTCCAACTCCCAATTCAGAAGATTAGAAGTGATAATGGAACAGAGTTCACAAATTCAAAACTTTAGAATTTTTTGGAATCTATTGGAATATCACACAATTTTTCCGTTGCACGAACTCCAAACAGAATGGGGTAGTTGAAAGGAAGAACAGAACATTGCTAGAACAATGCTTGCTTATTCAGATCTACTAGTATCTCTTTGGGCAGAAGTCATAGCAACAGCCTGCTTTACTCAAAACAGAACTATTTTGAATAGGAAACATCTCAAAACTCCTTATGAATTAATTAGAAAAAGAAAAACCTTCTAGTGATTATTTTAGAATTTTTGGATGCAGGTGCTTTCTTCTGAATGACAGAGAGAATCTAGGCAAATTTGATCTTAAAGGATGGGTTAGAGTATTTGTTGGCTACTCACAAAGATCAAAAGCATACAGGATTCTCATAAAGAAAACAAGAACAATCATTGAAAGCAAAAATGTCAGATTCAATGAGCCAACGATGACTTCTGAACAAGACAATTCAGAACTCAAGCCTAATCAAAACTCTGAACAACTTGATTCAGAGAAGGACATGAATGATAAATCTACTACTAATGATTCTTTACTTAAAGCAAAATTAGATTTATTATGTCAAGACTTATTTGATGTGTCTATTGATGTCTCTGTAGATTTTCAAAATCCATCACTTGTCCAAGCTATTCCTGAGCTTATTTCAGAAGAATCTAACACATCAAATATTTCTGGACCATCTGTCTCAACCTCAACTTCCGAAAATCTCACTTCTGAACCTGCTCAAGCTACTTATGAACCCGTTCAAGTAACTTCTGAACCTGTTCAAGTAACTTATGAACCTGTTCAAGTAACTTCTGAACCTATTCAAGAACCTTCTAAGCCTATTCAAGATTTTTCTGAACGAGAGTCAAATTCATCTGTTGAGGGGGAGATTTCAGATCTTCATTCTACAATACATTCAGAAACATAACATCAAGCAGTTATTGATGACTATGATCCCCAAAATAGTGTTTCATCTGTTCAACCATTGCCAGATGTGAACAAATGGACATCTGATCACCCTGTTCATCAAATTATAGGCGATGCTTTAAAAGGTGTACAAGCTAGATCTGCAACAGCTAATGAATGTCTGTATGTGAACTTTTTGAGCAGCATAGAACCAAAGAAGCCATGTGAGGCTCTTAAAGATCCAGACTGGGTATTATCTATGCAAGATTAGCTCAATCAATTTGAAAGAAATAAAGTTTGGAGACTTATTCCAAGACCTAAGGGTAAATCCATCATTGGAACTAAATGTGTATTCAGAAATAAGAAGAATGAACATGGGATTGTTGTGAGAAACAAAGCAAGACTGGTTGCCAAAGGATACTATCAACAAGAAGGAATAGATTATGATGAAACTTTTGCTCCTGTGGCTAGACTAGAAGCAATTAGAATCTTTTTGGCCTATGCAGCTCACAAAAATATGAAAGTCTTTTAAATGGATGTGAAATGTGAATTTCTGAATGGTATCCTTCATGAAGAAGTGTATATTGATCAACCAGAAGGGTTTGTGAGTAAAGAGTTTCCAGATCATGTCTACATTTTAGACAAGGCTTTGTATGGACTAAAACAGGCTCCAAGAGCATGGTATGACACTCTCACAACATTCCTTCTGAATTCCAAATTCAAAAGAGATACAATTGATACTACCTTATTTCTGAAAAAGGAAGGTGGGAATTTGATTTTAATACAAACTTATATGGATGACACTATATTTGCTTCTACTAATCCTAAATTTTGCAAAAACTTTGAGACTATCATGCAATCTGAGTTTGAAATGAGTATGATGGGTGATTTGACCTTCTTCCTTGGTTTACAAGTAAAACAACTTTCCACTGGCATATTCATCAATCAATCTAAGTATGTTTCTGACTTACTTAAGAAGTATGATATCTATGATTGTTCAAGTATTCAAACTCCAATGGCTACTGCTACTAAACTTGAACCAAATTTAAATGGTAAATCTGTGGATCAAAAGAAGTACAGAGGTATTATTGGATCTTTGCTTTACTTAACTGCTAGTAGACCAGATATCATGTTTGCCATGTGTATTTGTGCTAGATATCATGCCAATCCTAAGGAGTCTCATCTTCTTGCTGCTAAAAGAATTCGTAGATATCTTAAAGGCTCTCCTTCATTGGGACTTTGGTATCCTAAGAATTCTGGTTTGAGCTAACAGCTTTCACAGATGCAGATCATGGTGGTTGCAAATTAGACAGGAAAAGCACATCTAGATCATGTCAATTTTTGGGAGATAGGCTTGTAAGTTGGTCTTCTAAAAAACATAATTGCATATCAACTTCTACTGCATAAGCTGAATATGTAGCAGTTGTAATTTGTTGCTCACAAGTGATCTGGATTCAAATTCAACTTAAGGACTATGGCTATACATTCAAGAAAATACCATTTTTTTTGTTATTTCAAAAGTGCCATAGCCATTACAGTTAATCCTGTTCAACACTCAAACACCAAACATATTGATGTGAAGTATCATTTTATTAAGGATCATGTTGAAAAAGGCAATATAGAAATGTTTTTTGTTCAGACAGATTATCAATTGGCTGATTTGTTCATAAAAGCACTTGATGAGAAAAGATTTAATTTCTTAGTGAGCAAATTAGGCATGATGAATATTTCTGCATAAGTCATTTACATAAAAACAGTGTCAAATATAAACTTCTGAACATCTTTCATCTAGAATTCTGAAAATTCAGATCTTCAGAAGTTCTGAGGTTTGCTTTTCAGAAGTCCATATGAAATAGTTCAGCACTTTATATTTTTACTCTGAAGTATTTGTATTTGGTCTTTTACTATAATTTTGCATTTCTATATAGTATTTTTCAAGGGTGAGATTTTGATTTTTTTATCCATTCTATCCTATGCATGATTCTAGGGGGAGTATCATTATACATATTTCATCTGTATTGCTGATGGTTTCTCATTTTTATTATTTTTGTGAAAGATCTGAACAGGTGAAGATCCATTCTGAGCTTAATCACTTAGAAGTCTGAACAAACTTCTACTGGTGATCAAATTATTTTCATTGTTCAAACTACTTCTGAATTATCTAAACATTTTCTAAATTCAGAAGTTAGAATTTTAAATTTTTTTTGAATGGATTCAATCATTTTTTCACAAGTTCTGAACTTTTCTCACAAGTTCTCAACTCTTTCTCATAACTTCTGAATTCTTTCTCACAAGTTCTAAACCCTTTCTCAAAATTTCTGAATTCTTTCACAGAATTTATGAACTCTTTCTTAGAAGTTCTGAACTTCCAACTTAGAAAATGACTAAGTCCGCGCGTGTGCCACGTGTTATAATTTCATTCGCCAAGCATTAACCACGTCGTAAACATTTGAGTAATCGATTTTGACCGTTGTAATCCATCATTACGCTACTTACTTCTTGGCTCTTTTTCTGCCACGTGTCCCACGTAGCTCGTCCACCTCATAAATACAATGACTTCGTCATCTTCTTCATCCTGCGATTTTCCCTCCGAAACCTATTTTCTGAACTCTTTGAACTTCAATCGACTTCAGATATTCAATTTCTCTCAAAAATGTCTACTTCCAAAGTTAACCAAGTCATTCAAACCTCAAAATCTTGTTTCAGTGGTAGTGATGATTCATCGAATGCTGGATCATTTAAAAATGTGCCCAAGAATATGATGATCGGATCTATTGAAGTTCATCTGCCAACCGATCGCAATCTAGAAAATACAGCTACTAAAAGTCACATTGATGTTGGTCCTTCGATCCCAAACCCTAACCCTAGAACCACTGAAATTTGGGGAACTCAAATAAAACCCATTGAAGTTATTTCTAAATCTGTTGGGGGAATTAATGAATCTCAAGGCAATGTTGGAGTTGCACAACAAGAAAACACTGTTGATTTTTCAATGGCTACTGGTCCTGATCAAAGCAGAAAGTCCCTTCCAATAAGAGGGTGAAAATTAAAAGGAACAACTGTGCATTGAACTTAAGGTCCATTGATTTTACTGAAGATCAACAGATTCTTATTGAAATTTTGAAGAAACATCCTTTTAGGAAAATGCTCTCTAAGAAATTTCAAGTGCCAGAAGAGTATTTACAACGATGGTGGTACTATGCTGAGTATGAGGAGGAATCTGATGAAATTACATCATATGTTGGTGGATATAGATTCTGCATCAAGGAAACTGATATAAGAAGTATTTTGGATCTTCTAGAGGCAAATGGTGTTGTGGGCAAAAATACATTTGATGCTATTCCAAATAATTTTGAGATAATTGCAGATTTCATGAAGATGGGATACTCAGAAACACTCACTACACTTAGTTCATTCAGAAGAAGGTGTCTTCCACCAATCTAGAATTCCCTATTTTCTATCATTAATACCTGTTTATCTGGTAACATTTCAAGTTTGGATCAGGCATCAACAAATGGGAGAATCATCTTTCATGGAATTGCACACAATATGCACTATGAGTATGCCACTTTGATATTTGAAGAATTAAAGGCTGCAGTTTCCAAGAAACCTACATACACATATGTTCCCTTTCAAAGATTTTTCCAGATCTTTGTTAAAGGAGCTATGAGAACAGCTCCAACCATTCCAAGGCTTGAGAATGCACTTCATGTACCACTTTTCTTTATGGATAATCTGAGGCCACCAAGTTAAAATCTTACTTTTCCTAATGCAATTCCTCTTCCAGCTGAACTCACAGCATATGTAAGTCCCAAAAATAGGATTCTAATTGAGTACTGGAATCTATGGGACTACCTAAACCAGTAGTCTCTTCCCCTGATTCAATCCATAATGGTGAGCATGGTGAGGGGTCTAGAATGAATAGAGAGAGAGGGGGGAGGAAGTTCATGGTGGGGAACAACCTCAGAGAGAAAAAAGGAAAAATGGAAATGAGAGACAGGGTAGACAAGTGAGAAAAAGAACTGAAGAGGGGAGAACACAAGTAAAAGATAAACAAACTTGTAAACCAAATATTACAAGTCGGGCAGACACACAATCTATTACTCCGCACTCTTTGGTGGGTAATATTAAGTTAGCCAGTGAGCCCATGGAAAATCTTGCTAACCCCTCCAGCCACTCACCCATCTCTCAGCAGAAGGGTGTTTCAACAACACTTATGGGGAAAGCAGCTTATCTACCATTAGGTCCCCACATGGAGGAGCTTAATGTTGAATTAGCAGGATATATGTCCACTTCTTCATAGAAATGTGCACATTGAGTCTGAAAGTCCACTCAATTTTGAGTCTAATAAACCACTTAATGTGGATATTCTTCACACTAGCACAAATCTTTCAGATTTTCCCATGCAAAGTGTCTGTCATATTGCAACAACATCAATAAATATTCCTTTTTAGGAAATCAAGGATTTGATGGAGGTTCTGGTGGGGTGAACATCACTAAATCCCCATTCAATGAATCAGTAATGGTTCATGATGTGGTGACATCAACATGCCAGTTTACTTCTGTAGGACTGCAAACAGGACCATTTGTTGGTCTTGGTTCCATTACACAATCCTCTGAATTCTTAGAATTTAAGGATTTCTGTACTTCTGAATTTGCAAAGATTCAGAAGGACATAAAGGAATTGACGGATAAATCTTCTAAGGTAATGGAGGACAGGGTGGAGAGTGAGGAGAAGAGAATGGATGATAGGCTTAGTGAAATACAAAAAGCCTCTGTAACAGCCAATGATCTCAAAACATTTCAAGAAGTTATTCTGAATTCTTTTTCTGAAATTGTGTCTTCTGTTGCAAATCTGAAAACTTCATTGCCTTCTACTTCTGAACAACCAGATCTCTCTCAGCTTGCAACTAAAGCTGATATAAAGCTAATTCTGGACAAATTATCAACTATTCAAGATAAATAGGTTGCTCTTGATCTAAGAATTTCTGCTTTGGAATGCAGACCTCAAGCTAAAACTTTGAAAAGGAAGCATGATGATCATGAGGGGGAGAAGAGGAGAAAAGTTTCAAGTTCTGAAGATATAAATATGATGATAGCTCAATCTTCTGAAATATCTTCTGAAGATGTTCAGAAAGATTTTGGTACTGAAAGCACCTTCTAAAGCAGTTGAAGCAATATTCATTTAAGAAACTGAATCACAAGAAGTTCCTATTTATGAAGATGTTGAGATAGTTGATGAGCCAATTGCAGTTTGAATAGAAAATGTCACTGCTGGAATTATAAGCTCTTGAGTATTCTCCGAGTTGAATGTTATTTCTGAAGAAGAAAATGAAGGGTATGAAACAGAGAATATTTCTTTTAATTCTGATGATGAGGCTGGTACTGATGAAACTGATGTTCTTCCTAATTCAAATGAAGAAATGCTAAATGAATACTTTGCATTTGAAGAATTGGAGAACCAGGTGATTTGTCAGATGTAATCATGTTTGATGATGAGGAAGAGGTAAATGAAGTGAGAGATATAATTGTATGGAGACCAGAAGTTCCATTGGTGAATATCAGAAGAGATGAAGAAGAATTTCTGAATATACTTAATTGGTTTATAAGACAAATGGTTATGAAATTTGTATTTATGAACTCTCCAAGGAAATTGGAGTCTAGATTCTTGGATGAAAGATTATCTGTTTTCAGATATTTCTACAATCAACCAAATGAATATGCTTATATTATAGTTGATCTAAGCCATATGAGTGAAATTGATTTTACAGATGAAATATTGATGAGCTTTGTCGGGGAAGTTGAAGTTGAGTATAAAGAGTGTATTAACATTCCAAGAGTTTCATTGTCAAAGCTTGAAGAACCTTGTTGATCAAGTGTTTGTAAAGGAAGCTATCTTTGATCAGCTAACTAATGAAGTGACTGTTTTTCCTGAAGATGTTTATATTCACTTATACAAGAAAAGTATGAGAGTGCTACTGTATAGAGTTTCATAAATGATGAATGGTCTGATGTTTATATTCACTTATACAAGAAAAGTATGAAGAGTGCTACTCTAGAGAGTTTCATAAATGATGAATGGTCAGAGGAGTATGCTTCTGAAGTCAGAGCTTTTTATCAAAAATATGGTGTTCAAGATATGCATGATTCTTCACCTATAAAGCAATTCAGAAGTATTAAAAGACTGATTGAAGGAGACATAAAGGTTATAAGGCTTGGAGTAGAGAGAAGAGATGGTACTCTAGTTGAGTTTACCTAGTTTGACATTTACGATTTGAGGCTTCAAGATAAACTCTCTTTATTGAGTTTTTGTGTCAAAAGAGAAGATACAAAGCTTGTTCAAGATGTTAGAAGAACACTTGGTATTTATCTCAGAAACCTTATGAAACATGATTTTCAACTTGCTCTGGAAAGTGGATTGAAGAAAGTAAATCTCTTGGAACCAGTTCTAGTTGATATGGCTGGAATTTTTAAAGTGTTTACCAAACCAGAACTTGGTTTTCAAGATCATGGTGTTGGATCAAGTGATTGTACATTCCTAATTTCCGACATTCCAAAGTATTCCACTTCTACTCTAAACTGGTTGTGTGATTATGTGAGCTGGCTTCCAGGATTTTCAGAAGTCAAAGATGAAATTGTGTACTTGATCAAAGAAAGGATCAGTTTCAGAGACCTTGTTAGAAGAAGTATATTTGCTGGTAATGCAAATATAAACACAATTAGTGAAAAGCGAACAATTCGGGTCGGGTTCAGGGACATCTTAACTAGGACGGGGCGGGGATCAGAGATGTTATCGGGGACGGGGATAATACTCATCGGCCCGGCCTGGCTCGATCATATGTATATCTATATTTATTTATTTATATATTATATATAATATAAAAAATATTAAAAAATTATAAAATGGGATAAGTATTAATTTTGTCATGATTTATTCCTAATTTGTTGGTGTTTCAATTTTTATTTGAAACTTTTAGGTTTCTCTGTTCGGTTTTTGGTTCGGTTTTTGGTTCGGTTTCGGTTTCGGGTTAAACCACCGGGTAACGGTGATTTTTTTGCTTAATGGGTTCCCCAACGGGGTTCGGGGAAATAGCGGGGACCCGACGGGGATCAGGACGATTTTCCTTATCGGTTTCGGGGACGAGGATATTAATAACCGGCCCGAACCCGCCCCGTTGCCATTTCTAACCCCGAGTCTTCAATGTTTTGACCAAACAATCCCTTTTGTCATCCAAAAGCCACCACCATTTGTCTCTGCAATCATGAAAAGCTTGTAGGTTTTAAAGAAAGAATGATAAGCCAAATAATTCACTTGTGGACTAGTCTCTCGGAGTTGGAGACGAGTCCCATACCCACTCCCACCTCCCTTCAATTTCTCTTCCTCTACTTATAACCTTGAACCGCCTATCCTTTTCTAGACCGAATACAAGTGAGAAGCGATCACATAGACCAAAGTTCCCAACCCAATAAACTAACCAAAAACAAATTTCCATTCCATCTCTAAGCTTTTAATTGAATGAAGCAGTGAATTCTATATCAAGATAGTGTAAATCACGACCAATGGAAATGATATTGCCCAAAAAACCCTCTTTACTCGCGCCCTCTTGATTTAAACCCCCATCGGTTCCATATGAACTAGCTATGACCTTATAGGGAACCATTTTCGGTCACAAATCACCATCACCATTTTTCTAGTAGCCCATAGCTCATTTCCTTGAGGCTCCTAATGCCCAACCCCCTTTATCGAGAATGATAAGGTTGTGTTCCATTTAATCCATGACAATTTCCCCCACTAGAACATCCCTAGAAAAAATATTTTTTCACTATCTCAAGAAATTTTAGAACACTCGACGGTGCACGAAACATTAATAAAAAGTACAACGGAAGTTCCCAGTAACTGATTTAACGAGGGTTAACCTACCACCAAAGGATAAAGTCTTTTATTTCCAAGATGGCAATCTCTTGGAAAATTTGTACACCACCGGAACGTTTTACGTGTCCCAAATTCACGCCACCGGTAATCCCGAATATTCAAAAGATAAGGAACTCGTCTTATAATCTAACCATCTTTCCATATTTTCCAAATCATTCATTGGTACCCCAACGCTAAATAACTTGCTTTTCGAGATTTATCTTTAGCCGAGATGCCATTTGAAAGCATTTGAGGATACCTAGTAATTTCTGTGCATTTGTATGCAACCACTCTCTGAAAAAAATGTGTCATATGTCTATTGGATGTGTGATACCTTGTTCTCATCTTTACCTACCTTGACTCCATTAAAAACACTTGCTAACATTTCTTCTTTCATTGCTATGTTCAAACCTTCCACAACGATTATGAATAAAAATGGAGACAGCGGATCCCCTTATCGTACCCCCTCGATTGAAATTCCCCTATTAGAGAACCATTGATGAGTAGAGAAATGCAGGCTGATTTGAGACACATTTCGATCCACTTGCACCATTTGTTCCCAAATCCCATCTGTTTCATCTTGTTTAACAAGAATCCCTAATTGAGATTGTCAAAGGCTTTCTCAAAATCCACCTTAAAAGTTAAAAATATCCCCTTCCAATTTTTTTATGAAATCCACGGTTTCATTTGCTATTAGGAACCTAACAAGTATATACTGACCTTTGATGAATGGATTTTGGGCCTCCCTGATTACTTTTCCAATGACTCTGATACATCTTTCTGCAATAATTCAGCTATTATTTAGTAACAACCAATGAGGCTTATTGGTCTATAGTCACATAATTCGATTGGATCTGCAGATTTAAGAATTAAGGTCACGAAGGAGGAGTTACAAGTCTTACTAATCAAGACTATAGATCAAAACCAGTTACGGACTTGCATAAGATTCTATTTTATAGTGCCCCAACACAATTTAACGAATTTGAATTTAAAGTTGCCCAATCTTGCTTCTTTGGATCTTCCACACAATTTTATAGCACCCCACACTTAAGTTTCGGGAAACTCTACCTCAAGGAGATCAACACCCTCATCTGATAATCTTGAGATTTTGTCAGATGAGAATGATGCATGAGAGTTTTTAGTGAAAATAGTTTTATAGTACTTTGCGAAGGAATGTTTAAAAGTTTTTGGGTCTTCACACCAATTCCTGAATATACAAAGCCTATGAATGGGATTTTGTTATTTCGTCCACGTATAGTTGCATGGAAGAAACAATTGTTTTTATCTCCTTTAATATCCCAATTGAGCCTAGACATTTGTGTGGTCATCATGAAATTTTTGGATGCTTTTTCAAGCTACTATCTTCTTGTTTCCTTCCATTTAGTTTGTTCTTCTTCTGACAAGTTCTTTGGATTCCATAACTATTTCCCATTTGTTTGCTTCCAATGTATGCTTATTGGTTTGGGTGAATATAACCCCAAGAAGGCTATAGCAACCAACAAATCATGCAAGTATACATGGCTTACTAGTAGAGATGGCCAAAAATGGGTCCCGGGTCGGGCCCACATCGGTCCCACTCCTAAACAATATTTCGGTAACCGATCTCGGTGTAACCGGTCCCGACCAAAAATCCAACGACCGGTTAAGGTTGGAAAGCTCCCTTTCTATAGGAATCACCCCATAATATCCCAATGCTTTCTAAAACCTTTGGCGACCAAAAATCTATCTAATTTACTTAGCTTCATGCCATCTGAGCTTATCTTGGTAAAACGTCTTCCCTCGGCACCTCGAACAATTGGTTTTTGCTATCAAAATTATTGTAATCAATAGAACCCTTAGTTTTAAACTTTCAGTTTCTCCTTTCCGATGATTTCCTTACTTCATTAAAGTCCCTAAATACGCACCAATTTATCTTACACTAATCGATCGGCCTTCCCAGTCCTTTCCACAATTCAATCTTCTTTTCTTCAGGTTGCCGGCCATATATTATTTATCACACAACATCAACTACTCCTTTCCAAGACCCCAAATTGCTAAAAAATTATCTTCATCAACAACTTGTTTGGCCGAGAAGATCCTTGAGTCCTAGACCGATACAATACCTCTACATTTCCATTTAACTACAATTGAGCAAACTCCAGGTTTTTTAAACCCTAAATATTTTTATCCAAAATCTATTTAAGTTACTACTTTTTTTTTCCTGAATACCGAAGACACATGGGCTTTCTTTTCTACATATATCCTTAATCTATTCGATTTTTATCCGTCGAACCCCAGACCCTAACATTGAGAGATATAGTTTTCACAAAGAAAGAAAAAAATAGTATCATACGGTAAGGTGTTTATATGCATTCGAACTTTCCTCGTTCTTCCAGTTCATGGGCCATCTCTGAGCTATGAAATCAGTTAAACATAATATCCGTATATCCAAAAGTTTAAAATTAATTTTTTTTGGAAAGGGTATCCTAGACATTGCCTAGACTAATCCCTGGCAATTTTAAGACTGCTAAAGCATGCAGCCCTGAGATAATCCCCCAGTGGCCACAAGTTGTTTCCGCCTGGATTCGAACCTGGGGTAGATGGGTTATCTAGCCTCATCCCTCACAAGTCTTAACCAGTACGCCACAAGCCTTGTGGTTTTAAAATTAATTATTACGACTTCAAGTTTCAATAATCTGATCGTAACAATAAGTTTTAAATAGAAATGAAGGAGAATAATTATGATCTAGTAATGACAACCATTGCTCCACCATCTTCCCTTTTCCGCCACCACCGCCTCATCCTATTATGACCCCTTTTTCCTTCACCATCAAAACCATCACCACGTTCTCTTTCCTGGTGAAACCACCACACTCCTCCTATACCACCATCTATTCCCTTTCCAAAGAAATGATCTCAACGCCGCCAGAGAAACCTCATATCGATCTCCATCGTCGTACAAAAAAATTCTCCGTCAATTCTCCCCCTCCCCATATTCTCCGGATTACCTTCCCCTCCATTACAATCCATGATCTCGTAAGATCTAGATCTAGATTCAATCCTCGATTTGTGCATAATCTCCATCTCGTTTTCTCAATTCAAAGAGGTAGACGCACAATCTCCGTTTAATCTCCATTCTTAAAGAAAACTCTTACAGTGAAACAACAAAGCAAATATGGGTTTCTTCTTCTTAACTTTGATGTTCAAATAGGAAAGGTGTTTCCTTTGTTTTTGGTGTAGTTTTAATATTTTTTATTTGCAATTTTTGTATTATAGTATTTTTAATAATTTTACATAAATTTGTTATTGTATTGATGATGTTTATGATTGAATTGATGTTCTTATAGTTGATTACTTGGTATTTATGTGACAATAATTTGGGTGTCGAATATTGTTATGATTGAGGAAAAAAAAGGGTTGTGAGGAAACATAAACGTTGCAGGTCACGAGTGGCTGTCAGAGTTATCATGTTAACTCTTCAACCGGGGGAGAGGGAAGGGAATTGGGAGAGGGAAGACGATACGTGACTGCACTTCATTGGTGTCCAAAAAAGTTTTTATTATTTTTAATTAAAAGAAAGAAAATAAATGACTAAGGGGATTTTGGAAAGAGCTTAATGGAGCATATGTCTTATTTGCACAACCATTTTCACCTGTTTGTTTGTGGCTTACTTTATTAAGTTGATGGCTTAATCGTACAACTCCAAAAGGTAAGCTTTATAGATAAAGCCATTTTTATTCCATTTCTACTCATTTGTGAAAAAGAAATCCAGAGACTCTCAACAAAGAAATCATCCCACCACACACCCAAATGCCTCAACGTCCCTTGCTTTGTCGGCTCCCTCTCCGTACTACGGAGCTGCCGTTGTTCTCCCCAGTACAACATTGCGCTGCTCTCCTCCTCTAGTATGGTTTCATGCCATCTTGTGAAAAACGATTCTCGTTTTTGTTTAACCATCACAACAACCTTCTTGTCCAACATTATTTTCACTGGGAACCTTTATCCCTGTTGCACTTAACCGCCACAAACATCCTTTATCCCTTCCACTACCCTACACCACCGTCACAATCAAAGACGCTTTCTTTCTTTTTTTCTTCCCTGCACCATCGAGAGAACCACCATTACCCTTTTTTCTTTCCTATCCTAATTTCTAAGGTAATAATTTACATTAATTTATTAATTTACCATTAAGGTTTACATTAGCAGAGAACAAGAATTTGAGAGAAAGAGTTGGAAGAAATGGATTGCATTATCTTGTAAGAGAGAAAAAAAATGAAAGAAATTTCTAGTGTTTGATATTGGTATTCCTTCTTATGCTTATTTGATTTTCCTTTTCAACCATGGAGGATCTATATTCTTCCCGATGATTATTGAGGCATACGTGAAAAACAACTTTAATCAACATACATATATAGATTTAAACACATAAACGGGACAAACTTTGTGTATTATGTTTTGAAATTTCATTACAAAGATAAAATAGTTATTTACATCATTCAGACAATTTATTCAATATAAGTGTATAACAAACAAACACCAATTTAACTTTATCACTACTATCAACTAAATCCATATAAATAATTTAACTCATACATGGCTAGATGAAAGAACAACCAAAAAGCCCATAAAGTTTTCTCCAAGTTAGGCTGTTTGGTTGGTTTTTCATTAAGTCATGTATGGAGAAAGTTAGCTATCTGGAAAAAGTTGTCTGTATAAATAAATAAAAATGTTATTTGTTTGTTGAGTTGAATAAACTGTTTGAATCATCAAAATTACTATTTTACCCTTATATTTACTTTTTGCTTTATTGAACCATCCCTCTTCTTACAATAGCTTCTATGGATTCCACCATCACACTCTATCACTGTTCAAACACCATCTATAACCCATCTTATATGATTTTGAAGAAAAAACTCACATATGAAAAGTGACTTATATTCATCATTTAATTTTGATTGTTGCACATTGCTGATGGCACAAGCCTGATTAAGTAGCTTTTTAGGAGCATGATTATCAAACTTCCCTGTGGTGTAACATCTTACTTGCAGGTCTCATAAGTCAAAGAATGTGGCACAAGCCTCAAATTCCTATGACGATACTTTCAATCAGCTGATGAAGAAACAAACTCACATCTAAACAAAGCCATCTGAAAATGATTTTAAAGAACCCATTTGATATGATTTTGAAGAAAAAACCCACATCTAAATAAACCCATATAAAAATGATTTTGAAGAACCCATATGATATGATTTTGAAGAAAATCCCACATCTAAATAAACCCATCTGAAAAACCCTTTTGAATAATCCATCTGATATGATTTTGAAGAAAAAAAATCCACATCTAAACAAACCCATTTGAAAATGATTTTGAAGAACCCATCTAATATGATTTTGAAGAAACAAACTCATCCGGGAAAAAAAACCCATCTAAATAAACCCGGCTATGGAGAGAGATGTAGAGATATTCGGTGCCGACAACGGAGGGAGATGTGGTACCGGCGATGGAGCCATCTCAAAAACCCATCTGATATGATTTTGAAGAAAAAAACCCATCTAAACAAACCAGAGATGGAGAGAGGGACCAGTGGTGACGAGAGACTGCGGGAGCTTGGTGGAGAAGTTGAGTGGAACAGTTCCGGCAACGACGAGAGATTGAGGGAGGGAGCAGTGGTGAGGAGAGGAACATTTCCGACAAGGAGCTTGGTGGAGACAATGGAGAGGGTTGGGAGTGTTTTGCCATGAGGGTTTTCATATGTGAGAGCTGAGCAATTTCTTTAGGAAAGGGTATTAAAAGAAATAGCGTGTCTGTCCCCATAAGGGTTCATCTTGAGAGCTAAGCGAATAAGTTGTCTTCTGTTTGATTAAGCCACTACCAAACACCTTTGTATGGCTGAGTGAATAAGTTGAAGCCTCTATTAAGCCACTACCAAACATGCCCTTACCCTGCTTAATAGAAAGTCTTTAACACAATTAGATAAGGAACCTAAAACGTTATAAAACTGAAATGCATACCGTAAGGGTACAATCAATAATTATTTTAAAAAGAGACTTGATACGTTATTTTATGTAAATAACAGGGACCAAGAATGTAATTTACTCTTACTATAAATTTGATATAGTAGTTTATTGAAAAGCTTACAAAAAAGAAAGAAGAAAATATAACCCATCATCCAAACAATTTTCATCAAACCCTTGTTCTTCCCAGCTCCTCTCTACACCAGATCTTGCTCGATTTCTTGCATGCACGAACCCAATTCAACTCGACTCGATCTCAATCTCAATCTCAATTCCAATCCGATTTTGTCCAAATAATCGTAAATAATATGTATTGATTTGATCATAATATCATCATCATCATCATCGAATTCAAAGTTGTTATTCAAGGAAAGGGGGGCTTGTATGCAGGCTATATAGGGTTTGAGTTGATCGTATTTGTTATAAAGTAAAAGTAGATCAGAATCGGAAAATATGGAATCGAGCAGGAGAGCGGTGGAATCGTACTGGAGGTCAAGGATGATTGACGGGGCGACTTCTGACGAAGACAAAGTGACCCCTGTTTACAAGTTGGAAGAAATTTGCGAACTTCTACGTTCTTCTCACGTTTCCATTGTTAAAGAAGTTTCAGAATTCATCTTCAGACGCCTCCAACACAAATCCCCCATTGTAAAGCAAAAGGTACTGCTACCTTCTCTTCCTATGTTTGTTTCTTTATTGATATTATACGAAATGCATGGGGAGAGTTCTGATTTCAATGAAATCTAGACATCAGATCTGAGAAGACGTGGGTAGTGCTTTTTCCCCGATTGGTCATTACTTAATTTTTCGTCGGTGGTTGCCTATCAATTACGGTAATGTTTAACAACATTTGATTCGGGGTTTAAATGGGTCTTATTGGGTGCAAATGCTGAACTTAATCATAGTACAAGCCATAGAATCGGAGATCCCAAACACTTTATAGTTTGTCTAAGAAACACACAACTTTGATGTATTGGAACAAACAATACAATCAGGACCTTGTTCTTCCTAAAAAAATAATTCTCATTGTGTCCCATCAATAGAGTCTAGTTTGCGGAAATATTATGGTCCAAATTCCAAAATAAGAGTTTCATTTTAGTGTCAAGTAATACATGCATCCTTTATGATTGCAAATATTGGAAAGTGGACTCTAATTTTGCAGTGATGTACATTTGAATTTTTGAATCTGAAAATTCATCATGCAGGTTATTTTTTTTGGGGTTTTATTAGTGTATCTTTGAAGGATAAGAGGATGTATAAGATGTGGAACTGTGGAAGGGACCCCGCGAATGAGAGAAACTTATTATTAGCTCCTGGAAAAAGACGATGATTTTCTAATGTTATGTTTTTGGTGATTTGTATTTGTAGGCTTTAAGAGTGATTAAGTATGCCGTGGGCAAGTCTGGTGTGGAATTTAGGAGGGAAATGCAAAGAAACTCAGTGGCTGTGCGTCAGCTAATTCACTACAAGGGTCAACCAGATCCGTTGAAGGGTGATGCGCTTAATAAGTCTGTTAGGGAAACTGCCCAAGAAGCTTTATCAGCTATATTTTCTGGAGAGGAGAGCATTAAACCGCCACCAAAAGAAGGTCTTACCCAGCGGATACAAGGTTTTGGTAATACCAACTATGACATGCCCTCTGATGATAAGAAGTCATTTCTTAGTGAGGTGGTTGGCATTGGAAGTGCAACAATCAAACAAGGATTGAATAGCTTAACACAAGCTCAAACCCAAAGTAAGCATGAGACAGGAACTTACAGGAGCCCGAATCTGCGAAGATCATTGACTAACGAACATAGTTACTCTGATAGCAAAGAACTTCACAGTCAAACTGCGGTTTCTTCTCGGTTATCAACAAGTGCATCTGGATCTTGGGGTCAAGATCTCAAAACCAGTCAGACGGACTCTGAGAATGGGAGTGCAAGTTCAAGTTTTTCACATGATAAGAGCCGTGAAGAGAGGTTAATAGAGACCATTGTAATATCTGGTGGTGTTCGTCTTCAGCCCACTCGAGATGCCATTCAGGCTTTTCTGATGGAGGCCTCAAAATTGAATGCACTAGCTTTAAGTCACGCTCTAGAAGCCAAGCTCCAATCACACATGTGGCAGGTATACATGCACTCGAGTCCCTATATAGATGGATTGTGGTAACATGACATCTTTCAAATTTGACCTGAAATATGTTTCTAAAATCATTTCTTTTCATAAACTTAAATACGTCACAGGTCATTATTTTTCCTCCTTAACGGCCCACTACCCAGGCTGTTTTTCATCTTTTCTAAAAGTACCATGTATGATTTGTCAAACAAATGAATTTTTTCCCTACTCCATGGATCAACTTGTTTTAATCTTTATAGAGGTAGAGATTTTATGCTTGTCACATTGAAACCTTTCTTATCCCGCCTCATTGTTCTTTTGCTGCCAACTTCTGTCAGGTCCGAGTGAAAGCCATGTGTGTGCTTGAGGCAATCTTGAGAAAGAAAGAGGATGAACACTTTTTCATCGTCAGTTCTTACTTTACTGAAAATATAGATGTCGTGGTAAAATGCTCCGAGTCTCCCCAAGCCTCTTTGAGGGAAAAGGCAAATAAGGTATGCAACGAGCAGTTAGGTTAACAATTTGCTTTTTCCTGTATTCAGGTACTTTTATGCAGCTTTCTTATGCTGAGCTTTTGAAATTGTGGGCTAAGCCCAAATAAGTTGTGGAATTGTCTGATGAGTTCTTTCCCCTCCATACTAGGAACAAAATAAAGATCAAGAAAAAGGAATATGACCTTCTCTATGCCAGAAAAATCATGTTGATGCCATAGAATGCCTTCGTTGTTTATAGAACCATTTAGGGCATGCAAGATCATTCTTAACAACTACATTTTCTAAGTTACTGTTAAGATATTTGGCGAGGTCATAAGACTATAGCAGGATATCATGTGATAGCCTGTATTAGTATACTTGTTGACAATTTACCTGATAATTATTAGAAAAGTTTGTTACTATATATTTTTATCATCTTATTACCTTTATGATTAATAGTAATTTTATTGTTAGGATAAGTATGTAACTTTATTATAAATTTTGTTATATATAGGTTGTGCTCTGTAAAACAGATTGTCAGATGGTTCATGGTTGAATAAAAAAGTTTGCTAGTTTTCTCTGTGATTGTGTGGTACAATCACCCCTAGGTGAGATGCCTTTGTATATCTTGTTGTTTTAATCAAAACACGCTGCTCCATCAGCTTCTTAGTTCTTTGGAGCTCACTGGAAGAATATTGTTAACTGTAGCCCATGAAAATCATAAACCCAAGCCGTCATCATTGTCATCCCAAATTATGTTCATTCCGAACATTACCAAAATCATCACTGTCACTTTGGGGCTGGTTGTGGTTGTCAGCTAACTAGCTAAGTGGATATTTTATTTTTTGGAAGTTTACGGGTGATCTGCAGTTTAAAATTTTAGGCACTAATATGCTATTTTCCAGAGTTCATTGGCTGATCATTATTTAATGAAAGTTAAGTGGCTGATCTGTATATTTTTTCCTCTATCCAAAGAAAAGTGGCTGATCTATGTTTTGTGAAGATTCAGGGGCTGTTTTGTATTTTGTGGAAGTGTGGGAAATTTTCTTGTTTTTATGAAAGTCTAGGGGATGTGTATTTTCTGGACACGGGCTGTTATATAACTTGAAAGTGAAACATTAGAACTTAGGGATTGTCTACTAGTGATCTAACAATCTTTGTATAGGTTACAAAGTGAGTTTAAGATAAGGACAAAAGTTAACAAGATAAATGTTAAGGGTAATGAGTTAACATTACTCACTTAACCTCCTCCATAAATTGGAGCATAGATGTCAATCAAGCCAAACTTGCTGCATATGAAATCTCTTTGGGTCTTTCCAAAGGGCTTCATTAGAAATTTAGAATGCTCGCAAGTTAATGCTTGTATGTTTATGAAGTGGTTGAATCTAGTACCCATGATTTGATTCTTTACAAGATGATAGTCAACCTCAATATGTTTGGCCCTCTCATGAAAAACCTGTTTAGTTGCTATATGGGTGGCAAATTGATTGTCACGATATAGCCTCATTAGTTATCTGTAAGAGTCCTTAACTCATGTGACAGTCGTGCGTTCCGTATCATCTCACAGGAGATATCGCCGTTGCATGGGACTCAGATTCAACACTGAATCATGATACTACTTGTTGCCTCTTGCTTTTCCGTGAAACAAGATTCCCACCAACAGAACACAGTAGCCGGTGGTAGACTGACAAGAAAAGGACATCCTGCCCAATTTGTATAGGAGTATCCTGCAATATTTCTCAATCTCTTTGCAGTAAAAACACTGGTGACCCTGTTTGGAATACAAGATACATTTTCCAAGGGAGGCCCTGTGATATCTCAAAATCCAAACTACATCCAAGATCCAAGTGCAAGTGTAAAGGGAAGGCATGACCTAACATCTATACTTAATGGAGCAAGATGTCTGGTTGTGGGATCGTCATATCCTTAAGCTTTGCTACAGGCTTTAAGAAGTTTATTGTACTCTATTAATAGCTTGGTACTTAGGATAATAGATGAGTCTACGGGTTTGCAGTGTAATAATCCACACTCAGAATTTGACACACACTTTTATTAACATAACAGAATTTCCTGTTAGGATCGGGATGCTTTAATTCCTAGAAAGTACAGAAAACACCTAACATTATTGAATTGTAAGCGGTTCCCAATAAAAAAAGTTTCATATCCAGCGAGCCTTGATGATAATCTTATGTCAGAACTATGTTAGCAACATACACTACCAGAATTATACGCCTTCCCGTTCTATGTTGTTGCCACTCCTAGATAATCCAAACTATAAAAGGATATATGAGAACCAACCAAACCAGGCTATTAGAGACTACTTGACACCATACAAGGATTTTTCTTTGACGATAAACCTTGGTGGCCTCTTGAATAACAAAGTTCGTTACTTGATCATATAGCATATATGTCTGCTCAAGAATAATGAAGGTATTCTTGATATCCAGCTAAATAGCTAATAGAGAAGCCAGTGATGGATAGTAGCAAGAGCAAAAGATGGGTGTGAATGGACTGGATGCCACCAGTTGTGAACCATCAGGTGGTCAAACAGAACATGTAGCTGATAACAAGTTTGTGAATATGAGTTTTGCAACTATGATCGGTTGCTAGTTGCAATTTTGCCTCCTCATTACAACTAGGGTGTTAGAGTTCCAAGATTTAGGATTTTGCAACAGGTGGTTGCACGCAAGTTAGTTGACGAGAGGTTCGGTTTGGGACACATTGTTGCTGATGGTGTAAGGGTTCACAGTCAAGAGGGGTGACATGGAAAGGGAGAGTAGCTTGCGATGGGGTGAGAAGCGGCAACAATAGGGTGAGCGGCAATGACGTTGTCTTAATATCAATTTTCTTTTTATTAGAGAAAACTTTGGGATGATATGCTATAAGTAATTGTACCAAGGCTTTGATACCATGAACTAGAGCTTTAAACTCATTTATTATTGAGAATAAACCAATCCTTACATAGGTTAAGAAGTGGTTTTAAGATAAGGATGACAAACCTAACAAGGTAAACATAAGAGAGTACTGAATTAAAATGACTCTTAACAAAAAGAGAATCAGACCTTTGGCCAAACTTCAAGCTTTTATACTTATGATATATGTAATTCATACTCTTGCAACCTAGTTATCCACAGTGGGTGCTAGTCATATAGGATATCAATATAACCGGAGATTTACCACATGATATTATGTCTACTTTGGAGGGAACTTCTTATCATGGAAAGGTTATAAACAAGATGTGGTCTTTCTTTCTAGCACAAAGTCCGATTGGCCAAATATAGAGACAGCATCTCTAAGAGCATCTCCAACAGCTATTGTAAAATTTATCTAAAATAGCATATCAAAAGTCAAAATCTCTAAAATAATTTACATTCAACTCCAACAGCTACTCTATTTTAGCAACTTTATCATTAACAATATTAATAAAATATTCCATCATTTAATAAAATATTATTTCTCTCTCCTACACACTTAACTTCAATTATTTTGATTGGTTGAATATAATTAAAATATTTTTTTTCTCTCTTCTATATACTTTTAGAGTTTCTCTAAATTTAGAGATTTTTCTTCTTTTTCTTCTTATTTTTCTATTTTAGCAATTGATATACCATAGCTGTTGGAGCACTTAAATTGCTAAAATCTTTCATTTTTCTATTTTATAATAGCTGTTGGAGATGCTCTAAGTTGTGAGCTAACTTGGGTATTTCAACTTTGTCAAAAGTTGGGTGTTCCCACCAACGGTTTAGTTGGAAATTGGAAATGTTTGATTAATAAGGTAACACCACTAAGAAGTAAAGACCTTTTTTTATGAATGCAACAAGCACATTAAGGTAAATTCATTTTGTTCGAGCAGAGGTGGTTGGCATGTCCCATGAATCACCCTGTATCAAGCTAGTTTTGAGTACATTCATAAGATCATGTTGCCAACATGTTGGCAAAGTCGCTACATGGATCACAATATTAGCCCTATATGTAAATGTAGGGATTTTTTAAGCCAAAACACACAATGTCCCCAAAAGCTAGATCAAAAGTGTGCAGAACACCTAACGACCAAAATGTGGAAACTAAATGTATCAACAATCAATATACGTTGTGCCACGATAATAATAACAAGTAATCAACATAACAAAGCCACAACAAAAAGATATAACGAGGTTCCAGGTCTTACAACCGTCACATTCTCTTAAAGAGCGCTAGATGATATATAGTCAACCAAATGTGTAGATAGATTACAATAAATGTGACCTAAACAACATATTTTAACCCATCAGGGGCCATGCGTGACCGTGATCATGAAACTTCTCTGGATAGCATGTCGCTGTAGCATTGAGGCTATCTGGTTCTTCGTGATCCTGCCAGCTGTTCTACTATCTGTAAAGATAACGATCGCACATGCTGTTTGTGGCCTTGGTGTCACATATAACTCACAAACAGTAGAGTTGGGTATTTCAACATATATGCTCCAACCTGAGAAGTGTTAAATATAAAAGGAAATTTGTTAGCTTTAATTGTTTATCTTTATTGTACAGATAGAATTATCTTTATTTCTTGTACTTTATACAAGGAGCATTTAGTTGTTCAATAAGTATGCATTTTAAGAATATCTGTTTGTTTTTCAGAAGGATCAACTAGATTGTGGAAGCCGTCCTTTAAAAAAACACATAGTTTTGTTGCTTATAAGCATCCCTTTGATCTCCTCTAAGTTAAAGAAACTAAAGTAATAAAGTATCTTGTTTGGATTTAAATCAACTGAATTAGTCACTCAAGATGAAGTCAAACATGATGTATTTAGTATAAAAAAAAGCTTTATTGCTTGTTTTTCTTCTGCATATTTAATTTCATATTCATAATCAACCGAGGACAAACTTGTAACTAAGATTTGGCTGCTCTTACTACTTGGATGTTCAGGTCTTAAGCCTTCTTAATGGCGAACAAAGTGGTGGCAGAATGAGTCAGCCAGACAAAAATTTGAAGACTGAGAAAAATGTCTTCCAGATGCCAGATTTAATAGACACCAATGATTCATATGGAAACGAAAATTCTGTCACAAATTCATCAACTATCTCTCTGATCAATGATTTCTTTATGGATGGTGCAAGCACTGATGTGCGTAATGAGGAATTTACAAATAATGATGACCCTTTTGCTGATGTGGCTTTTCATGGCCAGAACACTAAAGATGAACATGAAGCAACTGATATTTTTTCAGGAATGGCCACCATTGATAAACCAGAAATTGTAACACCGACCTCAGCTGGTGGAAGTGGGCCTGCGGAGCTATTTGATATTTTCGGTTCCAACCCTGAAATTTCTCAAAGCCAAGGAAATTCTAAAAATGATGTTGACAACTTGATGGCTGGTTTGTCTATAAATGAGAATAAATCCTTGCCAAAGCATAATGGAAACTCCCAAATGGAACACCCTGAAATAATATTTTCAAATTCAAATCATCAGCCAAATGATGCATTGAATAACATATTCAAATCTCAAGCACATGGGATGGCTGCAAATCCCATGTTCCCTATGGATCCTATGACATATAATGCTTTATCTTCAGGAATGATGCTTAATCCTACACCATTTGGTTCTCAAACAGTAAACTATGGTGCCATGAGCAGCCTTTTAGCTCAGCAGCAATTTTTATCAGCCATGTCTAACCTGCAACAGATGGGGAACTTGCAATCCCAGAATATAGGTGCAAGTAATGCTTCTGGAACTCCAGTTGGGGAACATACTTCAGCTCTTCCAGATATATTTAATCCAAGCATTGCAACTCAAACGCCAATCATGAATAACTCAAAGAAAGAAGATACTAGAGCATTTGATTTCATATCAGTAAGCTCTTTCTTTCTCTCTCTCTCTCTAAGTTTGTATACTCTTATGAGGAATTGGAAAAAGATATGGGGAGTTCTATTGAAACTGAAAAAGATAAAGGTGCCTTAGAAATTCTTCAATAATCTTTTAGAACCATTCATTTATAAAATCTTTAGAATTATATTTTCTACTCAAAGTAACCTTACTTGTTAGTATTTCGCTTCACTTATAGCAACCATCACCACTTAGAGTATTTTAATTTCTTTTTTCTAACTTTAAAAAAGATATAACTGCAAGGATTTCATATGCTGAAGCAGTAGGTTGATGATTGGTTACATGATTTGCTTGTTATAAATAGATATTGGCATGTACTTTTTTACTGGCACTAGAAAAGATAATTTCCCTTGTTGGCATGACTCTAGATGCGAATCTTCCCTGCATAAGAAACAAAAACACTATCCATTATCCTTGTTTTCATTTTCTAATGCTTTCTTTTTTCCCTTTTTCTTCACGCATTCCCCACCTTTTCACCTTCTATCTGCCACTATATAGTTATATTATATGTGAACTTCCTTGCTGAATCTTCACTGTTATCATGTGCATCACTTTATAGTCTCTTTGATAGTACCTCTTGAAACTTGCAGTTATACTGTTGGTTATGTATCCAGTAATACAAGACACATAACCATGCCAATCTCATTCATTACCAACTGGTTCATCGTAGCGAGTTTAGGGGACTTGTTTTTTCCATCCAAGTTGCTTCATTTTCTTTATTTGGGGGGACTTCTTTTGAGAACCCATGAAATTGTGATAACCTTGAGAACATGTGCATCATGTGTTATCTCATATTTTATTTTCATCTAAGACTAGAATTTGGAAGATTGAATAACATATATTTGTTTCACAATGTGTATGTTTCACATTTACTCGGTTTACAATGTGAAACTTTTTGGAGTGTTTGTAAAACAAAAAATACACATAAAAAGTTTCACATTGTGAAACAAATATATGTTAATCAATACATTAGATACTATGCCTAGATAGAAAAAAATCATATGAAATAACACATGATGCATAAGTTCTCAAGGTTATCACAATTTCATGGGTTTTCAAATGATTAAGCCCCTTTCTTTATTTTTTGTCCATTAGATATTATCTGTTGAATGGACATTAAATATCTTCCAACTAAGATAGTGTGTTGAGCTCATATTACATCTATGGTATCACTGATCTTTTTTCCCGCTATCATCTTGAGATGGTCAAGCGGAAATGCTTCAGAATGTTAAAAGTAACTGTAATCATGCATGTCTAGGCTTATCATTGAAGTCAATTTCTACTCAAGTCTTTGGTTCTTGGTTAGTTTTATAGTCGATTGGGGGTTATATTTAAGAGCGTGAAGCCTTTACGAAATCATGCTCTTTTATTATTGCTGTGATATAATATTCTTACCTTAATTTGGTTGGGTATTTGCAGGATCATATTGCTGCAGCTAGGAGGGTAAACTAAAGATGTGTGAATGGAATTATTGAAAACATTGGTTGGTTATGTTATGTTATGTTTATGTTAGTAGATATTCATTTACAAAAATAATAAATAAATAATAATGTACATGCATGTGTGTGTATCAGGCAAAGAACTCCATGTGTTGTAGTAGTAGTAGTAGTAGAAGAGAAAGGTGAATGTTTCAAGTTGAGCTTGTTTTTTTAATCACAATTTTATAGTTGTAAGTTTTTACCTTTTCATCAAGTCAGGTGTGTTTTTGTACATCTTAAATTATTATTGTGGGAAACAAACAAGATCCAATTTATGGCTATGCTGCCACCAAATCCTAAGAGGCATCAAAGGTGGGAAGTTAATCGAGTTTTGTTGTATATAAATATTACTTACAGAAAAAAGAAATACAAAGGGTAGACGTGAATCGACTTGTTTACTCGAGAGAGAATCATGATGGTCATAGAAGCTTGATGAGTTATTATGTTTTCATAAATTTTCGCTTGTAACTTAGATGATGTTGATCTTTTTAAATTGCTTATTTTTTTTTTTATATCTATATGTTGAAATAAATTGGTGATCTATTGAGCAAGCTTTGAGAAGTTTTTCGCGTTTTTAGATTATTCAATAAGTCACCAAAGATTTTCACAATGTAGATTTCGGAAAAGAATAAGTAACTTCTGGAAAAATGTTAGATTCGAGTTACAAGTGAAAAGTTATGACCTCACAAAGATATTATTATATTTGTATATACAAGCTACACTTGAGAAACATTAACTCTTTGATGCGTGTTCGTATATATCAACAAAAAATTTCCACTAGATCTAAACGACTTAAGAACTCTTTTTACCTTGGTTAATCATATTATGGGTGAAAATTTATGACATCATAAAAATACTACTATATGCATAGACGAAGTTTCATATTATACACAAAAGTTAAAATATGACACATAGACGAAATTTTATGAAAATTAAAACAATAACGATGGAAAACTTAATAAACAAACTAGAAGATGTCTAGTAATTTATCATGATAGAGGGATCAAAAAATGTGGTTTATTCTGTTATTCTTTCATTTCATTTTTTAAGATACATTTCAAACATTCTCATCTATTTTCCTTTACAGACATGGAGGTTATTTAGTCGAGCATATTTAAGAATGTTTAAGGGCAATAACAATGAGTAATCATTTTATTGAAACTTAACATGACATGAGATAGTGATAAATAATTAAAAAGTTTTCTGAACTCTAATATTATGTTCTCGAGTATTCTTTTATGAAAGAAGGGGAAGAGAAAAAGAAAGTAGGAAGAAGAAAGAACCTTGTATTCTCAAGTTTTTTTAAGAGTGAATGGAAAAATAAAGAAAGAAAATAATGTTGATTTTTCCTTCAAATGTGGGTGGAAAGAGAATAAAAGAAATAATAACAATTAAAAATATTTACAAAATTATATACCTACTATCAATTAAAATGTACAGTAAATGAATATATTTGTAAAACTGATATATTTTTTCTTTCTTTCATTCCTACTCAGTAAATTAAAAAAAATTATCTCCTTCCATTTCTTCATTTTTCATTTCCTCTTAAAAATATAAATAAAAAATTTATTTGTTTCTTCGTAGATACAAAAACACAAAAAAAAAAATACATTTTGAATTGAATTATTTATTTGTTAGACCCATGGAATAAGAACTTACTTTTAAGTCAATTTTTATTTTATGCAATGCATTTTTTTTAATTACAAAATAAGACGTTTTTCTTTTCTTTCCATGTAAGCAACAAGTTATTAAAAGACATGTTAGGTGTTGATTTGACACTTAATTATTGGATCCTTTGATTAGTTAACATATTTGATTGGATGAAAGAAATTATAATAACTTATCGTTTTGTAATGGATGAAAATATTAATATGTTACTATAATATATAAAAAAACACATTATCTAGGATAATGGTATTTGTTTGCCTTAGAAAAATAACATATCCGTCCGCGAAAATCATGTGTTTAATAATTTCTTTTTTAAAGTAACGTGCTGTTTACTAAAAAAATTGAGTAAGTGCTGACTAGAATAAAAGATCTGACTAAAATAAGAGATCTGATTCAAGTAAGTGTTGATTGAAAATACGTGTTTACCAAATATTTTATATTAAATGCTGACTCGATAAAAATAACAATTATACCCTTACATCTAAAATAAATACTTATTGAAACTTAATATTTGTCAAATAATTTACATATATTTTAATATCTACGCCTTCAATATTAATTGTTTTTCTTTTTTCAATATTTATTAACTTAATAAATTATTTATCTATTTATTTTAAATAAACATTTAAAGCTCTCTGACAAAATACTTGATTTGAGTAAAAGTTGAAAAGGCTAGATGTACTTCATCTTCCTCTCTCACAGTCAAAGATTAGGGAAATCTAAAAAAAATATTGTTCACCATTAGTAACCAGAGGGTTTTCGTCTACTTAAATTTGGAGATCACTTTTATATCTTTTTGGAGCTTTATGATGATAAAAATTAGGGTTTTCATTCTAACAGGCAACAAGGGTTGATGTCTTTTTGAGTTTTTTGTGTTTTCTGTGAACAAGCATTTCCCCTGCTTGTCCCGGTATCAGTTGGGTATTTACTCAGAGACCAGAGAAATACCACTCGTTGTCCCTGTTTTTGCTCTTTCTAGTAACAAAACAAAAAAAGAAGGGTATCCATGGTGCTTTTTCATCTTTCTGTTGTTTTTGGTGGTCTTATTATGGTGGCAAGTTACTTTAGAGAAGGGTAAAAAGGAAAACTTATCGCTTACCCTGGAAAAAGACAACTTCTTCTCTGTTTGTGGTCAGAACACGGTCAGAGGTTGGAGCACGGTCAGAAATCTTCATTTTTTTGGTAAACAGTTCTCTCTCTTAATCCAGTAAGAGCATCTCAACGGTAAGAGGTGGTAAGATGTTAGTAAACAACCTCTAAGTATTTTATATAGAGTAAATTGCAATTTTGGTCCGCATGGTTTGTTGTTTTTTGAATTGGGTCCCTAAAAAATTTATTACAAGAAAATTCTTATGATTTGCAAAAATGCTTGATTTAGTCCATCACACTAAGATAGACATGAGAATGAGGTCCGCTTCAACAAGGAACCCAGTGTACCCGTCTCGTTGGGGATGGAGATTCCCACAAAACCGAGGACCGAAGATGGGGACTGGATTCCCTGCAAAAACAGGGACCGGGGATCAGGACGGGGATCCCTGAAAGTTAAAAACCGGGGATAGGGATGAGGTCAGGTAATGTGATTCGCGCCCCAACCCTTTCCCGTATATTTAATACATTATATATTTATTATTATACATATTGTATATTTATTATTAACTATATTATTTATAAACAAATAGATTTAGTATCTTTGATATTTAGAAATAGTATTTTTGATCTTTCTTCTTATATACATTTTTTCTAACTTGTATTACTTTTTTTTTACAATGGAGAGATGAAAATGTTTGATCAAACATACGATGTTGTGATTTTGTTAACATATGAATATCTAATGCTCTATAAAACCAAAAAAAATGTGGAAGTATGTAAGATTTAAACATGGACCATTTTGAATCGAGTACAATGTTAACACATCTGATTCACATAAATGGGGAAAAATCCTCGATTCCCTATTAGGGATGGGGATGGGGATGGGGACGTGGATTGGGGTCCCCTCCTCATTCCCATGCCTATACTGAGAGGAGTTAAACCCCAACTGTTAAGTAAGGACATTTTTGTCTTTTTGATATTTCTTTCTCATTTCTTTTTAAAAAATACAATAAAAAATGGACCTCATACGCCCTTTCTTCCCACAACCACCCCTTGTTTATCATCTCCATCTAGAATTATAGATCTTGTCGTCTCCCTTTTTTTCTCCACAATGTCCTATGGTAATTGTGTAATCTAGGGAACCCTTGTTTTGATGACCCCCCCCCCCCCCCAAGAGGACAACCAATAACCAAACAAAAAAACATGTTTTGTTGCTTCCCACTATCCCACGACACAATCATTCTTACCAACGACCTCCATTATTTGGTGAACCCCCCCCCCCCCCCCCCTCCCCAGTGAAATTGGCACCCACACCACAGTCAATTAGTGATAACCCATCTCGTCTCCCTTCCCAACTATCAAGATACACTCCCCTCCATTGAAAGAGTTTTTTTATTATGGGTTCACGTAGATGGTTACAATCATCTATGTGTTTTGTGTTATTTGTGTGATAAGAGATATTGTTGCAAATCAATCTAGTAGAAATTGGGGGATACTAATGGAGGATATCCATAAAACCATTGATGGTTACAAGTACGAGATCGATGAATGGTTGGGATGCCTAGAGGCTAGAGATGTGATGGTGTAACCACGGTGTGGTGTTCACTATAGGGACAAAGGGTGCTTGAAAGGTGAGAAGAGACAGGGAAGAAAAGAAGGGAGAAAAGGAAATGTTGGTTATGACGACAATGCGATTGCTGGAGAAGAGTGGGAGAAGGAGACGACCGTAGAAATGGTAGGAAAAGGGAGATGGAAGTTACCGGTGAGAGTCTCTATGACTTTTCTCGATTAAATTGGGGAGGGTATTATTCATATATCTATATTATAAAATTGGAGAGCATTCCCGATTGGATGGTGAGTTGGATGTCGATGGCTGCTGTTTGGTGGATTTGGGCCTCTATCTATTTCGATTGTTTTCTTTATTGGCTCATTAGTCTTTATTTATTTTGGATCATTTTTGCTTGGTATTGTTTGTCCAAGCCTTAGATTCGGTAGTTTTCTTTTGCTTTGTAATGTTTTTCTTTCTTTATAAAATTGTCTGGGGGTTACCCTCCTTTCAGTATATTATAATTCATCTTATATGTATTATTTAATCAATTATAACATTAAAAAAACTGTGAGAAAAAAATGAAAAAGACCACAATATTTCGTGATTTAATGACTTTTTTTAACAATGATAATGGGAAGGACTAAAACCAAGCATTTTTGCATACCATGGAGTTTTTTTACGATGAATTTTTTACAGGGACCCAATCCATGAAAAATAACAAACCACAAGGACAAAAACTGAAACTTACACCTTTTATATTAATTTTTGAGTAAATTACAATTTTGGTCCCTATGGTTGCCATCTTTCTTCGAAAATGGTCCCTATGCTTCAATAAGTATAATTAACATCCCTATTGTTTACATTTTGCATTGAAAGTCGTCCCTGATCACTAGCTCCGTTAAAAATATCCGTTAAGTAAGGGGTATTTTAGTCTTTTTAGCACCTTTTACCGTTTCTCTGTTAAAATTAAATAAAAATTTAAATTATATAAATATATATATATATATAATTTAAGGTTATATATATTATATTATATAATATATAGTTTATTCTAATATATATATAGGGGCATAATCAAATAAGAACCTTATAAAAGTTGATAACCATGAGATCCATTAATTACCATAAATATAAAAGGGTAATTTTGTATTCTAACAAATTTATTAATTAAATATTTAAATATATATTTTTATTTTTCAAATCAGATAAAGATTAGGAAGATCTATTTCCTAAATTATCTAACTAACTAATATCAAAACAAATCGTCAAATTCATTCAGCCGATTCCTTCATAGTCCAGATTCAAAATATTTGAAGATATGTGGTACCTTTTATGATTGTGTATGGTACATATTCGTATGATATAGCTTTTGATCCGATATTTTGAATGCGTGGTATCTTTTATGAAGATATGTGTGTGGTACCTTTTATTCCTCTTAAAAGGTACCACCAAAGTTACAAAATATTTGAAGATATGTGTTACCTTTTATGAATGTGTATGGTACATATTCATATAAAGGGAGAGGGTTTTTGATTATCATTATATAGGGTTTTTGAATGTGTATGGTACCTATTCGTATGAATGTGTATGGTACATATTCTTGATTATCATAATAGGTATTACAAAACTTCTTGATTATCATAATAGATATGATCACCATGGTTTATATAATAAGTTTGGGAAGAGGGAGGAGAGAGGAGAATGATTTATAAAAAGACTTATTTACCCTTAAATATTATTCATAAATATAATTTTTTTAAATAATAGATAAATACCAAAATTAATATTTTTAATAATAACCATTGATTATTAATAATGTGTGATTTAGATTGGATCTCATGGTTATCAAGATTAACTTAGATCTCTCTTGAAAAGCCCCATATATATATATATATGGGAAGGATCATATGAGAACCACCCTTCTTTAAAGGAACAAAGGAACAATTTGTAGACCACATATGATGTGGGTCCCACATAATATTAAATCATTTCTGATTTAATATTAAATCATATTAAATCAGAAATGATATTATGTGGGACCCACATCATATGTGGTCCACAAGTGTCCATTTGTTCCTTTAAAAATCAAAATTTCTCATTTGAACCTTTCTCTAGGTTAATCTTGATAACCATGAGATCTTATCTCATCCACAAATCAGTGAATAATCTAGGAAATTTTTAATTTTGGTAATTCTGAATTATATTTTAGGTAAAGGGCATTTTAGGTATTTTTTAAAACTCTCCTCTCTCCTCTCTTCTGCCTCCTTCCTCCTTCCGATAAACCTAATTCCGGTGAACACCAAGTAAATACAGAATGCACAATGTGATACCATTGTTATAAAAAAATGTGATACCATTGTTATAAAAAAATGCTACGTACAAATGATCCTCGTGTGATACCCAAAATATATACATGATACACTGTAATACCATTGTGATATCGACCGTGATACCTAAAAAGTCGATATTGCAAAAAATATATACCTACAAATGACCCTCGATGTGATACCCAATACATACAAAATAAACTATAATACCACTATCATACCACTGTGATACCCAGTGTAATACACTGATACAACAAATTCTGGTTATGACTCACATATGAAACCACATCTATGTAAAAACTATAAATCGAAACTGATATTGGGTGTGCGAAAACCAGAAGGCAAACCGATGTGGCTTCTTAATCGGTTTCAGAAACCAGAAATCAGGAAGAAGAACTTGAAAAATTTCCAGATCTAGGTTAAAAGAAAAGCCATTGTTGTTCGAGCTTTTTAGGAATCGACGTTCTAGGGAGGGTATAGATTGAACATAGCTGAGGGAGAAGCAAGGGTACCAAAGAAAATGGAGGGCATCATCTGAGAAAGTGGATCGTCGGCACCGGAGAAAGTGGAGGTCGGCACCGGAGTTGCAATATGGGTTTCTTCGAGATCTAGTTTCTAGTGCATCGGCGAGATCGGGGTCGTAGTACACCAGCGAGATCTGGGTTACATCTTCGGCGTTACATCTCCGATGAGATCTGGGTTCCATCTTCGACGAGATCTGAAACCGGATCTGGTGTGCAGAAACCAGAAACGAAAACCGATCTGGGTTATTTTCCCTGTCAAACTGAAACGATATATGTGTGGATGGCATCGATTTCAACCTCCAATCTGGGTTATCTTCCTTGTCAAACCGAAACTATATAATGGCTTCGATTTCAACCTCCCAAACCTATAGACAACGTTGTTGGTTTGCATATCATGGTGGGACTTGGATCTACTTTAGCCTTTCTGGATGTGTATGAGAGACGTAGAAGAGATAAAGAGAGAGAATGGAGTGATTTGTTTCCTAGATAAGCCTAAATCCTAGGAATAAATTGAAAAATAAAAAAATAAAAAAAAGTAAAAAGTTGTTATTAAATTAGCAAATTACAAACATATCCTTTTACTATTAATTAAAACAATATTAAATGATTGACTCTCATTGGATCTCACAGTTATCACAATTTAAAGGGTTCTCATTTGATTATGCCCCTATATATATATATGTGTGTGTGTGTGTGTGTGTGTATAGGGGCAGATTCAAATGAGAACTCAAATTTGGTTGTGAACGTGGGGACAAATGAGAGCGCGACACGTGTCCCATCCAAAGAAATATTCAGACTGAATATAGTATTTATTCAGTCTGAATATACAAAGAAATATTCAGAATGAATATAGTATATATTCAGACTGAATATAGTATATATTCAGTCTAAATAATTTATATTCAGAGACGTGTCGCGCTCTCATTTGTCCTCACGTTCACAACCAAATTTGAGTTTGCATTTGAACTTTCCTCTCTCTAGGCTGGATCTTCTACACCCCATGACAATGTTATACCCCATGTCTCCCAATCTCAGCCATCCATTTCATAATCTAAGGGTTACTAAAAGGCGGTGGCATATCTGTAATTAAAATGAAATCATGGGACACGATTGGTATGCAATTCAAAAAAAACAAGGGCACGGTTGGAATACTGATTATAATTTTTTTTAATTATGAAATAAATTAAAAACAAATCCCGTCTGATACGCAATCAATCATAAACAACATCAAAATCCTTCCCTAAATTGGCACACACGATCTTGAAAAAGTTATTTCATTGCGAATTCGAAGGCTTTTCGAAGAGGATTTTGTTCAAGATTCTCAAGAATTTGGGTAGAAAAAGTTGGAGAGAGCGTTGCATATGGCTGCGAATCAGCGGCCTCATCCACTTAGAGGTTAGGGTTTTAATTGCAGTTCGATTAGTTATGAAACTAATGTTCTTCGTATTATATAGTATATATTATAAGATCTTTTGATGAAATATATATTTTCAGTACGAAAACTAAGTGAACGAATAATGGAATAAACCTATTTTTCGGGGTTCACGAACACTCTCGACAATCCCCTATGCTTGGATGCAAACGGGAATATCATATGTAATGTATGCAACCGATTTCACATGAATTGTTTCTGCTATCATCTGAGTGGTTGGTGTATAATTTCATATACGTTGCATATGTAGATGTATATAAACTGTTTCATATGTGAATACTGTTATTCATAGGTATCAGGCATTTCAGATTTATATAAGCTATGTCATATGCAATGCCAAGATAAAAAGCATGAAAAAAATTCCACATGACATGTAGTTTATTCTTTTATTTGCAATAAAGACTTATTTACTAATTATGTCCAACTGGTTTTCAGATGTTAGTATGTTATGATATGGATGCTGCAATATCGATATGCGAATAGCTATGTATGTGAATTGTTGTATTAGAATGTGTATGAAGTATGAGAAATTTAACTTTGTTTACTTCTATATAGTTTCAGAAATAAGACATATTAACTTGGAGAGTGATGTAGTGCAATTGAATTCTTCAAATCGACAGGGTTAGATAAATAACTAATTACATGATAACATCTCAACTAGAAACCTTATATTTGTGTACAATTTACATATGTTTAAAGAATGGTTGTGTTACAGGTGTAAAAAGTATACTACAAACTCCAAATTCGATGGCCGGTAGTTCTCAAAGTACGCCTACGCGGTGATCACGAGTCAACTCAGGTATATGAGTAACAAAGCTTCCTGCATTGTGAAAATTTTAGTATGTACTCATGAATTATCGTTTTGAAAAAGGAAACACTGATGGATCGGTGCATGAAGTCGTTAACATTCAATCAAGATCTACTAGTGAAAGGGATGCACGTGCAAGCGCACGAGATTCAAGAAAATTGTTTCAATATGTTTGTGGGGGATATGGTTTTTGAAGGATAGTATCAGTATCGTGATTGCGTAGAACAAGACTCATATTTAGATTTTTGTTTTTTATCATTTAATTCGTTGGATTTCGTTTAGTTGTTTGGGTTTTACGAACAGTTACATTTGGTTTGCTATGTTTAAGACTCACTTCCTGGTTTGTGTTGGTATATGAAAGTATAGGAAACCGTTTGTTTATGACGAATGCTTAGTAACACATTGGAATGTACGTACATATGAAATAAATTTCATATAAAATTGACCCTAAAACATGTTTCATATGCAACAGATTTCAAATGAAACAGATTACAAATGTTTATGTATATCACCTGTGAAGAAACCAGTCTAAATTACAACCCATCATTAATATGTTATTAAATGGCGTTCTATAGGATACAGACTTGTATACATCCGCCAAACACATGAAACAAGGTAAGTATACAGTTTCATACATAGTTAAGATCAAAAAATTTAGAAATTTTCTGAATACTGGATAACTTCATAATGTAGAGCTTATTGCTTAGAAAAACAGTACGCTTAATAAATGAACGGCATACTATTGATGAAACTACAAGGTCACTTAAAACGTTGACAGTGCAAACCAACCTACTATATAAAACATGTGAAACACATCATTTCATATATTTATTAATAATGCCTTCAAAAATACCAATCTAAAATACAACAAATCGTTAATATGGTATTAAACGACGTTGTATATGATTAATACTTACATACGTATGCAACCAATATGAAACAACAAAAACACTATATTCATACTTACATACATATGCAACAAAGATGATTCATACTTACAAACATATGCAACCAATATGAAATAAAAATTTTAGAACGAACTTTCCCATGTCCCTTCTTGCATTTTTATAATCTATTGTGGTTGCATCCATGTATGCATACCCCACCTCTTGTTGCTATTTCCATTCTATGAAATTTCGAACGTATATGAAATTATACACCAAAACCTGCTGCTGTTGCCTATCTCATTACAAAACCTGCTGCTGTTGTGTATCTCTTTTACGCATCATCAATAGCCGCAACCGATTCGAACTCAGAATTCAGACCAATTCGTACTTCATCATAAACTCTTTGACACCAGTACCCAGTACCCCTCGGGGTTTCATACACATCATGGTTTGTTCCTACATTTCATATCAATTATTAAATGCTTCATCCAGACTGCATAAAACAACTATTACATCTTGCACCATTGATATGAATTAAGATTTAACAATAAAAGACGTACGAAAATATAAAAAAACTACCAGAAAATTCGTCCTCAATAAAGTTTCTTCGATTGCCATGGTTGTTTGCAGACGGATTTGTCAGTTGTTCTTCCGTAGTTCCAGTGAAATTTAACGGATTCATCCGTATTCCGTCAGAATCGTCATTACGAACATTCAACTGTTCTTCGCCGGGCACCTCATCGAATAGAACGTCCTCGTCAACGACAAAATCAACCATAAAGTTTTCATCATTAATGGACTCTTTCATATCCCGATCATCAGTCCCGCTCTTATCAGCGAAACGATATTTACCACTATATTGTGTTATGTATGTTTTCGTTCACAAAACTGTTGCACTCGTTCATACCAGAATTCATGTTTGCATCACCAGATGGGTCCATTAATTGATCAAAAAATTCTTGCTTCAACCACGGATTGGGACATTTTTCCAGATTTTTGCAGAAATGTGAAATATGCAGTTACCATAATTTTCTATAGTTTGATATTGATTAATATTTAAAATTTGAATTTTAAATTAATCCCAAAATTAATGGGATAACTACCATTTTTAAAAAAGAAACCGTCTATAAAAAGATTTTGATTTTATCATGCATTAATTTTTTTTTTGATATTTGATTAGACTATTATACCCTTATAGATTAAAAAAATAAAATTTAAATGAATTATGAAATGGATGTAGAGATGGAAATTTTACCAGTTGGGGCGGGTACCCGACCCTAACGGGGCGGGGATTCCCCGGTTTGACGGGTAACGGGGCGGGGACGGGGATATATTTTCATACCCGAAGCAGGGTCGGGGATGGCATTACCCGCCCCTAATGTACCCGATTAATTTTTTTATTTTTTAAAATATATGTATATAGTGTGTGTTTAAATAAATAAATATGTATATATGTATATATTTATTATTAAATGGACAAATACATTTGTTCCCTGTACCCGTCGGGGATTTCTTCCCCCCGAACCCGTCGGGGATTAGTCGGGGCGGGGTCGGGGACGGGGGGTTTAAACGGGGGTCGGGGACGGGGGATGCATTACCCGCCCCGTTTCCATCCCTAAATGGATGGCTGAGATTGGGAGGCATGGGGTGTAACATTGTCATGGAGTATAGAAGATCCTTCCTCTCTCTCTCTCTCTATATATATACACACACACACAGTAACTATCCGCAACCCTTCCCCTTCGAACTCTCCGACGAACCCCAATATTCCTTATCTTCTTTCTCTCGAACAAGTTTCAAGGTTGGTGAAGGAGGCGCTCAGCCAAGCATCAAATGTCCGAAACTTGGCGGGATTGGTCCGTCTAGTGATTATTAGAGAGACAAGAGCTTGGAGTCCTAACAAGTTTCCATATTCTGAAGGTATGTTGTCGAAAAATGGTTGTTTGCAAGAAATAGGGACTTCAAACTTGTCATCTAAGAGATTTCGATCGACAACAGACCTGACATATCGTTGTAACTCATGTCTAGGCTTGAAACATTTTGCAGCCGAAGTATTCCCGAAGAGCTCAACTCGCCAGAATATTTGTTCGAATGTAAGAGCAAAGTTTTGACTTGAGTTAGATGTCCAAGAATATTTTGTATTTTGCCTCCAAAGTTGTTCCTACTTGGATCCAAGAACTTGAAGTTTTTCAAACCAAGTAAAAATTCTGAAATTTGGCTGTTAAGGGTGTTGTTGCCTAAGGAAAGTTTTTGAAGATTTGGAATCAATCCAAGTTCTCTTGGAATTTTCCCATAAAATTGTTAAATTCATGCAATTTGAAATCTCCGCCGGGATTTCTCCGATGAGTGAGTTTTTCGACAGGTCTAATTCCTGTAAACAGTAGTTTTCTGGGAAAATCTAGGTCTGGAGCTTGTTATTTAGCCGGTTTTCACACACTGCAAACTTCCTTAACCTGTGTAATCCAAACCAGAGGTTTCCGGTCAGTGAATTTGCGCTCAAGTCGACGTACTACAACTTGGAGAACCCATCGATTGAGCTTCCAATTTCGTTGGAAAACTTATTTGTCGAGAGCTTAGCAACCACCAGACTGATACAAATAGTCGGTAATTGTGGCCATGGGTTCACCGAAAGGGATTTTGGGGTACACCGGAGGTATTCAATGTTAGGAAGAAGATGAGTTGGGGAAGAAGATGAGGGTGGTGCATAAATGGCTTGTATACATGCATTTTAAAAACTATTTAATAAAAAAGACTTAAAAATACTGAAATACCCTTTATTTAACGGAAAATTCTAACAAAGTTAATGACCAGAGATGATTTTCAAAGCAAAATGTACATGGTATGGGATGTTCACTGTAGTTATTGAAGTCTAGAGACTATTTTCGGAGCAAGGCGTAAACATCAGGAACCAAAATTGTAGTTTACTCTTAACTTTTTGAGTAAACTATGAATTTGGTCCCCATGGTTTGGTGGTTATAACACCTTTTGTTTTTACAGTTTCAAAATTACAAGATGGCCATTGTGGTTTGCAAAAACGATTGAATTTGGTCTCTGCAAACCGAACAACCCCTTAGTCTAATATAAATAATCACTGACAAACAACAGGAAACCAAAGAATAACCTTGGCCTCCGGCGAACCTTCACTCTCGCCTCAAAACTCCGTCACCACTTACCATAAATATCGAACTCCACCAATGAGAACATGAACCAACACCCTTCTGCATATGTCTCCGACGAACCAACGCCACTCTGCACCGCCGTTAATCTCCATATCCAGCTCCTCGCACCACCTTCTCCTCCTCCGACAAACTCTTATACCTTATTTCTCATCTGTTTCGACACTAACGTTCTCCTTCTCTTTGTAAACCGATCTCCCTGTTGTTCATTCTTTCAACACCATTGTTCTTAACGTAACATGTTTGTCTTCTTCAGCAACCACATCGACCAAGCACTTCGTTCGTAGCCTAAACACACCGAACAATGTGTTTGTTAAAAAAAAAAACACACCGACCAATGAAAGACATACCTCTGTCCAACAAACACATCGCTCGAGCACTGTTGATCGGAGCACTTTGTCCCTGGCCTAAACACACCCTCCTCTTGTTTCCTCTATGTAATCTAAAACCCCTTCTCTTGTTTATTTGGCGTTTGATTTAATTTTTAACGTTAGGTTTTGATTTCAAGGTTAAAGTTTGCATATGAATTGTAAAGAAGAAGGTTTTAGTTTGTATTTGAAATTTATGGTTTTGCATTTGAGTAGATTTCTGATTTAGTGCATCATCGTATTTTAATTTAGTTTTGGGTTTGGTATGGGTTGTGATTTTAGTTTTTGTTTTGTTTAGATTTCGATTTTAGATTTGAGGTTTAGATTTTGATTTTAGTTTTGAGCTTTGAATTTGGGTTTTGAGAGATGCCCGGGGGTTCGCCATGAAGACGATCGAATTTTCAACGGAAACAATGATTGTAGGTACAGGTTCATGGGTTTCCAAGAAAAAGGTTAAGACAAGTAGCATGAATCTAGTGGATTTGTTTACAATAACTTTTAGTGGAAACGAGAAAAACCAAAAGACTAAAATGCCCTTCATTTAACTGTTAACGATTGTTAGAGACAAGGATCAAATTCCGTCGTTTTTGCAAACCATAATGATCATTTTGTAATTTCGAAACCATAAGAACCAAAAGTGTTATAACTATCAAAGCAGATGGACCAAATTTGTAGTTTACTATAATTATTTAAAAAGAGAGAATATGTCAGGGAAAAAGGAACAAAAAATAAAAGGTGAACCAGTGGAGGCATTATTAAATTATACGACTAGAAATGTTTGAAATCGTTGACAAAGACCGAAATGTGAACTGAAGAGCACTAGAACTTTGACCTTTTCAGACTTCTATTCTTCGTCACTTTCCATACCTTCCATCGCCATCGCGTTCTTTGGTCTTACCCCCCCCCCCCCCCTCCCTCTAAAGTTGGATTTTTTGATCAAGATTTCATATTTTCTTATACAAGCTTCATAATCTATTCTTTTGGGTAAGTAGTTTGTGTTCTATCAAGATTCTATCATCTGGGTGTGTTTATTTTCTGAATGATTTTGTGGGTTATCAGTCTTTTTTGCATACTGTATGTTTCAAATGGTTGAATCATGATCTTCAGATACATAATTATAGTATTATTTTGTATTTATGTGTTCCAAAAAGAAGGGAGATTCACCTTCAGTCTTTTCAACTATAAAAAATCTTTATGGAGTTCAAAGTTTCTCTTTAAATTTGTTGCTAAATTTCATTCAGTTTGAAGAAGATTGCCATTAAATTCATTTTAATGAAACTGTTTTTTGAATTTGATTAGTTCATTTTTTTTGTGTATCTGTCTTCTCTTTATGATTATTGCTATAGGAGTTGATAAATAAACAATGGAAATAAGATGAAAATGGTGATCAAAAACTCAATCTTTATGCCTTAGTGGAAAGTATCAAAGAATGCTTTTTTAATCTTAATGAAACCCTAGTGTCTTTTGTTTATCTTTAGGGGAGCTAAGATTCCAAGAGCCTTTATTCGCATTGGATAAAGATATGGGAGCACATTCTTCTAAGAGTTCAACCACTAAAAAGGGATCATCATATGGCAATGGGCGTGCTAATGCATATAGTACGGGTGTACAACCACATGAGTTGAAGCAATCGAATTTGCAGAGTGGCTTAACTCCTTCAATAACTAGCACCAATAGTTCCACTATGGAAAAAAGGCAAATGGAAGAGCCTGTTTCTATTCCTAAAACAAGCATTTCTGGATATGGTGGCAAGGAGGATGAATTTTATGATGGGATCCCTCGGGTCCCCGCGATCTTGTCTGAAAAATCAAGATCTAGAGGCTTCAGGGTAGGTGAAATGTTGCAAATTTGCTTCTTTTTATCCTTTAGGTTCCTTCAGTGTTTCTAGATTATATGCTTATTTTGAGTTACAGTCTGTTATCTTAAAAATATTTCACTACAACAAAATCGGTTTTATAGGATGCCAAATATGTCTTAAGGGGCTGTTTGGTTGTTTTCATTAAGTCCGGTTCCTGTATGGATAAAGTTGTCTGTAAGATTGGGAGGGTTTTTTTTATAGATGGAAGGAGCGTGCTTTTTTAATTTGGAGGGGCAGGTTTGGAAAAAACTTGGCTTTCTGCATAAAGCTCCCCTTAGAAGCTTGCTAAATAAGCCACTTTCTGTATCAATAAGCCACTACCAAACAATCATGTATGGCTGATCGAATAAGATGTGAGTTCATTAAGCTCATTAAGCTGCTAACAAATAAGCCCTAAATGTCCTAATAGACTGCTTTATGTGACATGAGTTTATAGGACAAAACAGTTGCACGTCCCATGTAAATGTGTTACAAAAAAATGATAGGACCTTTTTGGGCGCCCTAACAAGTTTTTAAGGACACTTATGAAATAAAGCATCCTATTAGTCTTTTTATATGACATTATTTGAAAAAATGTCTTATATAAACAAGTGTCCCGTAAAACAATCTTTTAGGACATTTAAACATATTTGGCGTCCTATAAAACCGATATTGTTCTAGTGTTTGGATATTATGGTGTTATCACTATCACCCTTTTTTGTTACTACTACAAATATATATATACACACATACATAGGGGAGATATCCATTACAAACAAAACAATTTGTACAAACCGTACAAACTACATTTAACCAATCATTTTCTTAATTTTTTTTTCAGTTTTTTTCTTAATTATGAGGGTTGATTAGTCAATAATATGTAGAAAAATTTCATCAAGAACACACGAGGGTTGATTAATTAAGAATATATGAAACAAGATTCATCAAAATGAGAAATACATTAAACAATTTCATTTTTATATAGAAACAAAAATATTTGAAATAATTTCATGAAGAAAATAATTATATGAAACAATTTCATCATATTAAACACTTTCATTAAAAATATTTATTCAAAAAAACAATGAAACCATGGAGTTTGTACAGTTTGTACAAATTGCTTGGTTTGTATTTGAAATCTCCCCTACATATATATATATAGAGGAAAGTTCAAATTTGGCTGAGAACGTGAGGACAAAGGAGAGCGCGACACGTGTCCCATTAAGTCTGAATAATGAAGTGCATTTAGAGTGAATAATGAAGGTGAAGTTCATACGTTATTTCCCTTCTTTATTCAGAATTTCAGACTGAACAGGACACGTGTCGCGCTCGCGCTCTCCTTTGTCCTCATGTTCGCAACCAAATTTGAGTTCTCATTTGAACCCGTCCCTATATATACACACACATATATATATATATACACGCACGACAAATTTATGTAGTTGTGCATGCTTTCAGGTAAGTGCACGCAAAGCTGGTACCTTAGGGATAGAAAAGGCTGTCGGTGTATTGGATACACTTGGAAGTAGCGTTACAAATTTAAATTCGGGCAGTGCTTTTGTCACGGGGCCAACAACAAAAGGCAACGAACTATCTATTTTGTCATTTGAGGTTGCCAATACCATCATGAAAGGTTCCAGCCTTATGCAGTCTCTTTCAAATAGAAATATAAGGCACTTAAAAGAAGTCGTCTTTCTTTCTGAAGGCGTGCAAACTTTAGTATCTAAAGATGTAGATGAGCTTTTAAGAACAGTTGCTGCTGATAAAAGGTTCATAAATCATTGTTTAATTTATAAAAATCCTTTTTTTTTTCCGAAAGTTGCTTCTGTTTACGAGCCATTCATATATGGATTTTGTAGGGAACAGCTGAAAATATTTACAGGAGAAGTGGTTCGTTTCGGAAACCGATGTAAAGATCCTCAGTGGCACAATTTGGACCTTTATTTTGAGAAGTAACTTGTGCATTTTTTTCTTCGTTTTTTACATAATATTTTGTTATAAAGTTTACATAGTTTTCATTCAGTTATTTGCATATTTTTGTTTTCAGACAGAGCAGGGGGCTTACCCGTCCTAAGCAATTGAAGGCAGATCCGGAATTAGTGATGCAGCAATTGTTGACATTGGTTCAGCATACAGCTGTAAGCATCTTCTTTCACGAATGAATAGATACCCATAGTTGGCTTTTGGTTTATGCCGATCCTTATAAGTTATATGCTTAGGTTCATCTTTTGGGGTGCGTTGGTATGTGGGACAGTAAATGACAGGCCAACAAAAAACTTGTTGTTCCAAGTTTGGTATGACAATTAGACTGAGATGAACAAAAAATGCATATTTTTTGAACAAAAATCGGGGAGATGGGGTAAGCTTGGTAAATTACTAAACTACCCCTGTCAAAATTGAATCCCGAAGAGTAGACAAACTGCAAACGTTACTGAATATGGATAGCCCCCCCTCAAGTTGGAGCATAGATATCATCCTTCTTGACATCATGGCACAAATCATATCTGTAAAAATAGAAGACGTTATCTTTAAAGCTCGAATAAGTTATTTCTTCCCCATTTAGGGATCACAAGGAAAGCCCTTGCCCTTTTGTGATTAGCACCGAGGATTCAAATTGGGAACATGATCATGAGTAGAAGGAACATAGAAAGTGGGAGCCTATGCCCTGCAAGTTCTTATTTAAGTACGTTTATCTCTTTTATGTTTATCTATTTATGCTTGTCCAATGGCCCATCATATCCAATACGTTTGCGGTTTGTGTCTAATCTTCGTGTTTAAATTTACCAAGCTAACATTGCATAACTACAGTACCATGGTGAAGTAGAACCTATACTCTGTAAGTTCTGATGCAACTTTCGGTTTGTAAGCAATTGGTAGTTCAAGGCTGTAACTCTAAGAGATCATATATCAGAGTTTTAATTGGATAACGAGTAAGGATGTTTGCGGTCTGGTTTGGGCGGTCTAATTTATTTAAATAAACTAGACCTCAAGTAGCGGTTTGAGAATTTTTCAAACCGTGTGACTTGGCATGAAGTGACCAAACCGGTCAAAGCAAACCACAAAAATGTGGTATGGCCTGACAGGCCTATGTGGTTTGGGGCTTTAAACAATGAGTTAATAGAATTGTTAATACAAATCAAAATATAGCTTAAAAATGCAAGTAAAACACAAGTAATCAATCATATTCCATAGTCCATACATCATAAATACACCAAATGTGAAGATGAATTATGAAAGAAGTTAAAAAGAAACCTAAAATCGTTTTTTGAAAGGAGTAAAATCAGTAAACGAAATAATGGATAAGTAAAAGAAAGAACAAGAAGATAAGAGCCCAAGTACATCATATATATGTGTATAGGGTCAGGTTCAGGGGAAAACCTCAAAAAAAAAAAATGAAGAACACCTTGGTAGCCCTCCATCTGGACAGTATTCACAAATACATACTGGTAATTTGTAACATGCACTCGTGCATAGAAAAAAACAGCTTCAGTCGCTTGTATGCATTTGTGCATACCGTCCAGATGAAGAGCTCCCATCAGATTTTTTTTTGTGGTTCCCCCTGAACCTCCCACTATGTGTATATATATTATATATATACAGGCGAAAGATCGTGTGAGGAGGAGAGTTAAGGTGAGAAGCGTAAGAAGGGATCTGGACCCTTCCCTTGATCATCTTTAATCTCAAACCCACCCATAAATCGTGCTTGATACAAGGATTGATCCGGTGCATCTCATCCTAATGTGCATCCAAGGGTGGAGATCCCTTCTTACGCTTCTCACCTTAACTCTCCTTCTCACTGGAACCCAACTCATATACATATACACATTGTGTGTGTAAATAAGTGGTACGGTCGATTAAACAGCCAAAAACGGTCCGGTTTGGTTCAGTCCAACCGGTTTTTGTGATCCAATGGTTTTAAAGACAAATCAATTGTATAAGCATATTATTATTATTATATGCTGACAATAAATATTGGTTGGATATATCCTTTTAGATGTTCATTTATTTGTTCTCATCTTTTGGTGATTAGATTCTTATTTTCTACAATTTAAGCTGATTATACTCAAATTTAAATTGAAATGCAATGTTTGTTTTCAATTGTGCATATTAGTTTCCCCCTTCGAGTATTCTACTTTAATAATTGATCCATCACCTTTTGAGGTGCAGGACTTGTATCGGGAATTATGCGTATTGGACAAACTAGAGCAAGATGATCAACAGAAGCCTCAAGGAGGGGATGATTCCATTTCTGTTTCAAAAGGTCACTTCTTATCCTTTTTTGGTATACTTTTGGTTGTATCTTTATCGTTAAACCATAAACGCATGCCCATTATTTTTTTTCTATAATTAATAATTTGAAGGCGGTTTAATGGAATTCTAAATGTTGTGATCCTGTTATTACTATTCTACCCTTCTGTGCCAAAAAAATGCAACGTTTGACTTGACACATAGTTTAATCAAAATGTTTCACTATTGAACAAATGTCTAAAATGCCCCTTGATAAGGACCCAATAAAGAAACCTTATGGCATATCACTTCATATGAAAATAGCCTTCAGCTGATGTTAATCGAATTAGTGTTTGTTATATTCTGCATAAATTCTTCTGATGATGTATGAAATGTTATGTAGGCCGCGAGCTTGTGATTCTTAGGCAAGAACTGAAAAATCTAAAGAAGCAAGTAAAACTTCTAAAGAAAAAGTCGCTTTGGTCCAGGAGTATGGAAGATGTAACGTTACTTATACTTTGTTCATCTCTTTTTTATGATTTCTACTTTGAAATGGAAATTTTAATTACGTGCGAATCTATATGTATTAATGGACCGAGCTTAATTACTATGTGATGCAGGTTATGGAAAAGCTTGCTGATACTGTCATCTATCTAAACCGGCAGATAAAAAATGCCTTCGAATCAGCATGTATGTACCCTCTCATCTTATTTCTAGTTCTCAGCTTCAGATTTCCGTTATTGATGGGCATTTTGGACATTTCACCCAACAGCCAAAAAATTTCGCTAAACTATGATATTCCAAATCTCATGGGATGGAGAGAGTATCACTATGGAATAGTTCTTTTTAGTCCATTTGAAGTCATGAATCAATATTAATAATATCGAAAGACAAGCTTGCTGACACTACACATTACCCTAAACCCTAATTTATTTTGTTGCAAACTGGAGAACTCCTTTGGAAACTTTTTTGTATGTTCATGGTGTTCCTTAAAAGTTTTGACTTCAAATTTGTGTATGTATATACTCATGTAATTGAGTTCTTGATGATCACAGATGATAATGTAGCATCAAGTGAAAGTCTAAGCATTCAGCATAAACTAGGACCTGCCGGTCTTGCATTGCATTATGCTAATATCGTTCTTCAGATCGACACAATCGTGAGTACACACACTTATCGGCTTAATAGGACACCAAATATGTCTAAATGTCCTAACAGACTGTTTTATAGGACCAAACAATTATACGTCCTATGTAAAGGTAGGAGTCCCAACAAATTTTATAGACAATTTTGAAATAAGGCATTCTAATAGTCTTTTTATATGACATTATTTGAAAATGTGTCTTATATAAAAACAAGTTTCTTATAAAAAGATGTGCTTACAGGACACTCCTCAAAAGTGTCCAATAAAAAAAAATAAAGAATAATAGGACGCTTTATTTCTAAAGTGTTCTAAAAACTTGTTTGGATGCTCAAATACGTTCAAACATTCTATTGTAACACCTTTATAGAGGGCACATAGTTGGACAGTCTATTAAGACATTTAGACATATTTGGATTCCTATAAAGACAATTATGTAGTAGGGTTTGTTATATACAAAAGTTGTTCAATTCTTAGAGTAACTCAACTAAGAATAGAATGGCTTCAAAGCAGATTTGGTGCATTTCGTTTATCGTCTTTCTAGCATTTTATATATCAGTCCTACTTCTACACTATTTATATGCAAAATCTTGCTTAAATTCACTCGGGCTTGTTGTTCATTTGATCAGGTTTCTAGAAGCAGCCCGATGACTTCCATGGCAAGAAGCATGTTATACCAGAGCCTGCCACCTGATATAGAATTTTCTTACCGGTCCAAATTAGCTTCATTTCGTGTTGGAAAAGAGGTGCACCAAATGTTCTAATAGTTTCCATCTAATGAATTTAGCTAATTACATACTAAAATCTTAGCATACTTTTGTTCCTACAGCTCGATGTTCCAGATATTAAAGCCGAAATGGAAAAAACGCTTTGTTGGCTTTCTCCTGTAGCCATAAACACAGCAAAGTAAACAGATCTTTTAGCTTGATTTTGGCATTAATCAATTGTTTTTTTTCTGCTCTCTTTCTCATTTTGTTTTGTGTTTTCTGTAGGGCCCATCATGGGTTTGGTTGGGTTGGCGAGTGGGCAGACACCGGGTGAGTCACAAATTACTCGAATAGAATTGGTTTTATAGGACGCCATACTATGTCCAAGTGTCTGAATAGACTGCTTGATAGGATTTAAGTTTATAGGACAAAATAGTTGTGCATTACAATAAGTTGATAGGACATTTTTGGGCGTCGTAAGAAGTTTTTTTTATGGAAATCTTGAAATAAAACGTCTTTTTTAATCATTTTATATGACATTATTTGAAAGAGTATCTTGTAAAAACAAGTGCTCTACAAAAATTGTGTGCATAGGACACTTCTCAAAAGTGTCGTATAAAATAGCTATTGGGACTTCAACTATGTCCTAAAAAACTTGTTAGGATGTTCAAAATACATATTAGCATCTTATTGCAACACCTTTATCTTTTGGTCTTATAAATTTAAGTTCTATAAAACAGTCTATTAGGGCATTTAGATATCTTTGACTGTATAGCCGAATGGGTTTTGGAATACTGATTACCATTGAAAAGTTACACGAGTTCATGAAAAACGAATGTGGTTTGTGGTTTATGCAGTTCAGGAGGAGGACGAAAACCAAATGGGCTGAATGATATAAATCGGATCGAAACATTTAACCATGCAGACAAAAAGACGACAGAAGCTTATATCGTTGAACTCTTGTTGTGGCTCAACCTTTTGATAAACCAGATCAAGATCAATGCAAACGTGGTTGAAATGCAGCCAAATACCGACTCTCCAAAAGATGCCAATCAGCAAGAGGGTTCTGTTCCAAGCCCAGAAGACCATGATTTAGAGCATAAAGACACACATATAGAAGAGATTACCGACAATGGTTCGGTTTTTGATGTGGGCTCGGGACACGAGAACGAAGAAGCATTGGTTAATTTGCAAGTAGAAGGGTTGGTTGCATGATGGTCCGTGTAGAACCCCTTTCTCCGTGTAAATAGACACAAGGGTTTATATACATGAACCATGAAGACGAGCTCATAATATCTAGATTTTGGCCATAATAGTTTTCATGGGGAAAAAAAGTCTGTGTCCGAAGCCTGTCCCACCAATCATGTGAAAACACATCGGATTCTTAGTTAATATAAATGTATTTAATTTATGTTCATACTATGTCTCTCTCTAATGATGTGTACCGTGTTTTATTATGTTTTATAATATTTTTTCCTTGTATTTGTTGTTATAAAAATCTCGTTGGAAATACTCCTCTACTCTCACTAATTTCCGCAATTTCTCTCTCTTTCCTATTAAACTCGGTGTCCATTGCACGGTAGATTTGGAAGATTTCTCCAAGGTTCCTAATCTAAAAGTTCTAGTGGAAGAGTAAAAGCTTCAAGATCCCTCCTTTAAAAGCTAGGGCTTTGACTTGGTTTTAGTTTTCATCTAAACCCAACTTATGTAAGATTTTAACTTTCTAATTATACATATCAATCTTAATAACTAAAAGAGTTCTACAAGTTCATCTTCATGATACCTGATAACAAATATATACCTACAGATGTGGCATTGTGTCACAACAGTGGCAGTGCACATTGGTTATACTACGTTCACTTTAAGTAATATAATAGTATGTACCAAGATCATATCCACAAAGATTGGTCTTACTAAGAATCCGAGATCTCGACAAACTTCTTGTACAAGTTGGCTTTTATAAAATTAATTGTTTTGGAAGTGACTTGTTTTACGTCCTACACACGTTTTTCATATATTTCATTGTGGATGTGCCTTTAAGTTTACTATAAATACCCCTTGCTAGAGAGGTCCAACTATCAACAACTTAAGTTTCCAGGTTATATTGCTCTTGTTACCTACCAAAGATAAACACATGGCTGCAAATGCATCCTCCCCCCCCCCCCTTCTTCCTAGGTCATGCCTTCAAGAATTGTAAAAACAATTGTAAAGGCTGAAGAGGAGGGTAAAAGACATAGAAGAGAAGTGGATGAATGCCCATGTAGCAATGGATGAGGTTCTTCAAGGGATAAAAGAAAAACACACAGGGCCGTAGTGAAGCTGTACAAGAAGATCGAAAAAGATGAGGACCGTGCCAAAGAAATGTTGGTGATTTTAGTGTCACCGGTCCATTTATGTGATTGGAAATAACATGATGTCTATGCGGGTTTTATACTGTGATCTAATTCAAGTTAGGTGGTGCGGAGTGCACGTTTGTTATAAGGCAAGTATGAACCCGGTAACGACTGAATATAACAAGGTTCGACTGGAACCCAGTCAACCTCGATCGGTTCCATTCAATCTCTGTGAATTTGGTGTTGGCATCCTCTGGAAGACTCGACTAGGCCAGTCGAACCAGTCGAGCTTTTACTGGACTTGGAGTAAAGTAGGAAATATGATTCAGAAGATAGCTTATACAGAAGTTCTGAATGTTTATACAGAAGCTTCTGTATGAACAACCAGAAGTTCTGATCTGGTCCTCTGGACTTAGGTTTTCTGCATGAAAGACCAGAAGCTCCGTATGGCTTATACAGAAGCTCTGGTATGGTCTTCTGGACTTAGAGTTTCTGAATAAAAGACCAGAAGCTCTGGTCTGGTCTTCTCGACTCTGATCAGTTACTTCTGAACGGTTATTGTGCATTAATGGTGCAGTTATTGAGCAGTTACTAGAAATTGTATAACTGACCATTACTCCTAAATTTCAACCATGCTTATGATTTCAGTTACGTTATTTTGAATATAAACAAGAATTTATACTCATGAATTAGGACACAGTTTTTGAACAATAATACAATACTCTCCAGAAAATTTGCTTTCGTTTTTGTGCCTAAAAACGCAAGTGTTTTGAGTCTTATCCTATATTGAATTTCGTGAACCCAGGCATAGGGTCGAAATATCAATTTGGAAAGTATCTCACACGATTCTCACTATAATTCAGTGATCGATTACCCTTAATTGCCTTCCTATTCCTACAATCGAATTGATATTTTTTGATGTCGATCATGGCTGAATCTGTGAAAGAGATGACTTCAAAGTTTGGAAAGCTGGAGAAATTTGAAGGTGCTGATTTCAGACGTTGGCAGAAAAAGATGCATTTTCGGTTAACGACTCTAAAAGTGGTGTACGTGCTGAGTACCCCCATTCTAGAAATCATGGAGGACGGGACGCTAGAGCAGACCCGGAGAAGGGGTAAGTGGGAGAACGATGACTATATTTGCAGAGGTCATATTCTAAACGGTATGTATGATTCCCTCTTTGACATCTACCAAAGTGCTGAAAATGCGAAAGATTTATGGGATTCCCTTGAGTCAAAATATATCGCTGAAGATGCTTCTAGTAAGAAGTTCTTAGTGAGTGATTTTAATAATTATAAAATGGTTGACTCAAGGCCCGTAATGGAACAGTATCATGAGATAGTTTGCATTTTGGGTCAATTCACTCTACACAAAATGAATATGGACGAGTCCATTGCTGTATCGAGTGTGATTGACAAACTTCCTCCATCCTGGAAGGATTTCAAGCACAATTTGAAACATCAAAAGGAGGAACTGTCATTGGTTCAACTTGGGAGTCACTTGCGCATCGAAGAATCTCATCGGGTGCAAGAAAATGACAAATTCAAGGCCAAAGTTGAATCTGGACAGCCATCTGTTAATATGATTGAAGAAAAGAAAAACAACTCCAATAACCAAGGAAAAGGCAAGAAACGCAAGTTTGATGGACCCAATAAATTCTTCAAAAAGAAGAAGGATTTGGTGTGTTGGAGATGCAACAAAGTGGGCCATACTAAACGTGATTTCCGGGTTAAGTTGAATAACAACGGTGCTAGAACAAGTGGAAGTGGAGCCGGGTCTAAGGACCAAGCTCAAGTGAAAGGAGATCAGTTTTTGACTAATATTAATGATAAATCTGAAAATATTTATTATGTTTCACTTATTCCGGAGTCTTTCTATGTACAGGATGATGATTGTGCATGGTGGGTGGACTCGGGGGCGACATGACATGTTTGTAAAGATCAATGCTGGTTCGAGAAATTGACACTGGTTGAAGATGGATCTGTACTAAATATGGGAAACGAGTCGACCGCACCGATTTGTGGGATTGGAGTAGTTAATCTGGAGTTCACTTCTGGAAATCATGTTAGGTTGTTTGATGTTTTATTTGTTCCTAAAATTCGAAAGAACTTAGTTAGTGGTGGTAGTTTAAATTGTCTAGGGTATAGACAAGTTTATGATTCAGATAGATATATTTTATCCCGATATGGTAAATTTGTCGGTTTTGGATACTATTATAATAAATGTTTTGTTTGAATGTTATATTAAAAGTTTTCAATCTGCATTTATATTGTCATCTTCTTCGTCTAAAATTCACGACTCAATGATTTTGCATGCTACATTGGGTCATGTGAATTTTAGAAGAATTCATGAAATGTCAAAAGATGGAATTATTCCAGCCTTTGATATTCATACAGAAACTTCCAAAACTTGCATGCTTACGAAAGTCACAAAACAACCCTTTCCAAATGTCGAAAGAAAGTCGGCTGTTTTGGAACTTATACACAGTGATTTGTGTGACTTTCATTCTACTCCTTCATTGGGTAATAAGAAATATGTTGTCACATTTATTGATGACAACACTCGGTTTTGTTATGTGTATTTGTTACATGCCAAAGATGAAGCTTTGGAAAAGTTTAAAATATACAAAACTGAGGTCGAACTACAATTGAGTGGTTCAATTAAGCGTCTCCGAACTGATCGGGGAGGGGAATATATGGACCCTCAATACTTCCAATCAGTTGGTATAGTCCATGAGACTACAGCTCCGTACACACCTCAACAAAACGAGGTTTCCGAACGGAAAAATCGAGTTTGAAAAGAAATGGTAAAATCGATGCTCTCATACTCGGGATTGAGTGCGGGATTTTGGGGGAGAAGCCATGCTAACGGCTTGTTATGTTTTGAATGGAGTTCTTAACAAACGGAACAAAACAACCCCATATGAAATATGGTTCAAGAAAACTCCAAGTTTGAGTTATTTTCGAATTTGGGGTTGTCGGGCAGTTGTGGAACTACCCGAACCCAAATGAAATACTTTGGGTGAACATAGAATTGATTGTATATTCATTGGATATGCAGCAAATTCCAAGACATATAGGTTCTACGTAATAGAATCTAATGATTCGGTATCGAAAAATACCGTTATCGAGTCGCAGGATGCGATTTTCATCAATCCAAAGGCCTAAGGATTTGATTCCTAGCACTAATGAAGTTCAAAATCTAGAAAGTATGGATGGTGTTTCAACTCTAGAAACGCAGCAGGTCCGTAGAAGCAAAAGAGGCTGAATCGCCAAAAATTTCGGTCAAGATTTTAAACTATATTTGGTTGAGGGATTGAGATATGAACCTGGGATTCAATACTCTTATTGTTACAATATTGAAGATGACCCATATACCTTCCAAGAAGCGATGGAGTCTCGAGATGTCACCTTTTGGATAGAAGCAATTGATGACGAAATATCATCGGTTCTTGAGAATAACACTTTGGTGTTATCTGATTTGCCTCTAGGTTCTAAACCACTTGGATGCAAATGGATCTTCAAAAAGAATATGAAAGTTGATGGGACAATTGATAAATTGAAAGTCTGGCTAGTCATTCAAGGGTTTCGACAAAAACCCGGTAGTGACTATTTCGATACGTATGCTCCGGTAGCTCGTATTTCGGCTATTAGGTTGTTGGATGCCTTAGCTGCAATTCACAACCTGGTTATCCATCAAATGGAAGTCAAAACAGCCTTTTTTAATGGTGATCTTCATGAAGAAGTTTACATGAAACAACCAAAAGGTTTTGTTATGCCCGGAAACGAGCACAAGGTGTGTAAACTTGTGAAATCTTTGTATGGGCTGAAACAAGCACCTAAACAATGGCATCAAAAGTTTGATGGGGTTATTTGATCATGTGGTTTCTCTTTAAACCAATGTGATAAATGTGTTTATAGCATGTTTGAAGCTAAAGGTGCTGGTGTGATCATCTGTTTGTATGTGGATGACATGCTGATTTTTGGAACTGATCAAAATCAGGTAGATGAAACTAAAAGGTTGTTATCATATAATTTTTCCATGAAAGATATGGGGGAGACTGATGTAATTCTTGGTATAAGAATTAAGCGGGTTAACAAAGGGATCGTTATGACACAGTCACACTATATAGAGAAAATTCTTAAAAAGTTCAATTATAGTGATTGTTCACCCGTGAGCACTCCTATGGATCCTAGTGTGAAATTAATGCCAAATACGGGAACTTCTATTTCACAACTAGAATACTCTAAGGCCATTGGTAGCTTGATGTATGCCATGACAAGCACAAGGCCTGATATAGCTTATGCCGTGGGTCGGTTGAGTTGGTATACTAGTAATCCGAACACTCAACATTGGCTAGCGATTCAAAGAGTATTTAAATATCTTAAGGGAACCATGGATTATGGCTTGAGTTATTTGGGATATCCTTCGGTGTTAGAAGGATATTCAGATGCAAGTTGGATATCAAATATGTAGGATCACTCCTCAACGAGTGGATGGGTATTTTTGCTTGGAGGTGGTGCCATTTATTGGGCGTCCAAGAAGCAAAGTTGTATTACAAACTCAACGATGGAATCTAAGTTTACGGCTGTAGCCGCTGCCGGTAAAGAGGCAGAATGGTTAAAGAATCTTGTGTATGAGATTCCATTATGGTCAAAGCCGATTGCACCTATCTCTATCCATTGTGATAGTGCAACCACTTTGGCTAAGGCTTTATAGCCAAGTGTACAATGCCAAGTCTAGACACTTAGGTGTTAGACATAGTATGATTAGAGAGTTAATCATGAATGGTGTAATCTCTGTTGAGTTTGTTAGATCGCAACAAAATTTGGCGGATCATCTGACCAAGGGTTTGGCAAGAGACTTAGTGCACAAGTCTGCTATTGTAACACCCGAAAATTTTGTATATAAGATAATGAATTCCGCATCCTAATATTGTGATATTTCTTAATTAGATGAAGTGTTTCACGGGCCTAATGCTGGGTTACAATGAATTGGAAGAAAGGAGCTAAAACCGAAACCGAATTTGGCCTCGGTACCACCTCGGCGATCATGACAGGCTATCTTGCCATGTCATGATCGCATGGCAAAATCGCAGGAAACCATTCAGATGACCAAAATAGCTTTAAACTCTCGGTACACTTCTCGCAATCATGACAGGCGATTATGCCATGTCATGATCGCATGGTCATCATCGCCCGGCGCTTTAGAAATCGATTTTTAGCTCCAAACGCGCGGTACACATTGTACGATCATGACAGACGATCATGCTCTGTCATTATCGCAAGGCAAGATCGGCTCGAAAGGTCAGAGGGCAACTTTAAGTGCGTTTTTCAGCCCAGTCTTCTCATTTTATTAGATATCAAACTCAGTACTAAGAGCATTTCATTGAAGGCGATTTTTAGGGCACGTATACTTCCACTTATCTCATTCAAACACATTTATTGCTTCCTTTAGTTGGCGATTCAAGGGTAATTCAAGTGTTCAAGCTACAAGTGGTGGTGTTCTTGAACCCTCTCACAAAGCTCCATCATCTTCATCCTCTTAAGAGACTTTTCTAGGGTTTTGCCAAACCCTGGCTTGTGAGTTCAAATCCAAACTTTATAAACTCAAATACTTGTTATAAATGTTGTATTTACTGATTTTAAGCTTATGATTCCAAGTATTATGTATTTGGGTTAAGTTTGGAAGTTTTAGGTCAAAATGAGAAATTTGGGTATTTTGTTATAGATGAGGAAATGAGCATCCTAAATGGTTTATAACACTTGGAAAGGTTCTTTGATGAAATAACCTTTTATTTTAGTACTAAAATGGTTTGACCTAATTTTCGGTAAAATGCGTATTTCAAAAGGGAAATGTTTATATAAAGGATTTCGGTGTTTGAAACACTATCAATACTTCTCGTTTTATGTATTTGATTATTAGGCTGGTACGTCATGGATCCATAGGCATAAGAGTCGGTATTTTAATGTTGTGAAGGATAGAACGAACCCACTTCTAATTCGGAAATAAGCATTGTGATAAATTCTGTAATTTCCAATCTATCCTTTCACTCTCTCGGAATATCCATTGTGGTTAGCGTGCAATTCTTGAGGCTTGAGCTTATGTGCAAAAATGACTAAAGATTGTAATGTGGTTGATGTCAATGACTATCATACCTTTATGTATCGCTCTATAACATTGGTTTGTGACCAACTTGGAGTTCCGTCACAACTAATGGTAATATCGGGACTCCCCCGATTGTTTTAAAAGACCCTTGCTCACCAAGAGTAAGCTTTCAAGTTTAGTTAAATGAGATAAAGTATACCGCACCTTTATTTAAATTATTTTACTGCTTTATCCATTTAACTGTTGTTCTCACTAGGCGTAAGCCTAACACTTGATCTTAAATGTTGTTTAGCAGATGATCGGGCTAATGGGGCTTCTTAGAAAGGAGCGGAGTGACGTGCCGGTGAAGGCACTCTTTTTGGGATTACACTCTAGAGTGTAAATATTGGAGATACTAGAACAATTATTTTGAGGAATATTAGCAACACCTGAATCTAATCTATGTATTGTACTATGTAGATTATTAGGTGTTGATGTAGTATTCCATTAATAGATGTAAACTCCTATACTCTGTCCCCATCTTTTGGGTGATTTTATATATTCCGCATTTACCTTTTGGTTTAAATTTGCTCTAATTTTTAGGGTGTTACAGCTATTGGGATTGATTAAAGTCTTTATAAATCTATAATGGTGACTGGTGAGACACCCAATTCCCCTCTAATATGACATTAGGGGTTGAATTCAATGAGGAAAGCTCACACTTATAAGATTGGAACACATGATACATCATCCCAGGTATGTGTTCGGTACTACAGTAAGTAGGTTGAAGTTTATCTTCTTAATAATTCCTTTGATGAAGTGTATTTGTAGGTACACGAAGTAAAGGAATTACCTATGTCATTGTGAAAGTAGCCGCATTTCAGAAGGTTAGGGACTTAGCCTTTATATGATCGTGAGAGGATTAGGACACACGGCTTTATAATTGTGTCACATTTATTTTCTAGACGAGTAGGTGAAACTTGTATGTATTTTATCTTTAGGTATTCAAATGAGTTGATGGGTTCAATCCTTGGGACACCTTGATTCTCGAATATTTAAAATGTGTAAAATACTAAAATGGGAATTCAATCGTTTCGATATTTTCATTTATGTGCAAGTTTGGTCTTGTTCATTATTAAGATGTTATTTCATTGGTCACACTAAAATGGGGGAGGATTGTTGGTGATTTTAGTGTCACCGGTCCATTTATGTGATTGGAAATAAGATGATGTCTATGTGGGTTTTATACTGTGATCTAATGCAAGTTAGGTGGTGCGGAGGAAACGCTTGTTATAAGGCGAGTATGAACCCGATAACGACTGAATATAACAAGGTTGGACTGGAACCAAGTCAAACCCGACTGGTTCCAATGAACCTCTGTGAATTTGGTGTTGCATCCTCTGTAAGACTCGACTGGGCCAGTAGAGCCAGTCGAGTCTAAACTGGTTTCGATGCTGACATCCTCTGGAAGACTCGACTGGGCCAGTCGAGCTTTTACTAGACTTGGAGTAAAGTAGGAAATATGACTCAGAAGATAACTTATATATAAGTTCTAAATGTTTATACAGAAGCTTATGTATGAACAACCAGAAGTTCTGATCGGGTCCTCTAGACTTGGGTTTTCTGCATGAAAGACCAGAAGCTCCGTATGGCTTATACAGAAGCTCTGGTATGGTCTTCTGGACTTAGAGTTTCTGAATAAAAGACCAGAAGCTCTGGTCTGGTCTTCTCTACTTTGATCAGTTACTTCTGAACGGTTACTGTGCATTAATGGTGCAGTTATTGAGCAATTACTAGAAATTTTGTAACTGACCACTACTCCTAAATTTCAGACACGATTATGATTTCAGTTACGTTATTTTGAGTATAAATAATAATTTATACTCATGAATTAGGACACGGTTTTTGAACAATCCTACAATACTCTCCAGAAAATTTGCTTGCGTTTTTGTGCCTAAAAACGCAAGTGTTTTGAGTCTTATCCTTAGATTAAATTTCGTGAACCCAAGCATAGGGTCGAAATATCAATTCGGAAAGTATCTCACACGATTCTCATTATAATCTAGTGATCGATTACCCTTAATTGCCTACATGTTCCTACAAGAGACGAGCAAAAAATTTCCAAATTTTGTGGTGTAGTACGAGGAGAAATGGACATGGATTCAACAGTTGAAATCACTCTATTGGTAGAATATCTCATCTGATTTAGTGTTGTTGGTTTCATATTAGAGTGTATGTTGTGCGCCTGTGTTGTGTGTGGTATTTATGCGTGCCTAAATAATATCTTCTAAATTAATGTGTGTCGTATTCATGTTTTAGTTTCTTTTCAATAAAATCGTTTAAATTTATGTCTTCCTTACAGGGATGCGATCGGTACCGGTACTGAAACTATTTTGGACAAAATATGAGTACTGAATACCGAACTGAATGTACCAGTTTGGTACCGGTACGGAATCGGTATCGGGATGGGAAATTCGGTACTGGTACCACATAGGACCGAAAATTTAAAGTTGTTACAAATATATCGATTACACCACACTCGATCGATCCAACAAAAACCGAGATCGAAACCAGTAGAAAACTTAATCGAAATTTAACCCAAGATCCAAAATAAACTCAAACGTGTTCGTATGCGAACTCCCCAAAAAAAAATAACCTCAATCTCTGAAAAGAACATTAACCAAGGATAAATGAAAAATCGAAACTTTACGGATTAAATTCTAATCAAACTTTACTAATATCTTGGGAGATATGCAACAAACAACATAGAAGCTAAAGTTAAATAATGGAGAAGGTATAGATTTATTTAGGAATAGACATGGATAGGAATGGATATGAATAGTAGGAATATATATGGATTATTAAGAACGGATATGGATAAGTTTTAGAAAATAAATATAATTAGTTAGGAGATAGAGGTGGAATTGGAGTAGACAATTGACCCTTGAGTTACCCGTTTCAGTATCATTTTTTTCGGGAAAATCACAGTACCGAATACCAAAATCAACAGATTATTGGGACCGAATATGCGAAATTGTTAAGGTATCGGTTCGGTCGGTTCGGGAAATTGGTACAAGAAGCTCATCCCTACTTCCTTAAGAATAATTTGCTATTTCGTTACAAAAAATGGTTCAAATAAGGTATATTCATAGTGGAAAGTTACATTTAATCGTTAACATCAAAAAGACGTCATTTTGGTGGGTCCATAATATTTTCGGATCCAGTAACAAATGGGTAAACCCGAAGAAAAATGGTTAGAAGGTAAATTATAATTATAGTTTGATCATTTGAGTCAATTTTCCTTTATTAATTCATAGAAAAAATTAAAAGTTTTAATTCAGAGTCAATTTGAGTCAATTTTTCTTTATTTTGTGTAAACTTTATGAGTAAACCTTTTTTTTTAAGTTTTAATTCTAGAAAAAAATTACGTAGATATAATTGTAAGAAAATTAATTTAAAAAAAAGGAAACAAAAACGTTTACGCAGAAAGATTAGGGTATGTGGCTGAAATGGCCAATCACGTTGTTCCCTTGACTGAAATGATCATCTCTCTTCTGATATTGCAAAATTGTCAACATCTCCGCAATACACCTCCAGCATACTTGCAGAGGTCCCAAAACGACGTTGTTTTGGGACATATTGCAGACTTGTCTATGGACAACTCAGCAAGTATCGCGTACTTGACCCAAAACGACGTTGTTTTCGGTCCGTTACCCACTTCCAGCCGATTAGCCACCAAGTCCGCAACCCCTTTTGGTGTCAAGTCCGCAACTATTGCGGACATGCAGGGGCGGAACACAAGCATACTAACCACAGGGGTCGGACCTAATATATTATATATTTTCAAAAATACCAAAAATACACTATCCGACGTTATAACGTAGTAAGCTTTAAAACTATACGTTAAATATGAACATGTCAAATATCGTTAATAAAAGTGGAACCCTTGATCTTTTGCGACCTTGAAGTCTTCCACAATTTCCACCAAACTAATCTTTTCAAGGGTATTAACTAAATCTGTTGTTTCTTCAGGATCTTGAGAAGAAGAACTAGCATGTTTTCTTTTAAAAAACCCATGAACGATAGATTGAGTTTTCATCTTTATCTACATGTGAAACATATTTAAAATTTTAGTACTTAACCAATTTGAAACAAAAAAGAACTTCCTAAACTGAACAACTTTAAAAACCTTTTTTTACTCTCAATTATGGTCCGGTTCATGGTTTAAATATAAAAAATTATTATAATTAAAAAGAATAATTAAAAAATTACAAATTAAAGTCATAATGATTAAAAATAAAATAAAAGTTACATTATTAAAAATCACTAAATTAAAAACTATAATTTCAGAATATAGTAAAAAGTTTAAATATCGCGATACTAAAAACAAAATTATTATAACTTCACATTAAACCTTATTACTTTTAAAATATAAAAAAACTTATTTCACCATCAATATATATTAAAACTAAAATCATTTAAAATTTTAAAAATAATGAAAATTCAGTTAATTACATATTTTATAATTTATTTGTACTATTAGATAAATATGGGACCCACTAGAACCTAAAGATGGACCTTTCTCATCCACGTGAAAGTGCCTCCCAACAATGTCAAAAAGTTTGAAGATGAACCGGAGGCGCTGTGATTAAAGGTGGACTAGTAGTGGAGGGGCCAAAGTAAAAAAATTAAAAATTATAATTACATGCCTAAGTTTAATATGCTTGTTGAGATAGCCTTCCGCCTCTACGGACATGACACGTGTCAGCACACGGTGAACCGCCCAAACCCTAACAAATTGTTTTTGAATTTTTTTGAAGTCCGCAACCATCAAAAGGAACTATCATCCCCTCCTTCAGCCGTCACTTTCTCAACCCCACTTCTCCTTCATTTGAAAACTCCTCCTCCATACTTGAAGTTTTCATCTCCTCCATCTAACTTTTATAAATTAATTCAAGTTTCGTACATGTTTATCGACATTTGGGGACCACGTGTTCGTGACAACGAGGAATTATTTCACGCATGTTTACGTAATGGTTAGTTTAAAACCTCCACTTCGTATTTATGTATGTTAATGTTTAGTAAAATCTATATGTTTTAAGTGAAACCGTTAATTGTTGAATTTTGTTTATGTATGTTGATTTTTATGTATAGGACCATGTGTATGTTAATTTTATAATTTTTAAACAGTTAACGTTTATGTTTATGTTTGTTTATCTAATTTTCAAACCATTAATGTTAATGTTCATGTTTATATGTTTGTTAATTTTCATGTTTATGTTTGTAAAAACATTATACAATTCATGTAGAAACATGGTTAAAATTATAAAAAAATATACTATAAATTATTTTACAATAAGTTATATAAAATTATTAAAAGTTATAAAATTAATAAAAATTTATAAAAGTGAATAAAATCATATATATAAGTTTACAGGGGCAGAACACAAGCATTCCAACCACCACTAGGGCTGGACTTAATATATTATATATTTTCAAAAAATACACTATCCGAAGTTATAACATAGTAAGTTTTAAAACTAGACATTAAGTATGAACATGTCAAACATCGTTAATCAAAGTAGAACCCGTCGATCTTTTGCGGCCTTGAAGTCTTTCTTACACAATTTCCTCAAAATTAATATTTTCAGCAACTTCCCTTTCGATAAACAAAAGCAACGAGTCCTTTAAAAAACTCATCGTCCATTTTATTCCGCATGCTTGTTTTCACAATATTCATTGCTGAAAATGATCTCTCGGTTGTCGCAGTAGAAACCGGGAGAGTTAGAGGCAGTTTACCAAATCCTCTATTAAGTTCTGTATGGATAAATGATAAATTCATCTGCCTAGATAAAAATATATTGTTGTTTACTTTTATTTCTGAATCAACTGTCTCAATGATAGAAATGACCGTTTTACCAATAGGTTCATGATATAAACTTCAACAAAAATATGAAATCGAAACGAAATCAAAAATAAAATAAAAAATGAAATGGAAACAAATTCTGGAATGAAACTGGATGAAATCGAAATCTGAATATGGAACTTTAGAAACTTTAACACAATCTGTAACACCCTCAAATCTGGAAAGAGCGACTAATTTAAAATTTCTAATATTACATCAGTAAATAACTTCCTCAAACCACAATTAGTAATAAACCTCTACAACAAACAATTCAAGTCCTATACAAGACCTACTTACGGTTGGGTGTTACTAAACCAATAAGAGTCGCTATCTCCGAATGCGGAAAACGTCACCAAGAGTCTTTATCGTGCCACTTCCTAGCACTCAAGTCCACACGTGTCGCTAGTACCAACCCCCACGATAACCTGATGCACATGCCGACAAAGAAAAAGGGTTAGGCTTAACGCCTAGTGAGCTCAAGAGTTTTTAACATATTTATGATTGATTTGAAACCAAAAGATTTGGTTGATAAAATATAATTCTCAAAGGAAATAACCTTATTATAAAAGCAACGTCTTTCCCCAAATTCAATAGTCCCATAATAAAAGCTTTAGACCAAAATGACATTAGAAGAGAATACTTTAAATAGAAATATTCTTTTAACGTAATACCAATTCCAATACTCACATGACCATGATTGAGTTTATAAACGTGGAGATAGAAAACATACCTTTAACCATGTTTTATAAATCGTTAACTCACGCGGACCTTTAAAAGGGATAGAACTATCTGAAGTTCACGGGGGATTCCCGATCATACCATCTTTGGTGACAGATACAAAAGTAGGTCACTACTCGATGTTGAGCAACTATAGGAGTCAATGGCAACCGGCAACAACCGGCTATGCACCTTAGTACATGGCCCCCGATGACTCCTACGAAAGCCCGCGCAATGGGTCAATGGCAACCGGCAACAACTGATTATGCACCTTAGTACACGGCCCTACTAGACCCCTACTAGCGCATACATAGAGTCAATGGCATCCGGTAATGATCCGGCATAATACCCAAGGTACCAGGCCCTACTAGACTGCTATGCAACAAAAACGGGACAACAATCCCGCTTTTTAAACCGACTATATGCCTATGGATCCATTACATACTAGTCCTACCACCGAATACACCAACGAGACGTATTATTAGTTTTCCAACCTTGAAAACCTCTTTCAATAAACTATTTCCTTCCAAATCCAAGTTTTACCAAAAACTAGGTCAAATCATTTTGAGTTTCAAAACCAAAGATTATTTCATTTTATAACCTTTCTAAGTATTTTAAACCATTAATGATGCTCAACTCATCATCTACAACAAAATACTCAAAATCCTCATGCATTTATAAGTTTAGGAATCAGTAAAATACTACATTTACAACAAGTATTTGAGTTTATAAGTTTAGATTTGAACTCACACTTATGCATTTACAAAATGACCCATAATGCAAATTCCAATACTTTAAAAGATAATGCATCCAAATAACTTACACTTATACTTCATTTACCAAAATTCCCAAAATTCAAGTATAAGTCTTTTATATGATTTATAAACTCTTTTATACCAAATATGCAAACTTACCCAAATACTCACACATTTGATAAATACCAAGTAAAACATGTTAATATTTCAAAAAGAACATTTTTGGCATGTACAAAGTTTTCACAAAGTATCTTGAACTCACCTTGCTAGATTTAGACTAAATCTAGGTTTTACCCCAAAAGCTCCATATGAAAAAATGTCCAGATCTGCAATATTTCTTCACTAGAAATCATCTTTAGTTCATAAGCAACCTATATAAATCAAGAACAACTTCCAACAATAAGATCCATGAAAAAACCTAGTCAAAAACCACAAATCTTCCAAAACGGTCAAAACCCTAAAACAAGGAAGATACTTCCAAATAAGTTCTAGATAACTAAACATCAAGGTTTTTGACGAGAAATAAGATCTAAATGAAAGGAATAACTAACAAATATCGATTTGGAGAGAAACCCCCAAAATAGCCAACAATGGAGGAAGAGAGGTTGGAGAAGATGAAGTGGTAGTTTGATCTTGGATCTTGAAGATGAACAAACACAATGGAATGGTTGGGGAGGATGAAGTATGCTCCAAAAATCTGAGCTATGGAGAAGAAATGGGAGAAAAACAAGTGAAGGTGAAGAAGATATGAGAAATGAGGTGAAAATCCCGTTTTTTCGGAACTTAAAAACATGGAACAGAGGCTAACGCCAGTTAGCTCATGGGTTGCGTTTTCGCAACTGGCATTGTAACCCACGCGGAGCAAAATAGCTTAGGGCTAGTTATCAAGTTGGTTACGTTTTCGTAACTGGCATTATAACCCACGCTAGCCTTTGTTTGAGAGTAAAGTCCCTTATGCTAGTTATCAAGCTAGTTTCAGTTCCTAACCCACTTCGTAACCAGCTTGACCCACTTTTTCCTCCTTAACTAAACATTACCTTGAGTTTTGAAACGCAACACTACAACACCCAAGAACATTCAAAGGAGCTCAATTTAAACCTTAAAGAACTAATATTTAAAGATGGATCCACGATGGAAGATAGCAACAAAATTCCGGGTGTTACACAATCTGGAACAAATTAAAAAACGAACTACAAAAATGAAATTGGACTTCGAAATCTGGAATGAAATCTACAACGCAATAAAAAATGAAAGAAAAAACGAAATCGAAATGAAATCAAAATCTGGAACTTCAGGAACTTCAAACAAAATCTGGAACTCGATCTTGAAATTGAAATCGAAACCCAACTCCAAACAAGATCTGGAATGAAATCAAAAATTGAAACCTGGAACGAAATCAAACATCGAAATCTGGAACGAAATCAAAAATCGAAATCGAAATCTGGAACAAAATCAAAAACGAAATCAAAAACCAATTTCAAACGAGATCTAGAACGAATTCAAAAAACGAAATCTGGAACGAAATCAAAAACCAACTTCAACCGAGATATAGAACGAAATCAAAAAACGAAATTGAAATCTGGAACGAGATCAAAAACCAACTTCAAACGAGATCTGGAACGAAATCAAAAAACGAAATCTGGAACGAAATCAAAAAACGAAATCGAAATCTGGAACGAGATCAAAAACCAACTTCAAACGAGATCTGGAACGAAATCAAAAAACGAAATCTGGAACGAAATCAAAAACCAATTTCAAATGAGATATGGAACGAAATCACAAACGAAATCAAAAAACGAAATCGTAACCTGGAACTTCAAACAAAATCTAGAACTAAATGGAAATGGAAATGGAAACGAAATCGAAATCGAAACTTCAAATAAGATCTGGAACGATTAGATCTGGTTCGTTTCGTCGATTGGATTTGTGCGATTACGTGCTATAGATTAGAGTATTAGACCTCGTTCTCTTCTCTGACTTACGTCGTTCACTATCTCGTTCTCAAAATTCCAAAACCAAATAGAAACAGAAACATAAGCTGGACTATGGATTATTGGATTAAAAAGAACTAGTGGACTAGACTGTCATAAAGGAAGTGGAGGGGCCCTATTAATTGGTTTTCCTTTCTACACTTAAAACCCACAATATATATACTTACAGCATAGAAAAGCCTAGAGATGGCAACGGGGCGGGGAATGGGGGGGGTCTATGATCCCCAGCCCCGGCCCCGGTTGTTGGGTATTTCCCCCGTCCCCGGCCCCGGTCCCCGGCGGGTACGGGGATACAGATTCCATCCCCGCGGCAAACTTCGGTCAAACCCCGGGCAAACCCCGGTCAAACCCGGCTAAACCCGGTCAAACCTGTCCCCGGTCAAACCCGGTCAAACCTGCCCCTGTTTTAGTTTATGTTTGATTTTCCAGCACTGTTTTAGCTACTCTTTCTGTTTGAGACTAGTATAACACAAGCTAAAAAAACAAAATACATCTAGAAAAATATATAACACAAGCTAAAAAAAACATAAAAGCAATCCATCAATCAAGCAAAGTCCAAAGTCCAACCGTAACAAAATACATCAAAAAACATTGTAATGTCCAAAGTCCAATCGTAACAAAATACATCAAAATACGTGGTAAAGTTCCAACTTTCAATAAACATATTCTAGTCTCTAACCCACTCAACAATCAATATCTTCATCGTATGCAATCGTTTCATCAAATCCTCGGGGTTCTCCGACTTTTTTATCTGAAATCAAAATAATGCAAGTCAGAAAAATTATATATAACAATTTAAATAATTACTATGACAATTTATATAATTATTAGTTTGTTACCTTCAATTACTTTTCTTAACCAACTTTGGCTACACATCGATGCTACAACTGTTTGGGATTTTAGTCGATTTCGTTGTTTTGTTATCTTGTTCCCGCTCATGCTAAAAGCGAATTCAGAAGCAACTGTAGAAATAGGAATGGCCAACACATCCCATGCAATCCTCTGCATGATAGGAAACTTACTGCTATTGCACTTCCACCACAACAATATATCAAAATCTTCTTCATCTCTGGTACCAATCTATCTGCCAAATAATCATCCAACTCGGTCGCTGTAAATACGTGATCCTCAGATATCATATTCTTAAAAGCCAATCTCCATGTGTCGGTAGGGTCACTTTGTCCCCCACTTGAGGAGGTAGTGCCACTTTGTCCTTTCCCTCTATTCGAATGATCATACTTCTTTTTGTACTCATCAAATAAATCATCACATAGAGTACGTATCCTCATAACCTCATGTTTTGAGTCTACACCATAAATCATTGGGAAGAAATAATTGATCAACTTTAACTTATACCTAGGATCTAAAACTATAGCCACACTCACGACATCATGTATGATTCCCCAATATTTATCAAACTTACTCAACATAGTTGTTGCCATGTTCTTAATAACTTCATCCGGATCATCTACCCAACTCCTAATAGCTAATTTCATTTCACATATCAAAGGAAAGAACAAGTTGGAAGTGGGATACTTGGTCCTGGAGAAATTCTTGGTCACATTGTAAAAGAAACTTAACTTCTCACACACATCAGATGCCAATTTCCATTCCTTTTCACTAGGTAAAGACACATAACTTTTCTCTTTCTTGCTCAAACGAGTAAAAACATCTTGGTATTCTCTTACAATCAAGTACCAATTCTCTTTCACAATCATTTCCTACTTGTCGTGCAACCACTCTAAATTCTTGGGCTCGTTTAGGAGAATGTGTCCAAAATGAGACGCTATCCCTAACTTTCTTGATTGCATTCTCAATCTTAGAAAACCCATCTTGCACAATAAGATTAATGATATGTGCACAACATCGCATGTGAAAAACCCTACCCTTTAAATTAATGATGAAGGAGTAAGAGTACCTAAGAGCCGGTCAACCAAATCATCATTTGTTGAACAATTGTCAAGTGTCAATGTTGACAATCTGTTGTCAATGTTCCAATCCATAGAACACTCAACCATAATTTGTGCCAATGCATCCGCGGTGTGTGGAGAAAGCACATGTAAAAAACTGCATCACACAATATATTAAAAATTAACAATGTAGATATTAACATTGAATTATAAAGATTTAAAAAAATACTAAAATAAGAAATACGTCAATAACCTGATAATCTGTTGTAACTTCCAATTGGCATCTATGTAATGTGTTGTTATTGCCATGTAACCTTTCTTTTGGTTACTTGCTGTCCACATATCCGATGTAAGAGCAATCCTACTTCCATTTTCTTCCAAACACCGCAAAAGACTACCTCTTTTTGTTTCATATATCTTCATGATGTCGGACTTGATTGTAGCTCTACAAGGAACCTTAAATAAAGGTTGAAGACCATTTGAATACTTTCGAAAGCCATGATGCTCAACAACGGAAAGTGGATAATCATGAAGAATGATCATATTAGCTAAATCGTCCCTTGAGCTTTCAGCACTAAAGGTATAGTTGGTCAATGAAGATGTTTTCCCATCCTTATCGGTCTCCTCTTGAACTACAATGTGCTGCCTTATGTCCCTTGTAACTCTTCTAGGACATATCTTGTAGTGGTCTTTCAAATGTGATGTACCATCGTTGGGTCTACCAATCATCTGTTTATTGCAGTGATTACATTTTGCATATCGACGATTACCATCAACATATATTGCTTCAAAATGGTTCCATACAACAGATTTCAATCTTTTGTTTGATGGTTCAGTGTTTGTATTCGTCCCGGCAGCCATGCTTATAGATTCATTTGTCTCATTAAAAGTTGGTTGAGTTTTCTCATTTCCTACTGTAGCTTCATCTCCGATATCTATTGTTCTCATTTTGAGAAGTTTCCATCTTAAAATAAATCTGAAATTAAACAAAACAACACTAAATTCATTTAAATCCAAGAAAGAAACACATTAATTTTTTGCATCAATAATCCAATAAAAATTACCAAAAAATAAGATTCAATAACATTACCTAAAAATAATCCTAATAAACCAATAATCTCTAACATTAAATTTTTGATCCAATAAACAATAGTTTCTTACAAACATTACCTAACATGCTAATAGTTAGTGGTCCATTTTTTAGAAATCCCTTTTGGGAGAACCACAAATGGTTGAATCCCGTTGCAGAAAAGGAACATAATGACAATATGTTTTTAGATTGTTATAGTATTCTGAATCACACCCTATTATACTTGTTCTTGAAATCATCATACTGCCTTTTAGGGAACTAAAATGCAGCTTGCTTCGGCTGTTGAAAGTCGAAATGCTACTCTATCTGTTAAGAGAAGACTAGCATGCGAGCAACTAAGCTATTTCAGCCAGGTACATGGCTTAATCAATCATCTATCACTACCACAGTTGACATCTTCAATAACTCATGTCTTGTGTTTGCTTGTCAACCTGTGAAAACCTTAATGGATATGGAAAGAAGCATCTATCGTTTATCAAACGGATGTACCTTGAAGCAAAGGTAAAACACCGCCGACGGAGCTGCCTCACTGGTGGTCGTGGTGGTCGTCGACGGTGGCTTGTCGTAGCCTCGTTACCTTGTAGCCCTAGGGATGGATGTCGGCCGGATGAGACTTGAGAGTTGAGAGAATGGAGTTGAGAGTTGAAAGTTGAGTTGAGAATGAGAAATGATGGGTATTGGGTGGCGGCTGATGAAAATTGAAAACCAAACCTAAAACCTAATTTTAAAAATATAATACCATATATAATATATTATTAATTATTAATTTTTTTAATTAATATATATATCTACCGAGGACGGGGCGGGTCGGGGGGTATGTTACCCGGCCCCGGCCCCAACCCCGGTTGGAGCATACCGGGTATCCCCGTCCCCCGCCCCCGGACCCGTTTTAACGGGGAATCCCCGGCCCCGGCCGAGTCGGGTGCACCGGGGTCCCCACCGGGTCGGGCCAAATCACTATCCCTAGGAAAGCCCGGGGGCTATGGCCCCTAAAGGCCCTGTAGGCCATCCGCCACTATAAGTTTATATGTTTTTGAAATTTATACAAGCTCTAAAATTTATATAAAATTAAAAATTATGTAAACTTTATACAAGTTCTAGAAATTTTCGTTAATAAATCATAAAAGTTTATAAAATAAATCATGTAAAATTATACAAAATTATATATAATGATAAAAATTGTAATACAAGTTCTAGAAATTTTCGTTCAAAATGTACTATAAGTTATAAAAAATTATAAAAAAAAATAAAAGTTAATAAAAATTTATAAAAGCGAATTTTTTTATATAAGTTTATAAATCAACTTATATAGAATTATATTGAATTATAAAAAATGTAATACAAACTATAAAACAAATTATATAAAAATTAATTCAAAATATACTATAAGTTATATAAAATTTATAAAAGTGAATACAAAATTATATAAGTTTATAAAACAAATTATAAATGTTTATAAATCAAATTATATAAAACTGTAATTTATAGAAAATTATATAGAATTATAAAAAATGTAATACAAGTTATAAAACAAATTTATAAATAAAATTATACATAAAATTAATTCAAAATGTACCAAGTTAAAAAAATAATAAAATTTATTGTAACAGCCCAAAATCTCAAATTTTCAAATTTAATAAATCAAAGCCAAAACGCATAAATACAACTCCCAACAATGAGTAAAAACTAAACTCATCGCTAAGGTACACAACGGAATATAAGAAGAACAACCACAGCTGATAATCTTTGCTACTAAAACGATGAAGCTAAGTCTAGCCCACTTTACTCCGAGCTCACACGTTGCTCTTCCCTTGAGTTCCCAATTCCACAACAATATCTGTCTGAAAAAGGTTTATTTTGAAAACGTGGGTTAGACCAAAAGGTCTAGCGAATTCCTCATAAAACAGTTAACAATTTCAGCAGTTCACAAATTATTAAAAACATGCAATGGTTTACGAATAAATAATCTCATACTCATGAATAGAGCAATTTACGTATTGGAGGAACATGTCAAGACAGTTAGCATCTAGTTATATGATTTATCACACCTATATGTAGGCTTAAATAGAACCACACCTATTAATAGGATTTTATAATGACCTTGCCAGTTACCCCCAATTAAAACAGGTAATGCGCATACCGAACCTAAAGCTTATAAAAGTGATCAGGGCAATTTTCATATAAAGAAACATTTAAAGAAAACCATAATCAACATTGCATTTTAAGTGATAGGGAACTCACCTGGAATGGACACACCTTGTCCTAAGCTCAGCGGTCAAAATTCCCAAACCGAAAGCCTAAATTCACCATCCGAACACCTGAATTGAGGTTATCAAATTATAAGTTTACCAACCCAAAGTAGCCCCAAAAGACTCATTTACAAACCCCACAAACAAGAACCAAGTTACAACCCCAAACCGGACTCAATGAAAAACTGAAAATTTCAAACAGCCGCTAAAGCCAATCAAGACTCGCCGATGTCACTGATTTCCTGCACAAACCCATTTCGTGAACCAAACTCCAAAATCCAATCCCAATTCGATTTCCTTCAATTTTATGGCTTAAAACTCAATCCCAACACCTAAGAATCATCCCCAAAACATTTACTATTCCATTTCCATTCATGGGAATCCATGGATTAAAGCCTCATAGAAGCTTAAGGTTCATCCATGGAGGATTTTCATTGATTTCAACCCAAAAGCAAAAGAAACAACATCAAAACTGATTCTAAACAAGTGGAATCATATAAACATGATTTACCCAACTAATCAATCTTTCAAAACTAGAGATTGAGCAACAATGGAGGTATTCTAAAGAAAACTCCAAAGAAATGATTAACTAGACAATAACTCCATATTAAATCCCTATATCCCAAACAATCCACATCACAATGGGATTCATTCTACCAAAAGGGATTTACCCAACAAAAACTTAGGGTTTTAGAACCCTTTGATCAACTAACACTATTCATTAAGACTAGGTTGAATGGAAGAAGAAGCAATATACCTGAAATGATGATTTTCTCCAAGAATGCCCAACCTCCTCTTCTTCCTTGCTCTTCACGTTCTTCCAAAACACACACACACACACTCCACATACTGATATGAGAATAAATGAGAGAAATGAGGAGATTTTCCTCCCTATGCTTTGTTTATATACCTTGGGCCCTGATTCCAATAACCCTAGCCCATCTCATCTACTAACCCAACCCAATTGATTTATTTGATATCTAATAACAAAATTAGTTTAAAAAAAATTAGGGTTATTACAGGTATAAAAATAATAATAAAAGTTAATAAAAATTTATAAAAGCGAATTTTTTTTATATAACTTTATAAATCAAATTATATAAAATTATAATTTATATAAAACTATATTGAATTATAAAAAATGTAATACAAGTTATAAAATAAATTATATAAAATTAGTTCAAAATGTATTATAAGTTATATTAAATTTATAAAAGTGAATAAACAATTATATAAATTTATAAAACAAATTGTAAAAGATTATAAATCAAATTATATAAAATTGTAATTTATAGAAAATTATATAGAATTATAAAAATATAGTACAAGTTATAAAATAAATTTATAAATTAAATTATATAAAATTAATTCAAAATATATTATAAGTTAAATTGTTTTAATAAAAGTGAATAAAAAATTATATAAGTTTATAAAACAAATTATTAAAGTTTATAAATCAAATTATATAAAATTATAATTTACAGAAAATTATATAAAATTATATATAATTATAAAAAGTGTAATACAAGTTGTAAAACAAATTATGGAAGATTTAATTGAAAATGTATTATAAGTTATATAAAATTTATACAAAATTATATAAGTTTTTAAAAAAATTATATACGTTAACATACGTTTTAAAGCCAATTATAAAAATCTATATACGTTTATATGTATTATAAATAAATTATAAGTCATAAATAAATTATATTAGAATTTTAATATTATGCAGGCGAACTTTGTTAAAGTTTCGGCGAAGGCAAAGGTATCCCGCGTGAAAGAGATTAAGCAAAAGATAAACACATATAGGTTGAACATGTCTAACGCCACGTGTTTTGGACATTGGTTGGAGCTAGATGATACTTCTGCGGATCCTTTGTTATTGTATGCCCTTCTACAAAGATAGGTCTTCCCGGATTATGGAAGGGAAGATGAGATGTATTTTATGGTGGGTGACTCTCAACTAGATTTTGGTCGGGAGAAGTCCTGTCTGGTGACAGGACTTCGTTTCGGAACGACTCCAAGCTTCCTTTTGATTAAGGATGGTTTCATTCAGAGGATTTTTGGTGATGGGAGGCTTAAATTGAGCCAAGTGGATATTGTTTATCGCATAATTAGAGAGGGTGACGATATGGATGACGACGATGTCGTGCGGGTATGATGTTGGTTGAAGTCGTCTTTCTTGGCCGCCAGAACCATTGGCCAGTTTCTAAAGTGGTGTATAAGGCGATCGCAAATTTAGATTTTTGGAACAGTTATCCATGGGGTGTTATATTTGGAATGCTACAATTAAGCAAATGCATGGTGCTTTTAGGAGATGGATATGGACAGACAAAAATAAAAAAAAATGATGATGTCTTGGGTTCTTATTTGCTTTAAAGGTTAGTTAAATTATTTTCATTTAAATATTTATACATTTTACATGGATTTCATATTTTAACAGTTTAAATCGTTGTCATTTAAATATTTATACATTTAATTATGCACATATATGGATTTTAGAAACGTTTCCTAATTGCACCACATACTTCATGAAATACGAGCGTAGGCTCCCGAGGGCAGTTCGTTGGGATAGGATTCATTATTTAGAAGAGAATAAAGTAAAGAAGATACTTGATGTGTCGACTATAAGTTTTTTAAATATCCTTGAAAAATAATAACTTAGTTAACCTTCTTAGTCTAACATTTTTTTTAAAATATATTAGGAGGCTGGGCAACCACTCCTGAGGCTTTTAATAGAGCTTAATGAGGAGTCATTAGGATCGTATGTAGATAGCCTACGTTATTTTGCAGCGTAGAGGGCGAGAAGGGCGATGGATGAGGACGACGATGAGGACAACATGGATGAGGACGACGATCATCATTCACACCCTAGTCAGAGGTATCAGGCGGAGCAGCAACATCATGCTACCAGCCAGGGATCTCAGCACCAGGGTTATCGGCATCATCACGGAAACCCTTATTCCCAGTATCAGGATAGGTTGGCCCATGTTGAGCGTGTTCAGGGCACTCATCAAACATGGCATGAGAGGTTGGACCTGTACTTGGATGATATTATTAGTCTTCCAGAGTGGAAGCGGTCTGTTGAAAACCGTATGACGACTTATGATAATTTTTACCAGAGTTGTCATAATACCCATGTAAGTAATTTTTAATCATTCATTCTTTGACTTTTTATCTTTAATTTACAAACTTAAAAAACTTAAACAAATTGGTTAACAATTTTTATTCGTGCGTAGATGCCACCCCACGACGCATCACAGCCACCATAGCATACATTCGGCTTCGTTGATTTGCTATCATCCCCGACCATGTCAGCTTACTCGCATGGTGTACCCCCGTTCATGCCAGCTTACTCCCGTACGGTAACTTATAAAACCGATTTTTAAGAAACTCATTTACGTTATTCGTATGAAACTCTATTGACAATATATAACGATTATATTACGCAACCCACCTACCAAACAGGGTACGATATGGCTCCTCAATCTGGCTCATACGGTATGGTTGGCTAGGGGTATTTGCGGTGCGATTTGGTGCGGTTTGAGGTCAAACCGCACCACACATGCGGTTTAAGCATTTTCCCAAACCGCACCACATAAACCTCAAACCGCACCGCAAAATGCGGTGCAGTTTATGCGGTTTGTACCTATCGCACTTTATGCCTACAATCCAATATTTATAAGCTTAAAAGTACATTATAAAATTATCGATGTAGTGACCGTGGTCCAAAAAATTAAAGAGTTTCAATATATCTAATTACTAAATTTATAATGCACAATTAAAAATAGCATAAGAAGTAAAAAATATAAACTTCAAACTAAATTGGACGTGTGAGTTTTGACACATCCGAGTAACTAATTAATATTACCAATTGTCATATTGGATCAAACTCAACGTCCAAAACTCAAACTCCAAAACACAAAGTCCAAAAATATTACATAAATAATAAATTATTTATATATATATACATATACATATGTGTTATATATAAAATGTACAAAGTATGCAGTAGGGTGCGGTTTGAACCGCGGTTTGATAAGTCAAAACCGCAAACCGCACCGCATAGTGCTGTTTGGTAAAAATGCAAACCATACCGCGAAATCTTTAAACCGCACTTTGCAGTGCGGTGTGGGCGGTTCATGCGGTTTGGCGGTTTGGATGAACACCCCTATGGTTGGCCCATCTATGTCGCATGGTATGGCTGCCCATCTAGTTTGTTTGGTATGGTTGGTCCATCTATGTTGTCGGATTTGGCTAGCACATCTGGTTCGTTTGGTATGGTTGGGATCGACATGTTTCAGACTCCAGCTCAGATTCGACCTCCTACGAAGATAGAGCCCAGACAGCGCCGCAACTGTGGTCCAGGCCCACAGTGTGTGCCCCTTTCACAACCCAACCTGAAACCACTCCTCCCGCTAGAGGTAGAGGTAGAGGTATAGGTAAAGCTAGAGATGAAGCTAGAGGTAAAGGTCGTACCCAAGCGCAGACACAACCTCCTACAGTTCCGACTAGCTAGAGATGAAGCTAGAGGTAAAGGTCGTACCCAAGCGCAGACACAACCTCCTACAGTTCCGACTAGGCCTGAGCCTGAAGTCATTATATTATATAGGGAGGGAAGGTTGACGGATGAATATTGGCTTACGTGCTTACCTACACAGCCTGTCACTCCGGATAAGTGGGGTATATTACTGGGTTTGCATCAGAGCGGGTGGTTCTTAAACTCGGTTAGTTTTACACATCTAGTTCTTTTTTTTGCACATATTCTAATACGTAGTTCATGTCTAACATTTTCTGTTTTATTAATAGCATATCGATGCGTGGTCGAGGTTGATACAGACAGGTTGCTGTAAGGAAACCAGATGGACGATTATGCTTGCCGACTTCTTTGAGTATGTGACCATGTACGATCTTTCTCACGCTACTTCGTAGGCTAGTCGTGCCATAAATGATGAGAGATGGCCAGCATGTGGTCGCATTCGTTCAGTATTGAAACTAAAATAACATTTTTTTAGTTATTAATAGTGATCAATTGTTTCACAAATTTCGGTTTCTAACGTTTTTTTTATCTAGTGCCATATTTCCAAAATGCGTCAACAACCAACATTGGGTGGTCGGGGAGTTGAATTTGGATAAAATGACTATAACGATATACGACTTCTTAGACACCCGGACCTTAAGAAATGAATTGGATCAGAAGTTGTCCAATTTCGGGATGGTTCTCCCACAGCTTTTATGTAACATTGGTGAAACAACCCGTGCCATGAATGTGGGGTCCTTCAATGTCGTGAGGGCATCTAACGTACCACAAAAGGAGGATAGCTCGGCGACTGTGGTCCATTGGCATGTAAATTCATTTCGGAGTTGACTGACGGTAGGATCCCATCCAATTTGACAATAGATCAGTCGGCGACACAAATTCGTTATCATATGGCTGATATGTTTTGGGCTTTGCGCAGACAATAGATCGATCAGTAACTTTATTTGAACGCTTTGGATTTGCACTATTCGTTCACATGCTTGGATTTTTTTTATGTTTAATTATTAGTTATAAATAACTTATATAAGTTTGTTTAAAAATTATATAAATTTATAAAATTTATACAAAGTTTATAAAAAATCGTATAATTTATAAAAAAAAATGCAAGTAATAAATAACTTATATAAGTTTGTTTAAAAACTATACAAATTAAAAAATTATGGAAGTAATAAATTATGAAAAATTATATAAGTTTGTTTATATATCAATTGAAATATTATGAAAAATTAGGAAAACAAATTGCAGGATTTTTCAGTCATTTTCAAGCGAATCTTGTAGGCCTTTTCAGACGAATCTTTTGACCAAATATAAGTTTGGATGAATTAATAATTCACAACTTGCTATCTAGCATTTCCTACCTTCTACATTACCTACCGACTCATTTGTTTCATCAACCTTACAAATGCCTCATGAAATACAACATTTTTGGAGACTTAGAAGTTCGTCTGAACCGGTTCCGCAATGGATCAAAGACATCGTTTGTTACTAAATCTTTTACACGTCCACAAATAAATTGTCTCGCTTTAATATCTAACTTTTTTTCACGTATGACGAATTTTGATAATTTTTGCAATAGGTGAAGGTCCTCTCATATTTATTATGAAGGTCCATCATAACGGAAATTTCACACCATCCCCGGTAGGTCGTATGTGAACGGCATGAAAATATTTGTTGACCTAGTAGATGGTCAGTGTATTTGTATGGAACACATGCATCAATTAATGGTTCAACTTGGTTATGACGAACACGAACAAGCTGGAATGAAGATGTTTTTCAAACCACCAGAAGAAGACTTTGATACTGGATTGAAAGAACTCGTGGATGACCACTATGTTATGGATAGAACTAACTATTGGGATGGTGAAACTACCCCACTTAAAGTGTATTGACAAGAGATTTTACACACCTACAGACACGTGATAATTGGAACCAAAAACAAGTATACAATATAATTCCAATATCGTCTTTCAAGTAATAAAATGGTAAGAACCAAGTATCGTATTCCACAGGGATAGGTATATTAAGTTGCAAGATCTCGAGATGACAAACTAACTTCAGATGGGGAATTTGAATACTTTTGATTGGTTTGAGTTTAGTTAACAGATTAATATCATATTAAAACAGATAGCAAGGGTGTAAGAGCCATGGTGAGATTTAAACACAAATTCCAGTGGGCAATGTTGTAGGGATGCTACAACAAGTTAGTCTGCAATAATTAGTTCCACTACCTATTTTGAGTATTCCTTCCGGACTTGTACTAGTATACTACTGTTTAGCTATCAACCTATATTCTTATGCGGTATCAAGACTAGTGATAGTACATTTAATATTCTCAAAATAGATGGGCTTAGCAAATTCCTTTATCTAAATAATCACCCTTCTGAGTAGATTTCATATCATTCAAGTTGATGCGCATTCAATGGTTTATTTCTAAGTCCATGGCACTTTGACACTTTGATAAGTGACCAGCTTGTCAAGAATTATCAATAAGAAAAACATAGATAGTAACCCTTCCAAGTATACTTCCTATATCATTCTAATTGACGTGCATATCGTGGCTTATTCCTAAGTCCACGACATATTAACACCATCAAAGTGATCAACCCGTCAAGAAGTGTCGTTTGGATTTATAAAACTTGAATGAAATAGTGGAACATCATCATTGAAGGACAACGCTCACTTTTCTTTGGTTTAAAGCCTCACCATTTTCTTACACCAAAGCTAATAAAAATTAGCTACTCATAACAATAATGAAAATGCAAGAAATGTAAATAACTGAAAATAAAGACATAATTGTAAAGTACTGAAAGTAAATGACTTAAATGTAAATAACAATAAATTTAAAGTGCAAGAAAGTAAAGAGCTTGAATGTAAATGACAATAATGTAAATATGCAATGTCACAGTATTATAAAGCAGTAAACGAGAAAAAGAACATGAATAACAATAAGAACAAGATGAACTTTAAAAGTACTAAATGTTTATATAGAAAATCAATTTAGAACTGATCATGCTTGTCTAAAACAATGACCCTAACACCCCTTTATATACTAGGAGATGTTACAAAAGACAAAACTATGGACCAATGGTCCATGGGGTCACGTTAGTCAATACATCAACCTAAAAAGTAAGCATATAACATTACATCAAGGTACTAGGCATGAAAAGGATTCCCATAATAAGATGCCTTAATAATGTGCATCAGATAAAACATATATTTATTTCCTAAACTATTATCCATCGGTCCCTAACTTGTTGATTAAGCCAAGAGAATGCCAATATCACACCAGATCCACATTGCACACCTACTGCAACATCAAACACCCTTGCACTAAAGTTACATTAGCTACCAAAAAAGTGTAAATGACAAGTAAATCATAAACTTAGCTCCAAATATCAAAAAAGGAAAATAAGATAATAAAATGACTCAAGTTGGGATATAAAATGGAAACTATACTAACTAAATCCATTAAATAAGTGCTTTGTATTGAAATCTCAATACACATCATGTAGGGATGGTGCACGCAACCTTGAGCGAAGCTTTCAGGAGTTTAACATTTGGCCGATGATTGATGTATATTATTTGGCTTTATGTTTCTCTTTAGTGTTTCAAATAATTGTTTTTTATGTTCATGTTCAATTATGTTTTATGACTTTATTTATAGAGTAATTTACATGATTGGTCTCCGTGGTTTACACTTAATAACACTGTGCGTCCCTTTTTTAAAATAATTATGGATTTGGTCCCTATGGTTAACATTTTCACACATCTTTGGTCCCTTTATCTTAACACCGTTAAAATATTCTGTTAAATGGGTTAGTTAGAAGGGCAATAGAGTCATTTCAATTATTTCCTTTCATTTATTAAAAAATAAAAATGTATTTTACACACATATATACACACAATAAAAATACATTAGAAACAAACAAACACCATTGCACCAGCGTGAAACCCCCCCCCCCCCACCTTAATCATTTCCGGCGATGTCATGATCTCCGACCGGTGAAACTATCATCTCCGGGGATGGTAGATTCTCATGTCTCTTCTCCTAATCCTTCCGATTGCTTCAATTTCAGCGCCGTTTTCATCATTGGGGTAGGTTTGGGGTCGATTGTTTTGATCCAAATACTTGTTTGGGTTTCGATTTCTTCTCCTAATCCTTCCTATTGCTTCAATATCCATCGTTTAATCTGTTCTTAGGATCTGATTTTGATTTTTTTTAATCTAAAAATCGCGATTTTGGCCATTTTTTGCGATTTTCAGATCTATTCACTTGAGGCTGTTTTTGTTCAGTTTGGAGGGCTCTTGGAGGTCATTTATACTTCCTCTACTGATCTGGGGCTTCAATTCCATAGTTTAACTCGAGTTTGGGTCCGATTTTGAATTTTTTTTTCTCCATTACGTTTGTGAGGGTTCACCGTCGATCATTAAATGTTTGTGACGGTTCACTGGTCTGAATTTTTGGTCCAATACCACCCCTTAGAGCATATCGTTAAATGTTTGTGGAAGTCGATCTTGAATGGAGCATATTGTGAGGGTTCACCGACGTTGAGGGTTCAAGATTGGCGTTTTGTGTTGGAGGGAGATCGAAAGGTCGACGAGGGTTCAAGTGTGTTGGGTCGACTAGATTGGCGACGGTGGCCGGATTGGTCTGCAAGATGGTCGTCGAAGGATTCTGTGATGTTCATGTAGGGTGTATATATATGTACGTATATATATATATATATATGTGTGTGTGTGTGTGGGTAATCATGTTTACAATTATGTCAATTATGTTAATCATGTGCATCTTTCGTGTGCCAACTCCCGACAGATCCGGTCCGAAGAAAGGTTGGGTTCCAAATGATTCTAATGATGTATTTAAACACTGTCATAAAAATCTAAAATGCTTCTCTCGATCTCTATTTGCACATCATAATACTATCAACTACCACAATCTCATATGAAAATGTCATGCCCCTTTGCACTTCATTTTGTACATGTTTCTGGCTCCAATGTCCATCCATATCTAAGACAAAATGACAAGGACTTAATGCCCATCATGTGTTTGACAGTTGGGAATTCACTAGGCATACGAGGTCATCAGGTGCTACATGAATCCTGAATTATTTATATTTTTTATACCATTGATGGTTTGCATCTCCAAGCAAGAATATTAGTCTTTCCACAAAGTAAACATCATCTTAACTGCTATGGCCCTGCAGTTGCATATATGTGCTCCTATGTGTAAATATAATGTTGTGCGTGTGAGAATATATATATATATATATATATAATGTTTGTGTGTGTAAATCATTAAAAGAGATAAGAGGAAGAAAGAAGTGGGCCCTATATTATATAACTTTCTGATATTTTTAATAGAAAACAAAATAATTATGAAATGACAAAATTACCCTCCTAATTAACATATTTACTCGAGATATGTTAACGGAGTTAGGACACAGGGACCAAAGACATGTGAAAATGTAAACCACAGGGACCAATCATGTAATTTACTTTTATTTATATTATAATCGTAAGAGCACAAAATAAATTAAGCCATTTTATTATAAAGCAACGTTAACATGAAACTCTAAAATACGAAACCAACATACGGTAACACCATTTAAGGATAGAGTATGTTACATTGCTCGATTCTACTATGTTTCTCCTTTACCTGCGCTTGAAGTATGATGAAGTCTCGTACAATCTTGTCGACTTCTAGGTTGTCGTGGTTAATTCGTTGTTCCTTATCTGTGATTTCCCTCTTCAACCTTTTTATTTCCTTACTATCCGCTTTCATCCTTTGTAGTAGTCTTTCCTTCTTGCTCAACATTTGTTTCCACTTCTCGAAGATTTCTTCGATCTCAGCTTCTGCTTTTTGTACCGATGGTTTCATCCTTTCCGACATTATTTGGGAGGGGGGGGTTCGAAGAGGATGCGTTGCCAGCCATATGTGACTTTTTACTCAAAGAACTAACAAAAAACTATGAGAAAAAAACTAAAGAAGATGAAAGTTATTGGTGCACTTGTATCTTCCATAGGCATGGGTATTTATATTAAAAAATAAATAGTGACATCATCATGCATACATCATCATTTTCTCCAACTAAACATGTGGTTACAATTTAATATAAACGACATACATAATCTACTTGTAACATGTGTTTCGTGATTTGTACTTCATCCAATAAAAATAGTTATCTGATTTAAGTTTTTCAGTAAAAAAATAATTACTCTGTCGTTACCCATAGACGAATAGTTATTGACAAAAATTAATTATTAGTCGTTTTTTAAGTTTTTCAATAAGAAATTAATTATTGAAAAAAATTAATTATTTTTAAATAAAAAATTACTCATCTGAACCCTTTATTGAATAGTTACCCACAGACGAATCTTGCAAGCTTTATCAATCGTCTTTTTCAATCTTTTTCAGCCAAATCTGTCAGCCTTTTTCCTGCAGACATGTCTTGACCAAATCCACATTCAAAATAATGGGGGAGTTGTATATAGGCAAGTCCGCAATACGGCCCAAAACGACGTCGTTTTGGGACCTCCGCAAGTATGGTGGAGGTTTATGAGACCTCCACATCCGAAATTATTAGTTTACCCTTTTGACAACTATAAATAGGTAGTCCTGATGAAGTAGTGACACATAACTTGCTATCAATCATTTCCTACCTTTTATAACATTTGGAAAACACCATGTCTACAAACAACCGATCTGGCAAGAAGAAAACAGCAAACCAGGCTGGAAGTTCTCGATCTGCCATGAAACAACCATTACGAGCATTGAATGATGGAATGTATAGGCGTAGCTGGAAAGTGCCGTTAACGGAAGAGGAGTGGGCAATGCATCAGAGAACTTTCGCCGACCGACCAATAACCAAAGAGGAGCATGACGATTGGGAAGATGCATGGTATAACTACATGAGCACACCTTCATACAATGAACCACCAATGTATATAAACGGGCTTGTTAACCTTGACCCAAACCCTCCGACGTCTCAAGTCATGCCGGCGAAATAGAAGGCCGCCATTATGGAGGCGGAGAAGGAGATCAAAGCGCTTGGGGAGAAATGAAACAAGAACAGGAAGATACAACTTGATAAAGAGGCGTTGATTAAGGAAAAGAAAGCAGAATTTGCAGTCTTGGAGCAAGAAATAAGTGAAGAGGAGTTTATGGTAAGAGATATCAAAGAAGAATACAATGTTCTGGAGGATAAGATCAACGAAAAAGGCTCAGTGGATCATCCAATGTCTGAATATCTATCCTTACTAAATTTCTCCATGTTCATTGTTTGTTTTAAATGTGTGCACTCTAACCATGTTTTTAATAAAACTATTGTTTAATGTTTACTTTATTTTAACAAACACCATAGATTACATAAAGAACACTTAACAAACACCATAGACTACATAAAATAATAAGTGAACATAAATGTGGTTTAATTGTTAAGATCAAAGTTGAGATCAAAAGTATCATCTCTATGACTTCCATGATTATCTCGGGTCGATAGTGGTTGGGTTTGTCGGCTTCCTGATGCTCCTTTACTACCCACATTTGTCCGGAGTGAATTCGTGATGTTCTCGTACTATGTCCGGTTTGACCACACCGACTACATTTCCTATGGATGGGATCCTCACCACGAGAAGCTCTACGAGCATGATTACTCGGTTTTCCAGCACCTCTCTTTATCAGGGGTGGACGAACTATCATAAGTAGGTGCTCTGGAACAACCCATGTTTCTTCAGGGCCAATCGGATATATGAGACGTGTGTACGTTACTCGAAAATTACTCGCAGTAAAGTAAAAACGTGCCAAATTTCTGCAGTCTGGGGATTGTAGACTTGTAGCAACAGCGATTGCATGGCCGCAAGGTAAGCCAGATTTTTGCCATTTCAAACACGTGTAAGTAAATCCAATGTAAAAGACAATTGCGTCTCTACGAAAATCACGCACTTCATAGTAACCATCGCCAACTTCACGTACAGTCCATGATGAGGATTCGTAGGCTCTCTTTTGAATTTTGTGTTCCGCCCATGGGGTAAGAGCATTGGTCATTTTCTAAAAAAACAAATTTGTTTCGTTAGTATTTATTGCATCAAAATTTAAAGCAATAAATTTAAATAAAATAAGTTTAAACGATAATAACCTCCTTTAGTACGACGTTTAGAATATCACTCTTGTTGGAAGTCTCAAAAGTACTCCATAAGGGCACAAATTGGTAACTTTCGAGCATAACGACGCAATGCATTCACCAACTTAGCACTGCGTATTCTTTCGAAATGCGCCCCTCTCCATTTCTTCGGGTCAAGCTGGTCCATCAGTACAGATCCTTAAGGAAAAGCGGCTCGTATAGCATACATATGCATTTCGAATTCTTCAACCATATACGCTTTACAGGTCTTCCAAAATAATTTGTTCCTATAGTATATCTTACCCTGGCGTCCCTGGATTTTGCGTTCATCTCCAGGTCGCGACAACAAAGCGCATGATGTGTCATTGAGTACACGGTGGCAATTGTTTGGTTTATTGAAGCAGCCTTATCTGATACGAACACCAAATCTTCTAATTCTCCAATACACTGCTTCAACAGGGACAAAAACAAAGTCCACCCTCTCCACTCTCAGATCTAAACACTCCAAAAGCAACCGACTCAGTTTGGTTATTTGCATCCATATTAACAGCTAAGTACCTTGTGCCCAAAAAATGCCCCTTCAAATGAGCACCATCAATTATGAGAACCCGGCGCAAATGCGATACAAACGTCTCAATCTGAAAAATAAGTGGTTCACATGTTAGAAAATTATAGTACATAGTTGTGCAAAATTAAATTCAATATGTCAAAATTATACTTACCGCACAACCAAGAGCGGCGAAACACATCTCAAACCGTCTACTACTATCTGTCCTAATCTGTGTCACCGTACAACGATCACGGAGCTCTAAATTATACAAAAACATAGGTAGTCAGGTAAACGATTTCGCTGGGTCACCCTTCACCACCATTGTTGCATAAGCTTTCGCTCGATAAGTTTGCCAATACGAAATATTAATTTTATACTGTTGTTTTACATCACTCACGATGTCGGATCCACGAAGTATCCTACCATTATCTTGCACTTTAGGTAAAATTAAATTACACAACACCATTGCGGTTGCTTGACGGTGCCTGTGATGCAATTGGGTCTTTGAGCAGGTGTGTGTGTCATCCAACTTTAGTACATGAAACATCTCCGTGGATCCGACATTCGTTGCCGTCATACGCCATTCACAATTTGGAACAAAACATTTCGCCTCGTACATGGTTTTGGAAGATTTATGCACTCTAAATTGGAAACTCTCTTCAATAAACTTCATCGAAAGAGCCAGTTTCATTTCATCTTTCGTATAAAATAACTGCCCCACTTTAACTCTTTCGCTACGAATATAAGATGTACATAGGTCGGTGTGATGACAGTCTCTAGTGTTGGAAGGGGATGAGGCATACCAAAAAAAATCATTTCTCCCTGCAAATGACTTTTTTGAATAACTTTGTGTTGTTGCTTCTTCATCAGTTGCTTCTTCGTCAGTCTCAATATTAGATATACCCAAGTGGAAAACATATGAATCAAGTCGGTAGTGGGAACTTCTTCTTCTCCTTCTCCTCCTCCTCATCCTTCTTCTTCGTCATTACCATAATTCGAATTATCATAGACATAAAGTGTTGGCGGTTTATTTAAACCAACAGCAAATTCAAGGTAAGACGCAACATGATCATCGTTATCCAAAAGGTAAACATGATCATTGTTATCTAACCTGTATGTCATTGTAGTGGTACCAACTTAACTGTCGATACCACATTCCATGCATGCATAAGTAAGCAACCTTGAACGCGTAATTTTGGATGGCACCAGGACCTTGTGCACCAGTTGATGAAAAACATACTCCCACGATTGATTACTTTGTTGCCACGAACCCCCACCAAAAATATACAACTTAACTTTATCAGTTGAAGAAGTCATGATGTTAAACAAAGAACAAAGAAAATGAAATATTGAAGGAGAATGTTATTTATAAAAAACTTGATTTACGTTTTTGTTTATAAAAGAAATCAAAAAGTGCTCTTCTTATACAAAATTTCAATGCATTAGGATTCAAAATTGTACAATACTGATTGATTGAAATTGCTATTTATATCAGTAGTAATGTACAAATCATAATTGAGTACAAACAAAAATCTGATAAATATTGATTCATTGATTCAGATTTTTTTACATATTGATTCATTGATTACTATTCATATCAGTACTATTGTACAACATATATTTTCTTTGTGGAAAAATACAGTGCATTTACTATTCATATCAGTACTCTTGTACAAAAAATGCAGTAAAAAATCTGATAAAAAACGTGAAAAATCACATTAATGACAAGTCCGTAAGTAGGGTTTCATGTAAATGTTACACGTGTCAAGTAAGCAATTATGGTGGAGGTATATTGATGTACAAATTCAAATTAGGGTTTCACCATGTCCTGACACGTGTCATGTCCGCAATAGTTGCTGACTTGACACCAAAGGGGTTGCGAACTTGGTGGCTAATCGACTGTAAGTGGGTACGTTTTGGGTCAACTATGCAATACTTGCAGAGTTGTCCATAGACAAGTCCGCAATACGTCCCAAAACGACGTCGTTTTGGGACCTCCGCAAGTATGGTGGAGGTGTATTGCGGAGATCTTGACATTTTTGCAATATTAGGTGAGAGATGATCATTTCAGTCAAGAGAACATCCTGATTGGTCATTTGGGTCAAATTCCCGAAAGCTTATGCATAAGGTAACCTTTCTGCATAAACGTTTTTTTTAAACTTTAATTCTAGGAAAAAAACTTACTTTAGAAATTTTAATTATCGGAAAAAATAATAAATAATAAAAAAAAGTTTACGCAGAAAGTGAGATCTCTACGTAAGGAATGCCTAGTTGAAATCTAACACGTCTATTTTGTCAACCAAATATAGTTTACGTAGAAACCTCACTTTCTGCGTAAGCTTTAAAAGATCAACTTTTTCTGGTGAAAAATGGTTTTACACAGATGATTGACTTTTTGCATAAACTCTGGTTATTTGATGGTTGTCTTGAAAATTAACTAAAAAATGAATTAAATTTTAGAAAATGACTATTATAGTAAATTTCTTTTTAATATATGGTGCTTTTTCAAAAAAAATATATATTTGTCATTAGTAAGTATTTATAATAATTATTAATATTAATTAGAGATAAAATTGAAATAAAATATCAAAAAACTCTTTATAAGTTACGTTTCATACATATAAACAATTACTTAAAAAATAAAGTAGTTTATAAGTTAACTTATATTTATCTAAAAATACATAACTTAAGCATAGAATTAACAATAATTTTTTCAACATTTAAATTTTGATCGTAAGATTTAAAATAAATTCCTGATTTAAAAATTAAATATCTAACAGACTCGATTTAGATTTCGAAAATTTTAATTGAATTAGAGCTCAAGTCGTTAAAGGTAAACAAACCTAATTTTATCGTCAAATATTCTACCAAATAAACAAACTTGAATTTCAGCATGAATGCTAAAACTTCTGGAAGCGTCTTTTATTTGCATTAATAAGAAACCTGCCTTTCGTTTCCCTAGGGTTTTGTTATCCTCTTCATCTCCATTGCGCTACCTACCAACATAATCTCTCCATTCTCCATCCTCCATCAGGTAATTGCTTCATTCTTCACTTCAATTATGATCATAATCTTGTAATTCTTTCCAAATGCACTTTGATTACCACGTTAAATCAAGACTCTGGGTTTCATTTCAAAAGTGAATTTGAAACAAATGGAGTAAATTTGGGTAAACTGATTTGTGTGTTTTTTGAATTTAGGAAATGGCAGCTGCTCAGATGACCACAGCCGCATCTTCAAGCGTTTTTCTGCCATCATTTGAAGGTCTTAGACCATCAACACTCAAGGCTTCCTCTGTGTCCTTCAGAATGGGTGGTGGTTTGACTCTCGGCTCAACCCGTGGCCTCGTTGTCAAAGCTGCGACTACTATTGCTCCTAAGGTTTATACCACTAAACCACCATTGTTAAACCTTACAAATTGTTTCCATTTTGCATTAGTTTTCAAGGAAATTCTATTGATATGGTAGCCATAGCAGTTTTAAATCACATCAGTTTTCACTTTTTATTCAATCACACAGATTTGGTTGTCTTGTCTCTCTATTCTCAATTGGGACTTTTGTTCTTTTAGTTTTCTATCAAGGTGTTATCTTTTTGTTTCCACTAGTGAGTTATTGATTTCTTGTATAAATTTTCTTTCAAGTTTCAGCTAGCAGAGATGTTAACCATCTTCAATTCACACATTCAAATCTTCTTGATGGTAGATTTGTATTAGCTGTGAGGTTTTTGTGAGGTTCTCAGATTTGCTATTTGCATCAAGAGTTTTAGATCTTTGTTAGGTTTTAGATTTGGTCATCTCGTTTATTTTACATGATTTTTTTGCTTGTGTTAGATCCATCTCTCTACCTGTTATAGTTTCATTCCATAAGATTGAATACGCCCTGTTTCTTTCACTTTCTTCGGCCTGCTAAACTTGCATTATTTGGTATTATGTGATCCATCATGGAGTTAATGTTCTTATTTTCTGTTGGTGAATAACAGTTGTATAAAGGGTCGTACAAGGATAGAATGGTGAAATCACTGTTGTAACTATTTTCCAAATTAGTTAGGCATTGTTTGGCAAAAATAAGCTAGCTTATTTTCAGTGTACATGTTTGGATGCACATAAGCTGGCTTATACTGGCTTATAAGCTAACTTATAAGCTGGCTTATAAGCTAACTTATAAGCTGGCTTATAAGCTAACTTATAAGCTAGCTTATTGATAAGCTACTTTGAGTAGCTTATGAGGAGCTTTTTGTCATCTTTTCCGATTATACCCTCATTAATATTAGTTATTATTTTTTCAAGATGTCCTTTTTAGTCATTTAAATGATTATCAGCTAGTTTTTGTCAAACATAATTTGTTCATCAGCTAGCTTATCAGCCACCAGCTAGCTTATTAGCTAGTTTGCCAAACATAGCCTTAGTAGGTTAGTAACGGATAGCTAGACTTTCTAGTTTGTACATAAATAGTCATTGTATTGTGATCAATTAATCAATAAAAATTACAGTGCTGACTCTTTCTTGTACAAACCAGAAAGTCTAAGGGGCCGTTTACCAAAAACCTACCCGGGTAAGTGCTTACTGGCAAAATTCAACACTATCACTTACTTACCAGGTAAGATTTTAGTCTACCAAATTGATATCTTATGCAACAATTACCCGGTAAGCGCTTACTGTGGTAAGAGCCGTCGTCCTCACTTACTGGATAAGACTCTCGGTCATTGTCTTTGCTCTTACCTGGTAAGATTCTTGGTCCTTTCCATATGCATCCGGTAAGGTAATATGACTTGGTAAGCGCTTACCCCAGTAAGCGTTTGGTAAACGGCCCCTAACTATTCGTTACTAACTCACTAACTAATTTGGGAAATAGTTACAACAAAGTGATTTCACATTCTTCCCTTGTACACGCCTTATACAACTGTTATATACTGCTCAAGTTTACAGCACCAACATTTTCACGTGTTCAACTGGTCTTTCATCCTGTTGATCTTTATCGTGTGTTGCAGTACACTACTTTGAAGCCGTTGGGTGATAGGGTGTTGGTAAAAATTAAGGCTGCAGAGGAGAAAACTTCAGGTGGTATATTACTGCCATCAACAGCACAATCAAAACCTCAAGGGGGTGAGGTTGTTGCCGTTGGAGAAGGCAGGACAATTGGGCAGAAGAAGGTGGAAGTAGGCGTGAAGGTAATTCTTGTGCATTTTGAGCACTATATAATATATATATATATAGTAATTTGATCCAATATGCTTAAAAGCCACCATTCGTATTTCAGACTGGTACACCAGTTGTATACTCCAAGTATGCTGGGACAGAGGTTGAGTTTGATGGGTCAAACCATCTTTTATTGAAGGAAGATGATATTGTTGGTATTCTTGAGACGGATGACGTAAAGGATTTGAAGCCCCTTAATGACAGAGTTCTAATCAAGGTTTGCAATCTTCTTGAACTTTGTTATCTGTTTCTCTACGTTTCTCAAAGCTAGGAAAGTTGAATTTGGTAAATAAAAATTTAATACCTTAACTGCCTAGGGGAAAATTAAAATGAGAACCATACATATGTTGAGAACCTAGGAACCAACTATTTCGTGTATTATTCATGATGAATAACTCTATATAATCATGAATATTATGCATTTCCATTACAAATAATTTTCATCATAATTATCTATCACGATATTCATCATGAATAGTTGAAGTTCTCAAAATATTTAACGGGCCTCATTTGAACCTTTCCTTAACTGACTATTATGCTACTCTTGTTGTGTTTTGGGTTGAGTAATTGAGTTAAAATTATATGAACGGAAGACTTGAAAACTGATCTGATCTCTTGTGTCATCATCAAACTCAAACCACTTTGATTAGACATGTTTGTATATATTGATTCTGACCTATCTTTGCATCACAAAGTATAACAAGCATACATAATAATTGATCGTTTTTGCTTGTTTGGATTAATTATTTAATGTACATTTCCTCTTGTTGGTCAATAACACCACTTTTATTTACGTCATCTATTCCAAACTAATTGTGAGATTTCACACCATCATATAGAACTTATTTCTTAGCATCCATGTAACATGGATTTTTTATACTTGGTGTTTTTAAGCTCAGATGTTTGAATTTTGTAAATAGGTCGTGGAGGCTGAGCAAACTACGGCTGGTGGCTTGTTGCTAACACAGACAACCAAGGAGAAACCCTCCATTGGCACGGTAAGTTCTAAACTTTTGTCGCAAATTCCTTGCAGGTCTGTATTTTTGAGTTGAGATTATTTCTTATTTGAATCTTACTTCATGATAGCTATTATTGGGATCCAGAATCAAAAATTAATTAGAAAAGTAAGGTTTAATTAAAAAAATGGCATAGAAGTGGTTATTTCCCCCTTCTCTTTTCTGCTATTTCCGAAAAGTGAAAATTAAAAAAGAAAGAGCAAAAGGGATTTGAATGTGCAATTTGTAATGCCGCATGCAATGACACTATCAGTAGACAAACCACCTTTTCGTTTTCACCATAAAAAATGGATCAAGTCTAGAAAAATAAGATTACTGTGATGAGATTGCAGGTGATTGCAGTGGGGCCGGGCCCACTGGACGAGGAAGGAAATAGAAAGGAATTGACTGTGTGTGCTGGGAATACGGTTCTTTTCTCGAAATATGCTGGGAATGATTTCAAAGGGAGTGATGGTTCGGATTACATTGCTTTACGAGCATCTGATGTCATGGCTGTTCTTCCATAGTTGGTATGTTTTGCTTTTTAGGAAAGAAAACCGTATTTTAAACAACATTTTTGGTATGTGAGAAATCCTAAAGGCTTGATTTTGTAGCCTATCGAATTCAGTAAATCTTTTTTATTTTATGAAAAAAGGCCTTATGTGAAGTTGCATGGCTATTTAGTTCAAATGACCTTCTCAAGATGCTGCATGTTTTGCAAAATGACCTACAGTGTATTTCTAAGTTTCTACCAATAGCAGTCATATGATCATTGAGCTTTTTAAAGATGATGCTCCTAGTTTCCGAAGAACCCGACATTACATACTTTGATGCATGAAGAACACACTAGTAGTTTGATTGTGCCCATGTACACTAGGGTTATTTATGAGAATAACCTTCCCACAACTTTTAGTAAATGAATGGTCTTTTGACATTTTCTAAGAACGGTTCTCACAAAAGAATGCCTAAAAATTTGGTAAATAGTCGTGATGAGGAAGTACTGTTATCAAGTATCAAAAGGTTAATCGATTTGCCTTTGATCTTTTTAGCGTTTTTCCTATTAGATAAAATCTTACCGAATACCAAAGGAATTCAAATAGGGTATTACGGTTGTTTTCATGAAACGTGTGTGCAAGGTTTTAAGAGGCGGAATCGGGCCTTGAGGCGTATTTCTACCCGCCATTAACCCTACCCATTCTTACCCTATTCTCCATCCTTTGAACCTGTAAAACCCGTTCTCTTTCAAGAGTCTCTTTCATACATCGTTCTGGGGTCTCCCTCTTTCTGGCGGGGCCTTCTTTCTTTTGCTTACAACGAGGTGAGGCGTAAGCCTCAAGGCGGTCCGAGACGTAACCATGAGGCGGAAATGTGTACACATCAAAATATGTAGATGTATACCACACACACACATATATATACACATATACATTTGTGTGTGTGTGTATATATTATAATACTAGATTATTAAGAGGTTCAATGGTTCTTGATAAGAGTGAAACTCTGAGAGAGTGTCAAAAATTGGTTGCTTGGAAGAAGAGGCAGGGTCCAACCACACTTTTGGATTGAAGGAAGAAAGTATTTGCTTTTGGGGTTTTAAAATAGGGAAATGTTTAAAAAAAACCTAACAAACTATTCAATTTTGAATGGTTAAGTTCTTAAACTATTTTTTTGATTGAAAAAATTCTTAAACTTTCTTATTTTGAATTATTAAGTCTCTGAATTATTGATTTGAATGGAAAACCCATTAAACTTTCTCATCTTGAATGATTAAGTCCTTAAACATTTTTTTTGAATAAACCATTGATCTTTTAAAAATTAGTTACCTACAATTTTTTTAAAATAAGTTACTTGTAACTCACTAAAAAAGCTTTTAAGTAAAATAAATTTAAATCGGTTTTACCGTTTCAAAAACCCTTAGCAAACAATGATATTGCTCCCCCTTGTCAACTCCCCATTACCTCAACGTTGTATGTTCTCCGTTTCGCCTAGCACGTTGTTGCCCCTCTGCCATATTTCTTTCTTTTTTTGATCTATTTTTTATCCATCATAAGAGGGATAATCAAAAGATAACCGATTAAAGTTAGTTTATTATGTTTAAAAGTTGTAAGTAACCAATTTTTAAAAATTGGTGTAATTTTTGATTTTTTTTTCAAGGACTTAATCATTAAAAATAAAAAAGTTTAATGATTTTTTCATCTAAAAAAATAGTTCATAGACTTAATCATTCAAAATGAAAAAGTTTAATAATTTTTTTATTTAAAAAAATAGTTTAAAGACTTAACCATTCAAAATAGGATATTTTGTTGGGGGTTTTCAAACATTTCCCTTTAAAATATTAAAAGTACACTTTGGAGCTATTGTGCTTTAAGTTTTAGTTTTTTTAATGAAAGAAAACTCTTATACTAAAAAAGAGAATCACTACTATTGTCATAAGGCTTATAAAAAAGTCAAAGAAACCATTACCAGAGCAATCATATGGGGCATACGCCTCAACATTGTCTCACACCTCATGCCTCACTAAACAACCTCACTGTACTGAGGTGGAAGCCTCATCCATGGTCCAAAAGGCCACGCCTTAGGTGCGATTTTGGGCTGCCTAGTCTCGAGGCGTAAGCCTTAAAATGATGTTTAAAACCATACGAACGTGTGTGTGTGTATATATATATATGTTTGTATGTTCTTTACATGGTTACCGAAGGTTCATTAGATGCCCGTGTTAACTACAAGGGCCATCTTTCACTAAAGTCTTTGATAATCGTTTAAACGGATGCTTGAAATATTTGTGTCACACCTTTTCGATGCAAATGAGACATGTACAATTCCTACATTATTTTATAAGATTTAAATTCATTATTATCAAAATCCATCAATTTCATGTTGTCACTAATCTCAGCCATTTGATCCATTTGATTAGTTGATCTTTTATGTATAAGTAGGGGTGAGCATAATCGGGTACCCGGTCATTTTTCATAGAACCGGAACCAGAATCGGAACCGGCGGTTCCTGGAAATATGGAACCGCTAACACCAGTTTCTTATATTTTGGAACCGGAACCGATGGGAACCGGTTCCAGTACCGAGTACCCAGTTTCAACTTTTTATTTTTATTTTTTACATTGCATACAATAAAAATATAATTATATACTACAAAATACCGGCTTAAAGTAATAAATACGACAAATGGTCAAAACTAATGCGATAAAAACTAAATATTACATAAACAAACTAGAAAGTATGAGTTTTTATTTATTATTTATAAATATATAAAATATTTTTTATTAAAAAGTGTCGGGTAGCGGGTACCCAGCGGGTAACGGTTCAAAAAAATGAGAACAGGAATCGGTCCTGATCGGTTCCGTATTTTAGGAACCGGAACCAGTCACATCGGTTCCGGTTCCGGAACCGACAGTTCCAAAGCGATTCCGGTTCCAAAGGCGGATACCCGGTTCCGATGCTCACCCCTATGTATAAGTATTTATGTAGCTGGACAAGACAAGTTGTCCATTTGATGTATGATATGACTAGGATTGGTTCGGACAAGTTGCCCTTAAATTTTGTTTTATGATTTTATATGATGGCTATCGTTGGTAGTGGAAGAATAGGTGGTCGGTTTTCAGTGTTGGTGATAGTGGCGGTGGTGGAGGTAGAGGTGGTGGTGGTAGCCGATAGTCAGTTCTAAAAATCTCGACACAATAGCTGTCTTGACGTGTCGTGGTTCAAGGTTCATATGATCACATCTCATGCCACGTTAAACCTATAGCACATCATGGCCCAATGCACAAATTTTCACGGGACATTTGATTTTTTTCTTACATTTTTGGTGTTTAGTATATAGCCTTAACTTAAATGATTTAACCTCGCCGTCACACCATGCCTCACACCATTTAGAATTTTGCTGATAATGGTCGATATGGAGGTGAAAACGGTGATTCTAGAAGAGGTAGAGGTTGTGGTTGTGGAGGATATAGAGGTGGTGACGGCAAGGGACGGTGGTAGTCATGAAGGACATGGATATTGTTTAATATAGAGGTGTAGGTGGTGGTTGTGGAGGAGGTGGAGGGGAGGTTATAGTGGCGGAGGTGGTCGGTGATGGCGGTGATGATTGGTGGTGACCGATGAACAAAATACCTTATTATGATTATATCAAATAAGGGTAGATTTATTATGTTTTAGTTTTCTCATCTTGTTCCACCAATTTCAGTGGAACAATAGAACATTTTTTTTGTCTCATGCAGTCGAGTTTATTTACAAAAATATGATACTTTTTTAAAATGTTCCGTAAAAATATGGTAGTTTAAATTTGTTTTGTAAAACCAATATGGTAAATTCCACAACTATTTTGAACTCAATCGCTTCTAATATGATAACAAATTTTAATGGCGCACATACCTTTTGTTTTATTTATTATATTATACCATTATTATATGTTATATAAAAAATATGTGTAAATATTAATTAACATGATTTTATTTCTTGAAAATGATTAAAATTAATTAAGTTAAAAACATTTAAAATTACGTAAAAATCAAATTATCATAAAAAGTTAAAAATGTAAAATTAAATGAACAATTTTCTTTAAATAAATATATAACTTATGAAAAAGTTTTTGCCGTACTATACTTTATTTTCTTAATTCTATATTATATTTTTAAATATAAAAAAGTGTATATAACTTACAAAATAGAATAATAAATATGAGAAAAAACAAAAAAAAATATATAATAACCTTTATTATTTTTATTCAAAAAAATAAAAATAAAGGTCTTGAATAAAATCTTAATAAAAAATAAAAATAAAGGATACAATTAAAAAGAAATTGTTGTATATAAAACCGTCTAATTAAAAAGAAAAGTAATCAAAATTTAGATATAATAAAGATGTAATATATAATAAAAAAGTAATCATAATTTATTTAAAAGATTAAGGGTTTGAAGTTATAGAAATGTTTAAACCTTCAGGGTTAACACCACTACTTATTGAAGATATTCAACTACTCTATTTTTACAAAGTATTTTAAAAAGTACCTTATTTTTATAAAAAAACAAAAAAACTCCATGAGTCCCACCCACACTCCCTATTCTATGTCGTTGTCAAGCGTGAAACATGAGTTTGTTTTGTTCCATGTTATGCCAAACGTGAAATGGTAAGTTTTATTCTGTTATATCCTGTTGAGTCTAGTTCCATATGCCAAACCCGACCTTAATTATGACTATTGCGTATGTAATAATCAATTATTGTAAAGATAATTTTAAAACAACTTTTATTTGAATATTGAAGAACAACAAATGTGTTGGCGTGTGGAAGTGAAGTACGTTTTGGATGTGATTATTGATGGTGTATATACATGTGAAAAGAGATACCTGAATTAGTACAATTATTGGCATATTTATGATTTCAAGAAAGATGTGGTCAACGAAATAGGGACGGAATATAAAACGTGATGCAAGAGATAATGTTTGGGAATAATTGCGTTGTTTGAAGTTATAACAATTATTTTTTATGGTGTTATGTGTCTGAAAAATTCTAATTATTTACTAAGGTGATCGATAAAATGTCAAATTGTACAAAAATCAAACGTACTTTTATTCTAATTCTTATTTTGAGAAATATCAATGCCACGTTAGTGAAACTGGATCCTAGTCAATATTTACAAATCAATAGATATAAAAAAAAGTACTTAAATGTTTGAGATGACATATTCCAAACACCAAAATCAAAGTTTTAAAAATACAATTAAAATATGAACCGAAATAAAATAGGTTTCACATATAACTTGTCTAGATAAAATAAGGAAATCAAATAAAATTATTATTATCTTTGATTATTAGTTTACAAGTTATTCATAACAAACCATATATCAAGAATGACAAGACACTTCATTTAATGTCGTTATTCTTTGCACCGATCAAAATCCTTCGGGCATCATAAAAAACGATTTCGATCACATGATATGTTTTAGGATGCTTTCAACCCATCTCTTAAACTTTGAGAACGATTTTGTTCATTTGAGAAGTATTATTCGACATAGCTTTAAGGATGAACCCTAAAAAAGTTTATAAGGTGACATCATATAATATAGACAAAAAATAATTATAAAAAACACGGTTTTTATCGACGTGTCTTCATGTTTTTACTAAACGTTCGATATCGGTCGATGTGTTTTTAGCCTAATTTCACTATATTGACGATTTTTTAAAGTTTTCTATGCTTTATTTCGAGGGATTTTTAAGTGTTTTTAAACAATTTCGAGGGATTTTTTCAGTTATTTTGGTTGATTTCAAAATTTATTTTTGGTTTATTACGAGGTACGATTGCAACTTCTTGAACTTCTGAATATCATATGGTTACACCTTTCATTAAGGTAAAAAAATTAACCTTTCAACAAAGAGATAATACGGTGACACGTGCCACTGTATTCCCTTCATCCATGAGTAGCATATTTGATATTTAGTATCATTACACGTTGCCAACCATAGTAGTGAGATGATCCTGACCACATGAATGCATTCAGAACGTTTTTCCACACATCCTTTAAAATCAGAGTCGGGAAAAAGCAACTTACAAAACTTGGTGTGTAAAATGAATACGAGCTTTAACCCAAAAGAGAGAAATTACCCCATATAATTATAAGAGTTTCAAATAGGTTTAAAATTAACAACCTTCTAATCTAGTTCCTACAAGGACTAAATTGTGACCGGGTGTCACTAAACTACCAAAAGTTTCTACCTTCAAGCTTACAAGGCGCCCAAAATTTCTATGGCAAGCACGTGCCTTTATTAAGCACAAGATCAAATCTTCCATGTATCTTCATCACTAAATCTGAGATACATGTTAACAATGGAAAAATGTTTGACTTACAAACCTAGTGAATTCAAGCATTTATATCGACCAATAAAGATTGTACATATAAAAGAATGTAACATAACGGCCTCATTATTTCCTCAAAAAGAATACGTGTGACACTAACCCATAACTTTCATTCCATGAAACATGGGTGTTACATAAACCCACAACTTTCTCTGACATAAAATACGCTTAGTAAATCCGAGACTTACACAATTCCTGTTTTAGTATTTTTTTTAAACATACCTCAACAATATATTTCAATATGAATGTAATCTTTTCTTCCATGTTTAATAAAGGTAATATATGATGAACCTAATGACTAAAATACTACTTGATAACAACAAATTGGTCAAACTAAATTTGATGCTAAGAAGAAAATTGTAAGTTAAATAGTTGTGTGATTTATAACAATTTAGAATTAAGCTAAACATACTTTTTTTTCGTTTTCATGGTATCTATAAGTACAAGACATCTCAACAAAAAGAATTACTAAAAAAATAGGGAATATTTTTTTATTTACAAAGTTATAATTTTATTTTTCACAAAAAAACTTATGTCCTTAATTGCATCAAACACCTATGGCATTCATATAATTTTATCAACTATATGATATAATTTAAAAAAAAAGTAAATTACATGATTGGTCCTTGTGGTTTACACTTAATAATATTGTAAGTTCCTTATTTTTAAATAATTATGGATTTAGTCCTTATGGTTTACATTTTCAAACATATTTGGTCCTTGTGTTATAACTTCGTTAAAAATATTCGTTAAGTAGGTTAACTAGAAAGACATTTTAGTCATTTTACTCTATTTTTTATTTTTTATTAAAAATTAAAAAATGTATTATATTATAATATAATATTTTTATTTTTAATTTAAATTAAAAATTAAAAAAATGTCATGAGATGTTGAATGAGATCGAGTTTCACCAAACCTCAATGTATACGTTGTACTATTTATAAGTATTTTCTCCAAGAAATATTTATGGGTGATATAATGAGACTTTAACGTATTTGTGGATGATATAACGAGACTTTAATGGCTTGTTATATATATAATATGTGTTTTAGGTTAGTCAATTTCCTGAAGAAAAAAATTAAATAAAAGAGTTGATTTTCTTTGCATATATGACTTCATCGTTCATTAGTGCCAAATAAGGTTTAAATTTTTATGAAATGAATTAATTTGTTGTTGTTTTTTCGTCTTTCTTAAATAGTCCTTTAATAATTGATGCATATTATTGACAATTATCCGTCCGAGATTCAAGTGTTCGGGGCCATTTACCAATAGTCTGGTAAAACTCAACGCTATCACTTACTTACTGAATAAGATTTTAATCCTCCAAAACGGCATCATATACAACAATTTACCCGACAATTAGCGGTAACGATGGTATGATTCGTCGCCTCACTTACCGGGTAAGTCTCTCGGTTCTTACCTTTGCTCTTATCAAGTAAGATTCTTGATCGCCATATTCCTCCGGTGAGGTATTGTAATTTGGAAAGCGATTTGGATACGCTTTTTTACTTCATATATATTTGTTCTGACCTTAAACTTTTATATTAAAACCTTGCTCAGAAGAATTCCTAGGTAAATAAAGAGAAAAATAATTGTTAAGATTGAAATTTTCAAAGCAAGACATAGCAGAGACAAACTAACAAATTTGCTCATTCAATTAGAAAAATATCTCATGTGAACATTTTAAATTTTTTAATTAAATTTAAAATTTAAAATTTAAAATTTAAAATTTAAAAATTAAATATAATACATTTCTAATTTTTAATAAAAAATGAAGAATAGAGTAAAATGACTAAAATGTCTTTCTAGTTAACTTAGCTAACAAATGTTTTTAACGGAGTTAGGACACAAGGATCAAAGGCGTTTGAAAATCTAAACGATAGGAACCAAATCCATAAATACTTTGAAATAGAGACGTACAGTGTTATTAAGTGTAAATCATAGGGACCAATCATATAATTTACTCTTTCTAAAATAAAGCTTTTAAAAAACCTTTACCAAAATAAAAAATTTCTTTTAATAAAACTTACCATTCAAAATAATATCAAGTGAAAGAAAAAAAAAGCATAATGTGGAAACTACAACTTGACAAGTGAGTGCTAGAGTCAAGAATCAAATGAATTCGTACTTCATGATAGAGAAAAAAAGAGTTTAAAATTATTTATTTTTTACTTCAAATTAAACCAAACCAAACTAAATCAAATTAAAGGAATCAAATATAATTTATCTAAAGACAAAATATGAAATATACGATATATACCAACAATTAATTAATAAACCTACTTCTTAAGTATTAGTTATACATCTATAATATCTTTCACAATAAAGACAAAAACTTAAAAGAGATTTATGATAAAGACAGTTGATTGCAGATAACTCTAGTTTAAAGCTTTAGTAAAGTTTAAAAAATCAAATTTTTTTAGTGACCCAATAAAAAGCAAAATTAAATTTTCATGGGGTTGATGTGGAAAAAAACTTGTGTTGACTGGGTGGAATTTAGTGTGTTTTGAGGACTTTTTTGGAGTCTTGAAATTGGATTTTACCCACACACACACACACAACTCTTCAACATTGGCTGCTGTTGTGTGTGTGGCTAATCTCACAAACCCCATAAAAAAGAAAGCATAGAATGATTGATATTACCTATGCTTATTTGCTTGCTTCCTTTTGTCTTCTTTTCATACACACACAGTGGCACACCTTTTCTTGATCTTTTGAGTTTCTGTTCTTGATTCAGTTGCAGAATTGAAGCATCTGAACCAAATTCATGTGATCTTTGTTTCAAACCCACTTAAAAAAGGTAACTACAAATTCATCAATCTTTCTTTTTCTTTTCTAGATGCAAATTTTGAAGAAAACCCTTTTGATTTCTCTTGAATATAATTCATCTTTTTTCAAGAAAGATGCCAAATTGACCATTCATTCTCTCTCTAGATGCCAAAACTTGAGCATTTAAAGATTACCAATTTGATTTCTCTTCATTTTCTTCCATTCCCATGTTTTTTTACTCGTGAAGAAGACGTTATCTTCACCAATTGGTTTCCAGTTGAACCCTATTTTCTTGGAAAGTACCAATTCGAACCCATTTGTGGCCAGTAATCAGAATTTGGGGGATTTTGGCGTAATTGTATATTTCTGTAATTTCTTTGTGAATTGTACTGTATATGAGTTCGAATTTTGTAGTTTGATGAACAATTCGTGTTGATAATAGATAGATACAGATAGATAGATAGATATATAGATAGATAGATCAGTTTGATTCTTGTTATAAAATGTTATCCGATGATAATCCATGTGGTTCTAAGCTGCTTCTAGCTTTGCCTGATGATACCTTTGCAGTTGTGACTCAATCTTTAACGCCAAAAGACGTTTTTAACCTCTCGGTTTGTTGCCGGAGTCTTTACGCACTCGCGAGTTCCGATAAGGTCTGGTTAACGCAATGCGAATTGCTCGGTGTTATCCCTCACCGAGACCTTATCGAATGGCGAAAAGGGGTAAATTCCTACAAATCCCTTTGTCGGTTTCTCTTTAACGTTCAATCGATAATCGGGATTTGGGTTCACCAAAATCCCGAACTCGGCAATGTAGTTTACGTCATGCCCGGTTTCATCTCCGTTGTCGGATGTCGAATCATCCCACAAGAACTCGGACCGTTAGGGTTCGAAGAAGGACCGATTTTATGGTCACCCGTGTTTGAAATCATCGGTGACGTTGATGGATCATCGGCTTTTCTTCTTCATGGGAGGGAAAGGGAAAACAATTATATGTATCCGGGTTCCGTTAAAGGCGTAGATAGAAACTGCAATGTGTTATTGCTCGAGGTTGAACCTCGGCAACAAAGTAATGGGGGTAAATTGGTCCATAGTAAGAGTTTTGTCGGTAATCCGATGGAAAAGGAAAAAGATCTTTCTAGAAAGATCTGTCCATCGGATCGTGGGGTTTCGAAGTCTCTAAGGGTTCATGGACAAAAACCATCTGTGCCATTTATTCGATTGGCGTTTGGTGACAGAAGGAAGTTGATTGAAATCGTTACTAGCCAAATCCGAGTTAAAGTGCCACAATTAGCAGACGGGTTATCGTTTCCGAGCTCGGAAACTGAAGATTTGAGTAAATTAAGCGAAAGGCGATCGCGGGTTTTGCAAATGTATAAAAATGATAACGATCTTGATGATTGGAAGGCCGATCATGAGTCGAGTAGTGATCGTACTGATCGTGATCCTACCCAATCGGATTTGGGTGAGATTAGAAAGTTTCTCGATAAAACAACTGGTTCTAGCCGTTCTCAACTTCATAGAGACGTTTATCGAATGCAATGTTCAAAAAAGAAATCGCTCGTTGGGTATTTTAGAGATAGTTTCAAACATATAATCGGGAAATCGAGTTCCATTAATGGCAGCCATGAACATTCGAAAAGCTCTTCAAGTAGTGAAAACAGTAAGCAAGCACAGTTTCAGGAGTTTTTACGATCTGGGGACACAATAGGATTAACGTTGCACGCTTCCACTGCCAGATTATCTTCTTATCGAGCGTGGCCAAATATGCACGATAGCCGTTTCGCACTTTACAAGTTACCCAATCAGGAGCCGACACCTGGCCAAGAACACGCGGGCTTATGGGGCGGAACTTTCGGTTGGCCACCCGGAAAACCGTCAGCCGATAAACCCGGAAAAGCACTCTTCTTTCTTTTGCTTTCATATGAAGAATCTCAAGGCCAACGGCATTTAATTGGAACCAAAATCTTGGAAGGAACTCATTACGTATTGCACCCAAATGGATCGGCTATGTTTATAGTGAACACGGATGAGCCATCGGCTGAGCCATTTCCATGGGATTGTGATGGAGACTCGAATGTGGTTAATCTAAAAGAGGCTTTTTCTGGGGAAGGGATTGCTAACGGATATGGGTTCAGATATCCGGGTTCTAAGCCGGGTTCGCTTTTTGTTTTTGAAGACGGTATGCTTGTTTTCATGTGGAAGGAGTCTAGAGCTGTTTTGACTTTGCAAAGGGTTAATTTGCAACATCTTTTGAGAAAAGGCGAAAGGGTACCTCCGCTACCACCGATTGCCAACTTTTCGTATTTGACTAAATCTTATTCGAACGTGTATGCTGGATTCTCGAATGGATCGAATCATGCATCTTCACCTAGGTATGCATCTTTTCCATACTATTGTCATCTTATTTGGCTATATCTATTTCTTGATACTCAATGCTTACGTAGATTATGAGATTCATGCTTTAGATATGAATATATGGAATGTGTATTTTCATTTCCTTGGGTATGTTTCTCTTAGGGTCTGTTTGTTAGCAGCTTAATGAGCTTAATGGAAAGTGGGTTATTCAGTAAGCTTTCATCTATGACTGTTTGGTAGTGTCTTAATGATATAGAAAGTGGCTTTAAGGGGCTGTTTGTTTACCTCTTAACAGTTCCATTAAGAGGAAGCCTCTAAATCGCTAAGAGATGAATCCTGTTTGGCAAAAAATAAGTCTGCTAATGGTTCCAAAAGCCTCTGTATCATTTTTGTATTCTGGACCTCCCTTAACCATTAAGAGCCCTAATTACATCCTGAACAATTACCAAACAATTATATTTATCATAAGAGCCTCTTAATCATTCTTCACCAACCCATTCAGCAACTGCCAAACAACCCCTTATTCAGTAAGCTTAATGTAGAAAGCCAAGTTTTTTCCAAACCTACCCCTTTGAATTAAAAAATGCAAAACAAAAACCTTTCCAATCTATACAGACAGATCAATGTTATCCATATAGGACTTAATAGAAAAAACCAACCAAACAGCCCCTTATACCTGCTTCTAGATGTATGCTATTCGTTGCTCTTAACTAGTTTTCTTATTTTCCTTGATCTCTTTCTCGCACTTTTCACAAGACAAGAATTTTCAACCACTCTATTCTTCGGGGTAGAGGTCAAGTCAGCGTTCCTAGACCCTATACCTTCATGTAGGACATGCTGTGCTTGTTTTGTTTTGTTTTGGTTTATGAAGAGTGGGATGCTCATCGTTACTCAAATTTGTTAGCGGTCAAAGGTAGATTCATAACTGCAAGGAGGGGGAATCATTCTCAGGGACGTTCCAATCTTTTTGGAGGCCCTGCTACATCCAAATCTTTTGATTACATTACATTACATAAATGAGATAACAGAAATATATGTTAAGCACCAAAATGGGTTAAATCTAAATGATTAACAATATGAACCTAAACTATTAATAATTTTAAAATAATTAATAATTGAACCTAAACAATTTCAGTTATAGCTTTACACGGGTCGATGAAATACATATTGTTTAAAATCTCACATTTAATATGCTAAGGGACAGGCCTGGTCGTTCTAGTAGATGGAAAATAAAATTTACCGTGACCGTGAGTGGCATACAAAGAACAACCGCTCTACTCTTTGGAGTAGAGGACAAGTCTGCATACCCTTCACCCCCTTCAAACTGGGGCATACCGAGTGCGTTTGATTTGGTTTTTTGCATACAAAGGAAATAATACCACTTGACGTAGGATGAGGATTTCTAATCTAGGCGCAAATTAAGCACGTTGATAGATTCTAGGTACTTGAAGAAGATAGAACGGACTACCCACAATCCATTAACCAAAACCTATTCATCAAAAGAAAATTTAAAAAGATATTATTAAGTAGTGCGTGTTGGTATGATGATGCTACCGAAGGGAGTTTTCTAACGTCACTTTCTTTCTATTTATCTTAATGGATGATTGTATTGGTTTAGGGGCTTTTTCGAGGAAGGGGCACGGGAGGATGGAGTTGAAGAAACGAGTAGAGTTATAGCTACAAGAAATTCGGTGTCGGGAATTCGTATTGGAAGGGGATAGATTCTTTTCGTGTTAATGATTATGTGCTAACACTTTTGTGTGTTCGTAAATCACATATCTTTACAATGTAATGTCTTTTGCAGCTTCGGTTTGTTAGTTTTACTTGATAACTTTTGATACTAACTTGTTACTTAAACAACATATTATAAGTTAGTAGATTCGGTAAATATCTTAAATTAACTCTCCTACTCTTTGTGGTAGAGGTCAGGTCTCTATATCTCCAAATCCCATCTGTAGGTGGGGTATATTGGGTTTGTTTAGTTTGATTTAGTAAATATTTTAAATATGATGATGACCCCCCGTGTATACATTTTGGCAGGTAGCATCGTTTGTAAGACCGGTGTTGCCCGTAAACCACTTGGGCACGTGATGATGCTTGAGCTTCTTCTATATGGTCGGATTTAAGGTAAATCTTGAATGTACGTGTTCGAAGAAGCATATTTATGTTCACGTTAGCATTGAAACTATACGATTATATTATAATATGTTTTGTTGATCCTAATAAACCCGAATCTTGTGATTCTTACGTTGTAGTATTGTTGTGTAATGTATAAAAATTGCCCTCATGGTGGGTTAGTGGTCATTCGTTGTCGAATGTCCGATATTTTCATGTTTAAAAGACGGGTTTAAACCAAATTTGCCGACTGTTTAGGCTTACGCTCGTTTATTAAACCATCAAGCGATAGTCGTGGAAATATAAAAGTTGTCGTGCAGAATGGTAATTGTTGTTTGTAACTGCTACATATTGCAAGGAAAACTTCAAGTTAACCACAAAGCCTGTGGCGTACTGGTTAAGGCTTGTGGGAGATGAGGCTAGATAACCCATCTACCCTAGGTTCGAATCCAGGCGCAAACAACTTGTGGCCACTGGGGAATTATCTCAGGGTTGCATGCTTTAGCAGTCTTAAAATTGCCAGGGATTAGTCTAGGCAAATGCCTAGGATACCCTTTCCCCAAAAAAAGGAAAACTTCAAGTTGTTTGATTCTTGCATTGTGGTAAAGTTGTGTAATGTACAAAAATCACCATTTGTGTTGTTGGGTTTAGATTCCGAACAATAGAGATACAAACTTTAGGAAAACAACGATATAGATGTGATCCTTACCGGCAACAACCAATGGGTTAAGGGCCTTTGGCCTAACGGTATCGTAGCCCTTGCCGCCCTCCTAGGAGGTAAGGGGTTCAAACCTCACCAAAGGTAAAGAGGGTGTGAGTTTATTTGTTACATTTGTTGTATATAAATATTATATATATACTTAAATAAAAACAACCTATGGATCGAATGAATAGGAATGACTAACAATCAAATATGTAATGACTAACAATCAAATATGTGATAAATTAATAAGGAATGCACAAGTAAATAACTCGCAAATTTATAGTAAGGAAAGATGGTGTACGTCCAAAAACATGATATTTATCAACCAAAGAGAAACCGTACACCAAGGGAATTAAATAACGAAGTCGGTTTGTGATGACAAGAATCTTAGAAGGCGTTTGTTTGTAGAATGTTTTTGGATGAAATGAAATCTGTCAAAGAAATTTGATTTTGAATAAATTGAAATGAAATGAAATGTTATTAGGTTTGACAACTTGTTTGGTTGACAGACAGAATTCATTCTGTTAAAGGAATTGGAATCCGTCTGTTTGGTTCACATAATGTAGCTTTGAAATCAGAATGAAATATTGGTAAATAATCAAAATTACCTTTTTTGAAAAATTTGAAACCGAAATCCAACTATTGTGGTTCAAATCGGTGATGATTGACGGTGGTTCCGACGGTGGTGGTTCAGGTCTACGGTGGTTTTTCGTCGTCGGTGTGGTTTAGATCGACGATGGTCGGCGGTGGTCAGATGGTGGTGGTTCAGATCAATGGTGGTCGATGGTGGTTCAATTTTGTGTGTGGTCGGCGATGGTTCAATTCAACGGTGGTCGCTTGTGGTCCAGGTCGATGGTGGTTCATATCAGTGGTAGTCAGCGGTGGTTCAGATCGGCGGTGGTGGGCAGTGGTTCCAATTGATGGTGATTTAGATCGGCGGTGGTCGAAGATGGTTCAGATTGATAAGGGCGTGAGCGAATATTTTATCATAATAGGGTTAAGGGGCATATTTAGAATTATGAAATTAGATCATTTCATTCTATTAAAATACCATTTTTTTGCCAATAAATGTTTAAATCCCTTATTTGTGGAATTCAATGGATTTTGAAGATTCCTTTCATGAAAAAAATGAACCAAATGAGGGAATGAAATTTGGTCAACGGAATTCAACATTCCAATTCCATCAGATTCCTCCAGAATCTGCAAATAAACGCCACCTAATAGAATGAAATTTGCTAGAATTGGAATCCATCAAAGGAATTTGACTTTAAAGAAATTAGAATGAAATTTGACAACGCCTTTGGTTGGTAGAAATTGGTGGCAACTATGATGACAACATGCCATTGGTGCTGGGGTGGGGGTGGCAGGGGTGATAGTCGTGATGACAATAGTAGTGTCATGGTGGTTGGTGGGTTAGGGGGGGGGGGGTATGGGGTGGATGTGGATGGGTGTGATGACAACAATAGTGGATTAGTGGTTAGTGGTGGGTTGGGTTTGGGGGTGGGGTTGGTTGTTGACGGTGGCAATAGTAGCATAGTCGTGGTAAAGGCCAAGGGTTAGCAGTGTTGGTTAAATTAGATGCAATAGGATGAAATTAATTCCTTCACTTATGCTGATGAATGATGAATTCCTCAATTTATGGAATTCAAAGCATTCCATCCATTTCAACATGTGAACCAAATGAAAAAATTGAAATTTGGTCAAAGGAATTGATCATTCCAATTCAAAGTGAACTAAACAACACCTTAAGAGCTATCAAAGTAATTTCAACTTAAATCGATCCTAAAATAAAAGTTTTTTTTGACTTTATTGCATGACATGACCCTATTGCCAAATTTCCAAAGTTTTGAATGGCTCGACTGTTTTGGGCGCCTTTGGATGGAGAGTTGCATCTATATTGTTGAAAAATATTTATAATAGGATTAGAAACCAATAAAGATTAAATCTTTATAAAAAGATTTAAGTTTTATTTATGTATATAAAATTGGAAACTTTAACGATGAACCAAGTTATATGTTAATTATAGAGAGAACCCGAAACCAAAATGTGACGTTCCACTATTAAATCTATCCTTCTCGATAGATTTAAATTAAAGAAAGGAGTAGAAGCAGATCGTTCACTCAGTGAACTGTAATTAAATACAATACAGAATTTAAATACTAACCTTTTGATTGTTTACGGAGAAGAGAAAGAAACTGCACGGTTTTATAAAACCTGTCCTTTAAGGTTTTATACGGCACCCAATTTGCTGTGAGTGTTACAGGCGCAAAGCCCCATGATTATATGCAGGTTCACGGTTCGTTAACAACAGCGATGTTCACGAACCAAAGCAGGATTGATGCAGAAAAAAGGCTGGAGAAATGATGGCAGGAAAATGGTGTTGTACACAGATAATCGGTAGCAAGAACGCGAGAGAGGAAGAGCTAATTTCTTCTGTGTTTTAGGTGGGGAGGGTTGAGCCAATATTTATACTGGTTTTAGCCTCAACTGACTCGCCCACTTCCCCAAATCTCTCAAAATCAGTTGAGACTTAGTCTCCTGATAAATAGCCACGTTTTTTAATTTTAAACAATAATAAATCATTATTTTCAGAAAAAATCAGTAACCAACTAGCTAGAAAAGCTCGGTCAAAACAGTTAAAGAAAAAACGTGGTCATTATCTCATCAGGTGCTCCCTCTCGAAATTTTCATTAAAAAGTTACTCGGGAGCCTCTGCAAAGTGCGCCTTCTCGCGCCACTCCGCAAATTCCCGCGCCCGCGTGCTCGGCCTCGGCCACGGTCACGGCTACGCGCGCGAGCATGTGCGTTGGTCCTACCATCCACAACCCCCACCATGAGCCCATCAACTAGTTCAAGGCCCAATGGTGGGTTAAGCCCTATAAGGCACTATTACTTTCATCTCCCTTCCTATGTGGGATGGATGAAAAGTTTCTAACCTTTCAATTTCCAACAATCCCCCACCAGGTTGGAAACTTTTCTGTCATTCGTAGTAAGTGATGTCACAATGGTATCACTAAGATTAAACCAAGTTTTATGTAAGTGAGCAAGAAGGGATCAGTTCAATAGTATCCTTAGGATTTAAACCTTGAACCTTAAGATCACTCCGGCTTACTTACACACACCACCTAGCATTCTTGCTTTCTCACTGAGCGCGAATTATGGCCATGCGCTAAACCCTGTTTCATGACCTTTTAGAAAAAGAACCACTATTCTTCATTTGAGGCGGCACCACCTCTGAGTCATATAGGCAAAGTTCTATAACATCTTCGTTGCTAAGATTCCTCTAAACTTTGTTAAGAGATTTAACTCAACCTTATTCTCGGCAACGCCGTACTATCTTCTACCTTACATGGATCTATCATTCGATAGTACCTTCTATCAATTAGTGACTTGTTGTTACCCTTTAAACTTGATAGATAGGAGCACTTGTTGGGTCACCGATGATTTGGTGATGAACCTTCTCTATTATTTGTTTGATCTTTTACAGGGTCTTTTGAAGGTCTGAAATATACTTCAAGTATTGAAAAGTCAAAGACTAATCAATCAAGGGTTGTACATCAAAAAGTGGAATTTTGGATGTACCAACTAACTTCAATATTCAGATCATTTTGCCAAAGTCAAGATTGTTGGGTCACCATGGGTCACCGATGGTACACTTAAAAGTTATCAAAGTACTATGACATCAATACAAGATGAGGACATCAAGTTTGAAGTCATGGTCACCGACATTACAATCTTGGTCACCGAAATTGCAGGTATATTTTCTAAGGCTGTGATATCAAGTCACAAGGATGTACACTTTCAACACTTAGTGAAAGATGAAGTTTATCAAGCAAAAGCAAAGTGTACATTTATCATTTCCAGCCTTACAAAGTATCCACCGATATGATACATGGCTTCATGTATCACTTAGCAATTTCAAGAGATAAAGTTCTTACTCACAACAATTGCAAGATACGTGAGCTGCAAGAACTTGGGCATCAAGCCTTAAATAAAGACATTCTCTTTTATTCTTATAAAAGGAATATTTGTCTTTTAGCTAAAAGGTTTGATGGGACTTCACAGAGCATGAAGAAAAGAAGATAAAGTTATCTAACATTACGTGCTACAAGGAATGGTTCATCCATTATTCTAGTACAAACGGAGTGGCCTCTTCCTTTGTCCATCAGATAAACTTCCAGCTAATCAATCCTTGACAGCTGTCCACTTGCATCCTTGCATAGGCACTATAAAAGGAGATGAAGTCCTTCCCAGAAATCTCACGTCTTCAACAATACTTCTCTGAAAGTATTTGTTTGATTTCGCCAAAGCTGTGTGCGCTAACAGTCTTATTTTAACTTCCTGTATGTATAAGTTAATTACTGTTATTTAAGTTTGTTAGAATAGGTTGTCTATTCTTTTCCGCAACAAACTTCTGTGTGTAAATTTTTAATATTTATACTAAAAAATTTAAAAAGAGCAAAAATTGTGTGTTTGTATTCACCCCCCCCCCCCCCCCTTCTACAAACTCTTACTAGCTTAGCCATCTCCCTTCCGGGACTAACAACACTAAATTCAAGTTGGGTTCCCATCACTAATTGATTCTACGTGGTTTCAGACCCATGTCTCTAGTAGTTGATCCTACTAAGTCTCTCGTCAGAGGCTTGGTTAGCGGATCAGCCAAGTTCCCACAAGACTTGACATACACAATACTTATGGTACCATCATCAATTAATTGTCTCACGAAATTGTGTCGGAGACCTATGTGTCGCGACTTCCCTTTTACACGACATTGTATACTTTTGACAGTGTGGCCTCACTGTCACAATACATGGGAGTAAAAGGGGTTGGTCGAGGCCACAAATGAATATCTGTTAATAGATCTCTAATCCATTCAGCCTCTTTGCACGCGGCAGCTAGTGCAATAAGTTCGGCTTCCATAGTCGAATGGGCTATACCCGATTGTTTCTTGCTTGCCCAAGAAATTGCCCTACCAGCAAGAGTATAAATCCACCCACTAGTGGATTTTGAATCACTTGAGTGATCTATCCAGCTGGCGTCAGAATACCCTTCCAAAATTCCTGGATGTGTCGTGTACGTTAACTCTAGATCACTGGTTCTTTTTAAGTAACCGAATACTCTTCCAATAGCTTTCCAGTGATCTGGACCGGGATTGCTAGTGTATTGACTCAGTCTACTCACCGCAAAAGCAATATCCGGTCTAGTGCAATGCATTGCATACATCATGCATCCTATTGCACTCGCATACTCTAGTTGAGCCACTGCTCTACCAGAGTTTTTATCTAGTTTCACACTTGAATCAAAAGGAGTGTTGTACTCTTTTATATTCATATGTTGAAACTTTGTTAGTATCTTCTCTATATAGTGGGATTGACAAAGAGAGATATGAGACGCTGACCTTTTAACCTTTATTCCAAGAATAGTATCTACCTCTCCAAGATCTTTCATCTTAAAGTTTGCGGATAGGTAGTTTTTGGTTTCAAGTATTCCTTCCAGATCGGTTCCGATGATCAACATATCATCTACATATAGACAAATAATCACAGTTGATCCTTTTGTGCATTTTGAGTAAATGCATTTGTCGGCCCCATTGTGTTGGAATCCGAAAGAGGTGATAGTCGTATCAAATCTTTCATGCCACTGTTTGGGGGCTTGTTTTAAACCGTATAGAGATTTAACAAGTCTACACACTTTGTTCTCTTGTCCGGTTACTACAAACCCTTCGGGTTGCTCCATATAAACCTCCTCGTTTAGATAGCCATTTAAAAAGGCTGTCTTCACATCCATTTGATGAATGTACATACCTTTTATGGCTGAAATTGCTATAAGAGTTCGAAAACTAATTCTAGCAACTGGAGCGTAGGTGTCAAAATAATCGACTCCCTCTCTCTGTCTATATCCTTTTGCTACTAATCTAGCTTTAAAGGCTGAAATCGATCCATCTGGATGTCTCTTTCTTTTGAATATCCATTTGGAGCCAAGGGGTTTTGCTCCCTTGGGTAAATCAGATAATTCCCAAGTACCATTTCCCATGATAGAGTCCATTTCATCTTTATTGCTTCTTTCCACAATGGAGCATCCCTTGAAGCCATGGCTTCTTTAAAAGTCTTAGGATCATCATCAATATTGATGGAGAAGATGACCTCTCTTGTCACATTCTTTTGAGTTCCTTCTACCAGGTATGAGTAGAAGTCATCTCCTAGACTTTACTCTTTTCTTGCTCTTGTACTTCTACGTGGTTCGTCAACCTTTCTTAGGGCTTCCGAACTATCACGAGATGTGCAAGGAAGATGGGGAGCCAGTGTTGGTTCCGAATTTTCAGCATCGCCTGAAAACTTATCTTCAAATAATTCCACGTCTCTGGATTCTACTATAACACCTATTTCTTTATCCAATAATCTGTAAGCATTGCTATTTCTGGCATATCCAACGAATATGCTTTTAATAGCACGGGCTCCCAGTTTGGATCTTTTGGGATCAGGGATTCGATAGTAGGCAATACACCCCCAGACTCTAAGATGGTCAAGATTTGGTTTCCTTCCTTTCCATAATTCATAAGGACTGGTTGGAATCACACGACTAGTGATTCGGTTGTGGATATGACAAGCAGTGAGTAGGGCTTCTCCCCATAAATTATTTGGCAGACCCGACTGGTTCAACATACGGTTGACCATCTCAACAAGGGTTCTATTCTTTCTTTCCGCCAAACCATTTTGTTGTGGGGTGAATGGTGAGGTGCGTTCATGTTTGATTCCATTCTCTTCGCAGAATGCATCAAACTCTCGATTAAAATATTCGCCACCTCTATCTGATCGTAGTATTTTGATTCGTTTCTCGAGTTGATTTTCCACTTCAGCTTTATAAATTTTAAATGCCTCAAAAGCTTCGTCTTTTGAGTGTAAAAGATAAACATTTCAAAAGCTTCGTCTTTTTCTTGTTTTTAATGGAAGTGCCTGGGCTTCCCGCTCAAAAAAAAAAAGATAAACATATAAAAATCGGCTGAAGTCATCGCAGAATGTAATGAAATACCTTTTACCTCCACGGGTAAGCATTCCATTTAATTCGCAAATGTCGGAATGAATTAACTCTAAAATTGATGTATTTCTTTTGACACTTGGAAAAGGTTTCTTAGTAAATTTTGATTATACACAAGTTTCACATTTTCCAAAATCCTTTTTGTCAATTTTAAGTAAACCTTTGTTTTGCTTCTTTTCAATATTTTTCACATTTGTATGTGCTAGACGTTTATGCCAGAAAGAAATAGAACAAACAATATAATTCAAAGACTTCATTTTATTAGAATCATCATTTGCAATTACATCAACATTAAAAACTGAATCAAAAACAGAATCACTATCAGATAGAGCTAACACGTTGCTACCCACAGAGCTACTACTCGGTTCGCGGTTTGAGCAACGGATCCTGACGTGATACATCTTCGTAATGAAAATTGAGTGTAAACATTATTTTTTTTCTTTCCCAGTATCGATAGAGTCTTTAACGAGTCACTCTAACTCTCTCCTCTGTCTACGCTCGTTCCTGTCCTTAAACGAAGCTCTCTCCGGTTGCTTCCTTCTCCTTGCTAAACTAGACGCGCTGGTATAGCAAGCAAGTTTGTTGAAAGAGGGGCAGTAGATTCTAGATCTGCTGGTCTTTAAAGGCATTCACGAACCCCACAGCGTTCACATCTTCGTTCTCTCTCAAGTTCAGGCGATACAAATCAAGAATATTGTATCCCTTACCAATAAAGGTTTTTCTCTTATAAACAATGAGCTTTCCTGATTCGATATTCAAACCAAACCCGTTACGGTCGAGTTTGTTTCCCGAAACAAGGCTCTTGTTCAAAGAGGGAACATGAAGAACATCTTGGAGAGTCACAGTATGTCCCGATGTGAAGTTGAGTAGCACTTTTCCAATTCCAACGACGTCCGCACGGCCGTTGTTTGCCACCACTACTTGTCTTCCTTCTCTTGTTGGCTCGTAATCAAAGAACTGGGATCGGTCCGCACAAACATGGACAGTAGCCCCAGTTTCCAGAAACCAACCTCCTCGCCCCGCTACAACTCTAGTGGCAGCTTCAGACACCATATCAATTTCTTCCATATGAAGACTTGCCACATGATGTCGAATTTCTTCAACAACATTTGCAAGAGGTGGACCGGACTTTCTTTGCTTGCATTCGCGAGCATAGTGCCCCGTCTCTCTGCAGACATGGCACTTACCGGTCTTCTTGATATGTTGCCCAGAACTGGATTGGCCCGGTTTTTTAAAACTTTTCTTTTGTGGGCCATTCCACTTCTGTTTGGACCACCACACTTGCCCTTCCCTTTAGCAGCCTGCACGCTGTTAGCACTCGGAATGAACTTTGCTTTCTTATCCCGATTACGTGCCTCCTCCTCAATTCTCAAATGCTTGCATAAATCTTCCATAGAGTAGTCTTCAGATTTATGCATCATTCTCTTAGAGAAGTCTTTCCAGGACGGTGGCAATTTATCTATAATTGCTCCAACTTGGAAAATTTCAGGAATGACTATGGAAAGCATCTTGAGTTTATTAACTAAAACTTGAATTTCATGAACTTGTTCCAAAATGGGTTTGTCATCTACCATTTGAAAACGCAAGTATTGAGACACAAGAAACTTGTTGGTTCCGTTTTCTTGTGACTTATACTTGTACTCAAGTGCTTTCCATAGTTCACGAGGGCACGTGACGGGAGTGTAAAGGTCGTATAGCCGATCGTCCAGTGTGTTCTTAATATGACCACACGCTAAAGATTCGGCCTCTTTGCGGAGGAACCTTTGTTTTTCCAGATCGGCTATTGCCTTTCTATCCGGTTCTTTCCCCGGCTCGGGAACCGGGTTTTCGGGAATGGGTTCAAGAGTGGGGTCCAAAACCCAATAGAGATTGAGTACCATTAGCATAAACTTGACCTTGTCGGCCCAGCGAGTATACGAGGTTCCATCAAATTTCTCAAGTTTCATGAGATCATGGTTCAACAGACGATAGTTTCCGGAGTCCATCTTCTTATAAAACCTTAAAGGTTGTTGAAAAATATTTATAATAGGATTAGAAACCAATAAAGATTAAATCTTTATAAAAAGATTTAAGTTTTATTTATGTATATAAAATTGGAAACTTTAACGATGAACCAAGTTATATGTTAATTATAGAGAGAACCCGAAACCAAAATGTGACGTTCCACTATTAAATCTATCCTTCTCGATAGATTTAAATTAAAGAAAGGTGTAGAAGCAGATCGTTCACTCAGTGAACTGTAATTAAATACAATACAGAATTTAAATACTAACCTTTTGATTGTTTACGGAGAAGAGAAAGAAACTGCACGGTTTTATAAAACCTGTCCTTTAAGGTTTTATACGGCACCCAATTTGCTGTGAGTGTTACAGGCGCAAAGCCCCATGATTATATGCAGGTTCACGGTTCGTTAACAACAGCGATGTTCACGAACCAAAGCAGGATTGATGCAGAAAAAAGGCTGGAGAAATGATGGCAGGAAAACGGTGTTGTACACAGATAATCGGTAGCAAGAACGCGAGAGAGGAAGAGCTAATTTCTTCTGTGTTTCAGGTGGGGAGGGTTGAGCCAGTATTTATACTGATTTTAGCCTCAAGTGACTCGCCCACTTCCCCAAGTCTCTCAAAATCAGTTGAGACTTAGTCTCCTGATAAATAGCCACGTTTTTTTAATTTTAAACAATAATAAATCATTATTTTCAGAAAAATTCAGTAACCAACTAGCTAGAAAAGCTCGGTCAAAACAGTTAAAGAAAAAACGTGGTCATTATCTCATCAGGTGCTCCCTCTCGAAATTTTCATTAAAAAGTTACTCGGGGGCTCGGGACGATGCTCCTCTTGCTCCCGCGTCCTCAGCCACGGCGACGCGCGCGTGTGCGTTAGTCCTACCATCCACAACCCCCACCATGAGCCCATCAACTAGTTCAAGGCCCAATGGTGGGTTAAACCTTATAAGGCACTATTACTTTCATCTCCCTTCCTATGTGAGATGGATGAAAAGTTTCTAACCTTTCAATTTCCAACACATATAATAGTTTGTAACCAGTTGGGTTAGATTCAACAATAAAGTTGCAAACTTTAAGCAAAACCAACGATAAAGATGTAACCCACAAACAAGAATCACTAACAATCAAATATGTAAATAAACAACCAAGGAAATTTACAAATTTATCATCAGAAAGACGGTTTACGTTCACAACCAAAAGGAGGAACTGAAAACGACCCCATTGATTACAACCCTCACTCTCATTTTCGTTATAATTGGGCTAAAACACCAACGGTTTACAATATAACAAACCCCAAAACATCTCAACATGAATTAAATCCAAAATCAAAGATTAAAACGAAACAAAATGTATATATATATATATATATATATATATTCAAAATCCTCGGTTCGTAGCGAAGGCCATTAGTAACAACATGCCAAAATGTGAGATGGGATGGTGCGGTTTATTCGATAATTACAATTAATAGCAGCAGCATATGTAGAATTCTTTACAATTAGCTTTTTAAATCACCTATTACATTTGATGTAGAACATATATATATTTCCTAAACCCATCATCCCTCCTCCCTTTTTGTTTTCAAGAAAATAATGCAGATAATAATAATAATAATAAATACCATCAGGGAAACATTGGCAACTGCAATGGCAACACACCCCATTGATGAAGGAACCCTTCACCGGTGCTGACTTCAAGGAACAGCAGCACCAGAACCGCCAGCATTGCCGCCCGACCGTTCCATGTCTCTGCGCTCTTGGTCCAACCCCACTCCCAAACCGTAACCGGTGCTGGCAACTCCCTACGTTGAGAATCATAGGTCGCCAGAAGCTCTTCTACGCTCCCAAGTGGAACCAGAGACTGCACCCAAACCATATATATCATCACACTCGCCCTTTTAACTAAATTAAACAAGATCCACTACAACAAAATGGGGTTTTTTTTAGCCGTCCTAGGGAGAACTGTAAATGTTTTGAGAACCAACTATTCTTGATGAATAATAATTATTCATCATGAATAATATATCAAATAGTTGGTTCTTAGGTTCTCAAAAAATTTATAGTTCTAGTTTGAACGGCTATGCGACTAATCCCGAAAAATTATGACCACAAGAAATCAGCCTTAATAAATTCGGTGGCTATAATTGTTGTGTACGCCTGGAATCAAACCCTGGGCAGATGGGATATTCCACCACATCCCTCTGAGCCTCAGCCACTACGCCACAACCCTTGTGGTTTCTAATTTGAACTTTCCTAATAGAGTGTATTTAATTGGACTTCAGTTTATAACACCAATAACTTCCGAGTTCTATACAACGGCGATCCAATAAATTATTAGGACGAAGTTAGACAGCCTAACACAAAGTTCGACAATCTAACAGGGAACAGGAAATAAACCATCTTTTTAGGCTTTTTATAACACCCTTTTAAAAAATGTGTCCTATTAGCCTTTATTTATAAGGCCCTTTTGAAAGTGTCCTATAAAAAGACTCGCAAATGATTTATTTTATGAAGGGGCCTTTGGCCTAGCAGTATCCGATAACCCAACCTTATTTGAGGTCTAACCTCACCAAAGGTGGGAAGTGTGTGTGAGTTCCATCTGCCGTATATAAAAATTATATACTTCCAAAAACCATGATTTATTTCTTATCTCTTATTAGATTGTCCAACTTCGTCAATAGATTTCATTAGGTCGCCTAACTTTGGCCTAACAACTTATTTCTTGTAAACTTAAGACTCCTATTAAGCACTCTATTAGGTCGACTAAAGACGGGTAAAAGTCCTTTAAGAAAAAACCCATTTTATAGTAGTGATCCAAGGAGAAATAATAGTGGGTGGTGTTTTACCTGTCGAGCTTCAAGATTTGATACCGCCATTGCTCCTACGTATGGGAGGCTTTCAATCACTGCATCTGCCAAATCTAGAATGAAGGTGGGTTCGCATCCTAGTGCAGGAACACGACCCCATTTCTCTATTCCAGATTTTAAAGCCAATTCCTTGTACTCAACATCGATTTCCTCCAGTGTCTCTATATGTTCGCTCACGAAGCTGCAATAAACTTACAAGTAAATTTCTAAATGATATTAACTACAATCAAGTCTCTACTCTTTCGGGTATAGGTAAGGTCTGCTTAGACCTTACCCACGGGTGGGTGTACTCATTACTTTGGGGGGTCACTTGACACCCATAAAGTTCCAAATTTTTGTTTTTTTTAATATTAAAATTTTATTTTTTACTGATATATATATAGGGCCAGTTTCAGGGGAAAACGCCAAAAAAAGAGAAAACTGAAGAACACCCTAGGAGCCCACCATCTGACGGTCTGCACAACTGCATACTGGTTATTTGTAATATGCATTTGTGCATATGCACTAATGCATAGAAAAAAACAGCTTCAATTGCTTGTATGCATTTGTGCATACCGTCCTGATGGAGGACGCAGGGTGTTCTTCAGGTTTTTTTTTTTTTTTTTTTTTTTATGTTTTCCCTGAGCCTCCCTCTATATATATATATACCTCTTTTTTGACCTCTACAAAAATTACGTTTTGATCCTACATTACCACAAGAAAGTTTGTTTCTATCAAAACATGTTTGGTCCAGTGGTAAGGTGACATCCTCGGGGATCAGGGGATGGTATCCCTGACTACCCGGGTTCGAATCCCCGCAGCTGCATGTGGCGATATCCAGACCTTGGCCTACCACAGAGACCTTGGCCTACCACAGAGACCTTGGCCTACCACTCTGTGGTGGGTCCTGGTCGCTGGGGATTAGTCAGGTGCCCGAATGGATCCCGGATGCCCCGGGAACGTGTGTGTGTTATTGCCGTTCAAAAAAAAGTTTATTTCTTATATTTTATATTATGTTATTTAAATCCCGACCCCCATCTCCAAAATTTCTGGATACGATCAAATGGATATGGGCAACATGTTCAAGTACCTAATGGGTACAGCAAGAAGACTTTTGACGCCTTTCTCCCCGAGTTCAACGATCGTTTCATCGGTGTAGGGTTTCAACCATTCTACGGGACCAACTCTACTCTGCACCAAAATAACCAAAACAACCATGAGAATCCACAAAAAGGGTCAATATTTGATTCGAGTGTTGAATTCCCATATCAGGCATGCACCCCTATGGCACAACTCCTTTATGGATTTCTCACAACGGTTGATTAGAATTCATAAGGCCAAAATGTATCAAAATGCAATGAACTATGGAATTCTAAGAAAGGGTAAAATGGGTATCAAAATAGTAAGAACTATGACACTTTGTTATATTTTGATGCATTTTACCCTTTCTTTGAATTCCATAGTTTTAATGAATCAACAGTAGATTAGAATCGATAAATTATGCAAATCATATGAATCCTATACGAGTCACCTGATAAGCGAGAGTATATGGATTATCGATCTTTCTTCTCTCTAATTCCTCCATTATCAAATCTACACATTCTTCCATCTCGGCCTTATATGGATCACCAGCTTCTTCAACATATGCAAGCGGCACCCCATGAGCGCTGAAGAAAATCATCACCTATATATAGCCATTATTCTCAATTAAAATTTTCACGATAAAAGAAAACGGATATACTCCTTCCGTCCCAAAATAAGCGTCCATATTTCTATTTCAGTTTGTCCCAAAGTAAGTGTCTACTTTCCAATTCTACCCTTAAAATTATGAGATGGAGAAATCCAATTCTTCCCCGGTTATTAAGGGTAAAATTGTCATTAAGTTAACTAAAAGGTGTAATAATTACACATTTCTAAAACTAGACGCCTTAAGGGCTGTGTTCTTTTCGGAAATGTAGTACCTTCTCAGGGCAGTCGAAGCTTTTCAGCTCTTTTTCAATTAAATTAGCCATGGCTTTTATATACCCTTCACGCTGGTACCAAGAAGGTATTACTGTGTGCTGCATGTTAACGAGATATTCGTCCTCCCTACACAGTACACATTTAACAAGAAGAAAAAAACTATAAAGATGTTCTGCAAACGATGCACAATAAGAAGGTAACGTTAGCCGTTCATCACCTAAAGATACTTTCCAAGAGTCTAAGGCTCGAACCACTGGTTGATATCGAGAATTGAGGATAGAGAGGAAGCACGACCAGCTTGTTGACTCCATCTTTCTTTATCTACGATTACCAAAAAAAGAATTTAAAGCCCATAATCTTACTATAGCAATAACATACAATTAGAAAGATGACTCATTGTTCTACAAGTAATCACTAAATTGATACGAATAGATGTGATACCTGCTCGATCGCTTCTTCAGTAAACGGGTGCCAATAACGCATACCTACATACACCTCTGCTGCCACATTCTTTTCATAAAGTGCCTTCCTCAACTCGTTAGCCTGAATCAATAAACAAAAAATACAAAGAATTTTGTAGTGTGTAAATAACTAAATGCAATATCGCTTTCGTAAACAATAAAGATGTTTGAATAATAAGTCACGGGTGTTAAACTATTAATCTATGAATAAATGAATTGACATTTAAAAAAGACTGAAAATGGCTTTAAGTTTAAATAATTCCAGCAATTATCTTTAAAATGTGCTTACAAATATCGAAATAAAGCATATGCTTATGACTGAATATAATACATTAATACCTGGGCATCAGTTATCTGGCGAAGAGGAGAACCGCCGCCAATCGAAGCATACCCTTCCTTACTCTTTGGTGCTCTAGCAACAGATATAAATTGTGCCAAAGGCTTTTGAAGAAAACGAAATAATCTTGGCAGTCGAATAATATCCTGTGTATTTGTAACTTGTTAAATTAATACATGCAATGATTTCCACAATTATAAGGTCTAAAAATCGACATTCCATGTGAAAAAGATTCTTGGGTAATCGTGGGTGTCCGGGCCAGCTTGACGAATTCCATGGGGCCTGTGGAGATAACAGCCAACAGAATACCCAGTGGTCCTAAGGGTGCTTTTGGTATCCACACGGGATAGAACAGGACAGAACAACTTTTGGTAAAACATAACTGGAAAGGACAGGACAGGCAGATAAAATGACCAATTTGCCCCTAACGAGTTGTTTATGTATTTTATATATTTTTTATTAGGCATGGGATCGTGTGAGAAGTGAAGTAAGGTGAGAAGTGTAAGAAGAGATCTTGATCCTTGATCACTTTTTAATCTCAAACCACCCATGAATCGCATTTGATAAGGGGATTGGTCCGGTGCATCTCATCTTGGTGCATATCATCCTAATGTGCATCTAAGGGTGGAGATCCCTTCTTACCCTTGTCACCATAACTTCACTTCTCACCGGAACCCAACCCTTTTGATTAATCATGTAATTTATTAAATTTCAATAAAATAAATATTTTTTTATAACAAAATATGTCATTAGAAAGTTTTCTAAGAGGATCAAAATGACACCAAAATAAAAAGTTTATGTAGTTTCCAAATTTTATTTTACACCTTTTCTCTATTATTTTCTTATTATTAACATTTAATAACTTATATAAATTAACCAAAATATAAAAATCGTATAATAAATAATATTTTGAGGACAGTAAATGAAAGTTTAAAGAGCATAAAGTATAATAATAAAATTCAAAGAATGAATAAAGGCGTATTGATGTTTTAGAAGAGAATTAGATTTTACTTTGAGGTTATTTTGGTAAAACATAAGCCTGTTCCACTTTGTTCCTGTCTGTTCCACATAAAAGTACCGCCAAACATGGAACACTAATCCCTATTCTATTCTATCCTTAGTACCAAACGCACTCTAAGGAGACTCGAACTAGCGACCTATGGGGAGAAGCCCCAAGGCATAGCCTTTATTTGCAAGTTGAACTGACCCTCAAGGTTAAAAAAGCCTTCAACTTTGCATATAGGGCAGGAAGAAAGTTATAGATATATAAGATATAAATATATACCGGGTCTGCAAAGAGATTGAATAAAAATGGTTGCACATCATCAAGAGTCTCCGGACCTCCAAGGTTGAGCAACAACACTCCTATCTTTCCATCATTGACAATAGAAGCGGACGTGTCTTGTGTACTAGATGTCAACAATGCTCTCAACGGCTTTGAATCTTTGTTGATCGGTTGCTTTAACAAAGATTGTTTTTTAGACCACCCAAAGGTACGTTTATGTTTAGAAATGGTGATAGATGAGTTGCTGACATCAGAAGAACCTTCCGTTTGCAGCACAACTTTGGTGGGACCCACTTCAGAAGAGCAAATTACTCGTCGCAATATACTGTCAAAGATAAAAAGCATCAATTCCAACAACTTATAAACTATAAAGTTGTACGTCTTTTGCTAGTATCAAGTTTTATATACCAAATAGGACATCCCACAAAAGTTGTAACATTTTCTTATGTGAAAAGTGTGAAGTTAAAATTACTAATTGTCGTTGTCATCATTAAAAAATCGTTGATTGTAGTGCTTTAAGTCAACAAGATTCATCTATTTTGTTATTGTTGAATAGTATCTTAGACATCTAATTAATAGTCAGCTATCTTTATCGAAGTCATATGTTGTTTAAAACAGAACACAAAGTACTTTCCCTGCTTAATTGATCTAAAAAATAAGTATATTTTTGGCATCAAGTTTTTATTATAAAGATGCATGCTTGTTCCCTGTAGATAATTACTAAGCCATCATCATAACAGCATTATTCACAGCCACTGTGGCTCTATATACAGAGAGCTCAAAGCAAGAAAACCATATTACGGCCCATTTGGTTTAATGGATTGTTTTCGGAGGGATTTAAATTTCGTGGAAGGATTTGGAATCTTTATGTGTTTTGTTTGTAGGATTTGGAATGAAACTGAATTCCATTATTTATAGATATTTTTATAAAAAATAATTTATAAATAATTATAAACGTAATTGCATTACCTTTTACCAAGGTTCAAAATGGCGAGAGGTCTAGTGTGGCGGCGATGTCAAGCCTCAAGGCTTACACGCCATGGGGAGGATGCGTCGTTTTTCAATGTGTGACATAAGGTGGTTGATTTGTATGCGATATATAGAATTATATATATATACATATGCATACATACATACATGTTTTCTATATATTACTCAATCAGATAATTATATTAAAAAATTACGTTCGTATTAGAGTAGTCGTTGATTAAATATTCAAAATAGAACTTAAAATAATAATTTTACAACTTCGTTTTAATCGTAAGTCCATGACATGTATGAATTCGTGAATCTGTAGGTGACGTGATTAGATAAATCTACCCCATGTTTAACCACAAGGCTTGTGGCGTACTGATTAAGGCTTATGGGGAATGAGGCTAGGTAATCCATCTACCCCCTGTTCGAATCCAGGCGCAAACAACTTGTGGCCACTGGGGAATTATCTTAGGGCTGCATGCTTTAGCAGTCTTAAATTTGCCAGGGATTAGTCTAGGCAATTGTCTAGGATACCCTTTCCAAAAAAAATAAAAAATAAAATAGATAAATCTATAAATGTATAAAATCACAAAAGAAAAAAAAAAGACATAAAAAAGTATTTCTTTTTTGAAAAAAGATCATGCCTTGTAAAAAGGCAAACATAAAAAACATTATTTTTTTGAGCTACTTCTTACAGAAATGCAATAGGCCTTATCATATGACGGAGACTAGTCTTACGCCATATGGAGGTCATGATGCGTCTTTTTGAACACTGCCTTTTACTAATTGATTGATACAAAGCAAATATCTTTTTAACATATTTTACAACATTTTTACAAACAGATACCACTAAACCCATGAAATTCAACTACCACTATGGGATTTCAAAATACAATGTTTGTGGGATTTTATGGAAATCCCGAAATTTCATTTCCGGACTTTCCTTTTCACCGGAAGCGGGATTGGAATAGAATTCAAATCCAAATCCTACAAACCAAACCGACCTTAGTGTTCCAAACTAACTAGCTAGCTAGATTTGTTTGGCTCAGAATTGTGCATTTTTTTGGCTCAGAAAGCAAAGCAAAACAGGAGTGGAGAAGAGAGTTTATTGGCTTTTTGAACAATGACTTGCAGCCAAATTACCCCTCAAAACTCTTGAAGTAACTTACTTAAAATTTACCTACAAATATGGTCATTATTTGAAATGTATCTCTTAGGGAGGAGTACAATTGTACCAATATCAACAACCTTTTGGGGAGAAAACAGGTAAAGAGCAGAACCCAGATACAGAAACTTAAAATACAAAAAAACTAAAAACAAAGCATAAGAAGAAACAAGAACACAAACTGCCCACCAAAAAATATGTAAACAAGAAATAGGTGGTTAAATGATATAAAAAAGGTAAAATTAAGCCAAACCCAGATGCAAGAATCACAAACCCGACAAAAAGAATTCAAATAGAAATCAAACAGAATGACCCAATTGAGCAAATAAAGAAACACTTACAGAGGGGTTTTGTGATGGAATCTTGGAGAAAATGCAGAAGAAGGTGAAGGGGGACATGGTGCTTGAATCCTGATGTTCATTGATTGATGATTCATCTTTGTATATAAAAAAGCAAAAGAAAAAAAAAAGTATATTTTGTGATTAGATGCAGTAGGAGTGGATTAGGTCATTAGGGTATATGGAATTTTGTGAATTTTAGATTTTTGGGGAGAAAAATGAATGCAAGAAAAGAGGGTGAGCTGATAATTATGGAGTGATGACTGATGGTATTTGGCCATAAAAATCCCAAACACTTTACTTTCATTGACAGTACCCTGTGCTTCTCAAATACTGCCACCTGTCTCGACTTATTATCCTGTTCGTCCTGCTTCTTATTTGATGGAGTAAATTACAAATTAAGTCCCTGTAGTTTCATCAAAATTACGGATCAGATTTCTCAAAACCAAAACCAAATAGTTACCTCGGATTGTATTTTTATGAGGGCGAAAATTGTAAAATGAAAAATTAAGGAACACATGGTAACTATTCATCTGTATAATATGCACAATCAATGGCGGATTCATGATTTTTACGTAGTGGGGTCACCTTTAAGATAGACTAAAGACTCATAAAGTCGTCCGACGTGTTTTTAGCATAATTACATCATTTCAAGAGATTTTTAAGTTTTTTAATGGATTTCAATGTATTTTTTGGTGTTTTTGTGGATTTTGAAGGGGTTTTCGGTTTTTTCGATTGATCTTAAAAGACTTTTTAATTTTTTTTGTTTGATTTTAAGGGACTTTTTTGGTTTTTTTGATTGATTTCTAGAGTTGTGGGGTCCCTTGCAAAAATTTAATGGGGAGATAGAAGTAAAAAAAGTTGTAATTTTTGAATTTTTAACCTTATAAAAAGTTTTTTTTTTATAAATTTCAATGGGGTCAGCAATTTGTCTGGCATGTACATGTGTATTACATGTATATGTGCATAAAAAACAAAAAACAACTTCAGTTACTTATTGCAGATGTACATATCGTCCAGATAAATCGTTACCAAAATATTTCTCAGTTTTTCATTTGTTTGGGGATTTCCATTGAACCCCAGGGACGGACCCAGGATTTTTTTTAAACGGTTGCACCGTTTAAATATGAAAAAAAATGTCGATATGTTTTTCACAACATCATAATTGGCGTATTGGTTTGTTCATTGATTTTATACATGAGATTTTGGGTTCAAGTCATTTATTGTAATTTTTTTATTAGAAACATAATAAATTTGAAATTAAAAACAAAAGACTAAAAAAATGAAGCTAATGGGATTTGAACTTGGGTCTCGGGTGTAGGAAAAACCTTACAAACCAACTCAGCTAAGGAAAACTTGTCTCCATATTGTAGTTTTATAATATATATGGTGGCAGACAACAAAATGATATAATTGCACCTTTCAAAAACCTTAATTTTTAACCCTTCGCCGGAGAAATAATATGGTGGCCCGTGCCACCGTAACCAACACTACAAGTCCGCCCCTGATTGAACCTCCCTCTATGGATTAGGTCGCTATTGTTGATTTCATTAAAGAAATGTTTTAAGTGATAGATAATTTGTTTTTTTTAATCCGTTACTCAAAATGTTTTTGAAAACAATTGTTGGTGCATGTGTGCCACACTCTGGTGCTTATAACAAACGACCTGAACATTTGATTTAGAGTCTCTATTTGATGTGGAAATATGTGTTTGATATAGAGCTCAAGTATGAATTGTGACGTTGGTTGTGTTCGTTCAAATACAACTTGTCCAATATGGATATTTGTCTTGAGAATCATGTCTATACGAGATATCCACAAAAGATGATGTTTTGAGTTTTATGCAATATTATGCTCTTAATAAGTCGACATCTTGGAACTCGATTTATATGTTTTGATGTACATGTGAAGGCCGAACTTGAAGAATATTTCACGGTAGCACACCACTTAACTATTCAAGATATGTTTTGAAAAACGAAATATCAGCAAATTGAGTGGTATTTATTAAATCTTTAATCGGGTTCGTTACCGATTAATTTTATAAAATATGAGAGTAAAACGATCATTTTATATCTTGCAAATCAAATAAACTATTAAGTATCTTTGCTAAATCTTTTTAACAATCTTTTGAAAATATTAAAGTACTTGAGTATAGTTCTCTTTCAAGCAAGAATTCTTCTTTTGTTGTTCATAAAAGCTTTTCATTTGGGAAAATTGTTCAAAATAACCCAACTACACTTCATCGTTATTCAAATAACCACATCTCTACCGACTTTGCATAAATGTCACTACGTCCTCCATCTAATTCCATCAAACTTACGGAACCACCAAGATGACGTCGTTTTGGACGGATCCGTAAGCCCATTCCACCATACTTACGGATCTGACCCAAAACGACGTCGTTTTGATGGTTCCGTAAGTTTTTTAAACTTATATAATTTTTTATTAAGTTTTGGAATTTATTTATAAACTAATAGTACATTTTGTTAGAATTTATGGTAAATTTTTTATAAACTTATATAATTTCTTTACAAATTGTATAATTTTTTTAAACTTATATAATCTTTTTCATAAACTTTTATAATTTTCTACAATTAGTACATTTTATATCTATTAATACTTTTTAAAAAACTTATATTTCTTATAATTTATAAAAAACTTTTATAATTTTTTATTAACTTTTATATAATTTTTAATAATGTATTTACGTAAATTATAAAAATCTTTTATAATTTCTTCAATAATTTTTAAAAAACGTCGTCGTTTTGGACTGGATCCGCAAGTATGGCGGAATTGGTTTATGGATTCGTCCAAAACAATGTCGTTTTGATGGTTTCGTAAGTTTGATGAAATTGAATTAAGGATGTGTTGACATTTGTGTAAAATTAGTAGATAGATGGTTATTAGAATAAAAATGAAGTGTAATTAGGTCATTTAGGGCAATTTCCCTTTTGATAAAAAATGGGAAGAAAGCCTTTTATCAATGGGATAAAAAGAGTTTGTAATATTTCCTCTTATCCATGCAAAATATTCTTACTTCCATATATCATCTTTGACTTTTGCATGAAAACTCTCATATAAGAATAATCCAAGAAAAAAAGTTATGTCTTTTTTAGGAAGTAGATTCAAATTGTTGATGTTTAGCAAACTCAAATGTTGTAACACTCCAAAATTTATAAAGAATGACTAAATTAAATTTTTCGATAAAATACTAAAGTCAATATAACTTCTCGTGAAACTTCTTACATACCTACATACAAGGATACGATAAAGTCAAAGTTAACGACTTAGAATCTAAATCCAAACAAAACTAGGGTAAGACCGACTTTATTATAACTCTAACCTAGCTATCTCCAACGATGAAAACGTCCCAAAAATTAAAGTGCTTCATGAGACTCTAACTAGCACTCGACTTCACTCAAATGTCTCTAATACCACCCCCATGAGCACCTGATCACATGCCAATAAGAAAAAGTGTTAGACTTAAAATCTAGTGAGTTCAAGAAGTTTTCATCATAATTATAAAATGCTAAAACTGAAAGGTTGTTTATTATTTAAATCATAATTTTTCCCAAATAAAATCTTTTTACCATATGTTGATCCAAACTCCTTTCAGTGATTTGAATATGATTCCTCTTATACTTAGTGAAAATTCCAATTATAGGATAGTGTTCAAAATCAACGATAGCACACACTGACTGTGTTCAGTGATCGCTGATAATCAGGAACAACATCCTATCTCTGAAGATCTGAAGAACAACACTCACACCACAAAGTCATTCAGCGACTGTCGAAGGCATAGCTGAAGATAGAGATGAATAGCTCGTGATCTGAATCGGTTTAGTGATAGCAAAATTCATCTATCCAAAGTGTGAGATCTTGCAAAGCCTCCGTGATACCTGAAGACTTCATCCTTGAAGATTATGGTTCAGTGATCAAGTGGGGGCTACTCAGCAAGATCAATGTTGATCTTATCCTCGATGCATAAAAGTCAAGCCTCAAATACCTTGTTAGAAAAGGACATACAGATTGTCTTTTATGTCCCCATCAAATCTGATTTGGTTACTATTCACATACGGCCAAAAGCATGGATGTCTTCTAGACAAAGGATAAGTCTCAAATAGAAACTTGACACATGGCATATACCTTTTGCTTTTAAATGCAATGGGTATAAATAGATGAAAAACCCTTCTTCATCTTTATGCATGCTACTTTCTCTTCTTAAACCTCTGCTGCTTTTCTTTCTTATTCTTGTGCATCAAACTTAGTGACTTCTTAGTTGTAACAGAATAGGTATAATACTTGTTCTTATTCCTCTTACAACTGTAAACTTGTTTATTCAATATAAACTCATTTAAAAACCTAAAAAGCTTGTGTTTGTATTCAACCCCCCTCTTATACAAACTGTTTCTATATCCATTGAACTTTTGTAGACTCCTTTGGGACCAACACCATAAAATCAACATCTTTCCAAAACCATCATTTTTCGTGATGAAAACTCAATAATCCAACGGCCTTTTCCATATGAAACCAAAACCTATAACTCATACAAAACATGAATAAGACCCGGGATCCAAATTCCAAAAACATGGATAAAACTCAAGTATTCCAAAACAACAAATATGAATACTATACGACATCTGAAACCAAATCATGGGTATATTTCGTACCCAAAAACAACATTGAAATATGGATAAAATATCATATCCAAAACACACCTTTTGGTGCCGCGGGAAACCCAATTCCATTGGATGTGACGCAACACAAGAGTAAACCACATCTATATATTAATAAGCCCCACTATGACTTAATGGTCATCAAGTTCAGCCATCCACGGTCTATAGCTTGAGACCCCGAGGTCATTAAGTTCGATCACTCATGGTCTATAGCTTGAGATCTTCGGTGATCCTAGATATGTTCGTTCACTAGACATTACACCATGTGGTCAATAGTTGATGTCCAACTCCAAGATTTTGCACCATATTGCCTTAGATGCCCCAATGTTTATTTCTGGGTACAATACATGAATAAATGATAAGTGCATAATTTTTCACATTTTATTTTAATAAATTTGTCATTATTTTATTTTACCAATCATGAAAATTGAGTCTTTTATCCTTTTATCGAGTCTGGAGTTAAGTTGGAGAAATTGATCTTGATTTTAGCTTAAATTACAACATTGGTAATCTTCTCGTTGCTTCAGCATGATTTTTACAATAGAGAGCAACAGATGATGACTAAAAATTCATAATCTTTCTGGACGATTTACTTTTGGTGATGTCCGCTTCATTACGCAAAAAAGTTCAAGTTCATGTAAGAGAATCTTGATCATGGAGTTGGTACAAAATCTTGACTTGAAATAGTGGCTCTAATAGTACTTTATTTTGTTGACTTTGGTTGTCTTGTAACCAAAGTTTTAAAAAGTGGAATCGGTACTCGTGGCGTTCTCCATCCACGCCTCGAGGCAAAACCCTCGAGAAGCCTCGAGGCGGAAAACATATAAAATTCATAAATATTAATAATAAGTAAAACATGACTTCATACCAAACTTTAAACGCCATAAATTCATAAAATTACTAGTTATAAGTCTAAAAACATATCAATCTACAAGTTATAGTTCCTCGTAACATGATCAAATTGCATAACTCCACAATCGTATTCATATCTATTGGTCAGATTTATGTAACCCCAAAAGGATACAATGATTGGGAAACCACATAAATATATATGTTATCCCAATATTGTCTTAAAACAAGTAACAATGGTAAAAATACCGGATATCGATCCACATGGACATGAAAAAAAGGATTTTTAACAAGTCAAACTTAAAGTAAGATTTCAAGAGATTTTGTGGAAGCAATGAATCTTTAGAAATCAAATATCTTCGAGTTTTTTTTTAACACTACTTGTTAGAAATCAAGAACATTGATGCAGACAATTGAAGGGGACGAGATGTGCTGAAGGATTGCAGCCTTTTCTATTAACTTGTGAGAATACTTACAATACGTGAAAAGAACAAGTTAACCTAAACTAGAGATTACAAGAGAATATATATATATATATATATACTAGCAACAAATAAGGTAACTGTGCAATAGAGCCCATGGGCTTGTGGGCTCTGTCTATTCTATATACGCTAACACCCCGCCCCCCCTCAAACTCAATCGGGGGAAGAATGAGCCAGATTTAGTTTGGAAACAAGGTCTCGAAAACGTCCGGGAAGATGAGCTTTAGTGAAAATATCCGCTGGCTGATTAATGGTGGAAATGGGGAGAAGTTGAATAGTGTGACGAACCACATGTTGACGAACAAAATGACAGTCATCTCTCTGTGTTTCGTACACTCATGGAAAACGTCAATGTGAGCAATCTGAATAGCGCTATTGTTATCACACCACAGCGAGGTCGGAGAATTTTGAGGAGCTCCCAGGTCAGATAGCAACCACCGTAGCCAGACAAGTTCTTGTGCCGTGTCAGCTAAGGCTCGATACTCTGCTTCAGTACTGGATCGAGTTGTGAGAGACTATTTCTTGCTGCGCCAAGAAATGAGGGAGTCCCCGAGAAAGAAGCAACATCCAGTAGTATAGCGACGATCAGTTATGTCACTATCCCAATCAGCATCAGAGAATGCACGTAAGGTTAAGGACGATGTGGATGCAAAATGGAGCCCATGAAATATTGTACCTTTGAGATACCCAAGAATGCGAGGGACCGCAACATAATGTTCAGAGCATGGATCAGACATAAATTGGCTGACTATGTGAACGGCATAGGCAATATCAGGGCGGGTAACAGTCAGATATACAAGAGATCCCACTAATTGACGGTACAACGTGGGATCTCGTAGAGGAGGTCCAACATTAGCAGCCAGATGAAGATTATATTCCAGTGGTGTGAAAGCCACTTTGTTTTAGTGATACCCACCTTTGACTAAAGATCTGAAGTATACTTTGCTTGGCAGCGATAGATTCCAGAAGCATCTGACAAAACCTCAAGGCCAAGAAAGTAGTGCAGGTTGCCAAGATCTTTCATCTCAAAACATGAGCTGAGAGACTGTTTAAGATGAGTGATGTCTGTAGTGTCACTGCCAGTAATGATCATGTCATCCACATATAAGAGAAGTAAAATTGTTCCTGCAGCTGTGACTCGAGTAAACAGACCAAAATCATAATTGCTTGTTGAAAAGCCCAAAGAGATCACCGTCGTGCTAAACTTCTCAAACCATGCTCTAGGAGCTTTTTTGAGTCCGTATAGAGCTTTCCAAAGACAACAAACATGCCCTTCGGGAAGTTAAACACCGGGAGGAGGTGTCATGTATACTTCTTTTGATAAATCACCATTTAGAAAGGCGTTTTTAACATCCATCTGGAAGAGAGGCCATTGTTTAGTGGCAGATATGGCAAGTAGACTACGAACGGAGGTTATTCAAGCGATAGGAGCGAACGTCTCCTCATATTCAATGTCATATTCCTGATTGAAGCCTTTTACCACTAGACGAGCTTTGTACCGATCAATGGAACCGTCGGACTTTGTCTTGATTTTGAAGACCCATTTAAAGCCAATGGGTGACTTCCTCGGTGGAAGAGGAACATATTCCCAGGTATTTGCTTTATCAACAGCCAGAAGTTCCTCTTGCATTGATTTCTGCCAATTTGGGTTAGTAGAAGCTTCCTTATAGGAAGCTGGTTTATGGTTGGATAGCAAAGTAGCATTGCAGTGATAATCACGAAGATGAGAAGAAACTTGTCTTACCCGGTCTCAGCGTTGTAGATTATGTGATTGAGATGGTCCAAGATCCGTAGATTCAACAGATAGCTCAGGGGTAGGCCCTGGAGTTGGCATAGATGGTTGAGTCTGAGGAGTAGGTATGGGTAAGGATGAGTCAGGAGATCCTGAAGATTGGGTAGAGACAGGAGATGATATGGAATGTGGTTGGGGTGAGTGCAATTGGTTAGAAGAGTCTGTGAAGAAGGGAATAGTGGAGTTAGGTGACACTTGAAATTTAGACATGGTGGAGAAAGTAACATGTTCCCAGAAGGTTACATGGCGGGAGATACGTAGATGTTTAGAAATGGGATCCCAGCATCGATAACCTTTGCGTTCAATTCCATACCCAAGGAAACATCATACCTAGAACGAGGTTCGAGTTTGGTATGTTCATGAGATTGCAATTGAACAAAACAAGCACAACCCCACACTTTGAGGAGTTCGTATGCAGGGGAGACCCCATAAAGTGCTTCATAAGGAGATTTTTGTTTTAAAATTGAAGTGGGGTGTCGATTGATTGTATAGACAACTGTAAATCTTGCCTCACCCCAAAATCGTTCTGAACATTTGGCAGAGATAAGAAGGGTACGAACTGTATCAAGGATGTCATGATGCTTGCGTTTGGCACGACCGTTTTGAGGTGATGTGCCTGGACAAGAGTATTGAGAAAGAGTACCTTGAGACTGAAGGAAAGAGAAAAGAGAAGAATCTTTGTATTCCATGGCACTGTCTGCCCGAAGAATCTTTATAGGTTTGGAGAACTGAGTCTGGATCATGCGGGAAAAGGTGATGTAAATCTGGGGTAATTTAGAACGATGTTTCATGAGATATATCCATGTGAAACTTGTGTGATCATTAATAAATATAACAAAGTACCGAGCACCACCCATGGATGGTAGTGGTACTGGTCCCCATACATCATAATGAATAAGATCAAACGAAGAAGTAGATTGAAATTCTTTTATTTCAAAAGGTAAAGCATGATGTTTTCCATGTTTAAATGATAAACAAAAGACATTTTCAGAAGAGGTGTTTCCTAATAATCCTAAGTTGGCTAACATTTTTATTCTAGCGGTGGATAGACGTCCTAACCGAGCATGCCATAGTTCAAAGGAAGATGCACTGGAGACAGTAGCAACAAGGTTTGATGATTGTAAAGGAAGACGAAGGTGAGTTACTTCAACCATTCGACCAAATCTACGGCCGACACCAAGGATCTGCTTGGTCTTTGCATCCTGCACAGCACGACCAGAAGGATGAAACAAAATCATCAGACCAGATTCCATAAGTTGAGTAATGGAGATTAGACTTATAGATAGTTTAGGAACTTGTAGCACATCAGGCAATTGTATATTAGGAGTGGAGAAATTCCCCCTGAAGGATACCGGTAAACCAGTATTGTCCGCTGTTCGAACTGATGAAAAGTTCTAAGAGGGTTGTTTAGAAACAAACCCATCAGTACAAGGCGTCATGTGGTTACAGCAACCCGAATCAAAAAGCCACATATTACTTGAAGTAGACGAGTTCTGAGTGTTCATACCCATAGAACCTGTCATGAGTTGTTCCATAAGTTCTTGATTTCGACGCATAAGTTCCATCAGATCAGATAATGAAGTTCCATTTGGAATAATTGATCCCACAACAGGCTGAGTCCGGCGTTGGTTGTTGGTGTTCCTTGGATTCTATGGACAATCTGACCCATAGAGTCGAGGATGAGTAACACCACACCAACGAAATTTGCGAATAGGCACTCAAGGAGAAGATGGGAGGTAGAATGACAAAACGTGCATTTATTGTTGTTCGCTTTTCCTACGGGTTTGGACTGCACATTATTGTTCCATTTACCTTTTGATCTTGCTGAGTGAGGAGTGTAGAACACAATGTCAGTAGGCATCGGAGAGCGCGATTGATGATTTGAGACATAAGCCACCTGACACCTTTGAGTAAAGCAGCAGTAGAGATAGAAGTATCAGATTTAAGGTCGAAATCCGATAGTGATTATGAATTGCTGAAATGCAACACCCCTAAAAATGGGAGTTAATTTAAACCAAATAAAATGCGGAAATAGACTTAACGAATAAATATCACCCATGTAGATGGGGAGAAGTAAGAGAGTTTACAACATCAAATGGATCTTAGATGACAACCTATTAATCTATACAATTATAAGATACTAATTAAGTTCAGGTGTCTCTAAATCCTCAAAATCTATACTTCTATGTAACTCCAACTATACACACGAATGTGTACTCCAAAAATGATGCCTCTACCGGCATCTAGCTCCACTCAACCCTGGTGCCCCACTAGCAGAATCACCTGATATACATGTCATTTTAAGAAAAAGTGTTAGGCTTAAAGTCTAATGAGAACAAACAGTTTAAATATGGAAAGCAAGTAAATCATTAAAAACGGTAAATAAACATTTAACCCAAAGCCTTTCCATTTATCCTTTTTCTTTTGCGCGCGATTTACATCTAAAAGATACGCAATTGAGGGAAACATACGGGAGCGACCGCTAATCGTACTGATAGAAATCAGTAAATAAGTAAGCTCGACCGGAATGAAATCTTCGGCTTACGGATAAAGAGTTCAACCCCAAACGTGGATTTATTACTCAATACCCAACTGAGCAAGTTCAACCCCAACAAGGATTTATTACTTGCCCCATCCCCAATAAAACTGACTATTGTACCTATGGATCCATTACACTAGTCTAAATCTTTTAATACATCCATTCCGATGTACCAATCATTTCTCAAAACAGAACTTTTGTATGATAAGTTTCCTTGTTCCAAAACCTTCTTTCCAAAATTAGGTCAAAATAACATTTAGTTCCAAACATCATATTTCTTGACAGTAAACTCATAAGAGTGTTTTAAAACCTTTCCTTATATTCATTTCATCATTTCAAAGAGAAACCCTAAATGACACATTTTGACCTACTTTACCAAAATCCACCAAGTATAGAAATACTTGTTTAAACAACATATAGAAGGTAAAATACATCATTTTGACATGTATAAAGTTTTAGAAAGGTAAGAATAACTCACAAGCTAGAGTTTGAGGAAACCCTAGAAATATCCCAATTTATGATAATGGTGGAAGCTTGATGTAGATGATGAAGAACACAACTATAAAAGCTTAAACTATAGATTCTTGACTTGAACTTTCACTTAGATGAAGTAATAAATGAGTTGGGAGGAGGTAAGTGAGAGCATTCAATGCCCTAGAATCGCACCTAAATGGGAGAGGCCAAAACAAGTTTTTGATATCTGATAAAATGAGGAGTTGGAGCTGAAAATCGCACTTAAATCAGCCATCTGGACAAACCGGGCGACCTTGCCCTGCGATCATGACATGATATGATCGCCTGTCATGTTCGCTAAAGATGTACCGAGAGTTTGGAGCTGAATTTGGTCTTCTGCTGTGTCCGGGCGACGATGCCCATGCGATCATGACAAGGTATGATCGCTGGTCATGATCGCCGAACTTGTACCGTGAGTTTGGCTGATTTTCTTGCCATATGGTGTTCCTGCGATCATGCCATGCGATCATGACATGGCAAGATAGCCTGTCATGATCGCCTAGAAGGTACCGAATCTGAATTTGATTTCGTTTTTTGCTCCTATCTTTCAATTCGTTGTAACCTAGTATTAGACCCTTGAACACTTCATATAGTTACAAATTTCATAATATTAGGATGCGAAAGTCATTATCTTAAATACAAAAATTCCGGGTGTTACAATCCTCTCACCCTTGGAATTGATTTCGTCCTCGAAATCCCAACCTACCTAAACAAACCTGGGTATCTTTTCTTCATGTTCTCTTCCGCTTCCCATGTCACATTTGACCATCTATGATGCTTCCATTGAACCTTAACCATGATGATTTCTTTGTGGCGTAATCTCTTAGACTTTCTTTCTAAGATTGCCTCTGGTTCTTCCACACATCGGTTGTTGTTATCAACTCGGATTTCCGTGAGAGGAATCACACTTTCTTCTTCCGCCAAACATTTCCTTAAATAACAAATATGGAACATGGTGTTAATTCCGGGCATCTCGGGTGGCAATTCCAATTTGTAGGCTTGACGTCCCACATGGTCAAGGATTTGAATGGTCCAAGGAAATGTGGACTAAGTTTTCCGCGTTTTCCGAACCGAATGATGCCCTTCCAAGGAGATACCTTGAGCATAACTCGCTCACCCACTTGGAACTCCACCGGTCTTCTCTTCTTGTCGGCATAACTCGTTTGACGATCTTGTGCCGCTCTTAGTCGTTCTCGGATAATCTTCACCTTGTCTGCTGTCTCTTGCACAATCTTAGTCCCGGAGAATTGCTTCTCACTCGCTTCTAACCAACATTCCGGGGTCCTACATTTCCGTCCATAAAGTGTCTTGAAAGGGGCCATACCAATACTAGAATGGTAACTGTTGTTGTAGGCAAACTCTACCAATGGTAGATGCGAATCCCAATTTCCACTTAAATCAATAACACATGACCTAAGCATGTCTTCAAGGGTCTAAATAGTTCTTTCACTTTGACCATTTGTTTGGGAGTGAAATGTCGTACTTAAGTTTATCTTGGTGCCTAACCCCTTTTTTAAACCATCCTAAAAGTGAGAGGTGAATCATCTATCACGATCCGACACGATAGTCAAAGGCACACTATGTCTTGAGACGATCTCATCCACATACAACTTAGCCAGTTTTTCAACTGGGCCGGCTTCTCGCATTGCTAAGAAGTGAGCACTCTTCGTTAGTCTATCCACTACCACCCATATAGTGTCATGACCCTTCAAGGTCTTTGGTAGCTTAGTCACGAAGTCTATAATGAGGTGCTCCCATTCCGGGATTTCCAACGATTGAGGACTCCCATACGGTCGCTGGTGCTCCGCCTTGACTCGTAAGCAAGTCACACTTCTCTCCACATATCTAGCCACATCCAACTTCCTGACGGGCCACCAATAAGTTAACTTCAAATCTCTATACATCTTGGTACTACCCGGGTGTATGGAGTACGTAGACTTATGAGCGTCCTCCAATAGTAGTTCTCGGCTGCCCCCAATCTTGGGCACCCAAACACGTCCTTGGAATAGTTTCAAACCGCGAGTATCCTCCGTTAACAACAAGTGTTGCTTCACCATGACTTCACTCTTCAAGTTTTCCTCAAGTAGTGCTTCCGCTTGTGAAGTCTTGATTCGCTCGATCATACTTGACACTATCTAGATTCTCGTGAGCACGGCTCGTGTCCCACTACCGTACTCCTTTCGACTTAGATATAAAAATTCTGGGTGTTACATGAAATACAATGAAATGATGAAATCGAATTGCTGAAATCCGATGAAATGGTGAATCCGATGAAATGATCGAATAATAAGAAAATCGGATAAGTAATCCGCGATAACTGATGAGAATGATGAGATGATCGGATTAAGTGTAATCCGATAATTGATTGTGTGAGGTCTTCGACTATAAATGATACGATAAATTGAATGGATTGATGATCAGACTCTAAGTAATCCGATAAAAAGAACTCGAGAATTCGAGATACAATCCGATAAAGCAATGTCCGATAAAGTAATTCGAGTATGGTCCTATGAAGCGGAAGTCCGACAGCGACTATGAATGATCTGATAATATGACAATCCGATTAGGAATCGAATTATGGGAGAATCCGATAAGGGATCGAATTATGGAGAAATCCGATAAATATAAATAAGAAATCCGATCGAATTATGAGAATCCGGTCAAAACAAGATGTAACACCCCCGTCCCATGTGGTTCAAGGACGGAAGATGCCACAATTAAGACAAACACCTGGTTAAAACAGGGAAACTAACATAATTACCCAACATAATATTACATACCACTAACGGAGATAACGTCGTACACCAAAATACGGTCACAAGGTACAAGTACATAATATCTACATTAGCCCTTAAAAGTTTAACAAAAGTAGATAATGCTTAATCTTCAGTCATGTCATCTCCGTAGCCCTCATCCCAAAATCCCTGCTAAGTCAAGCACCTGCCGAGGAAAAAGAAAATTCGGCTGAGCTTAACGCTCAGTGAACGGATAATAATAATTCAATAATTAAAATGAGATAAAAAATTCAAAAAGGAATTCATATCGTTAAGTGACAAAGAAAGTTAGGCAACAATAGCCCGAAGGCATATCAAAGGTCCGAAGACCAAACTGTATCACGAGGATACATTGTTCCCAAAGGATGATTAGTCCATTCGGGCATCAGTGAGAAAAGAGGTGCGAGCACAACACAAGCAACCCTCTCCGTGGATTTAACCACGGCCATAATTATTATCTGATAACAGTTCCTAAGATCGATCCATACGCCCTCTAATTGACCGGTACCAAGTCAAGTCAATATACCATGAGGACGCCATGATAGTTTTAGCCACCATGGAAGCATCTCAATACCGGTGCTCCCAATATTGAGTCTATAATAAAAGTTCATAATATATAGGATTTAACATGTCAAATGATCAATATTCCAAATACGAATGCAAGTCATATTTCGAAAGAAACCAAAGTTCCATAATATCAACAAACATAAAGAGAATTTGGAATCAACGTATTCGGATTAGGAAGACTTATACAAATGGCTATACCCCTGTCGAGTGAAGTATGATATCCTTACCTTAACCGAATTTGACAATTAACGCACGATTAAGAGAATTCACGATCAAGCTTGATTCGCCCGCGTGCCTAACGAATACATAAACGGGTTATTAATCGCACGACATTACAACTCATAACATACATATTCTTAATGGATTTACTTAGGTCTTAAAGACCCTAAACAACTTAGACTTCAAGAAAAACAACCTTATATGATTTCAGAACTTAAATGCAATTTTAAGCTTATATGGTTCCATTCCAACAGCTTCTGGACCTCTTCTTTTTGACCATTTTTACCCAACTTAGAAGTCAATCTAAATTCTATAATTTAAATGAAAGTTGTAGAATGAACACTTATGAGTCTATTGGCTTTGGAATCAACTCATTTGGATACTCCATCTATGAGATATGGCTTAAACAAAACAGCAGATATTAAGTCGTACGCACAACAAACAGCGTAAACAACCCTGTAAACTCACCGTTTTGAGCCACTTAGAGTCGCAATTGGGTTCTCGACTCTTCATAGCAGTTGTAGTCTATGGTAAGACCTTTCCATCTGCAAAATATGAGATTATTGGGACGTGCGGTTTGAAAGTTACGCATCGCCAAAATATGAGATTTTGCTCCTTTTAAACATTTATCCGAACACTTGGTGTGCGGTTAAACATAAACACCAATGCTAACTATATTGAAAACATAATTCAACCCATTTTTTTTCTAAATCAGTTTTATCAAATCCCACCATCCAAAACATGTATTTAACCATAAATTTCAATACATAATCTTATATAAACATCTAAAGAATTATCAACCAACCTCCTAAATCCTAACATAAACACACTTAATAAAAATGGAAGAAAATTATACCTCTAAGAAGGATTTGAGGAGATGATTCCGAATTTGTGATTATCTCTTTGATTCTCTTAGTAAATTGAGACAATTGGAGAGAATAAGAAGTTTAGAGATGTAGGGGATGGAGTCGTCATAAGCAAAGAGAAGAAGATGATTTATGAAATTTTATCTCATTCTTAATATTACTCTCCTTTTATATTTATTGAGAGTTTAAGCATTTGGCGGTTTTAACCCCTCATCTCTAATTTCTCAACTTGATGCCCTAGTAGGTATAAACTTAACAATTTAGGTTAAGTTAAGTTAAGTTTTATTTTGTACCTATATGACCCCTTGTATGATAATACTTCACAATTTAGCCCGAGGTACAAGTCGGGTAAGCACAAGGTACAAAAACGTTATGCAAGATTTGTATGAGTTAACGGGACACGAATATTATAATCCTCCCCTCCTAAAAAGAACATTTCGTCCTCGAAATGAAGATAAGTTAGAAGACTTACATTAGTCGAAAAGGTACAGGTACCCCTTTCGCATAGATTCTTCCGTTTCCCATGTAGCTTTTCCCTGGGAATGATTTCTCCATAAGACTTTCACGAACGATATTGTTCTTCGTCGCATTTGTCTTTCTTCTCGACCAATTATCGCTTCCGGTTCTTCAATATAAGAGAGATCCTTTTCAACTTTGTCTAATGGATAATCAATCACGTGAAGAAGGTCATAATGATTTCCACGGAGCGACGAAACATGGAAAACATTGTGGATGTGGGATAGTTGAGGAGGTAAAGCTAGCCGATACGCCACCTCTCCAACTCGTTCAAGTATTTCAAAGGGTCCAATATATCTTGGATTGAGTTTACCTTTGATACCGAATCTGCGAATACCTCGTGACGGTGAAACTTTGTCTACGTAACTTTTCTGTCGAGATTGAGCCTCTTTCATTTTTTGCCTTACGATCTCAACTTGTTCAATAGCAATTCGGACAAGTTCGGGTCCTTCAATAGCTCGTTCCCCAACCTCATTCCAACATATCGGTGTTCTACATTTTCGACCGTATAAAGCTTCGTATGGAGCCATACCGATACTAGCTTGCCAGCTATTGTTATATGTGAATTCTACAAGACATAGAGATTTGTCCCAACTACCAGACCATTCAAGAGCACAAGCCCGTAACATATCTTCCATGGTCTAAATAGTTCGTTTAGTCTGACCATCCGTTTGTGGATGAAAAGTTGAACTCATAGTCAATCTCGTACCCCATGCCTGGAGAAGACTTTTCCAAAAGTGGGGCTGTTTACCAACAATAGCTGGTAAGCGCTGTCTGGAATAAGAGGTCTGACTAGAGTAAGCGGCTCTGTCTAAATTTAGTGATGTTTGGAAAATGGTTGTTTACCAATAATTCTGGATTTGGTGTTGACCGAAAAAATGACAATTATAACCCTATATATGATAAAGTACTAAATACAATGGAATTAGTTTCCATATATTATGTTTGAATAATTGTTGAATGAACAAAAATTACGAATTTCATAATTGAAACATATAAAATAAGAAAATAAATTGAAGTTCAACAATTTATGTAAAAATCTTAATTTGAAACATTGGACGATAATTGATTTGCAATCTGATCACGCAGATTAGCCATATATTTATTATCTTGAGAACTCCATTGTATTTCATCGGCTTCTACTCCATTGCTTTCTTCATGTTGTTCTTCAGCAACTGTAAACATGGTATTTTCGTCCTATTCCATAAATAATTGATCTTGGATATTGCATCTCCTTATATAGTTATGAATCGCGAAGCAAGCAATCACCACATCTTTCTGTACTTGAAAAGGATATGGATCCATTTGCTTTAGGATCGGAAATCTTGCTTTCAAGACACCATATGCACGTTCGATTACATTTCTAAGTTGTGCATGAGCATGATTGAACATTTCTTCCTTAGTTAATGCACGTTGACGTCGAAAATCTGCTAACCAGTACCTTGTATTGCGATATGGAGTCATAAATTCTCGGGTGCAAGTATATGCGGCATCACAAAGATAATATTTATCTGCAATTACATATACAATTTAACAAACATAGAAAATTAACAACCTTTTAAAGTTAAGCAAAAACGATACTTCTCTCAGGACTCTAGAATCGTGCGCAATGCCTTCCCATCCAACCCAAATAAACGTGAATATCATATTAAAATCACAAATTGCTAAACGTTTTGGTAGCATTCCCCTCTTCCCCTTCCTTTATACCTTGCTTGTTGATCACTAGGCACAACTTCATGCATTAGGGTTCCATCTAGCGCACCTATAACCCCCTTTTGAAAAAGCAAAAATATTAAAACTTGTAAAAATATCAAATGGTGTAGAAATTATCAAATCAATGACATAGATCATACCGGAAATATCTCTTGGAGGTGCCTAAATCTTTCTGACGTTTTTGGTGTCCCATCAAAGGATGTTGGCCCTATGACCTCTCTCGCGAATTCCATCATTCCTCCCAATACTTCATGAAAACAATTATGAATAGTTCGTGTGGAGTGTTGAAATCTACGTTTAACCATTCTAAAGCGTTCATTGTGAGCAGTAATTGTCAAAAACATCGCCATCTTCTCTTCGACACTTATATGCCGACTTGATTGCAACCAACTTATTTGTTTAAAATGGTTGCATAGCATTACAAAGGCATCACGAGATAAACGCATCAATTCATGACATTGCGTATTTGATCCACCTAATAATTCTTGTGTATATGCATGTCCAGTCAAAACGGAAGTGTTATCTCTCGCCCTTTCTATTCTTGTTGAGACTCTTCTTCTCAAATACCAATAGATATCATTATAATTTCGTTTTGATCCATGTATGATCTTGAAAATAAAAAACATAATTAAAAGAATATCATATTGTATTTCAAACATAACATAGTTATAACATCAAATTCAAACAACCAATACCAAAAATAAAAGAACATCAAAGTTATGAGGCACATCCCATCAAACTAAATAACCATTTATTCATATAAATCAATCATAATAACATCGTCAAAAAAAAAATCCTAAACATAAGATCATCTTAAAAAAATTCCTAAACATAAGATCATCTAAATTTTTTTCCTAAACGTAAGATCATCTAAATTTTTTTCCTAAACATAAGATCATCTAAAAAAAGCGTTATTCAAACAAAAACAAAACATCCTTTCAACCCGCACACCTCTCTTCATTCAATCGTAACCAAATTTTCCTATAGTCAGTGCTTTGACTGAATATATAAAGTGCTACGTCATACAAGTCGGTTTGATCCCACCCAAGTGTTTCCAACGTATCAATGCAATGATCCATCTCATCCTCCCTCGGTTGTTTGTTCAATATTTGTTTGGCATGCGTCACAACCTTAGATAAATCATCCTCATTTACTGAAGATTGTTTGCCCTTTTGCTTTTTCCTTTGAGGATGAGGACGAATAACAACTTCGTCTTCCGAATGAAGCGGTTCTTGTGTATCATAGTAGTCTTGCGTATCATAATCTTCAACAACTTCAAGAGCCACGCTAGAAGGGTTTGGAACAGTTGCAGTCGGTCCCCATGTTCCAACACCAGTGCAAGCAACACCATCAAACAGTTGAATACAAAGTTCAGGATAGGGAAGAGGTGCGCAGTCCTCAACTTCTCAACAAATTTATTTTGCTGTATATAAAACAATTTATAAGAATATTTATATTTTATATTTATATATATATATAAGAAAATTTTAAGAGAATTCATCATAAAAAAGATAAAACGTGACCTTCATTTCTATCTGCCATTCCTCTTCTGTCAAATTAAATATGTTTGTCGACACGTCATACACATTACCCGTTTTGTTTATTAACTTCGCCCACACTCCATACTTTCCTTTTAGGTAATCATAATGGTTTTTCATTTGTCGTTGTTCCCCAACAAAGTTATGAGTCTTTTGTAGCGTGTCTGCTACATTCTTCCAAGAAACCGCCTTAAGGCTACCCCCTTCTCGTCCATTTATGGAGATCTCATTCAAACAAGATTCTATAAAAGTTTTCACCACATTTTCTTTTTTCCAATTAACTCTAGGCTTCTTGGATTGTGAGGATTCCCCAAAATTTGCCATATCTAGAAGAATTAGCAACATATCATGATTGCTTAACAAGTCCAATACATCAAATTATTTTAAAGCACATACACGTCTAAAATAAAAGATGAAATATTTCACATTTGAACATTTTGTGCTTAAGAATTATTATATGCAAGTACAAGACACATATAGTCCATAAAAAAGAAATTAATGAAAGAATATAGTCCATAAAAAAAGAAATTAATGAAAGAATCCAAGAAGTATGGCATGTGAGGGGCAACTTGTACATAGGACCTAAGGAAGGGATAAAGGGAAATTAAAATTAATAGAGGTTGTCATGGTAGGTTATATAAAAATCACACTGTTTTTTTTAACAGCAGCAAACCATATATTACCAACCAAAAGCAAAACCCAAAATACAAAGTAAGGGACCAAGGAAAAGGACCCATACAACAAACAACAACTATACAAAGAAGTTTGCAAGCACCAAACAAAAACCCACAACCCCTACAATGACATCACAACAAGACAGCAGCTAAAAACAATTCAAAGCCCATCCACCACAACTTACAACCACCACAGCAAGCAAAATTCTTACACAACAGCAATAACAAACAGAACTGAGACCAGATATCTATTCCCAACCAGTTCAGTAGCGATCACACAGACCTGTCTTCAGACAGTATAACCCAACCAGCCCCTTTCGAAATCAAAACATGTATTTCATTGTATCATATTTTAACATTTTTAGCAAATGTAGAATTGGGTTCGGTTAAAATTGATCCAGAAAAACATAAATAATAAGTTTTATTAATGTTTATAGGTAGATTGGTCTTAACTTTGGCTAGCAAAATTGAACCATTTGAGTAGAATCTTTGATATGTTGTTGTTCATACACTGAAGTTAAAAAACCATAAATCATACTTCCAAAACAGCAAACAAACTTTAACTAAAAGACATACATGAATTATTTTTTTATAAGGCACCATATAAAATTATATTACCATAACCACCAGGAATTTTGATTACAACCAATAGCAAATCCCCAAAAATCAAAACCACAGGAACCAAGCAAAGCACCAACAGGAGCCAAAAAGAAATAAAACCAATTATAACACCAACTACCATCTAAAACTAATAATAAAAAAAAGGCAAAATGACCAAAATAGCGGCTCCAACAATCTGCCATATTACTCATGAAATAAACTGAAAACCCAAATTCTTGAACCCTAAATACATAAAAAAAAAAACCAAAAAATGTGTACCTGATGTATCGTAGCTGGAGACTAACGAGAGTGAGAATGAGGCAGATGATAATGAACCAGAGAAGGGGAAAGAACGAGAAATTTATTGAAGAGCTCTCGACGGGAGGAGACAAGCTATAAAAGCAAGTAGTTCCAGATCTACAGATGAGAGCGACAACCTTCACCAATGGAGAGAAATTAAGAGACTGGTGAGTTCTTCAACGTTGATTGTGAAAGAAATAGGGAAGCCTGGGGGATAAAGGGGGAAAATATCAGGGGCGTATCTCTGACCACGATAAGAGTGGGGATTGTTGCTGACCGAGTTTCATCCGGTAAGAGGAACGGTCAGATCCTCTATTTATATTAAGTGGTTAGTAAACATTAAAACTTATTGGGGTAAGAGCCTCTTATTTAATAAGAGTCAATAAGAGCCAAGTAAACACCCCCTGAGAAGTGAATCGTGGATCTCGGTCTGATGTGATAGAAACAGGCGTGCCATGCAACCTCACAATTTCCCGTTGGAATAGATCAGACAACTTACTAACAGGGTACATCTCCTGTATAGGTAGGAAATGAGCCGACTGTGTCAAACGGACAACTACTACCCATATAGTATCATGTCGTCTCTGAGTTTTCGGTAGTCCTATCACAAAATCCATAGAGATATGCTCCCATTTCCACACCGGAATCTCTAATGGTTGTAACAATCTGCTAGCCCGTTGATATTCAATCTTCACTTTCTGGAAAGTAAGACACTTTGCTACGTATTCAGCTATATCTCGTTTCATACCATTCCACCAATAATATTGTTTTAGATCTCGGTACATTTTAGTGGATCCAGGATGAATCGAGAATGGTGAATTATGGCCTTCACTCAAAACTGCTTCCTTGAGTTCAGATTTATCGGGTACACAAAGTCGATTACCGAACCAGATAGTATCTTTATCGTCAACTCGAAAATCTGACTGTGGATCATCTTCAGCCTTTTGTAAGATAGCCTAAAGTTCTCCCTTCTTTTTGAGCCTCCTTGATTCGAGATACAAGAGTTGGTTCAACTGTGAGACTAGCAAGAACTTCATCACCACCACGATAGCACAAAGAGATACCCACACGTTCCATATCTGAAGCAATATGGAGTTGAATGATTAAAGACGATACATTACCAATGTTTTTAGGGCTAAGGGCATCGACAACTACATTTGCTTTGCCTGGATGATACTGAATCGAACGTCGTAATCCTTAAGAAGTTCGAGCCATCATCGTTGCCGCATATTCAACTCTTTCTGTATGAAGATGTACTTTAAGCTTTTGTGATCCGTAAAGATATCACAAGTCTCTCCGTACAAGTAGTGACGCCATATTTTGAGAGCAAAAATGACTACTGCCAACTCCAAATCATGAGTAGGGTAGTTTACTTCATAAGGTTTGAGCTGGCGAGAGGCATAAGAAATCAACTTGCTGCGTTGCATTAGAACACAACCAAGACCACTTTTAGAAGCATCACTATATACTTGGAAACCTCCTGATCCGGATGACAATGCAAGAACGGGCGTTGTAATCAACCTCTTCCTCAGTTCTTCAAAACTCTTTTCCTGTTCTTCTCCCCAAACAAATTTAACTCCTTTTCGAAGAAGTTTAGTCATAGGGAGTGCGATTCGGGAAAAGTTTTCAACAAACCGTCGGTAATAACCTACCAAGCCCAAGAAACTTCGGACTTCTGACACATTTGTAGGTTTTGGCCAATTAGTGATGGCTTCAACCTTTGCAGGATCGACTTTAATGCCTTCAGCGGAGATAATGTGACCCAGAAACACCACTTGTTCCAACCAAAACTCACATTTAGAAAACTTTGCATACAACTTCTTATTTCGGAGAGTTTCTAAAGGTATACGTAAGTGAGTTTCGTGATCTTCTTTCGACTTTGAATATACGAGAATATCGTCAATAAAAACGATCATGAAGTCATCCAACTAATCTTTGAAAGCTCGATTCATAAGATCCATAAAGACTGCTGGAGCATTAGTAAGACCGAATGGCATAACAATGAACTTGTAATGACCATATCGAGTACGGAAAGCAGTCTTAGGAATATCTTGATCTCTGATCCAGAGTTGATGATACCCAAATCTTAAGTCGATCCTAGAAAAATACTTTGCTCCTTGGAGTTGATCGAAGAGATCGTCAATACGGGGTAAAGGGTATTTATTACGTACCGTGACCCGATTTAGCTCACGATAGTCAATACACAACCGCATCGATCCGTCTTTCTTTTTAACAAATAGGATCGATGCACCCCATGGAGATACACTGGGTCGAATAAAACCCCGATTAGAAAGGTCCTCAAGTTTCTCCTTAAGTTCTTTTATCTCGGTTGGAGCCATACAATACGCAGCCTTTGAGATAGGGACTGCCCCCGGAACAAGATCAACTGTAAATTCAACTTCCCTTTCGGAAGAACTCTGGGAAGTTCATCCGGAAAGACATCCTGAAACTGATTAACAATAGGAATATCTTCAAGTTTAAGGCATACCTTTCCTGGATCTTGTAGTGCAGCTAGAAGTCCTTCACATCCTTGCCAGATCATAGCCTTAACTTTCATTAACGAGATAACACGGGTCCCTTTCTCAGTTGAAACACCTTGGAACACATATTTGGGTTCATTGACGTCACCAAAGATGATTTCTTTGGCTTTGCAATGGATGGTCACTCGATGTTTAGACAACCAATCCTTGCCAAGGATGATATCGAAGTGATCCATTTTCATCGAAAGTAAAGTAACCTCCCGAATTCGATCACCAATGAATAACGGACAATTTAGGAATTCACCAAGTATGCATACTGAATTACCCATAGGAGTAGTAATATGTAACAAAAACTCGATGGATTGTTCATATGGTTTAAGATTGTTTCAAAATTTTCAGATTCAATTGAGTGAGTAGCACCTGTATCAAATAAAACATATACATCTCTACTGTCAATAGAAAGGATACCAGAAACCATACCCGCGGTAGATTTGTCAGCAGATAGGCTAAACACTCGACCACCAGCACTAGATTGCTTCTCTTTATCTTTGGAACTATCTTTCGGCCCTTGCTTACAATCACGATGAAAATGACCTCACTGACAGCACTTAAAACATACGCCGGTCATTTGAGAACATGGGCCAGGGCGATGCCTAAAACCACAATCTTTGCACCGTATTTGAGAAGTTGCCTTCGAAAAGCTTTTGTTAGAAGTTCCCTGAGATGAAACCGGAGGTCTGTAACTCGCTTGTTTAGACTGAATTGTACGACTGGCTCCCCGCCCGATAGAACTTCCTTGAAACACATCTCTGTTTCGTTTTATACCACTATCACCTCGGAAAAGTATAGAATCTAGTCGCTCCCTTTCAATGTTTCTCGCAGCATCAACAACTTGAGCAACGCTCATAAAGTGTTGATTGATAAGTTCAGGTCTGAATTTGCTATTGAGGGTCCACTTGAACTTGCTAACTTGGTTTTCTACCGTACCCGCCATAACACCTGCAAAACTAGCCAACTGCAGAAATCTGACTATATATTCAGATATGGATTCATCTTCTTTCTATCTCAGATTGGAATACTCTTGGACATATGCCTCTTTGTCTGCTGCAGTAAAGTATTGCTGATAGAAAACACCTTTGAACCCTGACCATGTTAAACTTTCAACAGCTATCTCCCCTCTGTAAGATTGTTTCCAAGCTTCCCACCAACGATTTGCATCACCCTCAAGTTTATAAGTAGCCAACTCCACTCGTATTCTATCAAAACAACCCAAGACTCGGAAAATCTTTTCAAGATGTGATATCGAATCTACGGCTTCAACCGGAGCGACCGCTGATTTAAAAGTACGAGGCTTTTGCTTATGAAATCTCTCCAACCATTGGTGGATATTAGTTATGTTAGTCCCCAAAGAGAGATGGCTAACTAAGAGAGGGTTTTGTAGAAGGGGGGGTTGAATATAAAACACACAGAATATACTCTTTTTAAATTTTTTAATATAAATATTAAAAATTTACACACAGATAGTTTGATGCGGAAAAGAACAGCGGACTATTCTATCAAACTAAACACACAGATAACAGTAATTAACTATTACACTAAGCAAGTTAAAACAATACTGTTATAGCACACAGCTTTACCACAGTCAAACAAATAATCACTCTGAAGATTTGTTGAAAGCGTGAGATTTCTGGGAAGGACTTCATCTCCTTTTATAGTGTCCATGCATGGGATGCAAGTGGACAAATTTGTCCAAGGTTTCATTAGGCCGGAAGATTATTGCGATGGACAAAGGAAGAGACCACTTCCTTTGTACTAGAATAATGGATGAACCATTCCTTGTAGCACGTAATGTCAGATAACTTTATCTTCTTTTCTTCATGCTCTGTGAAGTCCCATCAAGCCTTTTAGCTAAAAGACAAATATTCCTTTTATAAGAATAAAAGAGAATGTCTTTAATTAAGGCTTGGTGCCCAAGTTCTTCTTTGGCTCACGTGTCTTGCAATTGATGTGAGTCAAGAACTTATCTCTTTGAAATTGCTAAGTGATACATCTCACTATGTATCACATCGGTGGATACCTTATAAGGCCGGAGTTGATAAGTGTACACTTTGCTTGATAACTTCTTCTTTCACTAAGTGACAAAAGTGTATACCCTTGTGAGTTGATATCACGGCCTTAGAAAATATACCGCAATTTCGGTGACCAAGATCATAGTGTCGGTGACCATGACATCAAACTTGATGACCTCATCTTATTTGATGTCCTTAGTACTTTTGATGACTTTTGAGTGTACCATCGGTGACCCACTATATTGGTGACCCAATCTTGACTTGGCAAAATGGTCTGAATATTGAAGTTGGTTGATACATCCAAAATTCCACTTTTTGATGTACAACCCCTTGATTGAATAGTCTTTGACTCTTCAATACTTGAAGCATATTTCAGACCTTCAAAAGAACCTGTAAAAATTCATTCATACAAAGGAAGATGGTTCATCACCAAATCATCGGTGACCCAACAATCTCCCCTATTTGATGATGATACCCTGTAGGTTAGAAAAGAATTCTTTTTGACCCTTTCTATTTTTCTTTTGGGTTCTTTTGACTCAGATTTTTTTTTTTTTTTTTGATTTTTTTTTTTGATTTTTTTTTTAACTGAGTATGTACAGTATGGAGTATAAACTGAATAAAAGAATAAGTATACGTTTAAATATGTGCAAAGCTTGTAAAAATATTAACAAGAGATGAGATGGAAGAAAAGTATGAACTTTTATTAATCAACACATAGGATTGATCAGAGTACATGATTAATAAAGTTCATACTGTACTATACGTCTGCAGGATCAAGGATCTGAGGAGGGTTCTCTTCTTTTAAGTTCATCCAGGATCATTCTTGTGATGCCATGGTCTTCAATGGGAGGCACTCCAAGAATAGCAGAGAGGAAGGAGCTGTGAGCCCTTGGGATGTCAGATGCTCTGAAGAAACCGATGTTTCCAAAGATGTCTTCAAAGAAAACCCCAAGCTCTGGAGTAGTCATCATGGTTTGCTCCGGGTAAGCAATAGAGGTAGGAATGGAAAGATCTATACCCGAAGCATTTATCTGGATGCCCCTCTCATGAAGCATAACGAAATGTCCCTTCTTCTTGTTTTTAGGAGCAGTGATGACCTCTCCTTTAAGACCCTGTTGAATGAAGTACATTTGTTGTGCTTCAAGGTATGTCACAAGAATATCATTCTCCTTTTGGATGTTGAGCATCTTGATGAAGAGTTTTCTGAGAATATTAAGTACCAGCTCCTTGTACTTGCTTTTGCTCTTGGAGATGCATTTACCAACTTCCATCCACTCAGTCATCCCAAGAACTTCCAACCATTCAGCTTCATATACTTTTGATAAAGTATCAGCTCTCTTAAGGGTGATAAGTAACTTGGGAGAATTCTTGGTTGGAGGTTGGATGGTAGCATTGATAATCTTGGAATCATCCTTCCTGTTCTTCAATCTTCTTTTAAACCACTCTACTTCCTTTGCCTTCGCCTCATCAACCAATTTTGCAAATTTTCCGCATTTCTTTTCTTTATATTTTCAAGCTCATCTTTTTGAGCTTGAATTGCATCGGTGACTTTGGCATGAACAGCTTCATCATGAGCTAGCTTGAGTACATTTGTCTGATCATACTCAAGCTGAGCCTTGATAGCTTCTTCTCTTTCAGCCTCAGAGAGAATTACCCCAAGAAGATCGGTGAGTGCTGGGGCAGGCTGAAGTCTGAGAGTGTCTGCATGAGGATCTCTCATCTTCTTCTTTCTCTTCTTTTCTTCCTTCTGCTCTTCAAAAGAAAGAGGCTTCTTTCCTTTGGCTTTTTCTTTTCTCCTCTTTTCTTCTTCAGTTTCAAGGGTTTGAGCACTGACACTCTCCCCCTCAACAGCTGCTCCAGATAACTCGGTGACCATGTGAGGAGTCACCTCGGTGACCGTGGCCACCACGTCGGCGGTTGTGGTGGTGTCGACGGCCACGTCGGCGGCTGTGGTGTCGGCGGCTGGTGTGGTGTCGGCGGCCACATCGGTGGCTGGTGTGGCTGGTTGAGTGGACTTCTTATTTTTCTCCCCCTCAGTGGTTGAGCCCTTGAAACCCACTGAAGAGAGAAATTCTTTCACCCTTTCCATATCAGAGCAGAGAGCACCAATTTTCTTCTCAACTCTTTGAAGGACAAATCTATCAGTGTCCTTGAAGTATGAATCACCCATATCTAGTTCAACCGTTGGAGCAGAGGTTGGGACTTTATCAACTTTGGTGTGAAGACTGATAAGAGAGTCCATAATTGCCTGTTGAGTGGCAATGAGAGAAGAAATATCGGTGGCTTGCTTAGAAGAGGTGCTTCGAAGATCCTGAATGAATGAAAGCACAGATGCTTGACTTGAAGAAAATCCTTGCTGAAGATCAAGGATATCCAAATGTAGAAGATCTAAACATGTCATTAGAGTTGGGTGACTCACCGACAACTCCTCTATGTTAGATCTGAGAGATGAGGAAAGTGAAGCCATTCTTTCCATTTCCTTTGTTGCATGTTCTTCTAAAACCTCCACCCTTCTGATAGTATCACTTGTAAAGGTGGTGAAAGCCTGTAGAAGGTCATTCCCTTGCTTTGAAGACATGGGAGCAGAGGGATGAGGCTTTGGTGGTTGATCAGTATCATCATTATCACTGGAAGAATAATCAACCAAACCTTTAAATTTTCTTGGGGGGGATTTAGGAGATGAGGGGGAGACACTCTTAGGAGAGTGTCTTTGAGGGGATTCCTCAGTAATGGGTTCCTCCACACCCTTGTCATGTACGGGAGACGTACCTGTCCAAGGGGTAGTGTCGGACATCAGAAAATCAGTAAAGTGGGTTGCTCCATCAAATGCACCTGGTTGTGATGCACTTTCACGTGGAGTGTGGAAAAGGAGCTGTGAGAGCTCAGGGGGTGGAGAAGAGGTACCTTGGATGGGATACTCCAAGTCATCTTCATCAACTAGTGAGAAAGTTGATGAAGGAATAGTAAGGGTGTCCCTTTTTACAACCAAGTCCTTTTGAGAGGGCCTGGAGGAGCTAGGTATGGATGAGTGTTCCTTGGGTTTTGTGAGGATCTTTTCAACATCTACTGGCTTTTGGGAGCCAGTAGATGGATCATGCGTTTTAACCCTTTGGGTTCCTATAGACTTCTTTGAGGAAGTCTTTGGGGGGCTTTTAGAGTTTCTCCGCTTATGGGATTTGGATGCTTGGGTGGAAGCCAAAGGCTCTTTTGGCTTCGTAGCATCGGTGGGTGCGGAGGTAGATGTGCCCGACGCTTTGGATCTCTTAAGAGATTTGGGCACACCAGTGACTCTAGGTACGCAGAGGGGTAGAAGACATACCTGAAGTTCTCTGAAGACGCGGTTCATTCTCTCCCCAAGCAAGAATTGCATTCCTTGCAAACTCAACCGTAGAAGGTCTGAGAGGGTTGTCTGATGCTAAGACAGCCTTTTTCATGATCTGGTTACCCACTTGGTGGAGAGGGAGATCATATACGATATCATCTCTTTTCTCTAATTTATCTGCCAACTTTGCATGAATAATAAGAGAGAAAAGTCGTTGGAAGGGTACCTGAGGACGTCGGAGGGTAGAGAACGAGGAGATCATTTCATTAAAAAAATAGCTGGAATAATCTATTTTTCTCTGAAAAATAAGAGCATGTGCCAGCTCAGTTACTTGAGAAGGTGACTGATCCGGACCACCTGTCTTCTTGCTCAGGCACAGAATCAGATGAGCAAAGAAGAAGTTCCAAATACTTCCCATGTTTTTGCGCAATAAAGTACCTGGACCCTTTGACTTTGATCCCTTCTTCTCTTCCAAATAGTTCAACACATCAACCACCATTTGATGTTCATTACCAAGAGGGAAAGGTTCATAGGAATCACAGACAGGAAGCTTGAGAATGCTTCTAACATCTTCCACATTGAAGATCACATCATGTTCATCATTACTTAGAACAGATGCAAGAATTTGATCCGAAGAGGCATCAAATGTGCAAGTCAACCAAAAGTTTCCAAGAAGAAACTTACTCATTTTGGGTTTTGCTGTGATTGCATATTGAAGAGGGCATCTCTGAAGAAACCAGCAAACATCATTGTATTCTGGATGAGCATTGTCAACTCCTATTCTTCCAAAATAATTGCATGCAGGAAAGGATAGGGATCCAAAAGTCATGGTCTGTTCTTCAGAAGAGGTCTTTGAAGGAGAAGCTATTGAAGAAGATGGGAGTTGCAGGTTTGAAGTTCTTGCTATTGAAGGAGAAGGAGAGTGGGTGCGAGAAAGGTGGTGAAGTAGTGGGGGAAGAGGTTATATATGAGAGAGAAATTTCAACTTTCAAAAATAATGATTATTTTTGGTGATTGAAAGGTCAGAATTCTAAGGGTTTTAGAGTTGAATTCGGCGCATGGTCTGACATTGATGATGTCATTAGGGATAAGAACAAATAATCTTGCTTATCAAGAATGGTAAGTCAAGAGTTATCTTTTAAGGGTTAAGAAGGTGAAAGGTTTGAAATGGTTACCTTGGTGAGTGGACAACGTCGGTGGCTTGTATGAGAGAGAGAGAGACGTCGGTGACTCAAAAAGAAAGGTCGACGTCGGTGGCTCAATCAAGGGTGCGACGTCGGTGGCTTGAGTTGAGACAGCGTCGGTGGATGACTTGTCGGTGGATGTCATGTCGGAAAATGACGTCAGACGTCGGTGGGTGATTTGTCACCGCGAAGGGCAACCGTCGGTGAGTCGATGTGGGAAGGAAGGGCGACGTCGGTGGGTGGTCGTCGGCGGCTAGAGGTGTTGTCGACAACGGTGGCTTGTGGTGATGGTTCTCGGTGGCTCGGATGTAAGGGTAGACGTCGGTGGGTGTGTTGCGAGAGATGGGAGGCGTCGGTGGCTCGACGGTGAAGACGTCGGTGGCTCGACGGTGAGGCTTTTGGTGAGTGTGGTTTTTAGGGTTAGAGTTTGGAGAGAGAGGAAAATAGAAGGAGAGAGAGGAGTTTCGTCGGTGACTCAGTCACCGACACTATATATATATATATTATTTTTATTTTCTTTTTATTTTTCTTTTTATATAAATATATTAATATATAATATAATATAATATATAATATATCTATAAAGTATACATATAATATATATATAAAACATATAACATATATAAGTTATAAATATATAAATGTATATAATATATATATATGGAATATATATATAAAACATACATTATATATAAATATAAAATATATTAGTCTATGTTTACCATACCTAACTCACCGATGAGAAACTTGAACCTTACTTCATCAAGGGGCTTTGTGAACAGATCAGCTAATTGATAATCAGTGGGAATAAAGTGAAGCTCCACATCACCTTTAGAGACATGATCTCTTATAAAGTGATACCTGATATCAATGTGCTTAGATCTTGAATGAAGCACAGGGTTATTGGCAATGGCTATTGCACTTGAGTTGTCACACATTATTGGGATTTTTGAGAAAAATTGATTATAATCACACAACTGATTTTTCATCCACAATATCTGACAACAACAACTTCCAGCAGCCACATATTCTGCTTCAGCAGTAGAGGTAGATACCGAATGTTGTTTCTTACTTGACCAGCTCACAAGCTTTCCTCCAAGTAACTGACAACTTCCAGTTGTACTCTTTCTGTCTATTTTTGAACCTGCAAAATCAGAATCAGAGTACCCTATGAGATCGAAACCTGAGTCTTTGGGATACCAAAGACCCAGACTTATGGTACCTTTCAGATACCGAAAAATCCTTTTCACAGCAGCCAGATGTGATTCTTTAGGATTTGCTTGGTATCGGGCACACAAACAAGTAGCAAACATAATGTCAGGTCTACTTGCAGTTAGATAGAGAAGAGATCCTATCATGGCTCTATAATTTGTAATATTAACAGAAATGCCATCAGGATCAGAAAAGAGTTTAAGAGGAGGAGCCATGGGAGTTTTCATGGTAGAGCAAGTATTAAATTGAAACTTTTTCAGAAGATCTTTAATGTATTTACTTTGATTTATGAAAATACCTTCTGAAGACTGTTTTACTTGCAAACCAAGAAAGAAAGTTAACTCCCCCATCATGCTCATTTCATATTCTTTTTGCATGAGGGAGCTAAACTCATCACACATGGATTCATCGGTGGCTCCAAAAATAATATCATCTACATAGATTTGAACAAGAATGATATTACCTTGTGATTTCTTGAAGAAGAGAGTGTTGTCAACCTTGCCTCGTATGTACTTATTTCTAAGTAGATATTCGAGAGAGTGTCATACTGTGCACGTGGAGCTTGCTTCGGTCCATATAGAGCTTTATCCACCTATATACATGATATGGATGGATCGGATCTTCAAACCCAGGAGGTTGCTTCACATACACTTCTTCGCCTAATTCACCATTCAGGAAGGCACTTTTGACATCCATTTGGAATACCCGAAAATTCTTGTAAGCTGCATGGGCAAGAAATATTCGGATAGCTTCCAATCTGGCAACAGGAGCAAAGGTTTCATCATAATCAATTCCTTCCTCTTGCCGATATCCTTGAGCAACCAGCCTTGCCTTGTTCCTTATGACAGTTCCTTCTTCGTCCATCTTGTTTCGAAACACCCATTTTGTTCCAATAATTGTTTTGTTGGATGGACGAGGAATTAACTTCCAGACTTTGTTTCTCTCAAATTGTGAGAGCTCTTCTTGCATGGCAATTACCCAGCTAGGATCAGCTAGGGCTTCATTTATCAGCTTAGGCTCAACAATGGAAACAAAGTTGACATATAAGCACAGATTGCTTATGCCTCTTCTGGTTTTTACACCAACTTGTGGATCACCTATGATTTGATCCATTGGATGATCCATGGTCCACTTTAGAGCAGGAGGTAAGGAGGGAGGTAGAGAAGAGGATGAGGTAGGAATTTGGGATGGTGAAGAAGGGTTTAAGGGAGATATAGTGTTTTGGTGGGTAAGGTCTTCTAAAGAGTTAGTTTCAGGAGGTGGAGAAGAAAGAGAAGGTTCAGAAGGTAAGGTGGTGTTTATGGAAGGCTGAGAAGGGTTGCTATATGGAGGATTGGTTTGATAGGAGGATGGAATTTCACCAACACATGAATTTATCCATAGATTTAATTCTTCTTCATCACAAGATAATGAAGAGGTTTCAAACTCATCAAACTTTACATGCATGGATTCATCTATGCATTGTCTTCTTAGATTGAAGATTCTAAAGGCTCTTGAGGAGAGAGAATAGCCCATGAAAATTCCATCATCAGACTTTGGATCAAACTTTCCAAGTTGTTCCCTGTCATTTAGCATGTGACAAGCACAGCCAAACACATGGAAGAAGTCAACTGTAGGTTTTCTTCCATGGAAAACTTCATATGGGGTCTTGTCATGCCTTTTGACTATGATAGACCTATTTTGAGTAAAGCATGCAGTGTTAACTGCTTCTGCCCAAAAATAGGTTGGCAACTTGGATTCACTCAAAGATAGACCTTGCAGCTTCACATAGTGTTCTATTCTTTCTCTCAACAACACCATTTTGCTGAGGAGTGCGTACGGCAGAGAAGTTCTGAGAGATTCCTTTTAGGTCAAAGAAATCTTCCAGAGCAGCATTCTTGAATTCCGTGCCATTATCACTTCTGAAAGACTTCACCAGTTTACCATTCAAATTTTCAATCTTTCTTGTAAACTCGATGATTTCTTGAGATCACTCTTGTGTTTCAGAAAGAACACCCAAGTATATCTAGAGAATTCATCGACAATTACTAGCATATACTTTTTACCACCCAGACTGGGTGTACTGACTGGACCGCATAGATCCATGTGAAGCATTTGAAGAGGTTGAGAGATAGAAGAGCATTGTTTTGTTTTAAAGGAAGTTACGTGAGTTTTCCTTTTTCACATGCCCCACACAGCCTTTTCTTTTTCAAAAGCTATTTTTGGCATTCCAACAACCAAACTCCTTGTTGGAGAGTTTGTTCAAGGTTTTAAAGTTTAGATGAGAGAACCTTTTATGCCACAAACAACTTTGTTTGGCTAGTTCTTGAGAGAGGAGACACACAACTTCTCCTATTGCACTTTCCTTCATGTTGATTATGTACACGTCATTCGGTCGGGTTCGCTAGTACAATCTTGTTCGTACATCAAAGACCAAGCACACACAAATTTGGAACATGACCTTATAGCCCAAATCACATATTTGGTCGATGCTTAGAAGATTGTACATTAGCCCTTCAACATGAGCTACTCGAGAAAGTGATGGTTCCATTTGAAATGGTACCATATCCTTTGGTGACCCCTTTTCCATTTCCTCCAAAGGAAACAGTGGGTCCCTTTTCTTTGAGAAGTTAGAGAGAAGAAGTTTGTTTCCGGTCATGTGTCTTGAACATCCACTATCCATGTACCATATATGATCTTTATTTGGTACCTGCACCCAGAAACAAATTTAGACTTTTGGTACCCATTTTGAGGTGGGTCCTTTGGGATTAGAAGGCATTTTAGATTTGCAAGGAGCCAAGTCTATTGGGCAATTTTTAGCAAGATGAAGAGTGTTGCCACATTTATAGCACTTCTTTAAAGGAAAGACCTTTTTAAAATCCCTATCATCTAAACTTTGGACCAGGTTGAGGAATGAGAAGAAGAGGGTGTCCAACACTGTCTTGGTCCAAGAATACCTTTACCAGGATTTCTTGATTTCTTCAAGTTTACTGACCGAGGAATAAAGTCAGTAGCTATTTGAGATTTCCTTTTAGATGAAAAATTTGATTTAGAAGAATTTTTCTTTTGAGGAGAAAATCTTTTTGAAGAAGGATACTCAGCAACTTCAGAAGGCTGCTCCTGGGAGTACCTTGACTCATGCAGACTTAAGGAATTTAAAAGTCTTTGGATAGGTTTGGGAGAAGAAGAAGAGCTTGGAAGAGTTGAAACCATTGAAGACTCAGAAGAGATTTCTTTAGCTTTAACAAAGACTCCAAACTTTTTGGAACCAGATTCTACTTTGAGCATGTCAAGTAGATCTATAGAGTGAACGGAGGTAGAATCCTCAGATGAGTAACCGAAGAGATCATCATCGTCATCGGAAAGGAAACCAGCAGGAAAACCTTGACACTCAGAAGAAGGAAGTGGAAGGTCAAAAGGTTGAGGAACATCTTTTCCATAACCAAGGCCAGACTTATCCTTGCTGGTGATTTGATCTTGAAGGATCCTTTCAAGATTCTTAGAGGATTTAGTCCATTTAGACAGAACCTCTTGTTCCTTTTCAAGAGTGGAAGAGATCTTTGATTTTTCCTCAGAAAGACTGTCATTTAAGTACCGAAGGTTTTCCAGATCAGCTTTCATTTTGTCAAAATCTTTGAGTTTTGAAAAGCAAGAGAGGAGTTGATCATTTAGACATTTTATGTGCATATCAGCCTTTTTCTTTTGAATCTTTAAGTCACAGAAGTCAACAGTTAAAGAATCAAAGGCATCACCTTTGATCATTAGAGAGAAAGGTAAAAGGATGTACACGAGGTTTTGTCCCCTGAAGTGGATCCCTCGGCGGACACAAGGGTGGTGTAGAGTGATTTCTCCATGTCTTCTATCTCATCGATTTTGGCCATGAGACACTTAGTGACATACTCACTTTCACTCTCAGAGGTTTGCTCATCTTCCCAGCAATGAGCCTCAGCAACCAAGGTTTTATTTTTACCTTGGTTTCTCTCCTTTTCTCTCTTGTATTTGGCTTTGTATTTCTTGTACCTGGAGGTTTCTTTTGATTCAGAATTTTCTTTAGAGGATTGGCTATTTCTCTCTTCATGCTTCCTAGAAGCTGATTTTGAGAAGTCATGGCCATAAGAAGAAGAAGGTTTAGAAGAAGAAGCTTTTGATCTGCATTCAGAAGCAAAATGACCTTTCTTTCCACAATTGAAGCATTCTTCATTTGCTTTATCAGAAGAGGATTTTTGAGAAAAAGGTTTTCTATTAAATTTGGAGCGGTTTGAAGAAAATCTTTTGTTCTTAAGGTTTCCAGCAAGCATTGCCATACTATCAGAAAGTATGTCAATGGCTGATTCTTCTCCTTCATCATCGAAGACTATAGTATGCATCTGACAGATGAGAAGAGTCTTCCTTAATATCTTTTTCAGAATCAGAAGAAGGATAGGTGATTCTAGGAATACAAGAAGAAGGTTTTGAATTACCTATCAAAGCAATAGAAGAGGATTTGATATCCTTTATAAGAGACTTTCTCTCGGTTCTTAGTTTGTTCATAGTGAAGAAGAGTTCCATAGAGAGCGATTAAAGGCATTATTTCTAAGTCCTTGGTTTGCTTGATGCAAGTACGTATAGTTTCCCGAAATGCGGAAGACAATCCATGAACTTGCAGAGAACTTCTTCATTATCATAAACTCGGCCAAGAACTTTGAGATCGTTGAGAAGACGGTTAAAACGATTAAAGTAGGTAGAAAGAGGTTCTCCCTTTTCATGGGAGTAAGAGTTCATACTTTCTAACAAGACGGATCCCGTTAGATTTCTTTACTTCTTTGGTGCCTTCATATAAGACACTAAAAGTATCCCACATTTCTTTAGCGATTGGGAAGGTTAAGAAGAGAATGATACACATCATCGGGAAGGGAAACGAGAAGAGCGATTTGACTTTAGTATCTAAAGCGACTAGGCGTTTATCATCTTCACTAAATTTGTTAGAAGGTTTGATGATATATCTACCGGCTTTTTCACTTCTTTCGTCATCCGACTCTATGTCCTTTCCTTCGGCGTCCTTTTCGAGGGCCAAAGCGAGCCCATATTTTAGGAACAATAGGTCCTCACCGAGAATGTTGGGATACCGCAATCGATCCCTTCCAAGAATAATAACATGCGATTTTTCCATAACCCAAAGTTGTTTGGGTTGAATCTTGGGGGTTTAGCCAAAGATCCTAAATCATATGTATTACTTGGAAGAGGTCCGCAAGGTACCATCAACATTTGAGGTAGTAGCCATCACGTATCCGGTTTATGAGATTAAACCAACTGCTACGATACCAATTGTTAGTCCCCAAAGAGAGATGGCTAACTAAGAGAGGGTTTTGTAGAAGGGGTTGAATATAAAACACACGTAATATACTCTTTTTAAATTTTTTAATATAAATATTAAAAATTTACACACGTATAGTTTGATGCGGAAAAGAACAAAGCGTACTATTCTATCAAACTAAACACACGGATAACAAGAATTAACTATTACACTAAGCAAGTTAAAACAATACCGTTATAGCACACGGCTTTGCCACGGTCAAACAAATAATCACTAAGATTTGTTGAAAGCGTGAGATTTCGGGAAGGACTTCATCTCCTTTTATAGTGTCCATGCATGGGATGCAAGTGGACGGTATCAAGGTTTCATTAGCCGGAAGATTATTACGATGGACAAAGGAAGAGACCACTTCCTTTGTACTAGAATAATGGATGAACCATTCCTTGTAGCACGTAATGTCGATAACTTTATCTTCTTTTCTTCATGCTCGTGAAGTCCCATCAAGCCTTTTAGCTAAAAGACAAATATTCCTTTTATAAGAATAAAAGAGAATGTCTTTAATTAAGGCTTGGTGCCCAAGTTCTTGCTGGCTCACGTGTCTTGCAATTGATGTGAGTCAAGAACTTATCTCTTTGAAATTGCTAAGTGATACATCTCACTATGTATCACATCGGTGGATACCTTATAAGGCTGGAGTTGATAAGTGTACACTTTGCTTGATAACTTCTTCTTTCACTAAGTGACAAAAGTGTATACCCTTGTGAGTTGATATCACAGCCTTAGAAAATATACCTGCAATTTCGGTGACCAAGATCATAGTGTCGGTGACCATGACATCAAACTTGATGACCTCATCTTATTTGATGTCCTTAGTACTTTTGATGACTTTTGAGTGTACCATCGGTGACCCACTATATTGGTGACCCAATCTTGACTTGGCAAAATGGTCTGAATATTGAAGTTGGTTGATACATCCAAAATTCCACTTTTTGATGTACAACCCCTTGATTGAATAGTCTTTGACTCTTCAATACTTGAAGCATATTTCAGACCTTCAAAAGAACCTGTAAAAATTCATTCATACAAAGGAAGGTGGTTCATCACCAAATCATCGGTGACCCAACAAGTTAGTTCCCTGCTGGTGTTAGTTTCTTGATCCCTTCTTTCTGGCCCATAATTCCCGGCATTAGGATTCGAGTTTTCCCCAGTCTGATGTAATGCTTCCACCGTCTGTGCTATAATCCCCGGTAACATCCCATTAACTGTTTGGTACACAGCTTCCATCAAATTAGGATCAATTTGAGTTGTTGGCGGAGAATTTGCTTCATTTTCAGACCCAGTTCGATTTCTTCTGGGTCCACCTGTTATTGTCGGTATTATTCTTGGCGGCATTTAGAACTAACACAAACAACATGGAAACCATTTGCTCGGTTAGATTCAAAAAGAAACAGAGCATATGAGAATACAAATAATTAAAATATATAAGATCTAAGATAATCCTATCTTACTTCTACCCATTCCTCACAGATCAAACCTATTTTGTACTATAGAATCATAACCTATAGGCTATAACTCTCATACCACAACTTGTAGCACCCCCGTCCCGCGTGGTTCAAGGACGGAAGATGCCACAATTGGTTTTAGGACAACTGTAAGACAAACACCTGGTTAAAACAGAGCAACTAACATAATTACCCAACATAATATTTACATACCACTAACGGAGATAACATCGTACACCAAAATACGGTCACAAGGTACAAGTACATAATATCTACATTAGCCCTTAAAAGTTTAACAAAAGTAGATAATGCTTAATCTTCAGTCATGTCATCTCCGTAGCCCTCATCCCAAAATCCCTGCTAAGTCAAGCACCTGCCGAGGAAAAAGAAAATTCGGCTGAGCTTAACGCTCAGTGAACGGATAATAATAAGTCAATAATTAAAATGAGATAAAAAAATTCAAAAAGGAATTCATATCGTTAAGTGACAAAGAAAGTTAGGCAACAATAGCCCGAAGGCATATCAAAGGTCCAAAGACCAAACCGTATCACGAGGATACGTTGTTCCCAAAGGATGATTAGCCCATTCAGGCGTCAGTGAGGAAAGGGGTGCGAACACAACACAAGCAATCCTCTCCGTGGATTTAACCACGACCATAATTATTATCTGATAACAGTTCCTAGGATCGATCCATATGCCCTATAATTGACCGGTACGAAGTCAAGTCAATATACCATGAAGACGCCATGATAGTTTTAGCCACCATGGAAGCATCTCAATACCGGTGCTCCCAATATTGAGTCTATAATACAAGTTCACAATATATAGGATTTAACAAGTCAAATGATCAATATTCCAAATACGAATGCAAGTCATATTTCGAAAGAAACCAAAGTTCCATATATCAACAAAAATAAAGAGAATTTGGAATCAACGTATTCGGATTAGGAAACCTTATACAAATCGATATCCCCGTGTCGAGTGAAGTATGAATCCATACCTTAACCGAATTTGACAATTAACGCATGATTAAGAGAATTCACGATCAAGATTGATTCTCCCGCTTGCCTAACGAATACATAAACGGGTTATTAATCGCACGACATAACATACATATTCTTAATGGAATTACTTAGGTCTTAATGACCCTAAACAACTTAGACTTCAAGAAAAACAACCTTATATGATTTCACAACTTAAACGCAATTTTAAGCTTGTATGGTTCCATTCCAACAGCTTCTGGATCTCTTCTTTTTGACCATTTTTACCCAACTTAGAAGTCAATCTAAATTCTATAATTTAAATGAAAGTTGTAGAATGAACTCTTATGAGTCTATTGGCTTTGTAATCAACTCATTTGAATACTCCATCTATGAGATTTGGCTTAAACAAAACAACAGTTATTAAGCCGTACGCACAACAAACAGCCCACACAGCCATGTAAACTCACTGTTTTGAGCCACTTAGAGTCGCAATTGGGTTCTCGACTCTTCATAACAGTTGTAGTCTATGGTAAGATCTTTCCATCTGCAAAAGCTTATTTGGACGTGCGGTTTGAGAGTTACGCATCGCCAAAGTACTGGACATGGGGCTGTCCAAATTTCCAATTTCCACTTTTTTTCCAATTTCAATTTAATGATCCAATCCTCATATTTTGCAACAATTAAATTATTCAAATCATATATAACATACTAAAAACTACAAAGGAGCTTAATGGTGAAGACCTTAAGCTTAATGACACAATTTTGCTCCTTTTAAACATTTAATCGAACACTTGGTGTGCGGTTAAACATAAACACCAATGCTAACTATATTGAAAACATAATTCAACCCCTTTTTTTCTAAATCAATTTTATCAAATCCCACCATCCAAAACATGTATTTAACCATAAATTTCAATACATAATCTTATATAAACATCTAAACAATTATCAACCAACCTCCTAAATCCTAACATAAACACCCTTAATAAAAATGGAAGAAAATTATACCTCTAGGAAGGATTTGAAGAAATGATTCCGAATTTGTGATTATCTCTTTGATTCTCTTAGTAAATTGAGAGAATTGGAGAGAATAAGAAGTTTAGAGATGTAGGGGATGGAGTCGTCATAAGCAAAGAGAAGAAGATGATTTATGAAATTTATCTCATTCTTAATATTACTCTCCTTTTATATTTATTGAGAGTTTAAGTATTTGGCGGTTTTAACCCCTTATCTCTAATTTCTCAACTTTATGCCCTAGTAGGTTAAGTTAAGTTTCATTTTGTACCTATATGACCCCTTGTATGATAGTACTTCACAATTTAGTCTGAGGTACAAGTCGGGTAAGCACAAGGTACAAACACGTTATGCACGATTTGTATGAGTTAACGGGAAACGAATATTATACAAGAAATTAGATCAAATCAATTGAAGAAATCCGATCAATTCAAGGAATGATCAGATTATGCGACGGTGGTGAAGAAATCCGATCAGCTCTATGAAATTGATTCAAGAATCCGATCAATTCACGAAATCGATTGTGTTTGCGAATCCAATTATCAGATTATATGAGAATCCGATAATCAAAAACGAGAAGATGATGTTAGCGAGGTGATGGGTTCGAACATAACAAGAAGTATCAAACAGTGATCGGATTGTATGAGTATCGAGGTTCGATTAGGGTTCAGTTGCAAGATCGATATAGATCACAAAATTGACGTTAAGAGACAGTCGACTTCGATTAGGGCTCGAGGTTCGATTAGGGTTCGAGGTTCAATTAGGTTTCGATTGACAGCGATTGAAGAAATCATGATCAAGATAATAGAAAAGATATGAGAAACAAACCTACAACTCTGATACCATGTTAGAAATCAAGAACATTGATGCAGACAATTGAAGGAGACGAGATGTGCTGAAGGATTGCAGCCTTTTCTATTAACTTGACAGAATACTTACAATACGTGAAAAGAACAAGTTAACCTAAACTAGAGATTACAAGAAAATATATATACTAGCAACAAATAAGGTAACTGTACAATAGAGCTCATTGGCTTGTGGGCTCTGTCTATTCTATATACGCTAACACTACTGAATGTATAAAATACTATAAAGAAAAGCATGGGTGTAAGATCTGGTTGGATTTCAATGGTAGAGTGCGGCAGAACCTTGCTACAACATCATATGAATAATGTTGCAACAATAGTCTTCTACTACCACTATTGGATCAAAGGACCTTCTTTTGAAATTCACATTAGACACTTACTGGCAGTGCACATGGTGATGAACAAATCCAAGTATGGTACAAATCTTACCTTTCTCTCTATATAGCTTAGTAACACAAGAATATTGCAGCAGTTCTATATAACCATCTATAACCCTCTTTGTTAGAATATTTACCTTGTCTTAATTTTAAGTCCAACTCACCAAGGTGAAACAACAAGCGTCACTTTGTCAAGAATTACCTGGTGAAATATACTACATAAGAGTGAACAATGGAGTAGATCGATATGGCAAAAGCAATTATCCACGAAAACTAACGCTTAATTAACCAACTGTCACTTACACCCATGCCAGGTGTTTAGCCCGACATTGCTGAATGTAAAGACAAATATGTAAATGACATAAAAGTAAATAACATGAAAATTAAGAGTTGGAAATTAAATACGCATAAAGTAAATGTGCATAAATGAAGAATGTTGTGGAAAGTAAGAAGGTTGATGCAGTAACAAATAATAGTGACTAAAAGATTAAGAACTTTAAATTAATTATACAAACTCTGATCAAGCTTAGAAAAGCTTGATGTCCCTGTGGTTTTTGAACTACTACAAACTCCCTTATATTTATACTAAAATGGAGGACCAAAGGATAAAGAAAAATACAAAAGGGACATATTGTCCAATGGGTAATACCCAATACAAAGTCAACACCTATATTACATAGCTTAGTACATTTGTTAAAAAGTTAAGGGGTTGAAGTTATAAAGGTATCTAACCTTTTGGGGGGAACACCCCTATTTTTATAAAAACAAATTAAAACAACCATATTTTTAAAAAGCACTTCTAAAACTCCCCTACTTTTGCAAAAATAAACTCCAAACGAACAGCCTTTTATAGCTGAGCGAATAAGCTATAAGGCTTATACAGCCCATTAAGCCACAAATGAACGACCCCTTAGTATAATTGTTTAATGTTTGTCAATTCATTATTATATTAAACTGTTAAAAACATTATTTGTTATTTTGCCACACATTATTAAAATCGTTGCCAAAGATTATTATCATCATGGTCAACTACTATGATGGTCATATGATGTTCAATTTAAATCATGACGGTAAGTATTTATCGCTCCAGTTTAGTTATTTCATGGGACCAAAAGGCAAGCCATAGCCGCGGTTCTACAATTTAACGCAAGCATATATAAAGAATTGGCTACAGTTGATATAAATTGCAAATAGTGTATTGCTATAATTTTAGTTATTTCATGTGACCAAAAGACAACACATAACCACGATAATTGATATTTCATGTTACCATACATCATGAATTGGCCACGATTACTATTAAATTTGTGTGACCAAAAAGTAACCAATGGCCATGGTTTTAATAATTCACTCTAACCATATGCCATGAATTAGCCATGGTTCCTACGTTCAAGGTTGTGTGTATAGTACCTATGCAAGCATGTTGGTATTCTACGAATAATTCTGTTTAACCAAGGCTATACGAGACAACGTTGCAACCATGAAAGGAAAGGGACAATCTGAAAGCTCCAAAGTAGATAAGTGTATACCCCTAAGCTAGACAATGCCTGAAAGTCTGTCGGAAGGGATAAAGTCACTAAATGTTTTGCGGTGGTGGCTGGAAGCTGATGCGAGTTGAATATGGAAGTCTGTAAGTAATCTTTAACCTGATTGAGTTAGATCCTATCAACTTTTTAACTTTTCTGGAAAAAGAGGAAGTTGGTTTAGAGAAAACACTATAAGGCATACTAGTTAATGGTATTTTAGAATCATCTGGAACATAAGAAATTTTATATAACTGATCTATCTTAGAGGCAGAATATTGTCTAAAGCACGAGGAAGAACAGGAAAAGCAGGGTTTGCTAATATTCCGAAGACACGATTCTCTTTTTGATATATTGTTTTGAAGATCTAACTACGACTTCACTGTTTTGTCGATTTACAATTCTTTCAACAAGAAGATGAGAATAGAAAATGTCTAAGAAAAAAAATACTTGATCACTCGGATTAATCTTAAGAATGGTTTTCTGATGTGGGAGATCTGTACATCAACGGCAGTCATAGAGCATACTAATCCAATTCTTAGTTAGATGAAGGAGGAAAAGGTTACGGCTCTGATACCAACAACTAGCTTACCAACTAGTTTGTCAATTGTCATTGTGATATTATCTTAGAATATTACAATCAAACATAAACTTCATTGTATATTATTATTTTAAAAACCCAATAAGTAAAAAAGGATTCGAGGTGCCACCACTTGTAAGCATCATTTTAACCAGAGCATTCACGATGGAAGGATTTTGATATCCTTCACAAACTACCAGGCTTAAGTGTGAGAACGATGCAATCTTAAAGTTATGCATAAGTAATGTAAGCGCTTACATCACTTATGAGTGACTTAAAGCTTACATCACTTTCACATCATTTAGCAAAAGTGAAGGTTATGTTCGATAAATTAATTGCTAAAATAGTTGTTAGCTGAGAAGCTAACTAATAGACTACTTAGGTTTGACAAACACAAATTGAAAGACTAAGACGTTAGTTCTTAGAGGTAGGAATGGAAATGAGACCCGCCCCATTGTGGAACCTAGTGTACCCGCCCTGACGAGTATGGGGATTCCCCGCAAAATCGGGATCAGGGATGGTGATGGGGATCCCGGAAAGTTAAAAACCGGGGATGGGGACGGGGCCGGGTAATGTGGTCCCGCCCCGCCCCGTCCCCGAATTATTAAATATGTTATATATTTTTACTATTAAATATAATATTTACAAATAATTAATTTTAATATCTTTTAGTTTTATAAATGGTATTTTCGACATTTTTTATTATATATATTTTTTGAGTTGTCTTGCTTTTTTTAAGATAAAAAAATCGTTGAAAGCCGAAAGCATTTGATCAAAAATTGCGTATGATGTTGTGATTTTTTTTACATATGAATATTTGATAATCTATATAATAAAATTTTATAAATATCTGAGAATTATATATGAAGCGTTATCGGTCGAGTGTGGTATTTAACATAATTGATTTAAAACATTTTAAAACAACGGAGAAAAATTCCCCGATTCCCGTTGGGGATCCCCGCTCCCCGTCGGGGACGGGAATGGGGATGTGATCATATTACCCGGTGGGGACGGGGACGGGGATGGAGATTGGAATTGGGGACGGGGGATAGGGATTGGGGTCCCCGCCCCATTACCATCCCTACTTGGGGGGGGGGGGGGCGAGAGGGGCATTGGCTTGGATTAGGTGGAACAAGAAGTTTTGAAATTTGTTTTTTAAGGGGAGGGGGGAGGGGGAATGGGAAGTTTTAAAGTAATGAATTGTGCTTTATAGGGAAGTGGTAGACGGAGTACTTAAGGGCAGGGGTGCTCAAAAACCCGATCAACCCAACACAACGCGAAAATAACTCAACCCAAAGCAACCCGATTATAGTCGTGTTTTACATCTTCAAACCGTATGTATTGGGTTGATATTGGATTTCTTTTATTTGAACCCACCCCAACCACGTGAACCAGTTATCTTTTTATTTTATTGGATATGATTGTTAAGTCTCTATTAATATGTATATTTGACAATTACACCATCACGTACCCTCTTCATAGACATATATATTCAGTCTATTATTTATCTCGTTATAACTCCTTTGTATATATGTTCAGTGATTGTGAACATTATATATATATGTGTGTGTGTGTGTGTGTGTGTGTGTGTGTGTTTCGGGACGGATTCAAACGAGAACACCTTCATGTTACGAGAACGCGAAAACGTATTTTACTATAGACAATCACATGTGATACTAAATCGGAGATGCAAAGACTTTTTGGCACGATCTAGTTTGCCGGCCAAGTCACCCTTAAACCATTAAGCCCCCTCAAATATATTATCATATGTTATAAGGGTGTTCTTGATGTGATACTATAATCCATCAAGACCATCACATGTGATACTAAATAATAGATGCAGACGACATTTGGCGTAACCTAAGTCGCAGAGCACGTCATCCACACACGGCACACCATTAGGCCCCCTCACGTGTATTATTACATGTGATAAGGGTGTTTTCGCCTTATCGTAAAATGGAGGTGTGCTCGTTTGAACCTTTCTAGGATTTAATATTTGTTCTCGTTTGAACCTCCACCTAGGTGGAGGTTCAAACAAGAACACCTTCATTTTACGAGAATGCGAGAACACCCTTATCACATGTGATAATACACGAGAGGGAACTTGATGGTGTGCGGATGACGTGCCTTGCTATTTAGGTCGCACCAAAGATCGTTTGCGTCTATGATTTAATATCACATATGATGGTTTTGATTGATTATAGTATCACATCAAAGACACCCTAATTATTACATGTGATAATATATGTGATGGAGCTTAGTGGTGTAACAACGACTTGGTCGGTAACCTAGATCACGCCAAAAGTCATCCGCATCTCTAATTTAGTATCACATGTGTATTATATGTGATGGAATAATAGTATCACATGTGATTTTCTATGGTAAAAGGATGTTCTCGCGTTCTCGCGTTCTCGCAAAATGAAGGTATTCTCGTTTGAACCCTTCCCTATATATATATATATACCCCTTCAAGTGTTAACTCAATTATTTGTGTTAACCGTGTTAACCCATTGTTCACTGGTGAACATCATGCTCGTTCACTTGTGAAGACGATGCTCGTATACTGACGAACACGACGCTCGTTCATTGATGAATGGGTTCACCAGTGAACGAGCATGGTGTTCACCAGTGAACAATGGGTTAACACGGTTAACAAAAATTATTGGGTTAACACAAGAAGCCACCTCTATATATATATATATATATAGAGGGGGGGGGGAGGGAGGGAGGTTCAAATGGGAACTTTTTCGGTTTAAAGAAACAAATGAACAATTTCCTAGCCACATATATATTTTAAGGAATTAAAAAATTAATTAATAATAATCTAATTACTTTAAGGGTATTATGGTCCAAATATTACTTTATGAATGTTACTATTCATGATTTTCATCAGATTGTACAATGTACAACCTTGATTAATTTTTAACAATTTAATTATTAAATATATTCAAATAAATATAAGATCAAGATAAATATGAAATATCTTTAAATAAATATAAGAAATCAAACTCAGTATCATATATGATTTTAGAAAATATGATTTTGTACAAATGTTAATGTAAAATCATATGTGATTTTATACAATAAAAATGTAAAATCTTATATGATTTTGTACAAATGATATTCATACATGATTACAATGTCAAGTATGTCAACAACATCACATATGATTTCAGTATCATATATGACTTTGTACAAATGTTAATGTAAATTCATATGTGATTTTGTACAAAGGTAAATGTAAAATCATATATATATTAGAATATAATATAACATTCTAATATAGTATCAATTGATTTTACAAAATTTATACATTCGTAATATATTATAAAGTAATAATATATTAAAATAATATATTATTACTATTAAGTCCTACCAATTTTACCCCTAAATAATTTACCCTTAGTGGAAAGTATATTTTAGTATCCACTAATTACTTAAATGCCATCAAATATAATATCTATTGATTTTACAGAAAAATTGGCTTATAAACCATTCATTTGTTTTTTTAAACATAGGGTGTTGTCGCATGAACCGTCCCCTACCTACACACACACACATATATATATATAGAGGAAGGTTCAAATGAGAACTTTGTAAATTTAAAGAAATAAAAGAACACCTTGTGGACCACATATGATGTGGGTCCCACATAATATTAAATCATTTCTGATTTAATATGATTTAATATTAAATCAGAAATGATTTAATATTAAATCAGAAATGATTTAATATTATGTGGAACTCACATCATATGTGGTCTACAAAGTGTTCATTTATTCATATGATCTCTCCCCTATATATATAGAGAGAGGGAGGTTCAAATGAGAATTTTGTAAACTTAAAGAAACAAAGGAACAATTTCTATCCACGTATATATATATATATATATATTTTAAGGAATTAAAAACTAATTAATAATAATCTAATTACTTTAAGGGTATTTTAGTCAAAATATTACTTTACAATGTTACTATTCATGATTTCTATCAGATTTGTACTATTACTTCATGAATTATTTAAATTGTACAATTTTGATTACTTCTAAACAATTTAAATATTAAATATATTTAAATAAATACAAGATCAAGATAAATATCAAAAATCTTTAAATAAATATAAGATCAAGAGAAATATAAGAAACCAAACTCGGTATCATATATGATTTTAAAAAATTGAAATATGAAATATCTTTAAAGAAAAAGTTTATTATTTTTAAAATATCTATAAAAATTGAAGGTAATATTTTTAAAAAGTTTATTACAATACCAATTATATTACCAAAATCACATATGATTTCAGTATCATATATGATTTTGTACAAATGTTAATGTAAAATCACATGTGATTTTGTACAAATGTAAATGTAAAATCATATGTGATTTTGTACAAATGTAAATGTAAAATCATATATGATTTTGTACAAATAATATTCACACATGATTACAATGCCAACTATGTCAACAAATCACATATGATTTCAGTATCATATATGATTTTGTATAAGCGTTAATAAAAAATCATATGTGATTTTGTACAAATGTTAATGTAAAATCATATGTGACTTTATACAAATATTAATGTAAAATCATATGTAATTTTATATAAAGGTAAATGAAAAATCATATATGATATAGTTATAATATAATATAACATTTTAATATATTATCAATTGATTTTACAAAATTTGTATATTATAAAATAATAATATATTAGAATAGTAATAATATATTAGGATATTATATTATTACTATTAAGCCCTACCAATTTTACCCCTAAAGAAATAACCCTTGATGGAAAGCAACTATCAGCATCCATTAATTACTACAATGCCATTCAATATAATATCAATTATTTTTACAAATTTTGTGGCTAAAAGGTGGTTCCTTTGTTTCTTTAAATGGGGGTGTTCTCGTATGAACCCTCCCCTATATATATATATATATATATATATAATGAACACTTTGTGGACCACATATGATGTGGGTCCCACATAATATTAAATCATTTCTGATTTAATATTAAATCATAAATGATTTAATATTATGTGGGACCCACATCATATATGGTTCACAAGTGTTCCTTTGTTCCTTTAGAAATCAAAAGTTTTCATTTGAACCTTCCTCTATATATATATATATATATATATATATGGGTGGGTTCAAATGTGAACCTATCATTGATTGTGAAAATGAGGACGAATCACAACCATCGATTTTAAATCAGATCAAAATACAAGGGATAAAATTTGCGGTGACATTTTTGTAAATAAGTGGAAAACTTAGGTCATGGCTTAAATCATAAATATAATCTGACGATTTAAATAAGAACCAGACATCATCTTCTTCGCCAAATTTCTTCATCATCTTCACCAAACTTCTTCATCATCTTCTCCAAATTTCTTCATCATCTTCCCCAAAAGAAATTTCAGTTCCGCCCCCAAATTTCTTCATCATCTTCCCCAAAATAAATTTTCGCACAAGTTTGTTTTTGCTTTGTGTTCTTCCTTTGAATCACAAGTCTTTTCAGATCCAGATTTTTTTTCTTGATAAAGTGTAAGAAGGTTATTCAAAAAAAAATTCCTTTAATATGATTGTTCATCATTTTATCACAGGAAACTTCTGTGAAACACATTTGCTTGAATTCTTGCTTTTCAAAACCTTTGGTTCCATTGTAGGTTATATTCAGTCTGAATATAAGCTACAATTATGGGTTTGTATACTTGTAGCTTATATTCAGACTGAATATAAGCTACAATTATGGATTTTTCTAATTGTAGTTTACATTCAGTCTGAATATAAGTTAAAATTATGTGTTTGTATAATTGTAGCTTATATTCAGTCTGAATATAAGCATAAAATGTTATGCTTATATTTAGACTGAATATAAGTTAAAATTATGTGTTTGAATAATTGTAGCTTATATTCAGTCTGAATATAAGCTAAAATATGTGTTTGAATAATTGTAGCTTATATTCAGTCTGAATATAAGCTAAAATATGTGTTTGAATAATTGTAGCTTATATTCAGTCTGAATATAAGCATAAAATGTTATGCTTATATTCAGACTGAATATAAGCTACAATTATGGGTTTGTATAATTGTAGCTTATATTTAGACTGAATATAAGCATAACATTGTAGTATCACAATGTCATGTTTATATTCAGTCTGAATATAAGCTACAATTATAGGTTTGTATAATTGTAGTTTATATTCAGTCTGAATATAAGCTAAAATTATGTATTTGTATAATTGTAGCTTATATTCAGTCTGAATATAAGCTACAATTATGTGTTTGTATAATTGTAGCTTATATTCAGTCTGAATATAAGCTAAAATTATGTGTTTGTATAATTGTAGCTTATATTCAGTCCGATTATAAGCATAAAATGTCATGTTTATATTCAGTGTGAATATAAGCTACAATTATGGGTTTGTATAATTGTAGCTTATATTCAGTCCGAATATAAGCTAAAATTATGTGTTTGTATAATTGTAGCTTATATTCAGTCTGAATATAAACATAACATTTTAGTATCACAATGTCATGTTTATATTCAGTCTGAATATAAGCCAAAATTATGTGTTTGCATAATTGTAGCTTATATTCAGTCTGAATATAAGCATAACATTTTAGTATCACAATGTCATGTTTATATTCAGTCTGAATATAAATTACAATTATGGGTTTGTATAATTTTAGCTTATATTCAGTCTGAATATAAGCATAACATTGTAGTATATATTCAGTCTGAAGAGCAAGTCACACAGAGCCAAAATTCTCGGTATGCATTCTCGAAATCTATAACAACATCGCAATCAGAGATGAATTTTCAACTGGATCACACTCAATCGAATTTCCTGATGAAGAAGCAGACTCCATTGAAAAAACAGAATTAACAATTTAGTTTCAGAAATCGAAAATCCGATTACTAAAGTTCTTCACAACAATGAATATGATTAACAGAGAGGAACTCGATTTCCTGAGAGAGTTCGATTTCCAGAGAGAGTTCGATTTACAGAGAAAATTTCGATTAACAAAGGATGAGAGAAATAAGCGGGAGTGATAAACTTGCCTAATTTACCCCTCAAGCCACATTTAAAGAACGGCTTCAATTTGGCTCAGATCAAGGGCTGAGATCTGTCCTTAGGTTCACAACCAAAGATAGGTTCACATTTGAACTTTCCTCTATATATATATATATATATGAGTAAATTACATGATTGGTCCCTGTGGTTTACACATTATAACATTGTGCGTCCCTATTTTGAATTAATTATGGATTTGGTCCACGTGGTTTACACTTTCTCACGTAATTGGTCTCTGTGTCCTAACTCCTTTAACTTATCCTTGTTAAATAGAAGGGTATTTTAGGCATTTTATAATTTTGTTTTCTATTAATAGAAAAGGGACCAAGAATTTAATATATTAAACTAGTGGTCCCATCTATTTGTATTTCTCCTCACTTTTGGTATATTTATACACATACACATGACATGTAATAAGAATGACGTGTCATCCATGTCACGTCTTTCTGATTACGTTTTCTTACATGACTTGAATGAGCTGACATGAATGACATGTCATTCTGATTAAATGACATAATAAAAAAAAATCTCTTGCATTTTTTCTAAAATAATTTCCTCACTTTATCTTTTGATTATTCATATCTCACCCAGTTTATATTTTTCTTAACTTTTCAAATTGTTAGTAATTTTCTCACATCATCACTCTTTTTTAAAAATATTTAAAAAAAACCACTTTTATTAAATTTTATGCTAATTAAATGTTCTTACGTATTTTTTTTTAATAAATATTATACTTTTATTTCAAAATAAATATTTTATTTCTCATAATACCTAACAATTATTATTAAATTTTTCTAATTTAATAAATACTTATTTTGTATTTTTTTTTTAAATTTAACGATATAAAATACTTATTTTCGAGGATGCAGATCCAAAAAAAAAATCATGTATTTAGCCCTTTTTTTATAATTATGAATGGAGGCAGATCTAGAAAAAATTCATGAATTGAAAAATAATTAAGGTAATATAGAATAAAGCAAAATTTAGTTGTGAAAAGTATCATTTAATTAATTGACATAAGTGGTATTTTGATAGAAAATAATTAAAAGAAATACCTAAAAGGATTTAATGTTAATATGTGGATAAATATGTTTTTTTGTGTATATATAAATATAAATATATATATATATATATAATATATATATATATTTATATATATGTGTGTGTGTGTCATGTGTATGTGTATATATGTATATATGTTGTGTGTATAAATATACCAAAAGTGAGGAGAGAGACAAATAGAGGGGACAACTAGTTTAATATATTATATTCTTGGTCCATTTTTTATTAATAGAAAACAAATTTTATAAAATGCCTAAAATACCCTTCTATTTAACAAGGACAAGTTAAAGAAGTTAGGACACAGGGACCAATTACGTGAGAAAGTGTAAACCACAGGGACCAAATCCATAATTAAATCAAAATAGGGACGCACAGTGTTATAATATGTAAACCACACGGACCAATCATGTAATTTACTCTTTATTTTTTGATTATACATATACATTAATATTAATTATTTAGAATTATTATTAATCATATCATAAAATAATGTAGATTTTTTCAAATTTATTATAACAAGTTTAAATTTTATAATATATAAATAATTAATTTAATTAACATATTTTATCATTTATTTTTATTTTTTTACTGTTTTGTTTATATTAATTAACATATTATATTATTAGATCATTGTTTTAAATATTTTATGAAATGTTGTAATTATATTATGAAATGTATTAACCGACTAATTTTTCAAGACATTTTTTTTGGTCATTTTATATTTTGCATATAGTTTATTAGCTAATTTTTATCAAACATGATTTATTAATGAGGTAATTTATCAGATAACAACTAATTTATCAATTAATTTATAAACATAACTTCTAGAATTTTGTTTGACATAACAAATAGTGTTGATTGTTAAAAATTACCTTTTCCAATAAAAATTACACTATTTCAAAATAAAAAATTTATTGTAGGTATATGAATTGAGGGTTGGTATTTATTAAGAAATAAATTTTTTATGTTTAATTTTTTACCATTAATGGTTATACGTCTTATTAATTGATTTTGTTTTGTTTGATAAATTTTTATATATTGTTAATAGATATTTTACTAACCCTTGATTAGGTAAACGACCGTTAGGTTTGGGTCAAAAATAAGCAATTGCATGCCTCAAACAAAATGCATATTTAATTTGGTAATTTATTTAATAAAAATAATCAAGGCTAGTTAAATACTTATTAACAGTAAATAAAAATTTATCAAACAAAACAAAATCAATTAATAAGACGTATATCATTAATGGTAAAAAATTAAACATAAAAAAAGTTATATTTCTTAATAAATACCAACCCTCAATTCATATACCTACATCAAATTTTTGATATTGAAATAGTGTAATTTTTACTGGAAATGGTAAATTTTAACAATCAGTATTATTTGTTATATCAAACAAAATTGTAGAAGCTATGTTTATTAATTAACTGTTAGTTGATATCTATTTCATGAATAAGTTATGTTTGATAAAAATTAGCTGATAAACTATATGCAAAATATAAATGACCAAAAAATATATCTTGAAAAATTAGTCGGTTAAAACATTTCATATTATAATTACAACATTACATAAAATAATTAAAACAAATATCTGATAATATAATATGTTAATTAATGTAAAATAGTAAAAAAAATAAATGATAAAATATGTTAATTAAATTAATTATTATATATATATTATAAAATTTAAACTTGTTACAACAAATTTTAAAAAAGCTACAATAATTTATGATATGATTAATAATAGAGTAAATTACAATTTTGGTCCTTTATCTATGCTCGCTTTTTGGTTTTGGTCCCTCCAAAGGTAAAAGTAAATTCTTGGTCCCTTAAACGAGTTTTTGATAACACCCTTGGTCCCTCTGGCTAACGCCGTCCAAAATGCTACCGTTAGCCATCCCATGTGCCCCTCACGTGAGGGGCATTTTCGTCTTTTCAACCATCTTCTTCAACCTCAAATTCATTCCAAGAACATTCATACTAAGTCAAGAACATCATCCATCTTCTTATATCTTTCAATATTCGCTACCACTACTACAATTTATAACTAAATACCAAATCAGATTCAAACACATAACCTAAATCATATTCAAACCCAAAAACTTTAATCAATCATACAAAAATTAATATTTCAATCAAACTTCATATTTTTAATAAAAGAAACAAAATATAGAAAACCTCCAACAAATCTTGTTCTTCATACAAACAAATTAAAAACAAAAAAGAAAAATAAAGTAGATTGAATTCATTATGATTTAAAACAAAAATCTTATGTCACAACAGTACATCCATATAAAAAATCCTAATTCTAAAACAAAAATCAAAACTAAAACCCTAAAGAGCAGATCTGGGTTGTCAAATATGAAAAAAAAAATAATGAAAAGCCCAACACCATTAATTTGTTTTCATCTCGCCGGAAACCATCGTCGGAACCCTCGTAAAGTCGATGAATTCACGAAGTTTCCCGCCTGGAAACCCACCTCCATCACCTCTCATTACACATTCAAAATTTTCCACCATCGGAGAGCTTTCAGACCCACTAGTAATCAGAATCCAGATCTGAAGCTTTCTCTACAATATTTTCATCTCTGAACTGTGGTTTGCATCATAGAACACCTTCGACATTCAGAGTTGTTTATGCCGGAAAAACAGTGCCATCGGAAGCTTCAGATCTGGATCTACAGGTTTAAAGATCTGCAGGTTCGACTTTCTCTACAATCGGAAAAACAGTGCCATCGAACCTTCGACTTTCTCTACAATCGGTTTCAAGATCTGCAGGTTCGAGAGTTATCTCATGGGTTAATGTTTGGATCTTCATAAACGTCTGAATTCGAGAGAGAAAGAAATGTTTGGATCTTCATAAACGGTGAAATCGGGAGTGAAATCGTCGGCCATAATTCAATTTAGGAAAAAAGAAATCTAGAGGTGGAAGGGAGAATTTCAAGGAGAGATTGTTGTGGATGGAAGAAGATTTCCAAGATTAAGTTAATGGGGGAGCAATTTTAGGAAGAAGTTAATGGGGTAGGTGGAAGGGGTGACGGGTGGTATTCAAAAAGTTAGGTGATATTTTTAATATTTTTAACATTAAAAATATTAAAATAGTTTTTACTTTTTTAAAATTAAAAGATATTAAATGAAAAGACCAAAATGCCTCTCACGTGAGGGGCACAATGAGACCTTTAACGGCATATTATGGACGGCGTTAGCCGGAGGGACCAAGGGTGTTATCAAAAACTCGTTTGAGGGACCAAGAATGTACTTTTATCTTTGGAGAGACAAAAACCAAAAAGCGAGCATAGATAAAGGACCAAAATTGTAATTTACTCATAATAATAATTCTAAATAAATATTAATGGATATATATAATTAAAATAAAATTAATAGTTCTACATGTTTACAAAATAGTAAATTACATGATTGGTCCCTGTGGTTTATATGAGAGGTGAACATTGATTTAATAGATTACATTTTTGGTCCCTCTAGATTTAATAGAAAACATTTAACAGATCCTTTAACAGTGTTAGTGTTAAGGGACCAAAAATGAGGGAGAAAGTGTAAACCACAAAGACCAAATCCATAATTATTTTAAAATAAGGATGTACCGTGTTATTAAGTGTAAACCATAGGGACCAATCATGTAATTTACTCTATATATATAGAGAGGGGGGGGGGGGGGAGGTTCAAATGAGATTTTTGCAGTTTTAAAGGAACACCTTTAGGATCACATATGATGTGGGTCTCACACAATATAAAATCATATCTGGTTCAATGGGGCCTAAATGTGTTCCTTTGTTTCTTCTTTAAATGAGGGGTGTTCTTGTATGATTCCTTCATATATATATATATATATATATATATAGAGAGAGAGAGAGAGGGGGGGAGAGAAAGAGAGAGAGATCGAACTTTTTTCTATTTAAAGAAACAAATAAACTCATTTGAACCTCATATATATTTTGGTGGACCGAAAAGTTAAATCAATATTATTTTTATTTATTGAAGAGTATTTTAGGAAACTATTACTTTTGCAATACACTATTAATATCAGATTGTACCTTTAAATATAAAATATAATTTAACCTAATTAAGTGTTTAATCTAATTGTACCTTTTAAACATAAAATATAATTTAATTTTAGAAACATAAAAAACGACATTACAATCACATATGATTTTGTACAAATGTTAATGTAAAATCATATGTGATTTTGTGCCAAAGATAAATGTAAAATCATATGTGATTTTGTACAAGGTTTCTGTAAAATCAGTATCATATATAATTTTGTACAAGGTTATTGTGAAATCACATTTGTGCTTTCAGTATATCACATATGATTTTGTACAAATGTTAATGTAAAATCATATGTGATTTTGTGCCAAGATAAATGTAAAATCATATATGATTTTGTGCCAAGATAAATGTAAAATCATATGTGATTTTGTACAAAGGCAAATGTAAAATCATATGTGATTTTGTAGAAAAGTAAATGTAAAATCATATATGATTTTGTACAAGGTTCTTGTAAAATCAGTATCATATATGATTTTGTACAAGGTTATTGTAAAATCATATGTGCTTTCAGTATCACATATGATTTTGTACAAAGTTAATGCGAAATCATATGTGATTTCAGTATCTTATATGATTTTGTACAAGGTTAAATAAGAATAATTATCTCCTTAATAAGTGAATTTATATTTTATGTTTAAAGGGTACAATTAGATTAAATACTTAATTCAGTGAAATTATATTTTATGTTTAAAGGTTCAATCAAATATTAATTAAACTTATTATACCCCTAAAAGAAAATGACCACCTTTGGAAAGTGTCTATCACGGAACCTTAATTACCACAATAAGAGTGATTATAATAACTATTCTTTATACAAAATATGTGGCTATTTAGGTATTCGTTTGTTTCTTTAAAGGGAGGGTGTTCTCGTATGAACCCTCTCTCGCTCTCTATCTCTCTCTCTATATATATATATATATATATATAGAGAGAGAGAGAGAGGGAGAGAGAAGTTCAAATACAAACTCATATTTACATACAAACTATATAAACTGGTTCAAATTAATATAAAAATATATTTTTTTCATAAATTTTTTTAATCAAATGCTATGATTTAAGATATTATTACACATATGTTTGTTTCATAATGTAAAAGTTTCACATGTATTTGTTTTCATAAGTTGAAAGTTTCTCATATATTTTTTTATGAAAAAGTTTCACATGTTTTTGTTTCATAATGTAAAACTTTCACATATAATTTTTTCACAAGATGAAACAAACACATGAGAAATAATATTTTAAACCATAGCACTTGATGAAAAAAAAAATAATGCAAAAAAATTTATTTTTATATTGATTTGAATCAGTTTGTATAGTTTGTACATAGATATGAGTTTGTATTTGATCATCCCTCATAGATATATATATATATATATATATATATATATAGAGAGAGAGAGAGAGAGATGATCTTCTACACCCCATTCCAATGTTACAACCCCTACCTTCCAATCTCAACCATCCATCAAATAATCTAATGGTTTCTTAAGGGACGGTGGCAATACTGTAATTAAATTGAATTCTGAGGATACGATGGGTATGAAATTATGATAATAAGGGAAAGGAGGTATTATTGAATCTGATTTTTAATTATGAAATAAAGAATAATCATATTCCGTGGGATACGCAAATTATCAAAAATATACTTGATTTCCTTCCCTAAATTGAAGCACACGATTCCAGAAGATATTTCGTGGGATACACACATTATCAAAAATGAAGATCAATTTCCACACCAACAAGAAGATTCTGGAAGAAGTTGCCATCATTCCATCAAAGCGCCTTCGGAACAAGATCGCCGGATTATCAACTCACCTGATGAAGCATATCTAGAAGGGACTAGTCAGAGGCATCTCGCTCAAGCTACAAGAGGAAGAGAGAGAATGCCATATGGACTTTGTTCCCGGTGAATCCGCCATTAAAACCGATCGCATCGAGGAAGAGAGAGAACAGCCGTATAGATTTCAGTCGTTTGCTACGAAGGTTCCGGTGGTGTTTGATAATCCGGAGGAGTTCGTCGGAGATAGAGAGTCAAGATGCAACGTTTGAGATCAAAGAAGGAGAGACGATTTTTTGATTTCAACCGTTTGATTGAGTTGCATATTCTTGGTTGGGATAGGTTTTATTTGTGTTCTAGTCTTCTGATTGAGTTTCATATGTTTTATTAGTCTTCTGATTGAGTTTCATAGGTTTTATTTTTAATTTAGAATCATTACATATATGTGTTAGGTCCGATTCAACAAGATCAATAGAGGAATCATACAAAAATCATTGAGTCGTATGTTTTATTGATGAAAGCATTAAAGATTACAAACGCGAATGTACTTTAGACGACTCTCATTAACGAATCATCTACCCTATACTCCTTTATATACTAGTTTTCTATTACATGGTAAGCCAAGCCCATAAGAAATTAAACACAATTTAGAATATTATATTAAATAATTTTCTTCTTTATAAAACTTTCCTAATTTAGGATATTTGATCCTATCAATATGAAATAACAACAAAATTTATTAAAAGAACTTGTATTAAGTGTTTTTCATATGTTACTTTCATTGTATAAACTTGTGTTACGTGTTTTTCATATGTTTTAATATGCTTTTCATATGTTACTTTCAATGAAAGTAACAATGAAAGTAATGAAAGTAACATATAAAAACATATGAAAAACCCAGAAACGATGGAGATGAACCCAGAAACGATGGAGATGAACCCAGAAATGATGAAGATGAACCCAAAAATGATGAAGAAATATGAAAAACCTATGAAAAACCCAAAAATGATGAAGATAAACCCATAAATGATGAACCGTTTTTCCAGATTTTTACAAAATTGTGAATTGTGTAGTTACCAAATTTTCAAGAATTCTAAATTGGTTAGTGTTTAAAATTTGAAATTTAAATCAATTGCAAATTTTTTTGGATAACTACCACGAAATAGATTGAAAACCAAAATGCATATAATTAAGATTTCTTTTTATATTTTTTAAAATTAATTTGATATATGATTAGACTAATATACCCTTATAGATAAAAATAAATAAAAATTAAATGAATTATGAAATTAATGGCTGAGATTGGGAGGCATGGGTTGTAAGATTTAAGTGGGGTGTAGAAGATTCAACCTATATATATATATAAATATATAGGGGAGGAATCATACGAAAACACCTCCTATTTAAAGTAACAAAGGAACACCTTGTAGACCATATATGATGTGGATCTCACATAATATTAAATCATATCTGATTCAATAGGCCCCACCATTGAATCATATATGATTTAATATTATGTATGAACCACATCATATATGGTCTACAAGGTGTTCCTTTATTCATTTAAATTTACAAAGTTATCATTTGAACATTCCTCTCTCTCTCTCTCTCTATATATATATATAGAGGAAGGTTCAAATGAGAACTTTGCATTTTTAAAGGAACAAAGGGACATTTGTGGATCACATATGATGTGGGTCCTACATAATATTAAATCATTTATGATTTAATATTAAATCATAAATGATTTAATATTATGTGGGACCCACATCATATGTGGTCCACAATTTGTTCCTTTGTTCCTTTAAGAAGGGGTGGTTCTCATTTGATCCCTCCCCTATATGTGCGGATTCAAATTAGAACTCAAATTTGGTTGTGAACATGAGAACAAATGAGAGCGCGACACGTGTTGCGAGCTCATTTGTCCTCATGTTCACAACCAAATTTGAGTTCGCATTTGAACTTTCCTCTCTCTCTCTCTATATATATATATATTGAGAAAAAATTAATTGAAAGTATGGATAAGTTGTAACAAACTGAAAAAAAAATTATGAGTAGACTAGAGATAACAACATTTAAAATTAGGAGAATATTTTGATGTATCAAAACATTAACTCGACTAACCCATACAATTTGGGTTGGGTTGGTTTGCACTTTAGTTTGGGTTGGGTTGTGTTGATATTTTTCAAACCACAAGTATGAGGTTAGGTTGTTCAAATACCTTCAACCAAAGAAACATCATCTATTTGGGTCGGGACAAATCTTCTATCTTGTTCTTGGTGGGAGCTGTTATTGAAGCCATCATTTTTTGAGGTTGTCTAACATAGAAAAGGATAAGAGAGAATAAAGGTCCTTGAAATGGATGTGGACTAGACTAGAGATCCGAGGGGGGAAGGCTTCAAGTAAGTTGATACACATGGTTTTCCTATGCAAAATGGACCACCTCTTTATGATTACATGTACATGGTAGATTTTGGAAGAAGACAGGGAGTTCTCGATCAAAAAGTTGAAAACCTTATTAGAAGATAATTGTCTTGAAGATCGGGTTTTATATCCAAAAACCCAATGGAACAACCTTGTTCGATGAAGATCAACATTTTCGTATGGTGTTTGCTCCACGGTAGAATTCCATTTCAGGTTACTTTGGATAATCAGGGCATCAATTTGGACTCGGTTACTTGGATTCATTTTAAAACCATGGGTGGAAGTTATTGGTTGCCCAACTTATAAAGAGCTCATATGGGACATACACAACCCATCTCTACCCACTTCATATTGATTATTTAAAGCAGCACTGGAGGTAAAAGAGGATAAAGTAGACAAATAATTGGCACATTTGAAGCCAGCCACACATATGTTCGTTCAATTTATGCAATTTAAAAACCAGAACTGAATACCTGCATTTCTATCCTTTTAAGATTAAATTCAGAAACCTTAAATTTCATCTTGGACACATGTTTTCCATAGGATAGGGTCGATAAACATTGAGATATCTATGAGTTTCATTTCATGTAGCGATTGCTTGAATAGTTGGGTTCTTGTTATGTCTAAACAACATAAACAGGATCTCGCTATTCATGCAGAACCACCAACCCATTTATGATCGTCCTCAAAATTGCTAATCAGAGCGTAAAGTTTGTTGAATATGCCTGAAAATCTTCTACTACTGCATTAAATGATTTTTCTTCAAATAACCAAAACTACTTCCTTCCTCTGTTGAGCCTTTGCAAGTGATAATTCAGGGTTCCCCATGGTTTTCTTTTTTTGCCCGTCTGCAAAACAAGTTATAACTAGATGCGTTATCATAGGACAAATCAAATATATATATATATATATATATAGAGAGAGAGAGGGAGGTTCAGGGGAAACCTCAAAAAAAAAAACTGAATAACACCCTGAGAGCCCTCCATCTGAACGGTATGCACAAATGCATACAAGCGATTGAAGTTGTTTTTTTTCTACGCATTAGTGCATAACATGCACTATTAGCATGTTACAAATTATCGGTATGCATTTGTGCATACCATCCAGATGGAGGGCTCAAGGGTCTTCTTCAGTTTTCTTTTTTTTATGAAGTTTTCCCCTAAACCTGACCATATATATATATATAGAAAAAGAAACGTCACAATGACTCTTGGTCGAACTTCTAGCAGTAACAATTGTCTTAGGTTTTGCTAATTAGTTGCTAAAAATATTCATCATTATAATGATTTACGATTGTCGGTGTATAGAGAGAGTTGATGTAAAATGATCACCTGAGACTCCAAGCAGGTATCAAGTTGCTGGCGTTGACGAACACACTTTTCATCATTGTTATGATTAAGGGACAAACAGCCAAGAAATGTTATCATATCCTTCATACAAGGTTTTGAGAGACCCCCAAATTTCTTTGCATTTATATGCAGCTCACCAGATTTTCGGCCCATCTTTTCCACGTATGATCTACAACATAAACCAAAAACAAGAATTTAGATACTTGAATATCCATAAAAGATGATGACCATCAAGAAACTGTTACAAATACCCATTCAAATTTCCACATGTTATACAAAGACCTACTACTTGTGCTTAGCATCTGAAAATCTTCTCTTAGACTTATTGCGGGATTCAATTACTGGTGAGCAAGCGGAATCCATCCATTGCAAACATACATACATACATACATAAGGCGGGTTCAAATGTGAACTCAAATTTGGTTGCGAACATGAGGACAACGGGAGAGCGCGATACGTGTCCCATTCATTCCGAATACCGAAGGGCTATATTCAGACTGAATGTTGTGTCATTCACTTTGAATGATGTGTTATTCACACTGAATGTGTGTTATTCATACTGAATAATGTATGAACTTCACCTTCCTTATTCATACCGAATGTCCTTCGTTATTCAGACTGAATGGAACACGTGTCGCGTCTTCTTTGTCCTCATGTTTGCAACCAAATTTGAGTTCACATTTGAACTTTCCTCTACAAAATATATATATAGGGGCAGGTTCAAATGAGAACTCAAATTTGGTTGTAAACGTGAAGACAAATGGGAGCGTTCAGACTAAATATAGTATTTATTCGGTCCGAATAAATACTATATTCCGACTGAAAAAGCATTATTCAGACTGAATAAAGACTATATTCATTATGAATATTTATTTGATTATTCAGTCTGAATAATCTACATTCAGACACGAGTCGCGCTTTCATTTGTCCGCACGTTCACAACCAAATTTGAGTTCGCATTTGAATTTTCCTCTCTCTCTCTCTCTCTCTCTCCATATATATATATAGGGAGAGGTTCAAATGAGAACTTTGCACTTTTAAAGAAACAAAGGAACACCCTTAGGACCACATATGATGTGGGTCCCACACAATATAAAAATCATATCTGATTCAATGGTGGGCTCCATTGAATCAGATATGATTTTATATTGTATGGGACTCACATCATATGTGGTCCTATATATGTTCCTTTGTTCCTTTAAATGAGAGGTGTTCTTGTATGATCCCTCCCCTATATATATATATATATATATATATATATTTTCTCGAACAACCTATTACTTTTACGAGGGGAGGGACCCATACATTATTGAACTCAGAACTATTATCATATGCCTGGTAATAAGTAGATTGAGGCTAGTTAAGTCGATTCCCTCCCTATTATATTTCAATCAAATAGATTTGTTTTTTTTTCCTATTACGGGCTATCCCTATCCCAACAAATCAGAAACTTGAATTCTGCTTCTCACCCCTCATCCACCCACCCCTCTGCTTTCAAAAATTCTAGATATCAAGCCTTTATATTAAAATAATTCACGTGTCTGACTTCTTGTATCCTACAGTCACCACATTCACATTCAGGAAGCTACTCCTTCAACGGTTATGTTGGGATACTGCTCCCAAAGTTCGTCAATGTTCTTTGATTTGGACAGAAATGTAGCAGTTACCCCATTTCTTCTCTGCTTTCTTTAGTGGTAGCACCCCCAGGATCAAATATAACAGCTTTAATAGCCAAGAAAGGCCAAACGCTAATTTCAATGGTCAACCAAGACCCCAAGTAGATAACCAGAAGAAGCACAAGCTATAGTAAATCAAACGTACCCCTAACATCCCACAAGCTATAGTCACAAGCAGAAACACAACCATCAATTTCAAAATTCATGAGCACAATATGACATCTCTTCACAACCACATTAAAATGTTTTGATAGAACAAACATTAACATCAAGTACGGTGAGCTTTTGAGAAGGTGAACGTTCTGATAATGTACGCTACTGTCATTAAAAATAAGTAAGATGGCAGAACTAAGCACATGCAAACATGACGGTTTCCCCCATCACGATAGGATTACTCTCTTTTTTTATTTTGTTATGGATGAGCTAATAAATGACACCTAAGATGATGTATCAAGACCTATGCTTTTCATCCATGACATCATGCTCATTAACAAGATTAGGCAATGCGTTGTACGCAGAAACATCTTAGGTGGCGTTTGTTTTTTAAGAGGTGTTGAAGTTTGAAGTCTGATTTCACTTCTGATTTATAAGAGGTGGTGCCGGAGCTGAAACCTGAATCAGTTAGACCGTTTTTTTTTTGGATAGGGTATCATAGGCATTTGCCTAGACTAATCCCTGACAATTTTAAGACTGCTAAAGCATGCAGCCCTGAGATAATTCCTCAGTGGCCACAAGTTGTTTGCGCCTGGATTCGAACCTGGGGTAGATGGGTTATCTAGCCTCATCCGCCACAAGTCTTAACCAGTACGCCACAAGCCTTGTGGTTTAGACCGTTTGTTTTTACGTCTGAAGTCTAAAATCTGAATCAGACTGTTTGTTTTTGTTCTGAAATCTGAATTCTGAAATATTTATTTGAATTTCCACCCAAAAAAGTACATTTCTTTGGCGTCTTGTAACTTGTAAGGTAGAGAAATAACAAAATCTAGTAAAATAATATACAAGAGACTGTATACAAGGAAGCAAATTGAGTAGATATTAAAAAGAAAAAATACAAGCTATTGTGTACTTTGACAATTTTATGAATGAGGGTTGACATACAAAGTAAAACCTTAAGAACACGATATACATGATAATAACCATCTTGGAAATTATCTTTATATACTTGCAGCCAACTACAATATTCATTTTCGAACCCAAATTGTTGCAACTACATATGCATTTTCAAACCCAAATCAAGAGCTCTCTATTCCTTAAAATCTTGTTAACCATAGAAGTTGTTTAATTCACATGATTCTACATTGACCTTTGCAAAAGACGTCAAAGTGTTTCCTTCATATACCAAAATGACGACCCACAAGAGAAACTACAATGACGAAATTAGGAGGTCATGTATGAGTAGACTAGATGCTATTATTGAGTGAAACTTGAAAGATTTTACCATCAAGATAGAACAAACACATAGGGAGGTGGTTATAAATAAATAAATAAATAAAATCAGTCTTTAAAACTACCATCAAAGAAAATGAAGTATGATATGCCTTGTATGATGAACATAGCAAGCACACCAAAAAGTCATTTTTGATGTAACATCAAACAGAACATAACAAGTATAATAAGGAATATGGATGTTTTCACAATATGTTCATGGTGGCAACAACCGAATTATACACATCACTCGAATGCTTGCTTTTTCTATGTCACAGTTATGCATTAATTACTTCAAAAAAGTTGAGAAACAAATCTATTGTTTAACAAGAATTTACAGATACTGACCCACATGAGGTCAGCTGCATACGAGCAGTTTACAGGGATGTCCATCTTTAAAGTCACATATCAAATGAATGTATTAAGATGATTAGATATTGAAAAAGCAACAGGGGTGTTAAACGGAGTTCTTTTTCCATGAATAAATATGGGGTATAATAGGTGGTATCCTTTGTGTTTGGAGTAGCAAAAGGTCATCATTTGTGAGATATACCCATAATAAGTTTCAAGAAAGTTGACCAAATAAGATAAAAAGGGGAATTAGAGGTGAAATTTTGCATAAAACAAAGCTTCAATTCAAACCAATCCAGAACCCTCAGCTCCGTGAAGATACTGTGAATAATACAATTCACCATCAAGGTCCACAAGGGCAACAGCTGTGTGAAGATACTGTGAAGAAACTGCTAGAATACTTCATGAAAAGGGATAAAATTAAATTCAAAAATACGATTTCTTGTTTTTGTAACCGAGAACAACACCCAAGTGACACAAATCCTAAATTTTTAAGAAACATTCTACATTTGGCTTTGACATCCAATAAGACAATACAAATTACAAAAAAAGATGATGTAAATATAGTCAAGAGGAAGAAGAGCTGTGGGTTCTCAGAGAGATCGAGAGGTAGAAGAAGAACCCATTACCTTTCTTGAGAGATAAGCAGAAGAAGATATCGAGAGATGCTTGGATCGAGAGGCAGATTGATGCTTGAAATTGAGTGATTGGTGCTTGAAATCGAAAAATCAGTGCTTGAAATAGATAGCAGAGACTAAGATCTAGAGGCGGAGGCGGATTAGGATTTCAGAGGGATTAAGGGTTATATTTCTAACTTAAAATTCAGATGAACCTAAGAGGTTTTCAAGCTCTTAACTTGAAAAGAAAATAAACAATCTGAAATTGAATATGTCTGCCTGAATCAGACTTCGGATGTGATTAAGGGGTTGTTTGTTTACCTCTTAACAGTTCCAATAAGAGGCAACCTCTGGATAGTTAAGAGGTGAAACATGTTTGGCAAAAAATAAGTCTGCCTCTTAATGGTTCCCAAAACCCTCTCAATCATTTTGTATCCTGGACCTCCCTTAACCATTAAGAGCCCTAATTACATCCTGAACAATTACCAAACAATTATATTTCATTTTGCACTATATCATAAGAGTCTCTCAATCATTCTGACCACTTAATCATTCTGCACCAAACCATTCACCCAATGACAAACAGCCCCTAAGTGAAGAAATTTAAAAAACAAACAGACCCAAAGAATCTAGAGGTTTCAGATTAAGCCGAACAAAAAACAAAGTTTGTGAGCGGCACTTTGATTCCCATTGGGTGCACAAACCTCTGTGGGCACGCCTACCTCCCACAGGGAGCGCTTTGCCGCTTCCAGGACTGTGTGGAGGTGAGCCTAGACAACGTGGATTAGTGGTGCCTTCAGGTTGCCAATACCACTTTCAGAAACATCAAAAGTTTATGTAAGAAAGTGATGATGAAGTAAGCAATTAAATATGATACAAGAGTTGATAAACAGTACAGGTGTAAATGAAGGATCAATGACTCTCATGTGAGGTCACCACACATAATTTATCTAAGATGCACCTTCTATCATTTTATGATAAATTGCTTACTATACAAACTACAAAAGATCATTTAAACAAAGTAACTTATGACAATAACAATTTATTTATGATTATATGAAATATACAAAAGCAAATCTGCTTAATTAATTTGACAACCCTAAGTGTAACCCTCGACCATATCCGTTCTACTAAGTGAACACTAATTGCTAGCTAATGATGTTTATGTGTTATATTCCCGGCAGTAAATTAATCCCTGCTCCATCCTGTCACATCACTTTCACATGAACACAAGAAATAGAACAAGCTATCCCTCTAAAAGAATACAAAATTATAAGCTAAGATATAAGCGGGCTGTATAACATGAATATACCATTTCCAATGTTAAAAAATTTATGCAACAAAATTAGCCATAGATAATATAGAGCTAGATAAACTATTAACTTAAGAAATAGAAATTTCTAACCACACCTCTTGCTCATACTTTATGTCCTACCATTAATGATTTCATAAGCAACCTCCTTAAGACTAGAACTGTTTGATAAACAACATTTGACTATCATATAATGTAATTCTAATAAATAAGAGAAAACTCTCTAGTTTTCAATTTTCAAATGCATTATGTTACATTGACCTTCTGCCTTCAGTTAAGGCCCAGCCTTTTTGGAACTGAAACACTTTCCGAGAAAGCACTGTCATAGAAATTTCTTCTGTGGTATTCAGTTATGGTGTTTGGTGGATGACATCTTGAGATTTTATTAAATTGTTAAGTACCATCTTGTTTTATGTCAAATACGCACACACACACACACGCACACACATGGTTACATACTTGCATAGAAACATGCATGTATGAAACAGAGAACAACATTGTGTTACCAAAAATAGAAATACACCTTTCAAACACTCTAAACTTGGAGCCTTTTTGAACTCTAAACTCTAATTTTAGTTTCATCAAAACGACACAAATAAAAATCAAATTTAATACCTTGGACCATATATGTTTCCAGTATAGGCCTATTAAGCTCTTACGTGCTAAGATTTGGTAAAGACTATAATGTAACTTTGTGGTTGACAATATTCCATGCCCAGTGCACTCTACTGAAAAACTAAGCTCATACCCCATGGGTGGATCTTTCTAAAAATTTTGGAAAAAACTGTCTGTGTACATGTATTGAAAGATAGATAACTTACCCGAGATAGATCAACTTTGGACGGAGCTATGTGGTATGGATCAAAAGAAGTTTTGATAATCCATTATTATGTAAATTAATTATTAAACTTAAGTGAAGTTAAAAAATGTTATGGTAGTGCATCCACATGTTGGAATTCCTAGATTCAACACCGAGATCAACAGATGACTATAACTATAAAATATGCTATATGATCCTCGGTAACAATATCAAAGGGATGATGATGTCGATGTTGAGTATTGTAGTACCAGTTTCAAGGTTTTACTGTGGGTGTCCATGGGGGGTTATAGAGGAATGCCATAATTGGCATCAAAGAGAGAGGAGAAAGATGAGTGAGAGAGATGAGTTGGGGGGTAGAACCAACAGCAGGCCCAGAAACTGTACCCGAAGGCAACTTGAGCTAAAAAGATCCCAATTGTCACAAACAAAGGGCTCATTTACCAAACGCTTATCTATAAGTGCTTACCATGTACGACTTACCTTCCGAATGAGCATTGCAAGGACCTAGAATCTTACCCGGTAAGAGGCATAATAAGAACCAAGAATCTTGCCCGGTAAGTGAGGAAGAAGACTCTTACTCGTTAAGCCCTTACCGGGTAAAAACGCTTACCAACAATCCGTTTTGATGGCTAAGAATGTTATCCAATAAGGTAAGTGATGGTGGTTATTGCTAGTTAGCGCTTACCCGGAGATAAGAATTTGGGGAATGGCCCTAAATGTAGTTAGTCTAAAAAGCTTAAGAGATGTATAGTAGCTTCTTGATCGTTTTTTGATGAAGTTATGTTATGATTTTGATCAGTTTCAGTCATCTAACCATCAAAATCAACAAGACAACAATCAAAAACAAAAAAAATGCATTTGGGTCAAAACCATGGATCAAAAAACAACACAGAATCATATATATATATATATATATATATGTGTATTTTTTGTATCCAAACTCCAAAGTAGAAACATAGACAAAATGCCCATCTCTTTTCTCCATTTATAGTAGATAACAAGTAAACAACTAACAGTATCACAATTTACACATTTATACATCTAAACATAAAACAGATAAACCTAATATAAAGTCTAAACAAGAAAAAAATAAACCTAATCTAAACAATAAACAAATAAACATAAATACCAAATATCTAAACAATAAAACCATTTGGAAACAAACCTAATCCAAACTATAAACAAATAAACCAAAATACCTGATATCTAAACAATAAACATCTACAAAAAAAGGAAAATCAGAAACATTAAAATTTAGAAACTTACCGGAGGTTCTAGAATCGATTGCTTTGCTGGGTTGTTGAATGCTCCTCCTAGGATTCCAGAATCGGAGGGATTTAGCCTTTAGGAAGTAGGAATCAGATGCTTTTTGGTACTGGCCTTTAGAGCAGACTGCCTAAGATCGAGATTTCGAGTTCAAGTGGTAGAATTACTGCCCTTGAATCGAAAGCAAAGAGCAGTCACCGAATCCGAAAGAGGGAGGAGCTTCAGGGCGGAGGGCAGGGTCGATACTCAATGGACTGGGAGTCGTTTGGTCCGAGTGCTAAATGTTAATCGATACTCAATGCTCGATAGAATGGAGAAAACATAAAAAAAAAATTAAGCCCAAAACGAAGCCTGAGCTTTATTCCTTTGTCTGCCCTTTCGGCAGGGCCGGTCCATTGGGTTTTTTTTTTGCCCCACCCCCCTATCCAAAAAAAACTACTTTCTTATTTATTTGTAATGAACAATAAATTTATACATCTATATCTATATCTATATTTATACTATATTATAAAGTATTTGGCCAAAAACTCTTAAAAACAACTTTTTAAGCCTTAAGAACTACTATTTAATGCTAATTACTTAATTTTCAAGATTACAAATAAATTATGCCTAAGTACAACTTATTAAAGCTTCATTTCTGAATCTGTGTAACTAACTAAAGATAAGTATGATCAAATACAAGATAAATATCTAATTTTAAATATAAAAAATCTAAAATATAATTAAAATAATCATTGAGTTCTAACAGAATACTTAATTATCATCTATATAAAAAGTTATATTCGTTATTAAACCTAAATTTAATTATGATAAAATTTTTGAATTAGAGAAATTACATAAAAAAAGAACTTTTAAATGAAACCTTAAAATCGTTTTTAAAACCACATAAAACCATTAGAACATCGATAGAGACAAAAATTAAAATGAAACTTAAAACTAAGATGTATCTCGCTGCATTATGCGAGTACCTTCTAGTTAACATTAAAACTTTTGTTCAATATTCTTAAAACTTCATATATAAATGTAAAGTAGCAATTATATTATAAAAGAACCATTTAAAAATATACGAAAAATAAACTATATTAATATATGATAAAATCAAACACATGTTAATGGTAAAACAATATTTTACGTTGATTACCAAAAAGGTCTTTAGCCAAGTGGTATCCGAACTTTTGACCTTCATAGAAGTTAGGGGTTCAAATTGTTCAAACCTCAGTAAAGGTGAGAAGGGTGTATGAATTCTTTCGTTGTATTTTGTCATATATAAATATTATATATATACTTAAAAAACAATTTTACATTGATTGCTTGTAGAGTAGCATGGTGTGCTAAACTAGTTACTATTTTAAAGTCAATTATCAAACAAAGTTTAAAAGAGTTATTTTGTAGCAAATTTTATATCACTTATTAAAACTAGAAAAACAAACTTGAACATGTATGTATATAACAGATCCAAAAGCAAAATATAACTCTCTCAATAGCCTATATAAACATGTTTGGCAAAATCATACATAGAAGAAGAATGATAAGATCTCAAAAATTATCGATGTTTTTTAAAACAAAAATCCATATAAAATATTAATTATTGAACGTAATTAAATAAAGATAAACATATGTTGGCATTAAGACGATTAAAAAATTAAGCTTAAGGAGATGAAGAGAAGGATTTAGGATGGGAAAGAGTAGAGTAAAATGGGGAAAGAGAACTAACAAAAATTGCATTGTCCCAAAGGTGACGTCCACTGTTACTATCCTTGAGGTTTTTAGTTTGAGCTTTTCTGCTACATATTTTTGTATGTATTTTTTAGTAACAACACAACAAGCCCAACAAATAAATTAATGCCCCTCGGGCTTATGATGCCTTGGGCCTTTGCCTGGGCCACCCATCCTTCATTTTGGAGTTTAATAAGAACTAGAACGTCATCAAGGTCATCAATATCGGGTTCATGATCATCGTCAAACTGTGAGTAAGTGTAGTTGGTATCAGTATTTGGTGGTGATGTTAGGTTCATGGCGTATTCGTTTTCTTACACATCTTCAAGCTCTGTCTCTAGAGAGTCAAAAGGACAAAAAAGGGTCAAAACATATAAAAAACAGTCGTTGTGATAGTTTTCCAACGGTCAAGAAACAACTATTTTTTGAAAAATCGGGTCGGGCCTTGTTTTTGCATGAATTCCGAAACTGGTCCTTTACTAATGGTCCTAGTCGGTCCCGGTCCTCCGACGGTCTCGGGTCGGGTTGGGCTTATTTGGCCATCGCTATAGCTAATGACCGAGAGCCAATTCAAGGCAGAATCTTAGAGGCCCGATTTAGCCTTAGGTAGAGATCGATGGTAGATTATGAAATGAGACTCGTGAGTCCAGTAAGAGGCGACTAACAAGATGAGCGAGTTTTGAGAGTCCAATGGAATTCAAACGGTTATAGTTTTAAAGCTCATTAAAGATTAAACATATATAATAGAGGGGAACATCCTAGGTGATGCCCTTGGGCCTCTTGATACCATGGGCCACCGCCCTAACCGCCTACAGACAGAGCCAATGGTAGAGGGGGTGAGAGGTAACACAAGTAGCAGATGGAGATAAGAGTCTTAGACTGTGAGACACGGGTATTTTCAGTAATAACAAAATTCAAAAAATTCTGAATGTATTGTATTTGACCTTCAATTTAGGGGTCGTTTGATATCACTTACCTAATTAAGCATGATAAGGACCGAGAATCTTACCCCCATTAAGAGATATAACAAGGACCAAGAGTCTTATCCAATAAGTAAAGGAAACGACTCTTATTTGATAAAAGCTTACCGGATTTAAGACGCTTACCAACAATCCATTTTGATGGTCGAGAATATACACGATAAGACAACGAGGGTAATATATCTTCTTGGTAAGCGTTTGGTAAATGGTCATTTAGTCCTCAAATTTGTTACCAATTAAGTGATTAAATTTTCCCCCCTTAATGTCATAAGTAACAAATAAAAATGACCACTATATATGTCTCGTCTTTTCATCCTCTTTAATCTTCTGCATTTTCTTCTCTAACTTTTATCTTCTTTAATTTCAAAACTAACTTCCACTATTTTATGCAATTTTAAGCAAATTCGTATAAAAAGGATTTGACATTATAAACCCTAACTAAGTTAACAATAGGTTAGAGTAGTCAAATATACAAATGCACAAGCTCGTTACCAAATCATTGCATGACTAATATTTTCATGAAGATTTAGTGCACTATACACAAATTCAAAAATACTTCTATGCAAGGGCTGAATCAGGAATATGAGCTAGGGTGGTCTTCTTAAATAAAACAAATAAATTCAAAAATAAATTGTATTTGTAAGTTTTTATATGGCCACAACACGTGTCATACATAGACGTTGCCAACGAGTATGTAAACTTATAGTGTCACGCACAAAGAACATGCTTTCTTCCCTTTAAAAGAAACCCGAGTTAAATCATGTTGACTGTTAAATAATTATTCTTGAAGACTAATTATGAAATATGTATTAAAATGTGATTATGATAATTACAAGGGGTATCTATAAATATGTATGATTATATAAATGTTTTAAAAATAATTATCTAACTATTATAGATAATCACTAAACCTTATTTGAGTTGTGAACCAACTGTAACACATTCCATATAAATAAGGTGATAGGCCAAAACAATTTCAAGTGATTCAGTCTTTGAAATTTGGCTATCAGATAAAATTCTAAAAAACATTTTTTTCTATAATACACATATAGATCTAGGGTTCTTGGGCTAGCACTGTGAGAGTAATTAACATGTTCATGTCTGGATCAACAGTAGGGGAAACCTAATTTTTGGTTTCTGGATCAACAGTAGAGGAAACCTAATTTTTGGTTTCTGCATGCTCAGATGATACCGTCTCCTGATCGATAAACTACAATTCTAAAGACCACATGGTGTGTTTCATATTTATTTTAATTTTCATTGGATCCGACTTAGGTTTTAAATATCTGAAAAGTTTTCTGATTTAATTGTGTAACCAAGATTAAATTTATGTCGCGCTTCCGAGGTTACAAAATTGTTTAAAACCCAACAGTGGTATTAGAGCCATTTTGACGTTAAAACAGATTAATCGGATTAAATTAAAATGAATTTCTAAAAACGAGATTTGTCTTCAACTAAGTCGGCGACGCACTAGGGTTTAGAACCATGTAAACTGCATCGGGGTCCCTCACACTGCAGTCCAGGCGCTAGTACACAACACCTCACACCGCGTTTGGGATACTAATGCACCACCTATGCACCTTGGTCCACACAATGATTTGGCATGTGTAACATCCGGATTTTGTCCCATTTGAAGAAAGTGTTGAACCGAGCGACTCAATAAAAAAATGTTAATTTAAGAGTTTGAGCAGTGGGGCCGTATGAGAGTGACATTTGTCACAATAGCACCGGTGATACCAAGTGGTTGGTGGTCCCAACAATTGTGCCATGCTATAGTGACAATGGCACAACGTATCAATCAGGTCTTTGGTAAAGTGAAATCCCGAGTCCTCTTTGTATTTTCATCTTAGAATAGTTGAAATATGTATTTTTGAAGTGAATTATATTGGGTTATCATCTTTTAGACGAGAAACGGGATCAAAACGGGTGAAAAGTAGGAAAAACACCTCTGTACAGTCGATGCTATAGTGACAGTGTCACTATACCATGTCAGGATCGCCAGGAAGGGGAAGGAGCTCTCGGTACAATCCGGGCGATTGTGCCATGCGATAGTGACATGGCACAATCGCATGTCACTATCGCGATGCGGCCATAGGTGCATAAAATCGGGATTTTCTTCATTTGGCCATAACTCCTTCATCACAGCTCCGTTTTAGGCGATTCAAAGTGCTATGGATTCATATTTCGAAGCTCTTCAAGATGGAAACAATGAGGAATGGAGATTCCACAAAGAGATGTGGTTTCTATAAGTTTAAAGGTAAGCTTTTTGGGGTTTTTGCACCAAATCTAGGGTTTGGTTCATGGTTTTGATTTAGGGTTTCTTGTGGTGTATTTTGGTTTGTGATCTAGATGAAGCTCCCAGTGATGGATGTTGCGGATTTGAAGCTCTCTTCAAAGAAAACACGAGATGTGGAGTAAAACCTAGATTTAGCCTAAATCTAGCAATGTGAGTTCAAGTTGCTTTGTGAAAACAGTGTACATCCCAAAAATGTCCATTTTGAAGTATCAAATGTGTGAGTATTTTGATAATATGCGAATTATTTGGTATAAATGGTTTTATAAATCTTGTAAAATGTTTATATTTGGGTTCTTGACATCTTGATAAATAAAACATAAATATGAGATGTTTTGATGTTTTATTTTATAAAAGAGTATTGTCTGGTGTCATATGCATTTTGAAAGTTTTGGATTTATAAACCATTTGGAAAATACATGTTATTACATTATGAGACATTTTGGAAATATATGAATATGATTTCATTTGGGACAATGATTTGTCTCAACCAATGTTTTGAGTAGTCATATAAGTGTTGAGTTATAGAGATTTTGCTCGATTTTGACTAAAATGGGTCACGTGGACATTTATCCGATTTAAATGACTATATGTTAAGCTCTTGGAGTTATATGCATTTATGGCATAATTATGTAACGTTTTACATCCATTTGGGTGCGTTGGTCATTCACATTGGAGTCATGTAAATTAGACTGAGTTGCATTTGGATCCATATGCACTTGAGTCAGTCATTTGGTTATTGAAAGACTTTCGAGTCCCTTGTTGGAGGCCTTTTTACAAGCCGTTTGGACTTTTAGTAGTCGGTATTTCAGAGATAGACCCAAGTGGGAATGCCTCTATGACCCTTAGTAGCTTTTAGTAGTTGGTATTTCAGGGATGGACCCAGATAGGAATGCCTCTACAACCATGGGTATTACAAAGATGGACCCAAGTGAGAATGCCTCTGCGACCCTGGGTATTACGGTGATGAAACTCGTTGGAGTATGTTGTCAGGACCCATGTCTTTTAGTAGGTCTGGGATCAGGGTGTTTCGAAGATGAATTCGTATGGGTCGGGCTCCGTGACCTTAGGTTTATGGTGGGTACTCATTGAAGAGTCATACATCGAGACCGTGATCTTAGGGCGCTACTTATCAATGTTGAAATACGGTTTACTTCGTGTTACGCCATTGTTGACGGAAAAGGGCCTTCCCCGTCATCGAAAGGTGTTGTTTTGGGTATTGGGTCTTATCCATTATTTTTTGGTGACGTATTTTGGAGTATGAAGTATTATCCACATTTTATGTTAGTGGATCTTTGAGACTTGACCATATTTTAGTATTAAAGAAATGGAGCTTTGTCCATATTTCGGTATTTGGAGTAACTGAATTTATTCACGTAATGGGTGAGTATCGGGTAGAAATTCGTTGTTAATGTGTATTTCTATTTTAAGCTTTCATACTGACGATATTTTGGTCTAATATGAACGTTCTGAACTTCTGATAGGTATGATAATGTATGCTAATGTAGGGGTGGCGATTGTCTTTATGTTCGGGTTGGCGTGTCAGGGAGGGTCAACTCGGACACGACCTGTTTAGCTAATCGTGTCGAGATACGCAACACTAACCCGCACACGATCGTGTTGGCGGGTTGGTCGAGGGTTGGCAGGTTGGTCACGGGTTGGCGGGTCAACCCGCGGGTTGACGGGTTGGTTGCTGGTTGGCAGGTCAAAAATTGCATTTACACAACTTAAAATCGTTATTCACAAACTCTATTTTGACTTTCAAACACTTTAAGTTAAAAGTAAAACATAAAATATATATTATTATTTTTTAATAAATTTTGGCTGGTTGGCGGGTCAAGTGGCGACTCGTTCGTGTCAACCCGAACATGACCCGTTTATTTGGCGGGTTGGCGTGTCAAAAAATTCAACCCTAACCCGTTTATCTTCGTGTCGGGTTCATGTCGTGTTTCGTGTCGTGTCGAGAATTGCCACCCCTATGCTAATGTCATTAAAATAATGTAAGGGGCTGTTTAACAAATTTTCTATTAATTTCTGTCTAGATAAATTTGTGTTGTTTAGTTTTTTTTATCTGAATCAACGGTCTGAATGACAGAAATGACCGATTTACCCCTAAGTATGAATTATACATTGTTTGATAAATTGTTGTTCAATTTCTTTAAGGCAAATGATGTTTCTCAACAATATGGGACAAATATGGATTAATAGCAGATAAATCAACCAGACTTTGCCACGAGTAATCCTTTCCCAAAAAAAATCAACCAGAACTATTGCAAGTATGGAACAAAATGAAACAATGAACAAATATGGATTAATTAACAAACATAATCCAACAAGTATGGAACAATATGTTGGAACCAAATATAATAAATATAACCCATCAAGCATATTTGGAACAAATTATACAACAAGTATGAACAAATATAAAACAACAAGTATGGACAACAAGTGAAATTGAACCAACAGTGATATGAATAAATCGAGACAACAAGTATAATTGACATTGCAGGCATCAAACAACAAGTGAAATAGCACAATCAATTTGGGAAATCAAACAACCAGTGATAAGGAGAAGAAATCGAACAATCAGTGAAATGATCGAACCAAACAGTGAATAAAACCGAACCTGGAAATCGACCTTTGGAGAAATCAAACAATCAGTGAAGTGAATCGAACCAAACAGTGAAGTGAATCGAACTGTGTAAAAGAAGGGGGAGGCTAATGGCTAGGGTAAAAGAAGGGGGAGGCTAATGGCACCCTAAGGTATGCTAACGGCACCCCTACAAAAGTGAATAAAAGTGCAACATATGTCTATGTCAAAACCTCTTTTTTCAATTCCCAAAGCTATAAGAGTGCAACAATTCCCGTGACACCCCTACTAAAGGGTGCCATTAGCACTCTCCTAAAAAGAATTCACTTTTGTGTTTATTGAATAAGAGGGGCAGGCGTGTCTTTTTTTGGGTTGAATGTGGACAACAGGTTCATATGCGTATGTGTGAATAAGCCAAGATATCTCCGATTAAGCCCCTTACCGTCCTTCAACCATTTAAGTTATTAAGCTTATTAAGTTCTAAGTGAACATCTCCTTACTACCCTTCAACCGAAAGCAAGAGCGTCAAAGACTCAGCGAGTCCTAGAGAGAGTCGATTCTCGATATAATGGAATTAAAGTCGTTTCTAAGCCATCTCTTGCGTGCCCTTTCGAACGCTTGTTTTCGGGTCGGGTCATGTCGGGTCGGGACATGTTTAAATCGATACGGTCCTAAAATGTCTTTTCGTAATCTGTTTCGGTCCCGGGCCGGGCCCGAAACTCCAAGTCGGTCTCATTTTTTAATTATATTGTTATTTTTAAATTGATTTTTTACATATAATTTTTTTCTTGAAATTTCTTCTAAAGAATATAAAAATGTTCTTTTAATGCACTTTAAAATATGTGATTGGGTCAATTAAATACACTTAAAAATTACGTTTTATTATAATTTTATAATTGGTTTTCAATTAAATAAACTTAGAAAGTTATAAATACATCAATGTAAATATGTAATCCTAGAAAAAAGTTCTTTCGTTTTGAAGGTTAAGAATAGTCTCAACGTCATCAAGGTCATCATGTTGGGTTCAAGATCATCGTCAAATTGTAAGTAAGTGTCGTCGGTATCGGTATTGGTGTTGTTGTTTATGTTCATGGCGTATTCGTTTTCTTCCAAGTTTTTTTTTCACATCTTCAAGCTCATTGTCATATCTAGTGATATCGTGTGTTGAGTTCTTTCATTGTTATCCAAATAATCTTTCAAGCATACACAACACAACACTCCACAGACTCTAGGCTTAGTTTTGTCTGTCGCAACGAAATGATCATGCTACTAAGAGAAAAAACGGACTTCGAAACTATGGTACTAGCTTGGATTGTTCGTATATCACAGTTCATGTGTGCCAAAACCGGAAATCAATGTTGCTTTTGTTTCCACCATTCTAATAAATTAATATCTTCAAAATCTTCGATATTCGAAAAGGAATTAAAATTTAATGCATATACATATTTAGTTCACTCAAATCAGTATCAAATCTATATTTTTACTCATTTCATTTTGAACCTCGTTACATAAGTTAGTCATTAACTCCCTCAAGTTTTGGCCATGACCACTAGAACTAGACCCCTGAGATAAACGACTTGAAGATTTTAGAATATAAATTATAAGATGTAAGAATTTTTTTAATAATTGAAATAAACGATCACCCGAATGTGGTGCACCAAACGGTTCAAAAGTGGTTACATGTTCTATTAATTGCCACGATTGCGGCTCAATCCAATGATACGTTATGCATATATATGAATGTGGCACACCTTGTGGCGTGCTCCATACATCACACGTTAACGGGACGGAGTTAGGCAAAAGAGAAAAGATTCGTCACATTTCATTTTGACTCGTTTTCCACAATTTAATTTAATCACGTCTAAGAGAAGCATGGTTGTAGCGTTTTTTGGATGAGGTTCGTAATATGAATGTTGTCAAAATGTCCGAACAACAACCTAACTAGAAAGACACGTTGTGTTGTCATGTGACAGTTCAAATCCGCATCGAACGTCCATATTCTACCTTGATTATCAAGTATAGGTTATCTTGAATCACCTTCCCCTACTTCAACCACAGGCATATTTTTTCGTTGTAAAGCTTCAAATTTTAATTTCCTTTTCGGTCATAAGGAGATCTTAACACATTTGCATTGTGCCTTCCTTTTACCTTTTGCGAGTAAGACCATGTTGTAAGAATTCCAAATCTCAGACTTTCATATGTGGTCAGTGATAACTTCGCCAATGGTCTCGTTGGATGCATCATGTTCACCGACCATCTTATAAGTAAGTAATAACACAAAAAAAGAGAAAGGGATAAGAAGTAGGAGTTGTTAAGAACCGAAATTGAATACGAGCCAAAATCACCAATTATTACGAGAATTGTGAACTTTTTTTGCGTTTGTGAGTTGGAGTCTTCCCCCATACACCACATAACTTATATATAGTGTATGGAAGGCCAAAATAACAAAAGCAACGGTCAAAAACATATAAAAACGGTTGAATGACCGTTTCCCAACTGTCAAGAAATGAATATTTTTGAAAAAACCGGGCTAGTCCCAGGCTGGTTCTCATTTTGGTATGAATTCCATAAGTTATCGTTGACTGATGGACCCAATCGGTCCCAGGCTAGGTCGTTCCATATTTGTCCCGTTTCTCCGGCAATCTCAGGTCAGGCCGAGCGTATTTGGCTATCTCTATAGCCAACGATCGAGAGCCAATTTAGGGCAAAGTCTTAGCGCGATTTAGGCCTTAGGGTAGAGATAAATGATAAATTGTGAGATGAGACTCATGAGTCCAGTAAGAAGCGACATACGATATGAGCGAGTTTTAAGTGCCCAGTGGATTTCAAATGGTTATAGTTTTTAATGCTCATTAAAGATTAAACATATATAATATATAAGAACAACCTAGGTGATACCTTTGGGGTTCTTGATACCATGGTCCATCAGCTCACCACCTATAGGCAGGGCCAAAGGCGGAGGGGGCGAGAGGTAAGATAGGTAGCGGATGGAGCTTTGGTGGCGTTTGTTTTTTAAGAAGTGCTGAAGACTGAAGTCTGATATCAGTTATGAAATGGTTATGAAACGTCTAAACGCATTAGAAATAAGTGGTGATTAAGAGCTTAAAATGAAAAAACAAACAAAGCCTAAGAGTCTTAGACGGAGACAAAGGTATTTTCTGTAACAACAAAATTTAAAAAAAATATTGAATGTTTTGTATTTGACCTTCAATTTACCAGTGATATGTATTAAGTGTTGAAATGTTCCAATTTAGGGGTCGCTTGAGATCCCATACCTGATTGAGCATGATAAGGAATTAAGGACTGGGAATCTTACCTGTTAAGAGATATAACTAGGAAGAAGAGTCTTACCCAGTAAGTGATAGAAATGACTCTCACCTGATAAAGTTTATCAAGTTTAAGACGCTTATCAACAATCCATTTTGTTGGCCGAGAATATTACACGATAAGGCATGAGGATTGGGTAAACGGTCCTTCAGTCCTCAATTTTTGTACCAATTAAGTGATTACATTTTTTTTCTCTCAATGTCATAGTAACAAATAAAAATGCTACATTCATCTTATCATTTCATACTCTTTAATCTTCTGCATTTTCATCTCTAACTTTTATCTTCTATAATTTCGAAACTAACTTCTACTATTAACCAAATTTGTAGAAAGAAGATTTGACATTATAAACCCTAACTAAGTTAACTTAGGTTAGAGTGGTCAAGTCTACAAATACACAAGCTCGCTACCAAATCGCTGTATAACTAATATTTTCATGAAGATTCAATGCACTATCCAGAAATTCAAAAATACTTTTATACAAAGCGGAGTCAGGAATATGAGCTAGGGTGGTCCTCTTAAATAAAACAAGTAAATTCAAAAAGAAATTTTATATGCAAGTTTCTATATGGCCACAACACGTGTCACACATAAACGTTGTCAATGAGTATGTAAATTTATAGGTTCACACACAGAATATGTTTACTTCCCTTTAAAATAAATCTAAGTTAAAATAATATTGATTGTTAAATAATTATTCTTGAAGAATAATTATGAAATATGTATTAAAATGTGATTATGATATTTATAGGGGTTTATCTATAAATATGTATAATTACATAAATGTTTTAAAAATAATTATATAGTTTTTACAGATAATCACTAAAGAACAGTAGGGTTTAGAATCATGTGTCATGCGTCGGGCTCCCTTGCACTACGTCTAGGCTACTGTTGAACCACCCATGCACCTAAGTCTGCACCGTGCCTTATCATGGGTACTGCCACTGCATGTTCATGATAGCGTCACTAAGGCAAGGTTCACTTCGCTACTATTTTCGGCCACGACTCGATCCGTTCAAAGGCCACAAGTTGTTGTTATTCTTCTTCTCGACCACCAAACAATGATAGGCCTCGGTTAGATGGTGAGAATGGCCACCTTAATGGTACTGTTGCCCTTCATTTTTTTTGGTGCATGTAGATGGTAGCAAGCCCACAGCTTGATGCCATGTAGGCATGTTGGTGCCGATTCCCCCTGGTTGGTGCGCCGACCCCTGTCCATGGCTAAAGACGTTCTGGATCGAAGGTCATGTCGTCGCGAGGTGCGGTTAAAGACTTCTGGTGCTAAGTTTGTTGTTTGGTCCACAACGTGCACCACCGCAAATCGGTGGTGATGCAATCTGTTTCAGATGATGGCCTTGATGGCCATTGTTGATGACAAAAGCTGGTAGTGTCGTCGGTTGGTGTGCCATCCACGACCAAGGTCGCGCTTTGGTTTGTATAACTGCCTCTGCGGTTTTTTTTTTTGTGTGTGTTTTCTTTGGCGTCAGAAGTGACTAGGGCGATGACTCAAGAGTTTTGCACCCTAACCTAATTAGAGCCTAGATGTTTTCGGCCTCTGTTTTTCGTTTTTTGGTTAAATAATGATGGGTTTTGGACTTTAGTCTATGGTATCTTGATTTTTTTTTTCGAAATTTCATTATTAATTTCTTGATGAATAGGTGGCCCGTCTTGGCTTCCCATTGTAAAAGAAATTGGCAATTAATTTTGTTCTCAATTTCTTACCTAAACCGTATGATCAGTTCATCCTAAACTATAATATGAAATATTTTGGATAAAACTCTCATAGAGCTTCATGACATATTTAAATTGTTGAGAGAAATACAAAATCTAAGCAGGAATTAACCAAACTAAAACATGTTCTAATGATCAAACCTAAAGATGGGATAGTAAAAAACTGCAATTGGTGCATTGATCGTTGCAACGTTAATGCTTTAAGAAGAGAGTGGTTATCAGGGGTGAAACAAAGGTTGGAAGTTCCAACAAAGTCAAGGGAAAGGGAAAGAATCCTTAAGATAAAGTTTACTTCAACTACAACCGAAAGGGGCACTGGAAGAGAAACTTCCTAACCCTAGTAGCATAACAAAAGAAGTAGAAGGTTGTTGCACCCCCTAACTTCATGTATGTTTACCATTGATTTGTGTACTTTTGATTATGAATTTGGATATTGGATACTAGGTGCAGTACTTACATTTGTGCTACTCTACAAGGTCTAATAAGTGAAGAGAAGATGAAAGCAGACAATTGGAACTAAGGATCGTCAATGGAGCGTGTAACACCCTAAAAATTAGAGTAAATTTAAACGAAATATAAATGCAGAATGAGACTAAGATATAAAGATCACCCATGATATGGGGAAAAGTAACGGAGTTTACATCAATAAACGAATACTAAGTAACAATCTATTAATCGATACAAATCCGGAATATAGATTATGTTCAGGTGTCACAAATATCCTCAAAATATAAGTTTCTAGTATCTCCGATATCTACACTTGAAAGTGTAATTCTAAAAAGATGCCTCTACCGGCACAACGCTCCGCCACACTCTAGGGAGCCCTGCTAACACGATCACCTGCTAAACATGACATTTAATAAAAAGTGTTAGGCTTACGCCTAGTGAGAACAACAATTTAAGTTTAAAGCTATGAAACTTTAAAAATATAAAAATATAAAAATATAGCTTCAAACCCTCGTTGTGAATTTATAACCCAAGATTACCCTTGGAAGGGTGTAAAACATCCGAAGATGACGGAGGAAACCCGATTTTCCATTGGTTGCAAAAAGACACAAAAGTGAGTCACAAACTAATGTCACGGAGCGTCACAATTAAGCATAAAATCCATTGACATCAACCCAATCCAGTATGTAGTCATTTGTCTTAAGCTCTTCCTCGTGAATTACACAATTTATCACAATGCCTATTCCGAGTGAGTGAAAGGATGTATGGAAATTACACAATTTATCGCAATGCCTATTTCCAATTTTAAAGGTGGGTTCGTACAATCCTTCACATAAATAAGTACCGACTTATATGCCTATGGATCCATTATATTTTAGTCTATAACTCAAAAACATCATCCAGACATACTGATGGTTTTCCAAATAACCAAAACCTTTACATAGATGTTTTCTTGGAAATATGAACTTCTACGAAAATTAGGTCAATTAGTTTTAGTTCCAAAATTAAAGATTTATTCATCATGAGACATTTCCAAGTACAATAAAAACATTTATAATACTCATTTTAGAAACAAGATCAAAATTCCCAAATTCCTCATTTTGACCTAAATCATCCAAACTTAACCAAGTGCATAAATAATTGAATATAAACTTTAAGGAAGTAAATACCACATTTAAAACATATATTAAGTTGGTAAAAAGGTTAGAGTTTGACTCACAAAGTTAGGATTAGGTAAACCCTATAAACTCCCTAAAATGGTGGAAATGGAGGAAGCTTGACGAGGAAGAGGAAAAACACCAATAATCTTGAAGAGAAGCCTTGAATCTTCAACTTCTATGGAGTAATAAATGTTTGGGAGGAGGTAGATTGAAGTAATAAATGCCCTAAAATCGGCCTTGAGAGAAAACTTGGAGAGAAAACGAGTGTGGGTTGAGAATGAGAACTAAAAGTTGAAACCGTGACTAAATCGCACCTATGGACATTCGGGAGACATTGACATTGGTGATTATGATAGTCGCTGGTCATAATCGCCGAGTTTGTACCGTAAGTTCCCAAACTTCTTCACCAGCATTTCATATCCGTGACTATGCCATGCGATTATGCCATGACATTGTTTGCCTGGCACAATCGCCGAAAACGTACCGAACGTGTTTTCGTTCCCAGTCTTGGTTCCTTTCCTCCAATTCATAGTGACCCAACATAATTCACTTGGAACACTCAATATAGCTAATTATAACGATATTAAGATGCAACTTAATAATTTGCATACAAAATTTACGGGTGTTACAATCCTCCCACCATTGAATTAAATTTCGTCCTCAAAATTTATAATCTAGACAACCAAATTCGGATATCTTCTATTCATGTCCTCTTCCGCTTCCCAAGTTACGTTTGATTCTCGGTGGTGTTTCCATTGTACCTTCACCATCACAATTTCCTTGTGAAGAAACATTTTTTACTTTCTTTCTAATATTGCTTCTAGTTCCTCCACACAACGATGGTTGTCAACCCGAATCTCTGAGAGAGGTATGACACTCTCTTCTTCCACCAAACACTTCTTCAAATAGCACACATGAAACGTATTGTGTATGTTGGCCATTTCGGGTGGTAACTCCAATCTATAAGTCTGACGTCCCACTCTCTCCAAATTAACGGTCCAAGGAAACAAGGACTAAGCTTCTCCCGTTTCCCGAACCGGATAATACCTTTCCAAGGGAATACTTTTAGCATAACACGGTCACCCACTTGGAATTCCACTGGTCTTTTCTTCTTACCGGCATAACTTTTCTAACGGTCTTGGGCCGCTTTTAGTCGTTCTCGAATACCCTTCACTTTATCGGCCGTCTCTTGTACAATTTCAGCACCGACAAATTGTTTCTCAACCGCTTCTAACCCAACACACCGGAGTCGTACATTTTCGTCCATACAAGGATTCGAGGTGCTATCCCAATACTAGAATGGTAACTATTATTGTAGGCAAACTCCAGAAGTGGTAGATGCGAATCCTAATTTCCACCAAAGTCTATAACATACAACTTTTCAAGCTTGTCAACGATGGTCAAAGGCACACCATGTCTTGAAATGATCTCGTCAACATACAACTTTTCAAGCTTGTCAACAGGCCCTGCCTCATGCATTGGCAAAAAGTGAGCATTCTTTGTCAAACGATCCACTACCACCCATATGGTATCGAGACCCTTCAAGGTTTTTGGCAACTTAGTCACGAAATCCATGGAGATGTGTTCCCACTTCCATTCTGGTATCTCCAAGGATTGGAGACATCCGTATGGTATTTGATGCTTCGCTTTCACTTGCAAGCATGTCACACATCTCTCTACATAATTGGCCACATCCAACTTCATAACGGGCAACCAATATGTCAACTTCAAGTCTCTATACATCTTGGTGCTACCCAGATGGATGGAATATTTTGACTTGTGCGCGTCTTCTAAGAGTAACTCGCGGTTGCCACCGATCTTGGGCACCCAAATACGTCCTTGGAACAACTTCAAACCGCGACCGTCTTCCATCAAGAGTAAGTGTTGCTTGGCCATGACTTCACTCTTGAGATTCTCTTCTAGTAATGCTTCCGCTTGGGACTCATTGATCCGATCGATCAAGCTAGAAACGATGTCGATTCGTGTAAGTACGGCACGTGTTCCACTACCGTACTCCTTCCGACTTAACGCATCCGTTACCACATTTACCTTACCCAGGTGGTAGAGCAATTCACAGTCGCAGTCTTTGAGTAACACGAGCCAACGTCGTTGCCTCATGTTTAGCTGCTTTTGATCAAAGACATACTTTAGACTTTTGTGGTCGGTATAGAGAGTGCATATGGTGCCATAAAGGTAATGCCGCCAAAATTTCAAGGCAAAGACCACCGCTGCTAACTCCAAGTCGTGGGTAGGATAATTCTTCTCATGATCTTTGAGTTATCTTGATGCATATGCAATCACCTTGCCTCTTTGCATCAATACATAACCTAAACCCATCTTGGATGCATCGCTATACACCACAAAGTCTTTAGATCCTTCCGATGACGAAAGAATCGGAGCTTGACATAGTTTCTTTTGGAGGGTCCGGAAAGCCTTCTTTTGTTTTTCGGTCGACCCGAACTTCATATTCTTTTTCGTCAACGCCGTCAAGAATGATGCGATCTTGGAAAAGTCTTGGATAAATGTCCTATAGTAACCCGCTAACCCCAAGAAGCTTCGAATCTCCGACAGATTCTTGGGTGGTTCCCAATTCCTCATTGCTTCGATTTTGGATGGATCCACTTTTACTTCGTATTGAGTGACAACATGGCCTAAGAATTAGACTTCCCTCAACCAAAAGTCACGCTTAGAGAACTTGGCGTACAACTTCTCTTCTCTCAAGACTTCTAGAACTTCTCGGAGGTGTTGCTCATGGTCCAACTCGTTCTTAGAGTAGACGAGTATTGTTATTCTTGAACACTATTGTCGACTTGTCGAGGAAAGGTCGGCATACTCGGTTCATCAAGTCCATGAAAACCGTCGATGCATTTGTCAATCCGAATGGCATTACTAGAAATTCGTAATGACCATAACGCGTCCTAACGTAAGTCGCTCTTTGAGAAACAACCCGCTTCTTGTAGTTGATTAAAGAGGTCATCAATTCTCGGGAGTGGGTACTTGTTCTTCGGTTGCCTTATTCAACTCCCTATAGTCGATACACATTCTCATCGTGTCGTCTTTCTTCTTCACAAATAAGACCGCAGCTCCCCAAGGTGACGAGCTTGGTCTCACGAAACCCTTCTCCAGAAGGTCTTGTAGTTGGGACATCATTTCTTGCATCTCGGATGGTGCCAAACGGTAAGGCGTTCTAGAAATTGGAGCGGCCCTTGGTACAAGATCAATCCGAAATTCTACTTGTCGGTCGGGTGGCAAACCGGCAAGTCTTCGGGAAATACGTCGGGAAATTCACCAACAACCCGAACGTCTTCTATCTTTTTCTTCTCTAATTTTGCATCCAAGACATAATCCAAAAATGAGCGGCATCCTTTGGCTAGACACTTGCGTGCCTTTGCCAAGGTTAACAATCCTACCTCACTATTTCTTCTCTCCCCGAAAACCACCACCATGCCGCGTCCGATAAAGGAATCCAAATTAATTTCTTAGAGCAAATGATCTCGGCTTGGTTTTCGGACAACCAATACATTCCAATCACTACATCAAATCCTCCTATTGCCATTAGCATGAGGTTTACTGAAAATGGCTTTTCTTCAATTTCTAAAGTGCAATCTTTGAGAATATCCCAAACTAAAACTTGTTTACCATCGGCTATTTCAACAATATACGCATATTCTAAAGTGTTAATAGGCATAAGGAGTCTTGGGTAGAAAGTAGTGGAAACAAAAGAAAAAGTAGCACTAGAATCATAAGGAACACGAGCGGGCACGAAGTTAATAAGGAACGTACCCGACACCACGTCCATCACCGCCTTCGCTTCATCCACAGTCATCTTGAACTCTCTTCCCGCTGCCTTTGGGGTGTTCTCTTTTTTCCCTTGGCCCCCTCCCGTCTTCAATTTCGGATAATTACTTCGAACGTTCCCGTGTTCCCAGCATTCATAGCAAATGAGTTCTTTGATTGGACATTCGTAGCGGTGGTGACCCACCTTCCCGCACTTGAGGCAAGTCTGGGAGTAGGGTCGGTATGAGCCGTGATGTTTGCTCCGGCATTTGTGGCACCACCTAGGTTCTTGCCTAGAATTGACCCCACAGTTGTTGTTACTATTGTAGCTTGACCTCTTGGAAGGCACCGAGTTTCCTTCCCACTTCCTCTTCTCTCCGACCATCTTTCCCTCTTCTATGCCCAAGTTGTAGGCATCCTCCATATGTTGAGCTTCTTCGATTGCCTCTCTAAGAGTAGAGGGTTTTGAAACTCGAACCATTGCCATCATGTCGGATGTCAATCCCTTTATATAGGCCTTCACCTTTTCTTTTTCAATCAGAGCCACGTGCCCCAGAAGACTTAGCTTCTCTACGAATAGATGGGTGTATTCCCTCACTGTCTTGCTCCCCTTCTTGAGAACCCGGAACTCGCCCAAGATGCGATCAATAGCTCTATCATTACAATATTCTTCCATGACCTTTGTTTTAAACATTTCCTATTTAAGCATGGAGACGATGACAGATCCAAGAGTAGTCGTGGTGATGTTCCACCATACCAATGTGTCGCCTCTAAGAATTTAGAAACAAATCTCAGCTTCTGCTTCTCTTCACATTCACTCGAGCCAAAAGCCTGCTCGATCTCCTGCAACCACTTGATGCAAACTACTGGGTCATCCGGACCTGAAAATTCGGGCGGTTTGGTACACAAAAATGTCTTGTACGAGCAACCCTTATCCGTTCTCCTTACTTCACCCACTGGTGTCTCTTCAGTAACAGGGCTAGTCCTATTACCTCCGGAACCCTCTACGAGATTCTCGGTTGTTGCTGCATGCCTTCATTAACTGGCATCTCTTTCTTCGAACATCTTGAGAAAAGTCTCATGTTGTTGGGCTATGAGAGAGTTAACCGTGTGTATCATACTGAGTCCGAACTCGTCTTGTGAGCCCGCTTCCACCATTATAGGACCGCCCAGGCCAAGATTGACCTCTGGCATACGGTCTATCCTAGGCGCCTCTCTCCTTGGGATATTAGGGATTAAAGGTGGTTGGGTGGCATCCGATGTCGCTTGCGGAATCGGGGTTGAAATGCTAGCGGCCCCACCTTCGGGATCGTTCCTCGATCTAGTACGAGTATTCACCGTTTTAGTCTATGAAGAGAATAGAGTAGGAGTAAGACGAAGCTAACATAAATATGTATAACACATTCACCATTCATTGCAACAATAGTAAAGTAAGCATACTTACATAACAATATACCCAAAATAACATTAGCTACATGATATTTTGAATATATCATACATATAAGAATTCTTATTACCAAAGTCACGTTTCATGATTAGTGCATTTCCATCGACTCTAAAGCTCTTCTATATCAAGAGTCTCTACCCATATCTCACGATTCAATACTTAACGTCTCAGCTTAAGTTTAGGCATCTTATTCACACCTAGTTCGCTTAAATTAGAGCTCTGATACCAACTGGTAACACCATAAAAATTAGAGTAAATTTAAACCGAAATATAAATGCAGAATAAGACTAAGATATAAATATCACCCATGAGATGGGGAAGAGTAACGAAGTTTACATCAATAAACGGATACTAAGTAACAACCTATTAATCTATACAAATCCGGAATATAGATTATCTTCGGGTGTCAGTAATATCCTCAAAATATAAGTTTCTAGTATCTCCAAATCTACACTTGAAAGTGTAATCCCAAAATGTAACACCGCGATTTTCATCCCAGTTGAAGGAAATGTTGAACCGAGCGATTCAATAACCAAACGATAATTTCAGAGTTTGAGCAGTGGTGCCATAGGAGAGTGACATCTGTCACAATAGCACCGATGGTACTTAGAGTATGGTCGTCTCGACTATTGTGACATGCGGTTATGACATCTGTCACAACAGCAGCGGTGGTACCAAAAGTTGGTGGTTCCAACAATTGTGCCATGCTATAGTGACAATGGCACAATGTATTAACCGGATCCTTGGTAAAGCGCAACCCTGAGCCCTCTTTGGGTTCCACTCTTATAATCAATGAAATAAGTATTTTGAAGTTAATTATATAAGTTATCATCTATTAGACGAGAAACGGGTGAAAAGTAGGAAAAATCGCCCTCGATACCTGTTGGGCGGCTGTGACAGGCTATTGTGTCATGTCACAGTCGCATGGCACAGTAGTCGGGAGCCATCAGATGCCTAACTCAAAGTCGCACTCTCGGTACATAGCAAGCGATTGTGTCATGCTATTGTGACATGGCACAATCGCCGGGCACAGTCGCGGACGACCAACAGTGCATAAAAATCGGGATTTCCTTCTTTTGGCCTTATCTCTTTCATTTCTTATCTGATTTGGACGATTCAAAGTGATGCGGTGTCATATTTGGAAGCTCTTTAACATGGAAACAACATGGCTAGAGGTTACTTGATGATTTTGGAGCTCATGGGAGTGGGAGGTAAGATCACCTCTCCGAAATCTTAAATCTAGGGTTTCTTGTGGTATATTTTGGGTTTGTTTGTGTTATAGGTGAAAGTACTAGTTATGAATGTTGTGGATCTAAAGCTCTCTTCAAAAGAAACGAGTTGTGGAGTAAAAACCTAGATTTAGCCTAAATCTAGCAAGGTGAGTTCAAGATATTTTGTGAAAACTTTGTACATGTCAAAAACGTCCATTTTGAAGTATTAACATGTTTTACTTGTTATTTATCAAATGTGTGAGTATTTGGTTAAGTTTGCATATTTGGTGTAAAAGGATTTGTAAATCGATAAGAGGCTTATACTTGAGTTTTAGACATTTTGACAAATAAATTATAAGTGTGAGTCATTTGGGTGCATTGGCTTTTAAATGAAACCATTTGGTTCTAGTTGCATCTTTAGAGTATTTGATTTATAAATCATTAGAATATACATGTTATATCATTATGGGATATTTTGGAAATACATGAATATGATTTCATTTGGAAAATGGTTCGTCTCAACTAATGTTTTGAGTAATTACATAAGTGTTGAGTTATAGAGCATTTGCTAGGTTTTGACTAAAATGAGTCTCATGGACATTTGTCCGATTTAAATGGCTACACATTGAGCTTTCGGATTATATGTAATTAAGGCATCATTGTTTATAAAATTACACATTTTGGGTGTGTTGGTCATTCATTCGGTGTCATGTAATGGTAAGACTAGTGTAATGGATCCATATGCATTTAGTCGGTTTTGAAACGGGATTGTTGTCCCCTTTCGGTCACGTTTGAGTCATCGAGGGCCTGACACTTATTGTGTTGTTGGTTTTTGCCAACTTCCATTGACTCTTACGTACGTGCTAAATTAGGGTCATCGAGGGTCTGGCTCTTATTGTGTTGTTGGTTGTTACCAATTGCCATTGACCCTAGCACGAGCTTTAATTGGAATCATCGAGGTCCTTGCATATATTCTATTATTGATGTGTTGCCAATGGTCATTTATCTCAGCTAGGATCATCGAGGGCCTCACAATTATGTTGTTGGGTTGCTGCTAATTGCCATTGATTCCTTTCATAAGCTTAACATTTAAAAGTGGCTTACTTACATGTTCCGTCACTATAAATGGTAAATCGGGTCTCCCGCACTATCTTCGGATATTTTTATCTATTCAAGAGGTACGCGTGAGTTAACGGTTTATAAAACTTGGTTAAAGTTATGTTTCTATCTTTACGTTTATAAACTTATTCATGGTCGTGTGTGTATTGGGCTTGGATCACGTTGATTGGGTATTTCTACTTTTAAAACTTTCATTTCTAATGTCATTTTGGTCTAAAGCTTTTATGATGGAAATACTGAATTTGGGAAAAATTAGATGTTGCTTTTATAATGAAGTTATTTCGTTGAGAATCATCTTTTATCAAACAAATCTTTTGATTTCAACCAATTATAAATGTGTTATAAACTCTTGAGCTCACTAGGCGTTAAGTCTAACACTTTTTCTTTGTCAGCATGTATATCAGGTTATCGTTAGGGTTGGTACTAACTAGTAGACTTGAGTGCTAGGGAGTAGCACGTTAAAGATTTAGCTCTTGGTGACGATTTCTGCATTTGGAGATAGCGACTCTTTTGGGTATAGTAACACCCAACCATATTCATGTCTTAGTATAAGACTTGACCTATCTTAGTAGATGTTTTTATAGAATTATTATTTGAGAAATTTCAAGTATTGGATTATAAGAGAAGGATTTATTCCTTATTTGTTGTATTGATGAAAATTTTAAATTAGTTGCTCTTTCGAAAATTGAGGGTATCACACAAAAGATGCCTCTATCGGCACAACGCTCCGCCTCGCTCTAGGGAGCCCCGCTAACACGATCACCTGCTAAACATGGCATTTAAGAAAAATTGTTAGACTTACGCCTAGTGAGAACAACAGTTTAAGTTTAAAGCTATGAAACTTTAAAAATATAAAAGTATAGCTTCAAACCCTCGTTTCACAATTTATAACCCAAGATTACCCTTAGAAGGTGTAAAACATCCGAAGATGACGGGGGAACCCGGTTTTCCATTGGTTGTAACGGGACACAAAAGTGAGTCATAAACCAATGTTACGGAACGTCACAATAAGGCATAAAATCCATTGACATCAACCCAATCCAGTATGTAGTCATTTGTCTTAAGCTCTTCCTCGCGAATTACACAATTTATCACAATGCCTATTCCTAGTGAGTGAAAGGATGTATGGAAATTACACAATTTATCGCAATGCCTATTTCCAATTTTAAACATGGGTTCGTACAATCCTACGCATAAATAAATACCGACTTATATGCCTATGGATCCATTACATTTTAGTCTATAACTCAAAAACATCATCCAGACATACTGATGCTTTTCCAAATACCCAAAACCTTTACATAGATGTTTTCCATGAAATATGAACTTTTACCAAAAATTAGGTCAATTAGTTTTAGTTCCAAAATCAAAGATTTCTTCATCATGAGACATTTCCATGTACTATAAAACCATTTATAATACTCATTTTATAACCAAGATCAAAATCCCCAAATTCCTCATTTTGACCTAAATCATCCAAACTTAACCAAATGCATAAATAATTGAATTATAAACTTTAAGGAAGTGAATACCACATTTAAAACATGTATTAAGTTGGTAAAAAGGTTAGAGTTTTACTCACAAAGCTAGGATTAAGTAAACCCTAGAAACTCCCTAAAATGATGGAAATGGTGGAAGCTTGATGAGCAAGATGAAGAACACCAATAATCTTGAAGAGAAGCCTTTGAATCTTCAACTTCTATGGAGTAATAAATGATTTGGAGGAGGTAGATTGAAGTAATAAATGCCCTAAAATCGGCCTTGAGAGAAAACTTGCAGAGAAAACTTGCAGAGAAAACGAGTGTGGGTTGAGAATGAGAACTGAAAGCTGAAACCGTGACTAAATCGCACCTCTGGACATTTCGGGAGACATTGACATTGGCGATTATGACATGTCATAGTTTCCGAGTTTGTACCGCAAGTTCCAAAACTTTTTCACCAGCATTCCATCTCCGCGACTATGCCATGCGATTATGCCATGGCATTATTTGCCTGGCACAATCGCCGAAAACGTACCGAACTCGTTTTCGTTCCTGGTCTTGGTTCCTTTCCTCCAATTCATAGTGACCCAACATAATTCACTTGGAACACTCGATATAGCTAATTATAATGATATTAAGATGCAACTTTATATTTTGCATACAAAATTTACGGGTGTTACAATCGGCCAAATGGTCTTAATTTAGCACTTACCAAATGTTTACATGATCCTAGAATTACTATGAATATAGTTTCATTTTCTCAAGTACACCAAACTAGATTTATGTTCACTTTTAGTAATAATACAATTTCAGCTTACCTTAACAATGTTTTGTATTTTGTGGCTAGACTACTCAATGGTATTTATGATATTGATGTGTAAAATAACCGTAATTACGAATCAATATACAATGTAAAAATAAACGAATTAAGAAGAGCTTAAATTAGGCTTAAATGAGGCATTGTCGTCTTCGACATATAAACAAGAGAATGCATAGCCAAACTCTAGGCGAACGGAGTATTGGCATCATGTGATAATTGATATGATGCATGTGAGTCTTGTTTACTAGGAAATATGACAAAGATGCCTTTTAGAGGCAAAACCCGAAAGGGCTACAAAACTATTAGGTGTAGGGTTCCAATGGATCACATAAACACAACGGAAACAATAATCATAAAATACATGCATATGAAAACAAAATTAACCATCAAACCATTTAAAGTTGGAACCAAAGCATATGTAATAAGACCATAAAAACAAGGGAAATTGGCCAAAATAAACATTTCAGAGTTTTTCTTGTGCTAGGTGACCATCTCTCTCCTGATTTGACTTAAATAACCACAACGTCCGTTAATTTTGACTAAAACCTCCGTTAGACTTTTTCCACGATTTTGACCGATTTAACAGAGGTTTGACCAAAACCTCCGTTAATTTAAAGGAGGTTTGTTTTTTCTTTTTTTTAATAATTTTCAAACTGATTTTTGACTTTTTTTCAAAATTAACGGAGGTTTGACCAAAACCTCCGTTAATTTAAAGGATGTTTTAAAAAAAAAAAATTAATTGGGAAACCTTCGTTAATTTTGAAGAACCTCCGTTAATTACCACCTAAACCTCCGTTAATTACAACCTAAACCCCATTAAACCTTCGTTAATTTGATAAACCTCCGTTAACTTATTTATAGAGCATGACACGTATCGATGCCCTGTTAATCAAGACAAAAAACCTAAAAAAAAATTATCTTCTCAGTCGCCTACATCTCTTTCTTTCTTCATTCCCTTTTTTCTTTCCTCATTCCCTTTTACAAACTCTATCTTCTTTCTTTTCTTTTACCCCACCATCCATTTTTACTCCATTTCTTCTCGTCTTTGAATTTTCAAACAAGAATATTAAAAGATTTGAGGACCACCTTCAATCTCATCTTTGTCACGTTTGAGGACCACCACGTGTTTTTGACAGCGGGAAATTACACACGTTTACGAAATAGTTAGTTTATTATTCATGTGTTTCATGTATTTCCCATAATAGTTTTATTTAATATTTGTTCTACCGTGACTTTAATCTGTTTGAATATGTTCTTCAAGAAATTTGTTTCAATATGTGTTTGAATATGTTCTTCAAGATATTTATTTGTTTGAATATGTGTTTGAATATGCCCTTCAAGATATTTTTTTTTTGAATATGTGCTTGAATATGCCCCTTGAAAAACAAATTGAAATTATAAAACTATAAGATAAAGTATAATTATAATTAAAAATGAACAAATTTAATTTATGAACTATAAGATCAAATTTATTTTAAAATGAATAAAGAATATAAAAATTAATTAAATAACTATAAGCTTAAAAAAATTATACTTGATTGATAAGAGAATTATAATGATATAATTTACAAAAAAAACATAGTAATTTTGTTGGTATACAATTATTTATGTTAATGTGATAGGGTGTAAAATAAAAAATAAAATATTAAAAGATATGAATGAAATTTAAAAACTAAAATGAAACGTTAAAAAAAATAACTATAGGCATAAAATGTAAATATTTTAAAAATAACTCGTTACGTATTCATGCATATAATAATATGATTAAATCGAAAAATATTCAATATTGAGCTCGTTTTGAAGGTATTGACGACACGATTATAATGGTATAATTTGTAAAAATAGAAACATATTTTTTAATTGTCTTTTGATTCATATTTAATATGATAAAAGTATAAAATGAAAAATAAAAAGTAAGGGCTATAAAAGAAATTAATTAACTAATTATAAGGGTGTAAATTTTAACTTAAATTTTAAAAATAATTTAATTTATAAAATTTTATAGGTAGTTGGAGTTTGGTGGAAAATTATTGATACTTTTGATATTGTATCTCATGCATGTAATTTTGTACCTCTTAAAATTGTAAACATAACCGAGTAGCATGTTTTATATAATAGTATAGATAGTTTAATAAAAAGTTAATTTATATAAAAATGAAAAAATTTATACTAATTGAAAACAATGACATTTACGTTTAAAAGGACTAAAATTATAACAAACATTAACGGAACTAACGTAAAGTTTTGATTATTTAAGTTACAAATCAAAATGTACTAATTAGATTTATAATAATATTTATGCAGATCAATGACGATATTGTACCTTCGATTACTGTGAAGGCAAGAGTATCACTCATGAGGAAAATTAAGGAGAAGTTAAACCATGAAAGGACGATTATATTTAGAAATACGTGTTTTGGTTCATGGTTGGATCTATCTGACACTACTGCGGATCCGGTGTTACTGTATACATTTTTTCAGAATCAGTCCTACCCCGATGGTGCAAGTGAGCAAGAGATGTATTTCCAGATCGGAACGCATCAGCTTCATTTTGGTCGGGGGGAGTTTAGTTTGGTGACGGGCCTTCGTTTTGGAAGGACTACGATTGAACCTTCGGTTAGGGATGGTTTCGTTAGTAGGTTTTTTGGTGATGATACACCTAAGTTGGAGCAGCTGTGGGCTGCTTTTTTGCTATTGAAGAGGATGACGGTATGGATGACAACGATGTCGTCCGGGTGTGTTTGATGCTTGTTGTTGATATGTTCTTTCTTGGTCGCCAGAAAACAAACAAAATTTCTAAATATGTGTTGATGGCGATAGAAAATATGGATTTTTGGAACAGTTATCCATGGGGGTCTGTTATTTGGAATTTTACAATAAGTCAGATGTTTAATTGTTTAAATAAAGGAGGACGCACATCGTCAAATAAAAAATTGACAATTATGGGATTCTTATTTGCTTTGAAGGTTAGCTAATTTTTTCTCATTTAAATCTTTATACAATTTACATGTATTTCAAATTTAATTATTGTCATTTAATTATTGTTGCCATTGTAATTCACAGATATGGATTGTATAAACGTTTCCATCTTGCAGTAGGTACTTCATTAAAAGTAATAACACGTACCCGAGGGCAGTTCGTTGGACCCGGGTAACAAAAATGTTAAAACGTAGCCACGTCATGAGGATCATTAATGCGTCGACGGTATGTTTTTTAAATATTTTTATATATATGATATCTAAGACACAAAAATATTAGTTTTTTTGGCATTGTATATATTGTTCTATTAAAATATATTTTAGAACGATTAAATATGGACAATATATATATATATATATATATATATATATATAAGTGTTGTAATAAGTGTTGGAATTGATTTTTTGAAAATGAATTATTTTGTTAACTTTTTGTTATTGTAACATCATTTTATTTAAATATGTTAGGAGGCGGATATGCAACCACTCTACAACCTCCAACTGGAGCCTGTGGAGGTTGCATCCCAGTGGTATGTCGATAACCTCAGTTATTTTGGGACGGGATTTCAGCCCCATGGATCCCATCATTCGGGTTATCAGGGCCAGGGATCTCAACCCCATGGATCTCATCATTCGGGTTATCAGGGCCAGGGATCTCAGCCCCATGGATCCCATCATTAGGGTTATGATAGCCAGGGATCTCAGCCCCATGGATCCCATCATTCGGGTTATGATAGCCAAGGATCGCATCATCATGGTCATCAGAGCCAGGGATCTCAAACCCAGGGATCCCATCATCAGGACCCTTATTCCCAGTATCTCGAGAGGTTGGTGGAAGTTGAGCGTGTTCAACAACTTCATCAAACATCATGGGATGGGTTGACACCGTACCTGCCTCAGATTCATCGTATTTCCGAGCTTGAACGTATTCAGGGAACTCATCAAACATCCCTGGATGATCTTCGAGATTGGAGGCAGTCGGTTGATGACCGTTTCACGTCATATGGTGATCGTACACAGGCAAGTACTTTTAATAATACATTATTTGAGTATTTAAATTTTATTTACAATATATACAAATTGGTTAACTATTTATATTCGTGCCTAGATGCCAACATACGACGCGCCACAGGCACCACCCAGGGAAACCAGCTTCCTTGATATGCTGGTTACGGAGGACACGCCTTCAAGCTCCCAATTTTCGTTTTCCATGCCACAGTCGTCCCATATGGTAACTTATACAATTCATTTACGTTATTCGTATGAAACTCTATATATTGACAATATATCTCGATTACATTACGCAACCGGTTCATCCCTCTAGCTCATCCATGCCGCATGGCATGCCTAGCTCATCCATGTCGCATGGCATGCCTTTCATGTCTGGCCCAGACATGTTTCAGACTCCGGCTCAGATTCGACCTCCTCCAGAGATACAGGGCAGGCCGCACCGCGAAGTTGGAGGAGGGCGATGTATAGTAGAACCTTATACAGCACTACCGCGTACCACTACTCCTCCCGCTAGAGTTAGAGGAAATAGAGGTGCACCTAGAGGTAGAGGGAATGCTAGAGGTGCACCTACAGGTAGAGGCAATGCTAGAGGTCGAACCCAAGTTCAAAATCTTCAGACCAGTACTGAGCCGGAGGTCCTGAGAGTATACAGGTCGGAAGGGTTGCCAGAAAATGCATGATTTCATTGATACCGATGGAACTCACTCCGACATGGTGGTGTGCATTACTGGGAGAGGAAGAAAATGGGACGTACTTACACTCGGTTAGTTTTATAGTTGTAATTATAAATTTGGTTGCAATATGTAGTTCATGTCTAATACTTTATTTTTTATTAATAGCATGTAGACGCGTGGGCGAAAATGATGCAGTCAGGCCGAAATAATCGCACTAGATGGACGATTATGTCTGCCGACTTCTTTCAGAAGTTGTGTGAAAGTGAGGCCGGTTCAGCCATTCCACAGGCTGATGGTTCAATGGCAACAGCAGGATGGCCAGCATGGGCATCAATCCATGAGGTATTGAAACTAAATTAACTTTTATTTATTTATTTATTAATAGTCATCAATCAAATTCACAATATTTTGAGATCTAACGTTTTTTTTTTCCAGGTCATAATGCCAATATGTATCCTGGATGAACATTGGGTGGTCGCCGAGTTGGACTTAGATGAAATGAAACTCACAATATTCGACACCAACATCGGCGAAACCTATAAAAGGCCATTGAGACACTGGCTGCGTGCTTTTGGGGTCCGTCTAGAAGAGTTTTTACTAATTAATGGTGAAACAAGTCGAGCTCAGCGTGTAGGGTCCATCTCATTAATCCAGGCGAATAACGTACCAAAACACGGATTTCTCGGCGATTCTGGTCCTTTGGCGTGTGAAATGATATCTTTGTTGGCGAATGGCCGTATCCCATCCGTTGATACAATGACTCGAACGTCGAGAGAAATACATTACCAAATGGCTGGTGTATTTTGGGATTTGCGTGTTTAGGACATCTTGTATTGTTTACGCTATTAAAATGTATAAAAATGTATTTTATAATTTATAAAATGTATTTTATAATTTATAATTTAAAGTGTATTTTTTTGTTATAATTTGTTTGTACTTTTTATAAATATTTAGACCTTTTCAGACCTTTTCAGTCTTGTATTACAAACCCGTGAATTCAAATGGACATCTTCCTAACTAGCATTTCCTCCTTCTATATTTCCGACCTCCAAAGATGCCTTTTGAAATCCAACGTTTTTGGAGACTTAGAAGTACATCTGAACCGTTACCGCAATGGATAGAAGACCTCGTGGGTTAGTAAATCTTTTTAACATCCATAACTAAATTGTCTATATTCAAAATTTTCTAACTTTTTTTTACATAATGGCGAATTTTTCAACAGACGACGGTCCTCTCATATTTATTATAAAGGTCCATCATAACGGAACTTTCACACCACCCCCCGGTAGGTCGTATGTGAACGGCATGGAAATATTTGTTGACCTAGTTGATGGTCAGTGTATTTGTCTGGAACACATGCATCAACTAATGGCTCAACTTGGTTATGACGAGTACGAACGAGCTGGAATGAAAATGTATTTCAAACCACCAGAAGAAGACTTGGACACTGGATTGAAAGAACTTTTGAATGACCACTCTGTTTGGGATATAACTAATTATTTTGAGTGTGAACCTATCCCGCTTGAAGTGTACCTGGAAAGGGATGGTGCAAGCATACCTTCGGGTGAAGCGGAAAGGAGTATAACAACTGGCTGATTATTGATGTATGTTATTGTGTTTTATGTTTCTCTTCACGTGTGTTTCCAATAATTGTTTTTTATGTTCATGTTCAATAATGAGAAATTATGTTTCATGACTTTATTAATAGCACAAAATAAATGGTAAAAGCACAAAATAAATCAAACTGTTTTATTATAAAACAAAGTTCAACATGGTGCAGCCACAATACGAAACCGAAGGTACGATAACACCATTTTAGGGTATAGTGCGTTACATTGCTCAATCCAACTATGTTTCTCGTTTACCTGCGCTTGAAGCACGGCGAAGTCTCGTACAATCTTGTCGACTTCTAGGTTGTCGTGGTTAATTCGATGTTCCTTATCTTTGATTTCCCTCTTCAACCTATGTATGTCCGCACTATCCGCTTCCATCCTTTGCAGTAGTTTTTCCTTCTTGCTCAGCAATTTTTTCCACTTCTCAGAGATTTCTTCGATCTCAGCTTCTGCTTTTTGTACCGATCGTTTCATCCTTTCCGACATTACCTGTGAAGAGGGGGGGGGGGGGTTCGAAGATGAAGCGTTGCCAGCTATGTGAGATAAGTAAGAAAAAAGTATGAGACTCTTGAAGCTTTTATAAGGTGAACCGGTCATCATAGCACCAACGAATCTTGAAGCTTTTATCAGCGAATCACTTTAACCTTTGTCAGGCGAATCTGTCAGCCTTTGTCAGGCGAATCTGTCAGCCTTTTTCAGGCGAATCTATCAGCCTTTTTCAGACGAATCTTGAATCCTTTTCAGGCGAATCCGTCAGCCTTTTTCAGGCGAATCTGTCAGCCTTTTCCAGACGAATCTTGAAGCTTTTATTAGGCAAATCTTGACCAAATCGACGTCCGAAAATTACCAGTTTAACCTTTTCACAACTATAAATAGGTGGTATGTATTGAAGTATTAACACACAACTAACTATCAATCATTTCCTACCTTATAGAAGATTTGGAAAACACCATGTCTGCATACAATCAATCTGGAAAGAAGACCTCGGCAAACAAGGCTGGAAGTTCTCGCTCAGCAAGGAAACAAGCATTACCTTTGAATGATGGAACGTACAGGCGTACTTGGAAAGTGCCTTCAACAACAGAGGAGTGGGCAATGTATCAGAGAACTGACGCCGATAATCCAATAACCGAAGAGGAGCACGCTGATTACGAATGTGCACGTTTTGACTACATGAACACACCTCCATACAATCCACCACCCTTGTATTCAGACAGGTATGCTGACCCTCCGACGTCTCAAGTCATGCCGCCAAAAATGAAGGCCGCTATTATGGAGGCAAACGAGGAGATCAAAGCGCTTGGGGAGAAATGGAACAAGAACAGGGATATACAATTTGAAAAAGGGGCGGTGATTGTTGAAAGTAAAGCAGAGCTTGCAGTTCTGGAGCAAACAATAAGTACAGAGGAAATGTTGGTAAGGGAAATCAAAGAAGAGTACGATGTTCTGGAGGACAAGATCAACGAAAAGGCTAATTGGATCATCCAGTGCCAGAATATGTATCCTTACTAAATATTTGCGTGTTATTTGTGTGTTTTAAATGCGTGCACTAGTACCATTTTCATGTTCTTGTTTTAAATATTAATGTTTTCTCTATCTTAATTGTTGTTTTTATATTGTAAGGTTGGTAATTTTATGTTATTTAATTTTACAATAGTAACATAATTCATATAATTCTACAATAGTAACATATTTTATGTTATTTCATTTACCAAAAAAGGTTACAAACATGGTTTAATACTCATTGAGATCATCGTTGAGATCAAAAGTATAATGTCCATTACTTCCATGATTATCCTGGGTCGATACTGGTTGGGTCTGTCGGCTTCCTGATGCTCCTTGATTACCCACATTTGCCCATGTACATGTTCTCTTAGTATGCCCGCTTTGACCACACCGACTACATTTCTTCCTGATGGGATCCTCACCACGAGAAGGTATACGAGCATGTTCGCTAGGTCTTCCAGCCGCTCTCTTTATCAGGGTGGACGAACTATCATAAGTGGTTGCTCTGGAACAACCCATATTTCTTCAGTGCCAAGCGGATAAATGAGTGGTGCGTACGTTGCTCGAAAATTACTCGCCCTATAGAAAGGCAATGCCAAATTGCTGCAGTCTGCGGAACCTAGATGTATAGCAACAGCGATTGCATGGCCGCAAGGTAAGCCGAATTTTTGCCATTTCAAGCACGTGCAAGTAGCTCCATGGTAATTACACGTTTCGTTTCTGCGATAATCACGCACTTCATAGCAACCCTGACCAATTTCATGTACCGTCCACGATGCAGCTTTGTAGGCTCTCTTATAAATTTTGTTCTCCGCCCACGGGGTTAGAGCATTGGTCATCGTCTCTAAAAAACATATTTATTTCGTTAGTATCGATTGCATCAAAAGTAGTAGTAGTACACAAAAGTAGTAGTAGTACATAAAATAAAAAAATTTAAACGTTTTTAACCTCCTTTTGTACGGTGTTTAGAATACCACTCTTGTTGGAAGTCTCGAAAGTACTCGAAAAGGCCACAAATTGGCATCTTTCGAGCATAACGGCACAGTGCATTGATCGACTCGGCACTGTTGGAAGTCATTATGTTGTAGCGTTCTCCTTTGAAATGTGCCCTTGTCCATTTCTCTGGATGAAGCCGGTCCAACACTGTACATCCTAGGGGTAAAGCGGCTCGTAGAGCTAACATACGCATTTCGAAATTGTCAAACGTATACGCTTGGCAGGTCTTCCAGTATAGATTCTTCTTATACTTAATCCCAGGGTCTTTGGTTTTTATGTTCATCTCCAGGTGGCGACAACATAACCCGTGATGTGCCCTTGGGAACACGGTGGTAATTCCTTGGTTTATTGCAGCATGCCTATCTGATATGAAAACCAAATCTGATAGTTCTCCAATACATTGCTTCAACATGGACAAAAACCATGTCCACCCCTCTCCATTTTCGGATCTACCCACTCCGAAAGCGACCGACACAATTTGGTTATTTGCGTCCATAGCAACTGCTAAGTACATTGTTCCCAAATAAGGGCCCTTCAAATGGGCACAATCAATTATAAGAACTCGACGCAAATACGATACAAACGTCTCAATCTGAAAATTAAGTGGTTCACATGTTAGAAAATTAAACTACATAGTTGTGAAAAATTATATTCAAAATGTCAAAATTATACTTACCGCACAACCAAGAGCAGCGAAACACATCTCAAACCGTCCATGACTATCTGTCTCAATCCTTGTCACCGTAGCAGGATTACGGAGCTCTAAATTATAGAAAAACTTAGGTAGTCGGTTAAACGAATCGCCCGGGTCACCTTGTACAACCATATTTGCATAATCTTTCGCTCGATATGCTTGCCAGATAGAAATATTAATATTATACTGATGTTTTATATCGCTTATGATGTCTTTTGCACGGAGTCTCCTCCCACTATCCTGCACTTTAGGTAAAATTAAATTACCGAACACCATTGCGGTTGCTTGACGGTGCATGCGATGCAACTGAGTCTTTGAGCAGGTGTGCACGTCATCCACCTTTAGTACATGAAACATCTCCGTGGAATCGACATTCGTAGCCGTCATACGCCATTTACAACTTCCAACATAACATTTCGCCTCAAACCTGGTTTTGGAAGATTTATGCACTTTATATTCGAAACCCTCATCAATGAACTTCCTCGAAAGAGCCAATTTCATTTCATCTTTTGTTTTAAATAACATCCCCACTTTAACTCGTTCGCTGCGAATATAAAGTGTAGATAAGTTAGGTGTGATGACGGTTTCCGGTGTTGGAAGGATAGGAGGCATATCAAAATAATCATTACTCTCGAAAACTAAATTTTTTGATTTCCTTTTTGTTGTTGGTTCTTCATCACTATCAGTTATACCCAGGTAGAAAACATATGAATCCGGGTCCAATTCTTCTTCTTCTACTTCTTCTCCTTCTTCTCCGTCTTCTCCTTCTTCTCCATCTTCTCCGCCTCCTTCTTCTCCTTCTTCTCCCCCTTCTTCTTCTCCTTCGTCATTACCATGATATGGTACATCATAGACATAAATTGTTGGCGCTTTATTTAAATTAGCAGCCCATTCAAAGAAGCCCGCAACAAGATCATCATTTTCCAAACGATAAATATCATCGCCATTATTTAACTTGTACGCAATTGTAGTAATACCAACTGAATTGACAACTTCACATTTATGGCATGCATACTCAACCAAATCCGCAAGCGTCATTCTGGATGGCACCTTGACCGGGTGCAACGGTTGATCAGTAACATACTCCCATGTTTGATTAATTTGTTGCCATGAACCCCCACTTGAAGAAGTCATGATGTAAATCAAAGATACAATTGAAGAAAATGGTTGTCTAAAATTGAATCAGAATGTGGCTTTTAACATGGTTGGTTGTATAAAATTCAAATTCTTTTACAATTATATTAAAACTTTGACATTTCCTTTCAATGTCAGTAGGTGGAGTGCAAACAAAAAAGTGTTGTACAATTTGTACATTTTTTTATTCCTTTTCAGTAATTAATATTTGGTAGTTGTGAAAAAAAAACAGTGTTATTACTATTTATATAAGTACTTTTGTACAACAAATGGTAAGTGAGAAATTAAATTTTGTCTGATAAAGTGAGATAAAGTGATGAGGAGTCTGGTAAATTGAGACATTAAATTTAGTCTGATAAAGTGAGACATAAAATTTGTCTGATAAACGGTTTGACAAAAAATTAACGGAGGTTTAATGGTGATTAACTGGTAATTAACGGAGGTTTGACCATAATTAACGGAGGTTTAATGATGATTAAATGGAATTTAACGGAGGTTTAATAAAATTAACGGAGGTTTAATAAAATTAACGGAGGTTATAATTAAAAAATTAATTAAAAGTTTAAATCTCCTTTAAATTAACGGAGGTTTTGGTCAAACCTCCGTTAATTATGGTCAAATTTAACAAAAAAAAATGGAAAATCCGAACCTCCTTTATATTAACGGTTAAATTAATTTTTTTTATTTTTTTTAAAACCTCCTTTAAATTAACGGAGGTTTTGGTCAAACCTCCGTTAATTTTGAAAAAAAGTCAAACTTTCAGTTTAAAAATAATTAAAAAAAAAAGAAAAAACAAACCTTCTTTAAATTAACGGAGGTTTTGATCAAACCTCCGTTAAATCGGTCAAAATCGTGGAAAAAGTCAAACCTCCGTTAAAAACGGATGTTTTAGTCAAAATTAACGGAGGTTGTGGCTATTTAAGTCAAATCAGGAGAAAGATGGTCACCTAGCACAAGAAAAACTCTGAAATGTTTATTTAGGCCAATTTCCCTAAAAACAACCATAGGGTGTTTTAAGAAAACTCCGTCAATGATTATGGCGAGAGGATTGAAGCACGAGAAATCAACGTAGACCTCCTCTAACGATATCCAAACATGAGTATGCTTCTGCATCTCAAACAGTTGCTAGTCCCATGATCCAAATCCCTACACAAGAGAAATCAATTCTCTTGTGTGTGTGTGTGTGTGGCGTCGCCCAAAGAGAAGAGAGGGGGGAGGAGGAGGAAAAAGTGATTTCCTCAAAACTTAAACCTAAACATAACAAGTCAAATGCTCCCTTCTTTCCATATATGGGTTAAGCCTCATTTATTTAACAAATTTTCGGCTCTAATGCCTTATTAATTTTCAGCTAATTACTTATTAATCCTAAATACAACATTACTTAACTAATTTGGGATTTAAAACTTAATTAATTATTATCTTAATAATTAATTATCTTTATTAAGCCCAAACAGTTTAATTATCATAATTACATTTCACACACACAACTTTTTAATTATTACTCTACTAGAATAATAATTATCTTTTATTATTACAACATGTAATAACTTAGAATATTTTGTGGGTTCTTTGAGAATCAAATCTGAAAGACTAAAGTTTAAGTAGTTAAATCGGATTCTTCATTCAAATTTGGTTAAATCCGAGATTTGATCTCAGCAAACTCTCTTGGCTATAAATTCAATTGTGGCTATGATCCGAAACCTTGAGCTTGGTAATTTTATTTTCTATGCAAGGTTCGGATGATAATCCCTTGCGTTATATCCGATGGATGTTGTTCATCAGATATGAACATTACTGGCCAAGTCTTAAGAATTACTTTTATGTTGAATCGGGTTTTAGTTGTATTACTTAGAAATCTGATGGTTGATAGGTTGAGACTAATAAGGTAGCATAAATAATAAATGTATACATGTATACATACATATTTATTTATACACAAACTAATGACTATAAAATAAAAAACTTTTAACCAGAGTCGGTTTGGGGGCGGGTATGTCAAGCCTGACCCTACCCCGACTCCCTTCAGGTATGAAAATAAATCCCCGTCGCTACTCCATTACTCACTGAAGCAAAGAATTCTCTCCTCTACGGATGAAATTTCCATCCATTTAAGATAATTTGCAAACCTCACCAAACACTATAGTGTATGTTGATTTTGATTAAACCTACTATAACAATTAGAAACCAAGTAGGAATTATTATATTTAGAACAAAATATATCCTCTCGTGTTTTGGAATGATTTGCATGGACTATTTAATTTAAAATAGTAGTTTGATTTTCAAGAATTTGCACATATTTTGTTGATAATGGATATGGGTTTCATTTTTTTAACAACAACTATATATAATGCTTCTTACTTCGTTAGTTAATTATTCATTTCATTTTTCCTCTATGATCATCTATCATTTAGAAAGTACATTTTGATTTTAAGCTACAAGTATTAGCAATTTATATTATTCATATAGTTTATTTAGCATCCAAAACAAACTATAGATTTTAATCCACATAAACAACTTAATTCATAAAGTTTTAATAGGAAAAAAACCGTAACATCATTAAGGCATGTTGAAATTATAGATTTAGCATAAATGAATACAATATATCAATAAAAAGAAGAAAGAGATTACTAGAATAATATGTACTTTTGGAATGGCATGCTCGTCCTTTTAGATAATGTAGTTTCATCAATGTGATGATACTCAATTATGACATGATCGTATATGTATCAATGAATATACAGGTTGTCACTGTGCTTAAACTTTTAATATATGTGCATCAATGGATGTATTTACAATACCCATTCCTACCCATTAATTTAAACGGCTGATTCGGACCTACCCATATTTTTGAAAATGCTTTTCCGATCCGCTTTCTAATGGCCTGGAGGCTACTCTACTCATTTTAAATTATGTTTCCTTTTATATAAATGTATTATCTTGAAACAAAACCTTTAAGAATTTAGACCGATGCATCTTTGAGTTACGAGTCTTGATATGTTACATTAATAGAGAAACCTATAATGTCAAACGTTTGGAAATGACGTTGGAACAAAAAATCTTCGGAACATCTCCAACAATTATGTTATATATATATATATTTTTTTAATTTAAGTATTAAAAACCAAAATTAAATCTCTACAAAATTTACATCAATATCCAATAACTATTCTATCATAGCAATTTCAAGTTTATAATTTTAATTAAATTATTAAAGATAATTTATAATTTTATCATCCCAATTAATGTTTTAAAAAACTTTATGGAAAATTATATGACATATTCATTCTTAGGCATGTAATTATTTGAGAAATGAAGTTACGTTGAGAAGCGTAAGAATGAATTTTGACCCTTGATCATTTTTAATCTCAAACTCATCCATGAATCCCACTTGATATGAGGATTGATGTAGTGCATCTCATCTCTGTGCACTCATCCTAATGTGCATCCAAGGGTGCGTGGCGATCATTTCTTACCTTTCTCACCATAATTTCACTTCTCATCGGAACCCAACCCTTCATTCTTATTGGTAACAACTATTAAAATAATTTATTTCTTATCGGTATTAAGTTTTAGAGCATCTCAAACAACTATACATTTTAGAAAATTGTAATTTTAGGAAAAGTTACTTTAACATTTATGTTAAACTCTCCTCTAAAATAGAAAAAAAAAAGAAAATGAATAAATCTCTAAATTTAAAAGAAATAAGAGAAAATATAACATAGTTGTTGAGATGTTGTTAAAGAGTTCTTCAACTTTAAAGATTTTCACAATCTATTTAGTTTAACATATAGTGTAGCATAGTTTGCTGGGGAGAAAAAAACCTTCAAAAACACTAAAATCTCTATTTTTGCGTTGGATATTTTTCTTTTCTTTCTACTACTATTTTTTTAACAACATGATATTTATTAACACACTAGTTGGGATAGAAAAACAACAAATATAAGATACAATAAGCATTGGTGTGGTTTTGCAACCAACCTACCCGGTAAATATTACACTTACTACTTCTATTATTGATCCCAAAAAAAATGCGTCACAATATTATCCCACATAACCGCCTTTCTCAGCTTGTCCTGTCTGAACAGAGTCCCAATACAATATGACCGAATAGCCTAGAAAACCGTGAGGATGACCGCCTCAAGGCAGGTCCGCTTCGGTTTCTTCAACTTTAGATACGCCATCGAATCAGTCCACTCCATGACATAATTATAAACCGGCACATCCTGTTCCCACCACTGACCATTTTTTTCCAAATGTCCCAGGCCATTTGACATTCAAAGAACAAATGATGCACTGTCTCTATCTTGAGATCACGGACAAGACAAAGGAGAGACTGCACCTCAATTCTTCTCTTATTAAGATTGTCCCTGGTAGGCAATCTATCCAGACTTAATCTCCAAGCCAAAATATTGACCTTAATTGGAACTAGATGATTCCACCTCGTCGTGGATTGAACAGTCTCCATTTCTTTGGAGTCAATGATCTTCCGAGCCGACGCTACCGAAAACACTCCCGAATTGTCGCTTGACCACCACCATTTATTCCTTTGACTAGAGAGCACAACATTTTCCAGTAAATCTTTAACGTCCCCATCTGAGTCGTTTCTACTCCTCCTCTCGACATCCTCCGCGGGATCGGCTCCCAGTCCCTCAACCAAACACGGTCCCTAACCACAACCCTCTTGTCACACTCAAGTGCATAAAACGTTGGGAATTGAAGCTTCAATAAGGAATTTCCCAGCCAAACATCTTCCCAGAAAAAGAGTAGATTCCCATCTCCCACTTTTTTCTTACATAATGATAACAGATCGATGCCTTTTTTCTCCAATTGAGAAACTGCCTTCAGAATACTTGTCCAGGTAGAGTTAGAATTATGAGGAAAATGCCTGGAACCTATAAGACTGTTGGACCATATAATGCCTTAACCACCTTTTATTCACAACGCATCATTTTACTCCTAAAACCTCCAAATCCATTTGAACAAATACACTCTATTAAAAACAAACAAACTCTGAATTCCCAACCCTCCTTCCTTTCTACTGGCCAAACACTTTTTCCATATTACCCAAGCCATCTTCCTCTCTTCACTATCCCCTCCAATAAAAAAAACCGATTATGCATAGATTCCAAAGAGATTCTATAGATTTCGGGAGTTTAAAATGGAAAGGAAGTACGTCCGGAGACTTCCCAAAACAAATTTCAATAAGGTTAAACCCCCCCCTGCCCTATCGAAAGTAACCGTGCTTTCCAGCTGGCCAGCTTGGAAACGAATTTATCGTTCACCCTTTTTAGTCCGCACACGTAGGCATGTTACCCCCCACCGGCAAACCAAGATACGTAAACGACAACTTATCCCAACAACACCCAACCACTTTGGCCATTTCTTCCGGATCCGAATTTTCGACTCTGATACCAACTTACTTTTTTAAATGTTGATTTTAAGGCCGGAAACCATAAAAAACATCTTAGAACATGCACAACACTTTCTACTATTATTTAATTTAAACTTACACCTCTAAATTCATATAATCATCCCCTACATTTACATCAACCCCCTTTTAATAGTTATGTGTTAACCCTCTAGCTTTAAATTTAAATGGAGAAATAAAAAGACAAAAATATTTTAGGAAAATCAGTCAAAATAACTATTTTTATTTTTAAATACGTCTTCTAGCCATTTTATTTATTTATCAAAATGTCACCATCTAAGCAAGTACCACCTCCACCACTTTCATACCCAAGGAAAAAAAACAAAAAAAATCAAATTTAACCCATATCTGAAATTGTGACGGTCAGGTCACAATTGCAACGATGCCACTTGTTAACCTGGTTTGTACTTGAATTTTTTTTATCTGTTTTATCTAGAGCCGCACATAGGAGAGCTGGGACTTGCATATCTAGCGATATTTAGATAAATTAGGGACAAGAATGGCCAGGTTTTGAAGTAAGAAACGGTTATTTTGACCGATTTCCTGATTTTTTATTCATGATATTGAATTATTGATTGTACGAAACGAGACGATATTCTGTAATTGATTTTGGTTTTCTTTAAAAAAAAACTACAATTACATACAAATCTTGAAAACCTATAAAACAATATGCATCAATCAATTCAACCAAAAATAGAAACCTGCACATGATTAATTATTATAATTGATCACATTTAGTTGGAATGAACGACAACATCTCCTTCTCAAGATCATGAACCACCATCATATTCTGCTGTTGTATATTCCCAAATATCGATATCCCACTCGAACTCCCCATCGCCAAACACACCACTCCGGCGTTCAGATCTCCGATCATGTAATTCTCCGCCGGCAGATCCAACACCGCATTTTCGAACCGGAAAACAAGCTTCGGAATCTCGATCTTCATCTCGCCGCCGGTCGTCGACCCATCGTTTTCCGGCAACTCGAAACACAAATCCAAACCAGTCGAATCCGACTGATCCACATTCAGTTTCGTTTGTGAAACAAACTCCTTCTTCACCAAATCGAAAGCCGATTCTTCGAGATACGTGATGGTGGTCCCCGAATCGATGATCAATCCGCCGCTCCCATCGGCATTGATCGCAAAACTCGATTTCTTGATCGGCAAATCGACTTTTCCGACGGAAATACCCTCGAGTGAAAGGTAATAAAACGATGGTTGTAATGGGTTTTTGAGTAATGGTGTAGTTAGAATACTTTCATTTGAAATTTGATTCGATAATAAAGATCCCATTATAAGAGTACTTGTAGGGTTTTCAGATGATGGATCATCATCATCAATGGAGGTCAAACAATAAGAAAATTTCGATTTTTTGAGCTGTGAAACTAACGATAATGGCCCTCTTCCTAACCCTACTAACCCACCACCTTGATCGAACCCACTTCCTTCATTATCTTCTCCACAACCAAACCCTAATTCGGGAACTGTCACCTTATCGAACGTAAACGTTTCTTTCGATAAAATCCCTTGGGTGGACGAGTAATCTCCGTAAGAATATAAATATTCACACCCATCTATCGAGCAATCTGAAGTGGGTAACGCCTTACATAAGCTATTCGAGCACGAGACTTTAGAGAAAGATGACGATTTTTTCGGATCAAAAACGGGCGTTGGTGCATCGAAACATTTGGTGCATGGTTTGCATTGGGTCCAAATGAGATCGCTACCGGTATCCATGATGGCGGAATAAGTTTCCGGTGGGGTTCCGATGGCCAGATTCATCAAGAACTCTCCGTTTCCGGCGTGAACCGGTGATGTTACTTTGGAACTCGAATCGATGGAGGATGAACTAGCGGCGGCCATCATGTTATTGATGAGTCTTTCTAACCGGAGGTTACCCCTCATTACGCCACGTTGTAACCGCTGAAACTTTGTGAGGTTTTTTCCGGAATCGACGTGTTTGAGAGGGACGGTGAAGGACGACGGTGGTTGAGGGTGGTGGTGGAGGTGGCGGGAGGTGGAAAGGGTGGGAGAAAGATGAGAGATGAGTTGCAGAGAGAAGATGAAGAAGAGAAGGGAATTAGAGAGTGAGGAAGCCATGGAAGGTTGAGAAGGTGAATTAGGTGTGAAGTATATATATGTTATATATATATATATATATGGATGTTTGATCTATCGAAGATTAAGGGAGAAGGAATTGGTCTAATTAAGGAGGAAGAAGAGGAGAGAATATATGGGAGAAAAAGCTGGTGAAGATGGTTTGAACTTTTAAGTATATACTCTTCAAGTCATACGAGTAGGTCACTAAACAAATCATGTATATAATAAACAGGATCTCTTTCTACAACAGAGGATTAAATGTCAAAATATAAAAAATAAATTACATCAAAACTATTGGAATTATATTAATAAAAAAATTAATATATATATTTAATAAAATATTTAACTTTAATAAGTTTAATCCCATGGATGAATATTTTAATATTGTTTTTGTTTCTTTTATAGATATCTTTAAATTTAGAGATTTTTAGAATCTCCCTATTTTAGCATTGAGGATAGCACAACTCTTGAAACAATAAAAATGATAAAATCCCAATTTTCTCCATTTTAGTATAGTTGTAGGAATGCTTAGAACAAGATTGGGTTTAAACGAGAACACGGTTAACTCACCAAAAAAATGTGAGACATGCTAAACCACAACATGTGTTGACCTGCTATTGCACCTATATAGTTTTCATTTGCCCTTGGTTGCTTTTGACAGGGGCGGATCTATTCATTTTCGAGCAGGGTTCCGTGCACCCACTCAACTCAAAGTCACAACTAATTTTTTTGAAGTATGAAAAGGACAGCCGCAATACTTTGATCCATGCTTCGGGATGTTAGAAAGTATAAGGGAACATGCATCAATCAAAAATACCGAAAAAGATTTTTTGAAATCGACCACAAAACTTTAGAAATCCCTCAAAACGGTGGAATTCGACTAAATCATGTGGGATGACCATGTGTTTTTGATCCACTTTAAAGGTATATCTGCTTGACAAAAATCCTGAGTCCAACAATCCTTTAACCCATCGCCCTCATCCTTCTATGTGAATTTGTTATAGAATTAATGTGATTTAACCATTCTCGTATGAGTTGGCAACCATTTCGTTAATCCTCTAACTATGTGATTAAGTAGCGAAAGGAATAATGTATATTATGTAAAATGAGAGGTGAAGGGAGATTGATTAATTTTGAAGCGTTGCATCCTTTGAGTTGATATCATAACTCATTACTCATAGAGGTGGTGGGTAATGATGGGTACGTGGAGTACAAATTCGATAACAATTTAACGGAGGTAATTATAATTTAAGAAAAAATGGGGAAGAAAAACTAAGAAACATCTTTGTAATGATTTATATGTATATGTGTACATATTAATATATATATATATATATAAGTAAGTTTTCTAGTATGTACATATACATGCATGCATACATAAAAATCAAGAAAAACATCTTTTAATTTTTCATATGAATATGTGCAAACCATATAAATAAACAAGTATTAAAGTGTTATTCAAATTTTCATTTTTAAGGTGTTTCTATTAATCCCTTTCTCTCTCTCTCTCTCTCTATATATATAATATATATATATATATATATGTGTAGGATTTTATTTATAACTGGTTAAAAAAAACTGTGTGAAATGAATAGAATCCTAAAATCTTCCCAAATTTTACTCACTTGTGAAATTGTTTCATTCAAGAAAATCATAAAAGTATTTCAATGTCATCTTAATGGTTATTCATTGGATTTTTTTTAAATGCAGAAATTATAAAAAGATGTTCGTGGGTCAACTTAGGCCTACAAATTTATTTGTTTTAACATGTTTCCATGATACACTTTGCCTTTTTTTTAAAACAAAAGTTACAATCATCGGTGTTTTTCCTCTTAAATGGTTCTTTCTTTTGTTTTTAAAATTAATCATTTAATATTGTTGATAAATTTAATTATATATACATATATATAAGAAAATATGATATAATTATGAGAAATGTTTAAATGAGAAATAATTGGGAATAGATGGTTACATAATAAAATACAAGAAAGTAACAAAAGTAGGTATTTACTTCCCGACAAAACAATTGAATATTAACTTGTACATGACGAATGTGATATTAAATTCTCATCAAAATTTCCCTAACATTATATATAACCCATTAAATTAAAAATCACATCAAAAAATTGGAACATATGTTATTTTTCTTGCAAAATTTGGATTGGATTATTTTCCCAACAAGGCAATGTCAAACGTTCATTTAGCTCAGAATTTGTATAAACATTTTTACAGAAAGAAGCAATGTTAAACTTTCAAATATAGTTTCTAGAAAAGGAGAGTTTAAAAAAGCAAAGTGTATATATGTAAATTTTGAGGCTTCAATATAACTATGGCTGTGGTGGTTGTTGAGCTAACAATGATAGCGCTATTTTAATGTCAAGTAATTTAGGTGAGAAATCCCCAACACACACACACACAATGATAGTGATCTAGGATTGGGTTTACGTGAGACCGGTCTGTTTTCGTGAGATCTATAAGACCACATTTTTACGTTTGAAACTTTATAACAAAACATTGTGAAGGTAAAAAAATCCGAATAACAAAAACATTGTGAAGGTAAAAAAATACGAATAGCAAAAACATTGTGAATGTTACCTTCTCAGTGTTTTGTTGTAAAGTTTCAAGTGTAAAAAGATAGTCTCACAAGTCTCACGAAAACAAATTGATGTCACATTATCCTAAATCTAATAATGATGTGATAATCGAAAACCAACAATGATCACGTCTACATTTATCTATCTGTCTATTCATTATGTGATTTTGCTGTGATAAATAATGTGATTTTATCTTTATGTGATTTTAGAGATAAGGATCTCACCAAAATTATAGATAAACACGAAATCACATGATTATCTTTAATTAGTTATTTTATTTTATTTTTATTTTTATTTTAATTATGGGTTAAATAATTTTGAAGTCTATAAGTGTTCTCGCATTCTCGTAAAACATGGGTGTTTTCGTTTGAACCTCCACCTATATATATATATAATTATAGGGGCATGTTTGTACGAGAACACTAACTATTTACGAAAATACTAGAATCTTTTTTCTTGTACAAAATCATTTGTGATTTTGCATTGACTGTAGCAGACAACTTTTGGAGTGACTTAAGTCACATGGGACGTTTGGGTAAAAAAATCACACCCTTGACCAACAAGGATAAATACTCACGACCGTTGACCAAAACGCTCAACTAGATATATTTCGTGGCTTGAAAATATGTATTGTGACCTCAGAGTCGATGGTCGAACGACTCTCACGATTAGTATCAATGACATACGACGAATACACGATGGACATCCGTACACTTACGACTTCGACATAAGGTATATCATTTAAAACTGTTGGTCGACCGTCATGTTTCATGACCGTTGGACAGTTACAACTAGCGCCATTAAAAAACATTCATGAAGGCTATGAATGTCAGAAGACGGTTACAAATGACCCCGATTATAAAAATCAACACTCGGACCAACAAGGAAGGCCCCGACTAACATCGACTACGCTCTCGGATCAAGATATACATACTTATTCTCTAGATTACACACGATATTATTGTTCTTACATTTTCATTTTCCATTGTAATCATACGACCATCGCTCTAAACGACGGCGTCCCTGTTGGACGTCACTAGTGAATTGACGACCTCCGTTGTCGTCCGCGGTTTTTACCCTCAACGGGGTTTTCCACGTCACCAAAATCGTTTGTTTTATTTACATTCTCTTCGTTATTTTTCTTGTTTTTTCGATGGTTCAATCTATAGTTGACAAAGTCCGCACCCTACCTTAAATTGTTTTTTAAGCAATTTTCGGCATAAACAGTTTTGCTAAAATAATCATGTTGCAATTTTTGGCATTAACAGTTGGCGCCATCCGTGGGACTCAATTAAGGATTTCCTTCGAAATAAATGAGAAATTTTTACTAACGTATCTTTCTTGAAGATCTTAGTTTCTAATATGTCAATTGCAAATCTTCATCATAAAGTCAATGATGCAAGCAAAAGTTCAAAGATGCTTATCGAAAGAATTGATCAATTAAATGAGCAAGACTCTAAAAGCACAACAAGATATTGTATATCTTTGACGAAATCCCCCGACAAGACGATCACAAGTTTACTCTCACCACCATGTGTATCCTATCAACGGATTTACTTTACCTTCCCCGTTCGCCGAAAGTCGCGAGACTGGTAACTAATTCCAAAATTCTTTAAAAAAGACGTTTATCGACACCAAGACACAGACAACCGCGACATCCCGTGTAATGGAATACGGTACACTTGAAGAAATAGTTTTTCTAAACTTATTCATCCTTCAATTATTATTATCATTCAATATACAAGAAGCAAGTATTAGCTTTGAACATTAGAGGGTCCTTGGTCCAAACCAAAGACCACCTCGTAACTTCTCTCTTGTAGAATCACATGATCACCAGTTAAGGCAAAACACAAGGTAAAAATGAATAGTCGCCAATAACTGTGACACAAGTTCCAGCAACGCCAGTTCCGTTGTCGCCAGTTCCATCATTGCAAGATCCCCCATCACCAGTTTCAGCAACGCCAGTAAAAGTGTCGCAAATTCCCTCGTCGCAAGTTTCATCGTTGCAATTTCCCCCGTCACCAGTTTCAGCGACGCCAGTAAGAGCATCGCAAGTTTCTTCGTCGCAAGTTCCCTCGTCATTAGTTTCCGCGACGCTAGTAAGAACGTCGTAAGTTCCTTTGTCGCCAGTAAAGGCAACTCGCAGATTAAATCTTATGATCACCAATAAAGGCGAATAATGCATCAGATCTCAAGATCGCCAGTAAAGGCGACTCACACCTTTAATCTCGTGATCGACGACCATGTCGGGAGACATGTCAAAACTCATGATCGCCAACAAAAGCTACTCGTATGGTAATACTATGGCCGAAACACATAGTCGCTAACAAAGACAACTCCCCGAACCTCGATCGGTCAAAATCCTTTTTCTTTGGTATATGGTTGTGAAGCCATTTTACCAATGGAAATAATCTTACAAGTTGCATGACACGCGTCTATCGATCATATATTGGTGAATTATTTCTTCTAATCTATTATTATTCTTCTTTGACGAAACGTTACTGACTTAAGCATCGGAGGGTCGTTGGTCGATCCAACGACCACCTCTATCTTTTGTTTACTACAGGAACGCACGATCTTACGATCTTCTACGATCAATAGCGAAAGTATTCTTTTTCGATATATGATTATCGAAAACCTCTGTCGAGACTTTCAAAAGTCATAAAAGTTTATGACGTCAAACGTTACTTGTGATTATTCAAAGTTCATCTCTACCAAATAGGTTGCATGTCGTGACTTTCATGATTGCCATACAATACATAAGCTATCTTCAATAGTTATACTTATGCATCGGAGGGTCGTTGGTCAAACCAATGACCACAACCAACTTTGTCTTACTGCAGGAACGCACAATTCCTTCGACTCATGATTGTCGAAAGTAACTTATGTTTTCATTGAATGCTCAATGAATGAAAATTCTCGCGTCCTCGAAAATTCCTTATGTTTATTATAAACATAACGTTAGTCATTCATGTGTCATGACTTTCGTGGCTGGTGTGTTTGACAGACATCTATCTGTCAATACCCAATAATCTATAAATTAACGATAACGATAATCGCAAAATCCGCATAATCGCACGACCAATCGGCTATAGACGCCAGAAATATCGCACGAACGCACGACCATCGCAAGATCGCATGAGCGCAAGATCGCACAAACGCTAGATCGCATTAACGCTAGATCGCACGAACGCACGATCATCGCTAAATCGCACGTCATGAGTGACCAATCGAATTTAAAACGCTAGAAACTATCACCTTTAATGATCATATTAATTATGATTATTACAACGCTAGTCCTCAACGATTGTATCATCCGTTAACCTTCGCTTGATATCCTCAGTCTAACGGGCTCGTAGAATCGAGCAACAAAACGATTATCAATTTGCTTAAGAAAAGACTCAAAGCCGCAAAAGGACGTTGGGTCGAAGAAATGCCTTCTGTCTTATGGGCCAATCATACGACTCCTCGTACTTCAACAGGACAGACGACATTTTCATTAGTATAAGGATGTGAAGCCGTCTTGCCAGTCGAAAAAAATCTGCCGATCGCTCATCACTATACCGTCAAACATAATTTAGTGGACCTCAGTTACGACATTGATGCACTCGAAGAACTAAGAGATTCTGCTTATATTCTGATGGCATCACAACAGCAGTCTGTCGAACGTCATTTTAACAAAAAAGTTAAAATAAAAATCTTCCAAGTAGGAGATTACGCACCCCTACCTTAAATTGTTTTTTAAGCAATTTTCGACATAAACAGTTTTGCTAAAATAATCATTGGTGCAATTTTTGGCATTAACAACTAAAGTAATGTTTGGGTAAAAAGATCACACCCTTGACCAACAAGGATAAATACTCACGACCGTTGACCAAAAAGCTCAACTAGATATATTTCGTGGCTTGAAAATATGTATTGTGACCTCAGAGTCGATGGTCGAACGAATCTCACGATTAGTATCAATGACGTACGACGAATAAACAATGGACATCCGTACACTTACGACTTCGACATAAGGTATATCATTTTAAAACTGTTGGTCGACCGTTATATTTCATATAGCGCCATTAAAAGACATTCATGAAGGCCACCAAAGTCAGACGACAGTTACAAATTGTTAAATGCCAAAAACTGATTTACCAAAAGTCAACTTAAGGAGTTTGTGGAGCTGATTGGTCAAAGGCAGTATTCTCACGACAAACACAACAAGAATAATAAAAACTAAAGACAAGAGATTTGGTGACGCGGAAAAACCCTTTAACGAGGGAAAAACCGCGGACGATAGGATCTACCGTCGCTGCACTATGGAAAATTGACGTCAAACAGGGACAACGTCCTTTCGAACGATAGTCGTATGTTTACAGAAAAAAATACGTGAAAATAAATAACAATATCGTAATAAATCTAGAGAGATTCTTGATGCTCGAGTGTTGTGATTATCAATCTGGGTTTCTTCATTTGGCTGTACTTGGATTTTATAGCTTACGCCAGTTGTAACTGTCGTATGTCATTAATGGTCTTCATAAGGGTCTTTGATGATGTTGAATGTACTTGTCCAACGGACCTGCGCAACATGTAACAGATGTTTAATGGTTAGTTCATTAAAACAATACATCTTATGCTGAAATCATGCGTCGGACGGATGTCCATTGTTTATACGTCGTACGCAATGATTGTTCATCGTGAGTTTCGTTCGACCACAGAACTCGAAGCTGTGATAATTACTTGTAAGTCATAAAACGTGCTTAGTCGAACATAATAATCAACGGTCGTGGGCTTTAAAGATATTTACCCGAACAATTTACCCCCAAATTCAAATTTCGAGTGTCAGTTCTTAACTTTGAATTTTTATAGGACATGTGTCGCTGATCCTGCGAGTCTGATTGTAAGGAAACTGAATCGCTTCGATTTAGTTAGAAAACGATAAGCTTTGCTGAGTCATGATGACGTGTCATGGTTGATCCGTTGGAAAACGATAAGCCACGATGATGTCATGTGTACGCATAGGCGCGCGTGGTTAGCTGTCAAGGACAAATGTCGATCATCCAACATGAGTAGGCCAAAAGGCGTGGGACAGGTGTCGCCACAGGGAGACGAGGCGATGATTTGGGTGGATCCGCGGGTATAAAAGGAAACGATTACCTTCCTTTTCTTTTTCCCGACTTCTCTCAACTTTTTAAAGCAAGAAAAACCTGCAACTTTTTTCTTCAGAAATTAATTTCTTCAACTCCCCAGCCTAATAGTGTGAAGATGTCAAACCCTCTGAGTATGATCATAACTGTAGACGACCTGCAGGCCTTCAAAGATTGGCCGGATATCCAGACTACATTGTCTGGAATGTCCAGGCGAGTTTACGCCGGACGAATGCCCTGCTGGGTCTTTCGTCCTTTACAAATACCCATTTAATATTGGTCTTAAATGGCGATTTCCTCGTTTGGTTAGAGTGTTTTTGAGCCGATTCGGCATATCTCCAGGGCAGCTCATGCCTTAGTTTTGGAGAATCGCAATGATGATAGATCGACTATCATTCGATTGAGATTCTCCCATCACCATTCACGAGCTTCTAGTGCCTTATCCGGTAAAGGCCGATACCTTCCATCGGCTCACTCCCTACACTCGAGCCGGCGGGATCATGCACTGATTCCGGGGACTGCGGGAAATGATCGTGGCTGGAAGAACCGCTACGTGTTTTGCAGCTTGTGGAATCCAGCGGAGGACGAGTAATGGATCGTCTATGGTTGGCCTACACAGGGTAAGCAAGAGTTTTCTTCGCGTTTTGTACTATAAAACTTTTGTCTGACTATTTTGTTTGTTTTTTTGTTCAGAGGTGACATGTGAACTCCCACCCTTACCCGACTCAGCGGCCAAATTCGAGCGCTTCCGTCAAATCCCCAATCGGACGTTCTATGTTCATGTCCATGTGGATGAGGAGGATGAGAGTGCGGATGCCGTAGATGAGGGTGTTACCTTCATCGGAGCCTCTCTATCCTCTCTTAATCCGGAGGAGAACGAAGGAGGAGAAGAAAGGACAGGTAGCCCCTTTCTTTCGTCTTAGTAATGCGTATTTTTAATCCTTTTATTCTGACCTCTTTTCGCGATTATCCCAGGAGAAACCGGGGCTTTCCCTCACGGTCGCTGGATTCTTCCCGCTCGCCGGGGTCTCGGGAGAAGAAAGTCGTTGGGGCCAATCCGGAGGGAACCGTCTTTTGGAACTATGAGTTCCAAAAAGGCGAAGACGTCGACGGCAGTTAAGCCATCGAATTTAACTGCCCTTCCCCTTTCGTCGCAAGATAAGGGGGAAAGGCCCTTGACGGGAGCTTCCAATGAGCGCCCATTCCAGGTAAGATTCCTGACGTGTCGTTTGATTTTCGTGAGGTCATGAATCCCATTTTATTTCGTGCGTCATGCGTCTAAGCGTTCATGCGTTCTTGCGATATTGATGTCATATGGTCTTTGTTTTTAGGCCCTTCATGCGTCTTGTCCAGGTCGTCACCATGGCTTCTGATGCGGAGAGAATGGCGCGTGAGCGGAGCCTGCCTTGCAGACGGAAGAGGAAGAAGCGTGGGCTAGGGCCGATGAACTTCGCCTTTATTTCGAGGAAGCTCAAAATGACCTTGAGCGTGAGCAAGGTGTCAGCTCCGACCTTAGAGGTCGTTTGGAGGAGGCCCTGGACAAAATAAAGACTTTAGAGGTTGAATCGAAGGTATCCAAGGCGGCTTTTGTTGAGAAAGCTAATGAAGTTGAGATTCTGAGATCTTAGTTGGGCGAGGACCAAGAAAAGATAATCAATCTTAACGATGGATTGGCGAAGCCCGATCCTGTTGCATCTTAGCTTTTTGTCTTTTTTTAGTTTTTAGGGCTTTTAGGACGACTTACCATAGTCGCACCTCCTTTTGTACTGCCCCCTTTTCTTCAATGGAATTTTTAATTCGTTAACTACTTTTGCCGGACGCTTTTCAATTCAATCTATTACTTTCAAATCTGAAAATAATGCTAACAATAAACCAGGTGTATGACAAGAATGAATTTAATCATAAGTCATCGTCGACTAAGTTTTTAGAGAATAATGGATTTTTCTGGCGATTGAGCCTCGAATCCATAAATTTGGAATTGCCCATATAAATAACGTATTTCGATTGATGAAATCTCAGACGATTAAGTCTTTAATTTTCAAGAAGCAAATCGTGCGTTATCATAAAGATTGTGCGTTCCTGCAGAGGTCGTGCGTTCCTGCGACAGAAGAGGAGCGTTAGGGGTGGTCGTTGGTTTGACCAATGACCCTCCGACGCTCAAGTCAGTAATGGTCCGAAAGAGAAATATAAAAAGAAATACGTATGTGAAATAAATTAAAAGAAATATTTCTTCAAAATGTACCGCATTCCAGCTACGTGGGATATTTCGATTGTCTAAGGTTTGTAATCGATAGGCACCTTTTCCGACGACTGCGATTATTCTATAGGGTCCTTCCCACTTGACTGATAACTTACTTGTGTTCCGTTCCTCGGTGTTTTGGAAGACCCGTCGTAAGACGTAATCTCCTACTTGGAAGATTTTTATTTTAGTTTTTTTGTTAAAATGACGTTCGGTAGACTGCTGTTGTGATGCCATCTGAATATAAGCAGAATCTCTTAGTTCTTCGAGTGCATCAATGTCATAACCGAGGTCCACCAAATTATGTTCGACGGTAGTGTGCCGAGCGATTGGAAGATTTACTTCGACTGGCAAGACGGCTTCACATCCGTATACCAATGAAAATGGCTCTGTCCTGTTGAAGTACGAGGAGTCGTACGATTGGCCCATAATACAGAAGGCATTTCTTCGACCCAACGTCCTTTTGCGGCTTTGAGTCTTTTCTTAAGCAAATTGATAGTCGTTTTGTTGCTCGATTCTGCGAGCGCGTTAGACTGAGGATAACAAGGCGTGGACGTCGTAAGCTTAATACTCCAGTCTTCACAGAATCGACTCGTCCTATCGCTTATGAACTGAGATCCATTATCGCATACAATCTCGGATGGGATACCAAATCTGCAAATAACGTTAGTCCGGATAAAAGATATCACCTCTTTATCTCGTACTTGAGAAAAAGCGGCGACTTCTATCCATTTTGAGAAATAATCTGTAAGAACTAATAAATATACCTTTTGCCCCGCCATTGGCAGCAACTTGCCGACAATATCCGTCCCCCACTGCATGAAAGGCCATGGGACTAAAGACGAATGTAAAAGTCGGGGGGTTGATGAGTCATACTTGCGTGCCGTTGGCATGCGTCACACTTTTGCACGTGCGTTATGGCATCCTGTCATAGAGTTGGCCAATAATAGCCTTGTCGAGAGATTCTATTTGCAATACTTCGTCCTCCTGAATGATTTCCGCAATCTCCGTCATGCATTTCTTGGAGGACTTTTTGAGTCTCACTCGTAATGAGGCATCGTAGATTTAATCCGGTGGACGAGCGTCGATATAATTTCTTGCGATCATTACATATCGGGAGGCTTTGAATTGAATTTGTCAGGCTTTCATTTTGTCCTCTGGGAGTCGGTCGTCTGCTAGGTACTCGTGGATTTCCTTCGTCCAATCATTCGATTCGTCCAAGACTACCACCTGATCGTGTTTTTCATCTTCAGTCGAGGGGCTTGTTAGGTGGATCATTGTACGACATCGAAGGATGATTTCGCAAAGCATATCCCAAATTGGCAAGTGTGTCGGCTTGGGTATTTTGATCTCTGGGGATCTGCTGAATGTCGAAGGATTCGAACGTTTTTACCCGATCACTCGCAATTTGCCAGTACGCTGTCATTTTTGAATCTTTTGTCGCAAATTCTCCGTTCATCTGGTTGACAACGAGTAAAGAATCGCTTCTGACTTGTAAATTTCTTGCCCAGGTCGTATGCCAGATCCAACCCCTACGATCAGGGCTTCATATTCTGTTTCATTATCGGTAGCTTTGAAGTTGCAGTATACGGAATAGACTGTTATGCCCCCGCTGTGGTGACTTCAAGACGAAGCCTAACCCTGACCCTCGTATATTAGAGGATCCATCGATGTATAATACCCATGGTCGTTCGTATTGGATCGCCACATCAAGTGTTTCTTCGATCGCTGTCTTTTCCAACTCAGGGCTGAAATCTGCAATGAAATCAGCTAAAACTTGCGATTTGATCGCGGTCCGAGGTTTAAAATGGATATCGTAGTTACTGAGATAGATACTCCATTTTGCGGACCGACCTGTAAGCTCGGGTTTTCTCAACACAGATTTCAACGGAAAGTTAGTAATAACATTGATAACATGCGATTCAAAATAATGTCGAAGCTTCTTAGTCGCTGTGACCAATGCTAAAAGCAGTTTCTCCATAGACGTGTACCTTTTCTCTGCGTCGAGCAAAGACTTACTTACATAGTATATCGGAAGTTGCTGCTTGTTCTCCTCTCGGACGAGAACGACACTTACTGAGTTTGAACTTACCGCAAGATATAATTGAAGTTCTTCTCCGTCTCTGGGTTTGGACAATAGAGGCGGTAGATAGGTGGGTTTACACCCCCCTAAATCTAACCGCAATGTACGGGTCGAATCAAGTAATAGTGTACTGGAAGTACGAGATCGAACCAAGGAAACTAGCGACTAAGTAACACAATGACTATAGTAAATATTAACTGGACGATCAGAATTTTTGATTTGGTTGAATAGTTATGCATTGTTTGGCAAAAATAAGCTAGCTTATAAGCTAGCTTATTTTCAGGATACATGTTTGGTAGACTAGCTTATGACTTATAAGCTAACTTATTGATAAGCTAGTTGGAAGTAACTTACTGAGCTTATTGTCATTTTCTTCCGATTATACCCCTGATTAATATAAATTAATTATTAATTTATATTATTAATTAATTATTTTTAATTGTAATTATGAATTAATATTATTTTTATTAATTAATTTAATTATGAATTAATGTTATTTTTATTTTTATTAATTAATATTAATTATTAATTTTTTTTTAATTTTAAATTATTCACTAATGTTAATTAATCATTACATGTAATTTTTAAAAAATTACTAATTAATTACAATGACTAGTTATTTATATATTATATGTAGTGGTTATTTAAAAGTATAACTAATGTAAAAAAAATCTAAACTTTATTTTAACAAATCCAAAATTTATAATATACATGATAATCAATTTAATTTATTTAAATAAATATATTATATATTTTTTAAATATCTTGTTTGAATTAATATATATTATTCTTATTATATTATAATTGATTAATATTTCAAAATGTCCATTTTGGTCATTTTACATTTTCTTCAGCTAGTTTTTGCCAAACGTGACTTGTTCATCAGCTAACTTATCAGTCATCAGCTACCTTATAAGTCATAAGCTATCTTATCAGTCATAAGCTAACTTATCAGTCATAAGCTACCTTATCAGCTAGTTTGTCAAACATAGCCTTAATCTACTAATTAAACTAAAGAAAATCCTTGAACAATTTTAAATAATGAAAAGCTAGATACTTTATCAGGAGAAAAGCAGTTGGGAGTTGGGGTTCTAATGGTTTTCACATAGAACACTTCAGTTGTAATAATTAGCAGACTAGTCCAATTGAATGAATCCACAATCCCAAAGTTAACTATTACTCTCTCTCTCTCTCTCTCTCTCTCTCTCTCTCTCTCGAGTTATAGCAGATTTATCCCTGAAAAACATATATTTCATCTCTCGATCTCAACATACGAATTCAGAAATTCGTTAAGAAAAAGATTGTAAAACGGTACTAACGTTTAATTGGTATATCTCTATCCAAGTTCTCACCTTAGGTATACAAATCATACATCTAATTATAAATTATTTCTCTCGAACTAATTTATAATAATGAACTCAATTGTAAGTTGATCAGTCTCACAAAGGCATTAAACACAAATTTATATACTTCATTAATTGAAAAGTCTACTAAAAATCCCAACTTTACGTTCTCATATGATTACATACAAAAAGTAATCAAACCCCCAACATCTAAATATTAGTTCATGTTGGGGGTGGTAAAAAACACAACTAAAAGAAAAGCAATCCTAAATCTAGACATGGTTTATCAATCAAAGTAAAAACCCCCTTTTATGTGAAATCTCCACGAACAAGCAATGATTTCGGCTTCAGATCTTCAATCCTGATGTTAGTTTATGTGTTTCGTGACTCCAAAATCGCTCCAGAATAGCTGAAAATCGCTCAAGAAGAGTCCTTGACCGTATGGTATGCTGAATGAGGAAGCTCTAGCTGAAAATCCAATAAATCCGTCCAAACAGCCTCTCAGGTGACTTTCCAGGCCACTTAGATCGCCCCAAAAGTCGCCCGGATTCCAGAAGTCGCCTGGACCTTGAAACCCGCGGCTAAAGTCGCCTAGTCCACTGTTTTGGCCATAACTTATTCATTTTAGCTCCAATTTGGCTCCGGAAAGGCTCATTGGATTCGTATTCCGATCCTCTACTCAAAGAGACTATAAAATATTGCATTAAGCCAAAAATACCAGATATCTTTTATTCCTCTTGATAAGACGATTCCTAAACAAACTTGCAATAAACTGTTAGAAATACGCATCGTTGTCTTGGAAAACGAGCTAAACTACATGGAAAGTGGTATTAGAATAACGCTAAAAACGGCGTTATCAGTGGTGATGCCATATATTCCTTTAATGCTTGTAGAGCATCTTCATGATCGCCCGACCAGTCGAAGCCTTTATTTTTCCTAAGAACATTGTAAAACAAATGACATTTATAGGACGATTTAGAAATGAACCTGTTGAGTGCGGCTACTCGTCCGGTAAGCCTTTGGACCTCTTTAAAACTTCTAGGTGATTTGATTTCGCTAATCGCCTTGATTTGATCAGGACTGGCTTCGATTCCCCGCTGAGTCACCATATGTCCCAGGAATCTTCCTGCACGTACTCCGAAATAATATTTAGTCGGGTTTAGGTTCATTTTGTATTCTCTGAGTACGTCAAATGACTATCTTATGTGTTCCACATGATCAATCGCACGTTTTGATTTAACTAACATGTCGTTGATATACACCTCCATTGTATCTCCCAAGTATTGTTTAAACATCTGTATGACAAGTCGCTGATACGTTGAACCTCCATTTTTAAGACCAAAATGCATTACTTTATAACAATAAATACCTTTATCGGTCATAAAAGCCGTTTTATCTTGATCATTCGGATGCATGAGAATCTGATTGTATCCGGAGTATGCGTCAATGAAAGTCAGTAACTCGTGGCATGCCGTCGCGTCGACCATTGCGGTCGATATGAGGGAGCGAGAATGGATATTTCGGACAAGCCTTATTGAGATCAGTGAAGTCTATGCAAGCTCTCCACTTCCCATTCTTCTTTTTGACGACCACGACGTTCGCCAACCATTCGGGATATCTTACTTCTCGAATTTTGCCTATTTTTAGCAGGTTATCGACTTCATAATTGGTTATTTTGTTCCGTGTGGGTGCAAATTTTCAACGTTTTGTTTCACTGGTTTGAACGATGAATCGATGGACAGTTGGTGTGATATGATTTCTGGATCAATTCTGACCATATATTCATGCGACCAGGCGAAACAATCAACGTTCTATCGAAGGAATTCGATCAATTCTTGTCTGACGGCTGGATCGAGAGACGCTCCTATATAAACTTTTCGATTAGGATGATTCAGATCAAGAACAACCTCTTGTAGTTGTAGGTCATCGGCCGAATCCTCCTAGTTCTGTAATTGCTAGATGTGCTCTTTACGAGGTTTCATCGCTGTCTTGTAACATTCGCATGCTACCTTCTTCTCTCTTTTTATCTCTTGAACCCCCCCCCCCACGGAGTAGGAATTTTAAGCACTTGATGATACGTCGAGGGGACAGCTTTCATGTCATGGATCCATGGTCTGGCGAGGATAACGTTATATGTGGCAGACAATCGATAACGTTGAACCTGGTTGACTTATTGATTCCTTTTGCATATTTAGGAAGGGTAATTTCTCCGATGGTATGCGCTGCATCTCGTTGAATCCTACTAAGATCATAGAGCGTCACATGATCTGAGTCTCGTTGATTCCCATTGCCTTAAGAGTGCCGAGGAAAAGTATGTTGGTTGAGCTGCCTCCGTTGATACATACTCTTTTCGTGGAATAGTTTCCGATTGTCAGATGGACTATAAGACCGTTGTGATGCTTAGGATACAAATCGTCCAGATCGTGATCGTCGAACGTGATCGGCATGCTTTCCAGGTCGGCATCCGATTTTGGTCTATGTGATCGGGGAACAGCGGAGTTATCCAATCGTTGCGTAGCGTGTCTCTTTGCTACCGAGTATGTAAGTCCACTAACGTCCGACCCACCTTAATGCAATTCACGGTCTTAGTAGCGTTCGGAGATGGGGGTTTAGGAATATTACCTGTTTTGTCGTTAGACAAAAGGTCTTGAAGACGTCCTTTCGATATAACCCATGCGACTTCTTTTCTTAGCACGACACAATCGTTCTTCATGTGATCATTATCGTCATGGAAGTCGCACCACTTCGTGGTATCTTTTTTCTCGTCCGATCGATCACTTTTCTTTGGCCATCGTACGGTCGTCGGTACTTCTTTCAAGGCTTTGATCAGATCACCAGTCGTTCCTTTGAACTCGTAGGACGAAATCTTAGGATGTTGGGGGTATCGAGAATTCGGCGCATCTTTCCTTTTATCGAACCGAATGTTCGATATCTATTTTGGTGGGTCCGACCTGGATGTCGAACGATTCTTGAATTCTGGTTTTTTGACGCCAAGAATACGTTTATCGTCGGTATGCTTCCGGTGAAAAGAGGCAGCATCTTTGACTCTCATATAGGCTAGAGTTCGTGCTCGCACGTCTTCGAATGTTTCGGCCGGGTATTTGGTGAGATCCAAATATAGATCAGACGTCTTGTCCAGACCCCTCTTGTATGCCTCAATTGCCGTCCTTATGTCGCAGTTTCATATACCTATCATTTCAGAATTAAAATGGTTAAAATAGTTGTGAATAGATTCACCAGACTTTTGAATAACATAATATAAATCTCCCGTCTGTTTTTTCCATTTTGCGACTGTTGGCGAATTGTTGCAAGAACTGTTTGGCCAGATCTGCAAAGGAGTTTATTGATTTCGGCTTCAGGTTTATTAGCCATTACAGGGCAGCTCTGGTGAGTGTCGCTCCAAAGCTTTTGCACATGCATACTTCTTGGTACGACAGAGGTATCGACACAGTCCACATTAACGGTTTGTATTGAGCGGCATGCTCGTTAGGATCCGTCAGTCCCGAATACTTTGGGGTGAACGCAAGAATGTTAAACTTCTTGGGAACGTCGATCAAGGCTATTGCATCGGAGAATGGTGATGTTTGAAACCCTGTAGGGGGTTCGACATCTACGGGCACGGCTGCTCCAGGTAGCTTGGACAATAAAGCTAGCACTTTTTCGCCTTGTTCCTCCAGAAGCTTTATGTGACGTGCAACAGGTTCCATGATAGGAATCCTAAACGAGCCTTGTCGTCCGATCTCTGTATTTTTTGTGTCGACGGAGGATGGATTTTGCACGTAAGCTTCGACTGTTGTCCCGCCGACATCGTATAACCGGAGTTCTGGTTTTTTGGATTTTGATACTGGCCGTCATGCTGTACCCATAACCCAGGTTGCTGGTGCTGGAACTGTTGGTTAGCATACTGGTGTTGCTGGTTGTTAAGTTGTGGTCGACCAACATATTGGGCCCCTGGCGGTTTTGGACCGGGAGGTGATGGAGGCAGCGGACGTTACTCCCATGAAGATTTCTTTGCGCTTCCAACTGCTGAATGCGTATTTGTGCGGCACATAACTTGGCCCTTAAAGCTGGTTCCACGGGATTAGCTCCGTGATATGCCATTCAGAGAAAAAGGAAAACGTTATTAACGGTTGCGATTGTCGGAGAATTCCTTTGATCGGACCCCACGGTGGGCGCCAAACTGTTAATGCCAAAAATTGATTTACCAAAAGTCAACTTAAGGAGTTTGTGGAGCTGATCGGTCAAAGGCGGTATTCTTACGACAAACACAATAAGAATAATAAAAACTAAAGACAAGAGATTTGGTAACGCGGAAAAACCCTTTAACGAGGGAAAAAACCGCGGACGATAGGATCTACCGTCGTTGCATTATGGAAAATTGACGTCAAAGAGGGACGTCGTCCTTTCGAGCGATAGTTGTATGTTTATAGAGAAAAATACGTGAAAATAAATAACAACATCGTATGAAATCTAGAGAGATTCTTGATGCTCGAGTGTTGTGATTATCAATCGGGGTTTCTTCATTTGCATGTACTTGGATTTTATAGCTTACGCCGGTTGTAACTGTCGTATGTCATTAATGGTCTTCATAAGGGTCTTTGATGATGTTGACCGTACTTGTCCAACGGACCTGCGCAACATGTAACAGATGTTTAATGGTTAGTTCATTAAAACAATACATCTTATGCTGAAATCATGCGTCGGACGAATGTCCATTGTCAATACGTCGTACGTCATGATTGTTCATCGTGAGTTTCATTTGACCACTGAACTCGAAGTTGTGATAATTACTTGTAAGTCATAAAACGTGCTAAGTCGAACATAATAATCAACGGTCGTGCGCTTTAAAGATTTTTACCCGAACACAAATGACCCCGATTATAAAATCATCACTCAGACCAAGAAGGAAGAGCCCGATTAACATCGACTATGCTCTCGGATCAAGATATACATACTTATTCTCTAGATTACACACGATATTATTGTTCTTACATTTTAATTTTCCATTGTAATCATACGACCATCGCTCTAAAGGACGGCGTCTTTGTTTGACGTCACTAATGAATTGACGACCTCCTTGTCGTCCACGGTTTTTACTCTCAACGGGGTTTTTCGCATCACCAAAATCGTCTGTTTTATTTACATTCTCTTCGTTATTTTTCTTGTTTTTTCGATGGTTCAATCTATAGTTGACAAAGTCCGCACCCTACCTTAAATTGTTTTTTAAGCAATTTTCGGCATAAACAGTTTTGCTAAAATAATCATGTTGCAATTTTTGGCATTAACAGTTGGCGCCATCCGTGGGACTCAATTAAGGATTTCCTTCGAAATAAATGAGAAATTTTTACTAACGTATCTTTCTTGAAGATCTTAGTTTCTAATATGTCAATTGCAAGTCTTCATCATAAAGTCAATGATGCAAGCAAAAGTTCAAAGATGCTTATCGAAAGAATTGATCAATTAAATGAGCAAGACTCTAAAAGCACAACAAGATATTGTATATCTTTGACGAAATCCCCCGACAAGACGATCACAAGTTTACTCTCACCACCATGTGTATCCTATCAACGGATTTACTTTACCTTCCCCGTTCGCCGAAAGTCGCGAGACTGGTAACTAATTCCAAAATTCTTTAAAAAAGACGTTTATGGACACCAAGACACAGACAACCGCGACATCCCATGTAATGGAATACGGTACACTTGAAGAAATAGTTTTTCTAAACTTATTCATCCTTCAATTATTATTATCATTCAATATACAAGAAGCAAGTATTAGCTTTGAACATTAGAGGGTCCTTGGTCCAACCAAAGACCACCTCGTAACTTCTCTCTTGTAGAATCACATGATCACCAGTTAAGGCAAAACACAAGGTAAAAATGAATTTTCGCCAATAACTATGACGCAAGTTCCAGCACCTCTTAGAAAACAAACGCCACCTTCGTATGGAACCATTAAAAAAGAAAATAAACACCATTTTTACACAATTTCAATCGTTTTGAATTTGGAGAAAAACCTTTCTGTTGTGGTGCAAAATGGTTAAGAAATTTGGGAGAAAACGGTCGGCGAATGGTGCGATGTTTCGGTGTTGTTGCGACGATTAAGGTTAGGTCTCTCATCCGTTTTTGCAAGTAAAGGTTTATTTTTGGTGGGTTATATGTAGTGTATGTTTGTTGAAAGTTTCGGGTTGTAAAAATGACCCGGAGTCCATCTTTTTGACCGGAAAAATGATATGATGAGTTTCGGTAAAAACCGAGACGTCTGATCATGGACTTTAGACTTTACGGCGCATCATTTTTGATGATTTTTGAATAATTGGGTGAGGAGTTATATTGTGGTGAATTAAGGCAAAAAGAATCGCGTAAAAATACGAAGGAACGAGCCCAAACGGGCCAAAAACGCCGTTGGCGACGTTAGCCGTGTGACAGGCGTGGTCGGGCGGGTCAGCGGTCCAACCGTAGATTGGATAGATCGGGCACAATGAGGGTTATTTGGTTAAGACCGACCCGGATGAGCCGATGGACCGGATGTTGACTTTGTTTGGGTGTTAGGCCGTGTCACTCAATTGCTCCGGAGCCGTTTTAATTAAAGAGACTCATAAAATAATTAATTAATATGACTAATCTCGTTAGAGGCCATTTAATTAATTTGAAGGAGATTAACTCTTGGAGTTAGTTTAATTTGATTATTATGATGAATTTAATAAATCATTTTTGGAGGAATTGTTAAATTACAAAATGTGCCGTAATTGGATTACTAGGAAATTAATTAATTTAAATTAATTTCTAATTTAATTAGTATATTAAATTAAGTTTGATTTGATTTAATATATTGGTTAATTAGATATCAATATTTATTAATTGATTATTCTTAATGGATGGATGAGTATAAATTATTTATATATTTAGATGATTTAATATTACGATTAAAACGTCGTTTTGGAGCCAAATAATTATTTGGGGCGTTTTGAAGTATGAGATGTAACTTATAAAACTATGGAGTGATTAAATGGACGTTGTGTGATGTCGATGAGCCGAGTGCTCGGGGGTTGACCGAAGGTTGGCCATAGTTGACTTTTGGGCAAGATATGATGCTGATAGATTTTGGTGCATATCGTGTAGGTCACTAAGTAGGGTTTATTGCTTGGACACACAGACAATCAGGTGAGTCTTCATGAGACTTTCTACGATGTATACATACACAAAGAAATTTATTTTGACATGATATTTATTTGGAGCTACGTATGTGGTACATGACGACACATTTTTATGTACATGTCTATTGGTGTATGTTTACATGTATATAATTGATATGAAGAGATGCATGTTATTTATTTATTACTTTTAAATACTTTTAGCATGCTATTTTTGAAGTCGGTATTCATGTGGCACGACTCCGAAATGGGTGTCAGACCGGTGCGAGCCGTGCAACCCAGGGAATGCCAGTAACGTTATGTTATCTTGTAGTCAGGTTTCATGTGACACATTATGGTGTCGATATTTGGGTATGAGGTTGGGCTTGAAGATGTCACGTTTAAGGGTGGCATGACCCCGAAATGGGTGTCGAACGGGTGTGAGCCGCACAACCCAGGAAATGCCAGTGATAGAGTGGACCTACCCGTGAGACAATACAACCTTTTGGAGTTAAATGTTTTTATATTGCCATGAATATTATTAATTGATGTTTAATATTTATGCATGATATGGAGTGTGTACACGTAAACCATGAACTCACTTAGCTTTTTAGCTAGCTATTAGTGTACATCTGAGGAGCCAGTGGTTCAGGTTTGAGGAAAGGAAAGGGTGAGGCATATATATGATTCTTTATGTTATTTTTCCTTCTATGTATTTTTCTAGTCACTAAACTTCTTTATGTTATGTATTTGGAGTTATGTAACATAGCCTCGTATGGGCCGGGTTAATGTTGGAGGCTTGTATTGTTTAAGTTAAGACTTTCGCTATGTTTGTGATATCGATTGTACCTTATTGTCAAGATTGGCGGCGTAAGGTAATATTTGAGATGTATGATGTGACATTACTCATAGGTGGAAATGAGACTGTTACATTATATTTCTTTCATCAAAAGTAAGCGTATTTAATTTTCATTTATAATTTTTTTTATCTAAACAACATATAAGAAAACTATAATTTTCGACAAAATCTTATATGATTTACAATTAATTATTTTTCTTCAAAATGTTTTTCTAATCATATCAACAGATGTTGTTTGTTATGCATACATCACTTTTGATGTATGAATTAATTAATTGTGAATCACTTATAAACATATGTTTTTGGTCATGCGCACATCAACCATTGATGCATGAATTAATTAAGTATGAACAAAATAATTAATTGATGCATGCATAACAAACAACATTTGTTCATAAGTGATTCATAATTAATTATTATTTTCCAAAATGTTAGCAAAACATTTTCAAAATCAGATATGATTAGAAAAACGTTTTGAAAAAAATAATTAATTGTGAATCATATATGATTTTTTCAAAAATTAAATTTTTGTTAAATGTTGTTTGAATAAAATAATAAATACTTTCAATAAAAATTAAATACGCTTACTTTTAATGAATGAAATATAAAATATTTTTTTATAAATATAACTTTTATGTATATATTTATAGGACGATAATCAAATAAAAATCACAAAAATGTTACAAATTCGTGAAAACCGATATAAAATAATTTTTTTATGATTAATTTTCATCAAATGCTAGAATTTAAGTTATTATTTCACGTATATTAGTTTCATAACATGAAACCTTCACATGTATTTGTTTCACCATATGAATATTTTTTACGCATATTTTTTGTTTCACTAGTTGAATCAAAAAAAATTCCACATGTAATTATCTCATAAGATGAACATGAACATATGTGAAACACTATCTTAAATTATAGGTTTTGATAGGAAAAAAAAAATCATGTAAAAAATTATTTTTATATCGGTTTTCACGAGTTTGTAACCTTTTTGTGGTTTTTATTTGATTATCACCATATATATATATATATATGTAGGGGAGGGATCATGCAAGAACACTATCAATCTAAAGGAACAAAGGAACTAATTTGGGACCACATATGATGTGGGGCCCACAAATAAAAAATCATTTATGATTTTATGATTTTTTTCTAAAAAATCATAAATGATTTTTTATTTGTGGGCCCCACATCATATGTGGTCCAAAATGGGTCATTTGTTCTTTTAAAAACCAAAAGTTCTCATTTGAACCTCTCCCTATATATATATATATATATATATATATATAGGGAGGTTCAGGAGAAAACGCTAAAAAAAGAGAAAACTGAAGAATAACCTGGGAGGCCGCCATCTTGTAACATGCATTTGTGCATATGCACCAATGCATATTTATGCATTGATGCATAGAAAAAAATACCGTCCAGATGGCAGACTCTCAGTATGTTCTTCAGTTTTCTCTTTTTTAACGTTTTCTCCTGAATCCCCCTCTATATATGTATATATGAAAGTTCAAATGTTAACTCAAATTTGGTTGTGAACATGAGGACAAATGAGAGCGTGACACGTGTGTGAATGTAGATTATTCAGTCTGAATATGACACGAGTTGCGTTCTAATTTGTCCTCACGTTCACAACCAAATTTGAGTTCTCATTTGAACCCGCCCCTATATGTGTGTGTGTGTGTTTAATAAAGTGAATTATAGATTTGGTCCTTGTGGTTTAAAAAGATCAAAATGCTCCTTGAGTTAACGGACTTTGTTAATGTTTGTTAAGTAGAGGGACCATATCCATAAGAAAATGAGAACCACAGGGACCCTATCCATAATTTTTTGAGTTTAAGGACTTTATTCATAATTTTTTGTATACCATAGCGAACAAATACGTAATTCACTCTTATGTATTTTTAATATGATAAATTGTAAAATGAAAACGTAAAGAATATAAGACAAATTAATTTATTTGTGTTCATTATATTTAACAGTATGATTAAATCAAAAAATATTCAATGTTGAGCTCAGCTGAAAGATGATGACGAGATGATTACAATAGTATAATTTGTAAAATAAAAAAATGTATTTTTGATCAATTTTATTTCATATACGATTATTAGTGGTCCTTAACAAGATAATGACTGTTAAGTAAAGAATTTGTAGAAGGGGGGTTGAATACAAATACACTTAGTTTTTTACTTTTTAAATTCTTTAATATTGAAATATTAAGAACTTACACATAGAATATAGATTGTTGCGAAAAGAACAGATAAAATCTACTCTAACAATCTAAACACTTAGAAATCACTTAGACAACAGGTAAATAACTAAACACAAAGAAAGCTATTAGAAACTGTTTAACACTTGTTGAATCAACTTAAGCACTAAGAAGATAACTGTTGAAAAGCACACTTTGAATGGAAGCTCTGGATCTCCTTTTTACCTTTTATAGTGCACATGCATTAAATGCATGTGGATACTTGTCACAATCTTATTTGTTTGCAGTATATCTTTTGGACAAATGATAGTGCTATTCCTTTGACTAATAGAAAAAGGCAGAAGCCATTCCTTATAGTACAAAAGGAGATGTCACTATTCATCTTTTCTTCACGTCTGCAGTTGTCATATCAAACTTTTTTGCAATAAGACAAACATCCCTTTTTATGAGCTGTGAGAAGATTGTTTGAACTTAAGGCTTGATGCTCACGTTCTTGTATTCATTGTGACCCAGGAGTATCTTCATAAATGTCAACCGATTTTACCAAGTAAGGTAACTAGCCGAATACCTCAAGAGATACATCGGCGAGTACCATGTATCGGCTAATGCATATTAGCCGATCTGGATCCTATGAGATTCGACGACCTTGTGCTTTGATTCGGCAATAAGTCTGGATTATATTTGGTGAACATATCTTCATTTCCACAATATTGATATGTTTCATTTGTATCAGCTAGTCTTCGATTTGCTGATCTTGTTGAGTACTGTCAGACTTCTTCAAAGAACCTAGAATACAAGATATAATAATTAAGGAATAAACTGAGGGGTCATCACCAAATCATCGGTGACCCAACAATTATTTATGTTAATATGATAAGAGTGTAAAATGAAAAATCAAAAGTAAGGAGTATAAATTAAATTAAATAACTAACTATAAGGATATAAAGTTTAATTTAGAAGTAAAAAATGAATTGATCACGATAAACGTGGGAGGTTATCCCCCTTTTAATAAGTATGTACATTTTGCAAAATAACTTTTTCTTTCTTAAAAGTTTCAAAATAACTAAAATCCCTCTTTTTTTAATATAGTATAGATAGTTAGTAACTTTTTATTAACATCCTTTAATTTATAATAGTATATATAGATAATATATATTTTATCTAATATATTTATGTTATTTAATAATATGATTAAATCTAAAAATATTTAATATTAGACTCATTTTGAAGATATTGACAATACGATTATAATGATATAATTTGTAAAAAAATAAAATTTATCTTTAAGCATTTTAGTTTTAATATATGATATTTTTGTTAATAAGATAACAGTGTAAAAATAAAAAATAAAAAACTAAAAAATTTAAAGTAAATTAAATTAATAATTATAAGGATATAAAGTGTAACTTAAAAATTAAAAATGATTTGACGTGAGAGATCGTGAGAGAGGTTTGTAGGGGAAAACCATACCTCATGATATGCCTGCCCATGTTTTTCCATAAGTTTAAGGAAGGTATGACTAGAGATGGTAAAATGAGTCCAACCTGGCTTGGGATCAACGGAGGTCCGGGACTGGTTATACATTTGAGCGATTTTCAGGGTCTGGCCCGAGACCGGTTATGGGACCGGACCAGACCACGACCGTTTTTTCTAAAATAAATGTATTTTTATATGTATTTTATTAAATGCATTTCTAATTTTTTAAGTGTATTTGTTTGAAAACCAATTATGAAACTATAAACTTATTTTTAAAATTTAGTAACCAGCTTACATATATTAAAGTATTATTAAAAATGTATAAAAAAAAGATTAAAATTAAAAAAATAAAATAATTTTTTAATATAGGACCGGGAATGGAACCGCAACCGGTTACAACCCAAGCTTAACGGGGTCTTGCTTTCACGAACGTGACCGGTCACGGTGAATAGTGTTTGGAACCGGGTCCGATTTGGGTCCAGTCCGGCCAAACCCGCGACTGATTTTTTTGCCATCTCTAGGTATGACCACCAAGAAAATGGAATATATATATATATATGTGTGTGAAAAGGTGTTACTTTCTTTTATATATATATATATATATATAGGGGAGGGATCATACGAGAACCATCCCTTTTCAAAGGAATAAAATAACATTTTGTGGACCACATATGATGTGGGTCCCACATAATATTAAATCATTTCTGATTTAATATTAAATAATATTAAATAATATTAAATCAGAAATGATTTAATATTATGTGGGACCCACATCATATGTGGTCCATAAGGTGTTCCTTTATTCCTTTAAATTTATAAAGTTCCTCTGTATGTATATATATATATATATATAGCTAACACCCACATCAAATTGGCAAATAACATGAAATATGAACTTCAATATCTCAAATTAAAACTCTAGTTATTTATGTAAGGACCAGATGACATACAACTACTGAATTACATAAACAAAAAAACCATAATCTCTTTAAAGCTCATCTTTGCTGATGGATTCAGAAGTAGCAGCATCATCACGGTTGTTTTGAATGAATTCAATGATATCTTCCTTAGTCCTATCTCCCTCATACGCAACATATTTACCACTTGCAGACTTGAAGTACAAAGTCGGATAACCTCTAACTTCAATTATGTCACTTGGAACATCGTTTTTGGTTCCATCCTGATATAAATACAACAAACAAATTAAACAAACAAATTAAACAAACAATTCTATTAATTGTTATCCATCATTTAAAGAATGAAAAACACTTACCAATTTTGCAATCACGACATCATCATCCTTCTCAAACGAGACAGCCACTTCGTCCAATATTGGAGCCAGTTTTTTGCAGTGCCCACACCATGGTGCATACACTTCTAATAGAACTGTGCACAATTAAGGATTACAAATAGTCATGATATATATATATATATATTATATTATTTGCATATATATATAACATGATAAAACATACAACTTTACTATACCATTCTTTTTAGAGTCCAAAACCATGTCTCTAAAGCTCTTGGCAACTACCACCTTCACAGGCTCATCATTAGTTTCAGGAATAGCCTCAGACTTTATAGTTGGTTTAAGCTTTCCGTCCTGCATGCAATTATATATGCAACAAATCATCAGTTTTTGAAATATTAATATCTAAAAATATGTTTTAATATTATTTATGAGTGATAAACTAGTAATTAATTTGTTCATCATGAAGTGAATATTACTAAAAATTTCAAAATGGATGCTGTTTGATTCATTTACAATCTAAGTTCAGACAATTATTTGATCTTACTTTAAAAATAAGCACAAAAAATTCACTGAGAATGGGTACTATAAGAGAGGGTGAGAAGGGCAAAATTACCACATAGTCCTTCAACCAAGGAGCGACTTGATGAATTTCGACATTTGGGTTAATAAACTTGAGACCCTTATTGTTCTGTACAAGGAGGACAGGTGTTTGATCTTCTGTAAGCCCGAAATACTGGTCATCCAGGTTAACAGGAAGGAAGTTCAGTATGTGAGTTGAAATCAAAACAGAAATAGATCAATTAATGATGATGAGAAAGACTCAAAGACCATTAATTAGTTACCTGAAAGGCACCTTCACTAGCTGGAATATCACCCAAAAGGAATTTTAGACCTTTCCCTTTGTATAGGCCAGCTATTTCGTTGTATTTCGACTTGAAATTATCAATTTGGTCATGATTAAAATCCAGGTACAACATTACCTAGGCACAACAAACAAGTCCATTATTAATAAAAGCGTCTCCAACAAATATTCAAATAAAAAAAATTATCCATCCACAATTGTTTGTTAAAATTGGGTCTTCGGGCCAGCTTGCACGCACCTCAACTAATTACAAATTGTTTGTCCATTATGCAGATTCTTATGCTATTAAAACACTCAATACATTTAATACCCAACAAACTTCAAACATTTAATTGGTGACAATAATAAATAACATTTCTCTCTCAACAACATTTAATTCTACTACTTTCTCCATTTTGGATGGAGCAAAAATATAACATAAAACCTCCAAAAACCCCAATTTCTCCATTTTGAAGTATCGATTGGAGATATTATAACATACCGATATTTCATAAAACATATCAGTTGGAATTTGAATGATAGTTAAGATGACATTTAGATCAAACAGAGGCAAGTGACAGTGCTGAAGCACATATAAGATGTGTGTGTACCTTTTCATCTGGACTTGCAAAGTATTTGCTTAGAAACTGTTGGTTGTCACCGCTTTGGTCAAAGAGTGTCACAAGAGGAGTGCTAACTTCATCAATGAACTTCTCCAAAGCATCAACTTCAAAATTCTGAAAGTTCACAGACAAGTCATATATTCAATTTGCTGAGAAGAACCTCAATACTTTTAATAAGATCAAAGAATAAAGATATTAAATATATTTGTTCACCAATACCTTGGAATCAACAAAAAGTTCATCAAATGGCTTTAGTAGCCTAACAGTTGGCTTAGAAACTGAAGACTCCCCACGACGAATGAGCTCAGCATTTTTAGTATGACCAAAATCATAATCTGATCGCAACTTTTCAGCTACAATCAAGAAATTCTCGAATTCTTCCCCTGAAAATTTGGGAAAAATTCCTACCTGCAATGAATGATGCAACATCATAAGACATTTTAATTTCTTGTGAATGTAAATCACATAACATAAAAATGATCATGATGAAAGAAAGAGAAGTCAAAAAAGCTTATTACTATAAAGATCTTTTTGTCATCAATAAGACTATCTGCATCATCTGCGGTTTTTATTTCCTTGGATGCAGGACCAGTTTGCTTCTTCAAATAAGTCACAATACCATCAGCCTCTCGAGGGCCTTTATACTCCTGAACGTTTTCTCCTCCATTTCGCAAGATCTTGATTGTCGGGAATCCTTGTACCTCAAATTTCTCGGCAACTTCTTTGTTTTCTTCGGCATTGGCATCAACTTTGGCCAACACAATTGCAGGATCGTTACTTGCCAACACTGATGCAGCTTTTTCATACTGCACATTTAAATTTAAGAATATAGATAAGATTAATTGTTTCAAAAGGGTGAACTGTAAAATGTAAATTATCATTTATTGGACCATTAGTTATGGAGTAAAAATAGATATATACCTCTGGAGCGAAATTCTTACAATGACCACACCTGTGAATAGAAATAGCAAATGTTAGAAGCAAAGTTCATTTCATATATAATTGGCAAAAAAAGGACTATTTTTCCACAGGTAGTTAAGATCTATGCATTTTCAGTTCCATGGATATTAATGCATATTAGGTGGTCCAGAATATGTGCAAATGGCAACCTATACATTTTTGTTTGGATACACAGTTACACCAAACGCTACCATTGTTCATATGCTCCCCCTGTTGTAATTACAGCCCCTTGATTCGTAGAGATTTTTGATGCTCATTCCAACATACCACACATGAGAAATAGAATAAAAAACATGGAAAAAATGAAATTTCCTCTAAAGCAAGTGAGAAACAATATTTTAGTCGTATCAACAAAAATTAAATAATATTTTATTGAATGTAATGAATATTTTAATAATATAATTAATGATAAATTTTTTAAAATTAAAAAACAGTTAAAATTTAGAGGAAAATGATTTTAGAGATTTAGATTTCTATTTTAAAGAAATTGTAGAAAAATTGTTCAAGATGCTCTAAAAGTAGGAAATATGTGAAATTATCACTATTATTTCTTTCTTTCTACCCGTTAGAATAACTAAATTAAATGTATAAGAAAGAGAGAAATATTATTTCACTAAATGTATAAAATATTTTAATAATATAATTTATTTCAAAGAAAATTTATATTTATTTTCAACAACTTTTCTATTTTGAAGATTACAATATAATTATATTTTTATAATATTCAATATTTTTTATAAAATATTATTTATCTCTAAAAGTTAATAATCGTTTTTGGAGAGTTTTTTAAATTTAGAAAATTTCAATCTTACTTTCTCCTTAAATCTGAAGCAAAAAGTATATAGGACTTTTCAACCAGATAGTGCTTATTCAACTCTCTCAAACCAAAATGAAATCAAAGGAGTCACTAATCCAAGACCAATATATTCGAAGAGGAGTTCGAAGGACTCCTCTGACCAAACAAAAAATATGTAATTGTCACCTAAACCAGAAGCTTATAGACTCGCGAGAATCTCTGAGTGTTCAGGCCCTTTTTCTTTTCTATTGCAATTTCTGGATTATTATATGATGACAAGGGGGTTGCGAAATTTGAAAGAAAAAAATCTGGAAAAAATCTGGAGACGTTTTACTAGCAATCATCCAATCAATCTCTATTCTAAAGCTAGATCCAGAGCAGTGAAATTCATTTCTAATCTAGGAACCTAATTAATTTTTGCGAATTGAAACGAACATGAACCAAAAGTAAGGCCATATCGCATTGTTCTTCTTACAAAACAAATAGCAGAGATCAAGATTACACATAAAGAGACATTAATTTTTTTTTTGAAACGCAATGAGATTATAGTACGCATACGTTACATATGAATAAAACTTAAATCTGAAGACTTCTTCTCTTCCTCCTATATAAGTTGATCCAAACTCCACTTTTTCACCCCAAAACACACAAAAATAGAACAAAACCTCTCGATTTACCAACAATCCAGTTGCATGCAGTGTCTAAAACTTCGAAATTAAAAGGCACAAAATGTAAAAAACAAAAACCACATTTCACGAACTTGTAAGTCGATGAAAACAATACTTAATTATTAGTTTTCATCCAATCAAAAGACGAACGAAAATCATGAATTAAATCAATGAAGAAAAATGTACCAAGGAGCATAGAATTCAACGACGATGAACTTGTGTTTGGACACAATCTCTGAGAAATTCGAGTGATCCAACGTCAATACAAATTCTTTCTCTTCCTCAGAAGCAGAAGCAGAAGAGATAGTCGATGATAAAAGCATAAAAACACACATCAAGAGCACACTAGGAACCCTAAAAGACGCCATATCTACTCTCTTTCTTTTTCCCTTTCTAAATACTTTCTCTCTCTAAAACTTCTTGACTCAAGCAAGAGAGAAGAAGAAGATGAATCTCTGTGCGTGTTCTGCGTGAATAAATAGGCGTTTTGGTGTGAGGAAGGAGACACCAATACGACATCGTTTTTTCGCAGTTTTGAGTAATTTTGACACGGATGTTGTAAAGTAACGGAAAGATTATGGACTTTATGACGCGAAATAAAATCATAATAATAAAAACAACTTTTTATATATTAAAAAAAAACATTTATTGATATTATATTGTATTCTTACAATTAATTTAAATTATATTATTTTATTTAGGTTAGTAAAATTATTAATACAACTATTATTACCAAAAGTTTAAACAAAAAACATTTTCTAGAAAATTTGTTTGTAATTAAATGAAATTATCATACGTTTATTATTGAGCATTTTATTGATATTTTTTTTAATAAATGTTATTGATAAATTTAAATGAAATTAGTATACGTTTATTATTGAGCATTTTATTGATAAATTTATTTTATTTTGTATCTGTAACTGAAAAGTATAAAAGTAAAGACAATTAATGACGTCAATAACTAAAAATCAATTCAAATTTATAAGAAGATAATATTTTAGTAAACATAAATAGAATAATTAAAGATATGTTAAGCATGTTTGGAAATATCATAATTTAATTACTTAATTTATTCATATCCCTATTAAATATTTTCAAATAAAAAATAAGTTGAATAATTTCAAAATTCAACTTAATTATCATTAGTCAATGTTATTTTTGGTTATTTTACGCTTATATTCTTGTTTTTTTATAGAAAAAAAAAACAAAATACAAAAATACAAGTCAAACATATTAATTATTTTTGGTTATTTTACACTTATATTTTTTTTAAACATGTTAGTTAGTCACTTAATATTTTCTGAGAAATTAATAAAAATAACAATTTCAGCCTTACATATTTGAAAAAAGTCAAAAAAAATCCAACGAACTATCCTATTTTAAATTGTTAAGTCTTTAAACTATTTTTTTGAATGAAATAACCATTAAACTTTCTCATTTTGAGTGATTAAATTCCTGAACTATTGTTTTAAATAAAAAAACCATTAAACTTTATCATTTTAAATGATTAAGGCTATGTTTGGCAAACTAGCTGATCAGCTAGCTTATGACTGATAAGCTAGCGTATGACTTATAAGGTAGCTGATGACTTATAAGCTAGCTGATAGCTAATAAGCTAGCTGATGAATAAGTTATGTTTGGCAAAAACTAGCTTATGAGCATGTGAAATGACCAAAAAGGACATGTTGAAAATAATAAATAATTTTAGTTAGGGGTATAATTGGAAAAAGTGTCAAAAAGCTCTTCATAAGCTACTCCAAGTAGCTTATCAATAAGCTAGCTTATAAGCTGACTTATAAGCTAGCTTATGTGCTTCCAAACGATTACTCAGAAAATAAGCTAGCTTATAAGTCAGCTTATAAGCTAGCTTATTTTTACCAAACAATGCCTAAGTCCTTGAACACTTTTTTAATAAAATAAACCATCGAACTTTTACAAATTAGTTAGTTACATTCTTTTAACCCGAAAAAATTATTGGTAACCAACTAAGAAAAGTTTTAAAGTGAAAAGAAACCTACATAAGTTTTATCGTTCTTAAACCCTACGAAAAGTTTTTTATTTTAAACTGTTGGGTCACCGATGATTTGGTGATGAACCACCTTCCTTTATATGATTGAATTTTTACAGGTTCTTTTGAAAGTCTGAAATATGCTTCAAGTATTGAAAAGTCAAAGACTATTCAATTAAGGGTTGTACATCAAAAAGTGGAATTTTGAATGTACCAACTAACTTCAATATTCAGATCATTTTGCCAAAGTCAAGATTGGGTCACCAATATAGTGGGTCACCGATGGTACACTTAAAAGTCATCAAAAGTACTAAGGACATCAAACAAAATGAGGTCATCAAGTTTGAAGTCATGGTCACCGACACTATAATCTTGGTCACCGAAATTGCAGGTATCTTTTCTAAGGCTGTGATATCAAGTCACAAGTTCAAGGGTGTACACTTTTAAAACTTAGTGAAAAATGAAGTTTATCAAGAAAAGTGTACACTTATCATTTCCAGCTTTACAAGGTATCCACCGATGTGATACATAGTTTGATTTATCACTTAGCAATTTCAAAGAGATAAGTCTTGACTCACATCTAATGCAAGACACGTGAGCACAAGAACTTGGGCATCAAGCCTTAAATAAAGACATTCTCTTTTATTCTTATAAAAGAAATATTTGTCTTTTAGCTAAAAGGTTTGATGGGACTTCACAGAGCATGAAGAAAAGAAGATAAAGTTATCTGACATTACGTGCTACAAGGAATGGTTCATCCATTATTCTAGTACAAAGGGAGTGGTCTCTTCCTTTGTCCAGCAGATACACTTCCAGCTAATGAAACCTTGATAGCTGTCCACATGCATCCCATGCATGGGCACTATAAAAGGAGATGAAGTCCTTCCCAGAAATCTCACACTTTCAACAAATCTTCTGTGTGATAGTTTGTTTGACTCCGGCAAAGCTGTGTGCAATAACAGTCTTGTTTTAACTTCCTTAGTGTATAAGTTAATTACTGTTATTTGTGTGTTTAGTTTGATAGAATAGTGTGTCTGTTCTTTTCCGCATCAAACTACCCGTGTGTAAATTTTTGATACTTATATTAAGAAATTTAAAAAGAGTATATTCTGTGTGTTTTATATTCAACCCCCCATTCTATAAAACCCTCACTTAGTTAGCCATCTCTTTTTGGGGACTAACAAGTGGTATCAGAGCAGTTGGTTTAAATCAATAAACCAGATCTGTGATGGCTACTACCTCAAATGTTGATGCTACCTTGCAGACCTCTTCCAGTAATACATATGATTTAGGATCCTTGGCCAACCCTCCAAGGTTCAACCCAAGTAACTTTGGGTTATGGAAAAATCGCATGTTATTATTCTTGGAAGGGATCGATTGCAGGTATCCCAACATTCTCAGTGAGGGACCTATTGTTCCTAAAATATGGGCTCGCTTTGGCCCTCAAAAGGACGCTGAAGGAAAGGACATAGAGTCAGATAATGAAAGAAGTGAGAAAACTGGTAGATATATCATCAAACCTTCAAACAAATTTAGTGAAGATGATAAACGCCTAGTTGCTTTAGACACTAAAGTCAAATCTGCTTTTGCTGTATCCCTTCCTGATGAAGTATATCACTCTCTTCTTAACCTTCCCACTGCTAAAGAAATGTGGGATACTTTGAGTGTCTTATATGAAGGCACCAAAGAAGTCAAGAAATCTAACAGGATCTGTCTTGTTAGAAAGTATGAACTCTTCTGCCATGAAAAAGGAGAATCTCTCTCTACCTACTTCAATCGTTTTAACTGTCTTCTCAATGATCTCAAAGTTCTTGGACGAGTTTATGATAATGAAGAAGTTCTCTGCAAGTTGATGGATTGTCTCCCAGACTTCTGGGAAACTATCTGTACTTGCATCAAGCAAACCAAGGACTTAGAAATAATGCGTTTAACTGCTCTCTATGGAACTCTTCTCCACTATGAACAAACTAAGAACCAGAGAAAATCTCTTATAAAGGATATCAAATCCTCCTCTGTTGCTTTGATAGGTGATTCAAAATCTTCTTCTTGTGTTCCTAGAATCACCTATCCTTCTTCTGATTCTGAAAAAGATATTAAAGAAGACTCTTCTCATTTGTCAGATGCATACTATAGTGCTGCTGATGATGAAGGAGAAGAATCAGCCATTGACATACTTTCTGATAGTATGGCAATGATTGCTGGAAACCTTAAGAATAAAAGATTTTCTTCAAACCGCTCTAAATTTAATAGAAAACCTTTTTCTCAAAAATCCTTTTCTGATAAAGCAAATGAAGAATGCTTCAATTGTGGAAAGAAAGGTCATTTTGCTTCTGAGTGCAGATCAAAAGCTTCCTCTTCTCTCAAACCTTCTTCTTCTTATGGCCATGACTTCTCAAAATTAGCTTCTAGGAAGCATGAAGAGAGAAATAGCCAATCCTCTAAAGAAAATTCTGAATCAAAAGAAACCTCCAGATATAAGAAGTACAAAGCCAAATACAAGAGGGAAAAAGAAAGAAACCAAAGTAAAAATAAAACTTTGGTTGTTGAGGCTCATTGCTGGGAGGATGAGCAAACCTCTGAGAGTGAGAGTGAGTATGTCACTAAATGCCTCATGGCCAAAATTGATGAGCTGGAAGACATGGAAAAGTCACTCTACACTACCCTTGTATCTGCTGAGGGATTCACTTCAGGAACAAAGCCTCAGGTACATCCTTTTACCTTTCTCTCTGATGATCAAAAGGGTGATGCCTTTGATTCTTTAACTGTTGACTTCTGTGACTTAAAGATTCAAAAGAAAAAGGCTGATATGCATATAAAATGTCTAAATGATCAACTCCTCTCTTGCTTTTCTAAACTAAAAGATTTTGATAAAATGAAAGCTGATCTAGAAAACCTAAGGTATTTAAACGACAGCCTTTCTGAGGAAAAATCAAAAATCTCTTCCACTCTTGAAAAGGAACAAGAGGTTCTGTCTAAATGGACTAAATCCTCTAAGAATCTTGAAAGGATTCTTCAAGATCAAATCACTAGCAAGGATAAATCTGGCCTTGGTTATGGAAAAGATGTTCCTCAACCTTTCGACCTTCCACTTCCTTCTTCTGAGTGTCAAGGTTTTCCTGCTGGTTTCCTTTCCGATGACCATGATGATTTCTTCGGTTACTCATCTGAGGATTCTACCTCCGTTCACTCTATAGATCTACTTGACATGCTCAAAGTAGAATCTAGTTCTAAGAAGTTTGGAGTCTTTGTTAAAGCTAAAGAAATCTCTTCTGAGTCTTCAAAAGTTTCAACTCTTCCAAGCTCTTCTTCTTCTCCCAAACCTATTCAAAGACTTTTAAACTCTTTAAGTCTTCATGAGTCAAGGTACTCCCAGGAGCAGCCATCTAGTATTGCTGAGTATCCCTCTCCAAAAAGATTTTCTCCTCAAAAGAAAATTTTTTCTAAATCAAAATTTTCATCTAAAAGGAAATCTCAAATAGTTACTGATTTTATTCCTCGGTCAGTGAACTTGAAGAAGTCAAGAAATCCTGGTAAAGGTATCCTTGGACCAAGACCAGGTGTCGGTCACCCCTCCTCTTCTCAGTCATCAACCTCTGTCCAAAGTTTTGATGATATGGATTTTAAAAGGGCCTTTTCTTTAAAGAAGTACTATAATTGTGGCAATACTCTTCATCTTGCTAAAAATTGCCCAAAAGGTTTGGATCTTCGCAAAAATAAAATGCCTTCTAATCCCAAAGGACCCATCTCAAAATGGGTACCAAAAGTCTAAATTTGTTTCTGGGTACAGGTACCAAACAAAGATCACATATGGTACATGGACAGTGGGTGTTCAAGACACATGACTGGAAACAAACTTCTTCTCTCTAACTTCTCAAAAGAAAAGGGACCCACTGTTTCCTTTGTAGGAAATGGAAAAGGGGTCACCAAAGGATATGGTACCATATTGAATGGAACCATCACTTTCTCTAGAGTAGCTCATGTTGAAGGGCTAATGTACAATCTTCTAAGCATCAGCCAAATATGTGATTTGGGCTATAAGGTCATGTTCCAGCTGTGTGTGTGCTTGGTCTTTGATGTATAGAATAAGATTGTACTAGCAGGAACCCGACTGAATGACGTATACATAATCAACATGAAGGAAAGTGCAATAGGAGAAGCTGTGTGTCTCCTCTGTCAAGAACTAGCCAAACAAAGTTGGCTGTGGCATAAAAGGTTCTCTCATCTAAACTTTAAAACCTTGAACAAACTTTCCAACAAGGAACTGGTTGTTGGAATGCCAAAATTAATTTTTGAAAAAGAAAAGCTGTGTGGAGCATGTGAAAAAGGAAAACTCACTAGAACTCCTTTAAAACAAAACAATGCTCATCTATCTCTCAACCTCTTCAAATGCTTCACATGGATCTGTGCGGTCCAGTAAGCACACCAGTCTGGGTGGTAAAAAGTATATGCTAGTAATCGTCGATGAATTCTCTAGATATACTTGGGTGTTCTTTCTGAAACACAAGAGTGATGCTGCTGAAGAAATCATCAGGTTTACAAGAAAGATTGAATGTTTGAATGGTAAACTGGTGAAGTCCTTCAGAAGTGATAATGGCACAGAATTCAAGAATACTGCTCTGGAAGATTTCTTTGACCTAAAAGGAATTTCTCAGATCTTTTCTGCCGTACGCACTCCTCAGCAAAATGGTGTTGTTGAAAAAAGAATAGAACATTGTGTGAAGCTGCAAGGTCAATGCTGAGTGAATCCAAGTTGCCAACCTATTTTTAGGCAGAAGCAGTTAACACTGCATGCTTTACTCAAAATAGGTATATCATAGTCAAAAGGCGTGACAAGACTTCTTATGAAGTTTTCCATGGTAGAAAACCTGCAGTTGACTTCTTCCATGTGTTTGGCTGTGCTTGTCACATGCTAAATGACAGGGAACAACTTGGAAAATTTGATCCTAAGTCTGATGATGTAATTTTCATGGGCTATTCTCTCTCCTCAAGAGCCTTCAGAATCTACAACCTAAGAAGGCAATGCATAGATGAATCCATGCATGTGAAGTTTGATGAGTTTGAAACATCTTCATTATCTTGTAATGAAGAAGAACTAAACCTATGGATAAACTCATGTGTTGGTGAAATTCCATCTTCCTCTCAACCCAATCCTCCAGATCAACAAGATAGCAACCCTGCTCAGCCTCCCATAAACACCACCTTACCTTCAGAACCCTCTCTTTCTTCTCCACCTCCTGAAACTAACTCTACAGAAGACCTTACCCACCAAAACACCATATCTCCCACAAACCTACCTTCACCATCTCAAATTCCTACCTCATCCTCTTCTCTACCTCCTACCTTACCTCCTGCACTAAAATGGACCATGGATCATCCAATAGATCAAATCATAGGTGATCCACAAGTTTGTGTAAAAACAAGAAGATGCATAAGCAATCTGTGGTTATATGTCAACTTTGTTTCTATTGTTGAGCCTAAGCTGATAAATGAAGCCCTAGCTGATCCTAGCTGGGTAATTGCCATGTAAGAAGAACTCTCACAATTTGAGAGAAACAAAGTCTGGAAGTTAGTTCCTCGTCCATCCAACAAAACTATTATTGGAACAAAGTGGGTGTTTCGAAACAAGATGGATGAAGAAGGAACTGTCATAAGGAACAAAGCAAGGCTGGTTGCTCAAGGATATCGGCAAGAGGAAGGAATTGATTATGATGAAACTTTTGCTCCTATTGCCAGATTGGAAGCTATCCGAATATTTCTTGCCCATGCAGCTTATTCCAAATGGATGTCAAAAGTGCCTTCCTGAATGGTGAACTAGCTGAAGAAGTGTATGTGAAGCAACCACCTGCGTTTGAAGATCCAGTCCATCCATATCATGTGTATCGGCTGGATAAAGCTTTGTATGGACTGAAGCAAGCTCCTCGTGCCTGGTATGATACTCTCTCAGAATATCTACTTAGAAATAAGTATATACGAGGCAAGGTTGACAACACCCTCTTCTTCAAGAAAACACAAGGTAATATCATTCTTGTTCAAATCTATGTTGATGATATTATTTTTGGAGCCACCGATGAATCCTTGTGTGATGAATTTAGCTCCCTCATGCAAAAAGAGTATGAAATGAGTATGATGGGGGAGTTAACTTTCTTTCTTGGTTTGCAAGTAAAAAAATCTCCAGAAGGTATTTTCATAAATCAAAGTAAATACATTAAAGATCTTCTGAAAAAGTTTCAATTTGATACTTGCTCTACCATGAAAACTCCTATGGCTCCTCCTCTTAGACTCTTTTCTGATCCTGATGGCATTTCTGTTAATATTACAAGTTATAAAGCCATGATAGGATCCCTTCTTTATCTGACTGCAAGTAGATCTGACATTATGTTTGCTACTTGTTTATGTGCCCGATACCAAGCAAATCCTAAAGAATCACATCTGGTTGCTGTGAAAAGGATTTTTAGGTATCTGAAAGGTACCATAAATCTGGGTCTTTGGTATCCCAAAGACTCAGGTTTCGATCTCATCGGGTACTCTGATTCTGATTTTGCAGGTTCAAAAATAGACAGAAAAAGTACAACTGGAAGTTGTCAGTTACTTGGTGGAAAGCTTGTGAGCTGGTCAAGTAAGAAACAACATTCGGTGTCTACTTCTACTGCTGAAGCAGAATATGTTGCTGCTGGAAGTTGTTGTGCACAAATATTGTGGATGAAAAATAGTTGTGTGATTACAATCAGATTTTCTCAAAGATCCCAATACTGTGTGACAACTCAAGTGCAATAGCCATTGCCAACAACCCTGTGCTTCATTCAAGATCTAAGCACATTGATATCAGGTATCACTTCATAAGAGATCATGTCTCTAAAGGTGATGTGGAACTTCATTTCATTTCCACTGATTATCAATTAGCTGATCTGTTCACAAAGCCCCTTGATGAAGCAAGGTTCAAATTCCTCATCAGCGAATTAGGTATGATAAATATAGACTAACATATACATATATATTTATATATTATGTGTATGTATATATGATATACATTTATGTATGTTATATATATATGATATATATTTATATATTTACATGTTTTATATATATTTATATATTATATGTACATATATTATATACATTTATGTAAATTATATATTTATATATTTATATATATGTAAGTCAATAAATAATAATAATTATTATATATAATGTCGGTGATTGGGTCACCGACGTGGCCCCCCTCTCTCTTCCCTCTATAAACTTTCCCAAACACCTTTTTCTTCTCTCTTAAAACCCTAACCCTAAAAACATATACCTCACCACCGACGGTCACCATCACAACAAGCCACCGACGAGACACCATAAGCCACCGATGCCGACGTCTTATCTACACTCAAGAGCCACCGATGTCGACGAACAACCTACCGACGTCATCCATCGCCGTTGTTATCTCTTTCCGACGAACCCCTAGTCAGCGAGAACGACCCACCGACGAGCCACCGAGCACCACTTTCCGACATCCGTCGACGTGACGTCATCATCCACCGAAGTTGCGTCACTTACCGACGCTGACGTCGTCATCCACCGACGTGCCATCTTACAAGCCACCGTGAAGCATCCACCGACGGTTCACCTTCCGACATCAACCTCTCTTAAGCCACCGACGTCGACCTCTCTTAAACCACCGACGAGCCGCGGACGGTCCACCATCATCCACCGACGTTTCTCTCTCTCTCTCAGACCATCCACCGACGATATACACTCACCGAGGTAACCGTTACAACCCTTCACTTTCTTAACCCCTTAAAGATAAACCTTGACTTACCACTCTTGGTGAGCAAGATTCTTTGTTCTTATCCCTAATGACATCATCAACGTCATTAATGTCAGAACATGCGCCGAATTCAACCCTAAAACCCTTAAAATTCTGACCTTTCAATCACCAAAAGTAATCATTATTTTTGAAAATTGAAATTCCCTCTCATATATAACCTTCTTCCCCACTTCCTTACCACCTTTCTCGCATCCACTATCTCTCATCTTCTAAATCTTCAAACCTGCAACTTCTCTTCCTCTTCAATGGCATCTCCTTCAAAATCCTCAGAAGAACAAACAATGACATTTGGATCTCTCTCTTTTCCTGCATGCAACTACTTTGGACGCATTGGAACTGACAATGCTCATCCTGAGTATAATGATGTATGTTGGTTTCTTCAAAGGTGTCCTCTACAATATGCACTCACAGCTAAACCCAAAATGAGTAAGTTTCTTCTTGGAAACATTTGGTTGACATGCACATTTGATGCTTCATCAGATCAAATTCTTGCATCTGTTCTCAGTAATGATGAACATGATGTGGTTTTCAATGTGGAAGATGTTCGAAGCATTCTCAAGCTTCCTTCCTATGATTCCTATGAACCTTTTCCCCTTGGAAATGAACACCAAATGGTGGTTGATGTTTTGAACTATTTGGAAGAGAAGAAGGGCTCAAAGTCAAAGGGTCCAGGTACTTTACTGTGCAAGAATATGGGAAACATATGGAACTTTCTTTTTGCTCATCTGATTCTGTGCCTAAGCAAAAAGACAGGTGGCCCGGATCAGTCACCTTCGCAAGTGACTGAATTGGCACATGCTCTAATTTTTCAAAGGAGGATAGACTTTGCAAGCTATTTCTTTAATGAAATGATCTCCTCCTTCTCTACCATCTGACGTCCTCAGGTACCATTTCAGCGCCTTTTCTCCCTTATCATTAATGCTAAATTGGCTGATAAACTTGAGAAAAGGGATGGCATCATATATGATCTCCCTCTTCATCAAGTGGGAAATCTGATTATGAAAAAGGCTGTCTTAGCATCAGACAACCCTCTCCGACCTTCTATGGTTGAGTTTGCAAGGAATGCAACTCTATCTTGGGGAGAAAATGAACCCCGTCTCCAAAGGACCTCAGGTATGTCTTCTATATCTTCTACACCTAGAGTAAGTGATGTGCCCAAAACTCGTAAGAGATCCAAAGCGTCAGGCACATCTACCTCCGCACCCACCGATGCTACGAAGCCAAAAGAACCTTTGGCTTCTACCCAAGCATCTAAGTCCCAAAAGCGGAGACACTCTAAAAGCCCCCCAAAGACTTCCTCAAAGAAGTCTAAGGGAACCCAAAGGGTCTCACCTCACAAGCCACCTACTAACTCCCAAAAGTTAGTAAGTGTTGAAAAGATTCCTACCCGACCCAAGGACCAGTTAACCCAACCTAGCTCCTCCATGCCCTCCCAAAAGGACATGGTTGTACAAAGGGACATCCCTATTATTCCTTCATCAACTTTCTCTCTAGTTGATGAAGATGACTTGGAATCTCCCATCCAAGGTACCTCTTCTCCACCCCGTGAGCTCTCATAGCTCCCTTTCCCTACACCACATGAGAGTGCATCACAACCAGGTGCATTTGATGGAGCATCCCAATTTACTGATTTTCTATTTTCTGACACTACACCTTGGACACATACGTCTCCCGTACGTACCAAGGTTGTGGAGGAACCCATTACTGAGGAATCCCCTCATAGACACTCTCCTAAATGTGTCTCCCCGACATCTGCTAAATCCCCCCCAAGTAAACCTACAGGTTTGGTGGATTATTCTTCCTCTAGTGATGATGATGCTGATCAACCGCCAAAGCCTCAACCGTCTGCTCCTATGTCCTCTAAACAGGGAGATGATCTTCTTAAAGCTTTCACCGGTTTCACTCGTGACACTGTTAGCCAGGTGAAAGTTTTGGAAGACCAAGCAGCCAAAGACTTGGAAAGAATGGCTTCTCTTTTTTCTACTCAACAGAACATTATGGAGTCTCTTGCCACTATTCTCACAAATATTGACAAGATTCCAATCTCTTCTCCAACTATTGAACTTGATGTGGATGGTTCTTTCTTCCAAGAACAGGACAGATTTGTTCTTCAAAGGATTGAAAGAAAAATTGATACCATGGCTTCTGACATAGAAAGAATCAAGACTTTTCTTTCTTCAGTTGGTTTCAAGGGTTCAACCACTGAGGGGGAGAAAAATAAGAAGGCCACTGCATCCACCTCCACAGCCGCCGATCCAGTCACCACCACCATCCCAGCCGCCGACGTGGCAGCCACCGACGTAGCTCCTTACAGCCACCGATGGTGGTGTGGTCACCGAGGTGACTCCTCACGTGGTCACTGACCCCCTGGTCACTGAGTTACCCAAAGCAGCTGTTGAGGGGGAGAGTATTAGTGCTCAACCCCTTGAAACTGAGAAGAAAAGAAGAGAAAAGAGAAGGCCAAAGGAAAGAAGCCTGTTTCTTTTGAAGAACAACAGGAAGAGAAAAAGAGAAAGAAAAGAATGAGAAGTCCTCAAGCAGATACTCTTAGACTTCAGCCTGCCTCTGCACTGACCGATCCTCTTGGGGTAATTTTATCTGAAGCTGAAAAAGAAGAAGCCATTAGAGCACAACTTGAGTATGATCAAACAAATGTACTCAAGTTGGCTCAAGATGAAGCCACCCATGCAATGGTAAAGGATGCTCTTCAAGCTTAGAAAGATGAGCTTGAAAATATTAAGAAGAAATCTGAAGCTGCAAAGATGCTTGATGAAGCCAAGAAGGCAAAGGAAGTGGAGTGGTTTAAAAGGAGATTAAAGAACAGGAAGGATGATTCCAAGATTATCAGTGCCACCATCCGACCTCCAACCAAAAACTCTCCCAAGTTACTTGTGACCCTTAAGAGAGCTGACACTTTCTCAAAGGTATATGAAGCTGAATGGTTGGAAGTTCTTGGGATGACTGAATGGATGGAAGTTGGTAAATGTATCTCCAAGAGCAAAAGCAAGTACAAGGAGCTGGTACTTAATATTCTCAGAAAACTTTTCATTAAGATGCTCAACATCCAAAAGGAGAATGATATTCTTGTGACATATCTTGAAGCACAACAAATGTACTTCATACAACAGGGTCTTAAAGGAGGGGTCATCACAGCTCCTAAAACCAAAAAGAAGGGACACTTTGTTATACTTCATGAAAGAGGCATCGAAATAAATGCTTCGGGTATAGATCTTTCCATTCCTACTCCTATTGCTTACCCGGAGCAAACCATGCTGACTACTCCTGAGCTTGGGGTTTTCTTTGAAGACATCTTTGGAAACATCGGCTTCTTCAGAGCTTCTGATATCCTAAGGGCTCACAGCTCCTTCCTCTCTGCTATTCTAGGAGTACCTCCGGTTGAAGACCATGGAATCACCAGGCTTATCTTGGATGAGCTAAAAAGAAGAGAACCCACTCCTTGAATATTCTTCATATAGTGTGAACTTTATTTTTCAAAGCTGTGTGTTGATTAATAAAAGTTCATACTCTTCTTTATTTTTCTTGCACATACTTATACTTACACTTATACTTATACTTATACTGTACATACTCAGTTAAAAAAAAACAAAAAAAAAACAAAAAAAAATCTGAGTCAAAAGAACCCAAAAGAAATAGAAAGGGTCAAAAAGAATTCTTTTCTAACTTACAAGTATCATCATCAAATAGGGGGAGATTGTTGGGTCACCGATGATTTGGTGATGAACCATCTTCCTTTATATGATTGAATTTTTACAGGTTCTTTTGAAGGTCTGAAATATGCTTCAAGTATTGAAAAGTCAAAGACTATTCAATCAAGGGTTGTACATCAAAAAGTGGAATTTTGAATGTAGCAACTAACTTCAATATTCAGATCATTTTGCCAAAGTCAAGATTGGGTCACCAATATAGTAGGTCACCGATGGTACACTTAAAAGTCATCAAAAGTACTAAGGACATCAAACAAGATGAGGTCATCAAGTTTGAAGTCATGGTCACCGACACTATAATCTTGGTCACCGAAACTGCAGGTATCTTTTCTAAGGCTGTGATATCAAGTCACAAGTTCAAGGGTGTACACTTTTAACACTTAGTGAAAAATGAAGTTTATCAAGAAAAGTGTACACTTATCATTTCCAGCGTTACAAGGTATCCACCGATGTGATACATAGTTTGATGTATCATTTAGCAATTTCAAAGAGATAAGTTCTTGACTCACATCTAATGCAAGACACGTGAGCAGCAAGAACTTGGGCATCAAGCCTTAAATAAAGACATTCTATTTTATTCTTATAAAAGGAATATTTGTCTTTTATCTAAAAGGCTTGATGGGACTTCACAGAGCATGAAGAAAAGAAGATAAAGTTATCTGACATTACGTGCTACAAGGAATGGTTCATCCATTATTCTAGTACAAAGGGAGTGGTCTCTTCCTTTGTCCAGCAGATACACTTCCAGCTAATGAAACCTTGACAGCTGTCCACATGCATCCCATGCATGGGCACTATAAAAGGAGATGAAGTCCTTCCCAGAAATCTCACGCTTTCAACAAATCTTCTGTGTGATAGTTTGTTTGACTCCGGCAAAGCTGTGTGCAATAACAGTCTTGTTTTAACTTCCTTAGTGTATAAGTTAATTACTGTTATCTGTGTGTTTAGTTTGATAGAATAGTGTGTCTGTTCTTTTCCGCATCAAACTACCTGTGTGTAAATTTTTGATATTTATATTAAAAAATTTAAAAAGAGTATATTCTGTGTGTTTTATATTCAACCCCCCTTCTACAAAACCCTCACTTAGTTAGCCATCTCTCTTTGGGGACTAACAAGTTTTAAACTTAAAAGAGAAACTGCAAGAAAGTTTGATTTACTATCCATCTGATTTTTAAACAAAATTTTGAAGTAATAATTTATTAATTGACATATCTCATGCTTTTAAAGTTTTTATTAATATTTAAATTACGAACAACTTATATATTAAAAATACTACATATAATCAACTATTTATAAGCTAATATTAAGGTACAAGGTTATATGCTATACCATTCATATCAACAAGGGGTAAGGAGGAAATTTTCCAAAAGCACTAGTGGAAATTGGAAAAGGTGACATGAATGATTATGAATTTATGATAGAGGTAAAGGAGGACAAATCTATCTCTTACAATCGTAAGTTTCATATTCACGTGTGCACGTGGATAACATAAGGTTAGAGTCATTGTAAATGTCTAAACTCTTATTTGGTTAAGACATTCATGCCGAAGTAAGAGGTAGTCAGAGGCTATTGAAAGAGCCTAACACAGCGTTTCAATCTTTTAAACAGTTAGAGTGAATTACGCTCGTGGTCCTTGTGGTTTGATCAAATTTTGGATTTGGTCTCTAAAACTGTAAAACGAACTATCTACATTGGTGGTCCTTAACTTTTTATTTTCATAACAGTCATGGTCCATCCATTTTAACACCGTTAGTTTGGCTATCGTTAAGTCACATCATGTGCATTGCACATGAGGGCAAAAATGCCATTTTCTTTCTTCTTCCCCAACTTAGAGACCACCGTGAACATCCTTTCTCGTTAAATCATAAGAACCATGTAAAGAGGTTAATTGAGAATTTGTATGTTCTACTCAAGTATTGAGAACAAGAATACAAGGGATACAAATAGTGAGTAGTACATAATTACAGGAGCAATTGAGGGCTAAACTATTGTAATTACATGAGTGATTTAAGGGTTAAACAAGGAAACTACATCAACTATTACGTGTTGGAGGCCATAGTGTTAATACGCCCCCGCAAGATGGCGGTTCCGTCGGAAACGCCAATCTTGGATCGTAGACGCAAAAAGGGAGCTCGAGATAAAGGTTTAGTAAGAGCATCCGCAAGTTAATTAAATGAGTTTATTTGATGAACCCGTAGTGTACCGTCGGACATCTTCTCGCGAACAAAGTGATAATCCAAGGCAACATGTTTCATATGCGAGTGATAAACGGGGTTCGCACACAAGTATGTTGCGCCAGTGTTATCACAGTAAAGTCGAGGAGCCGCACATGTAGAAAGACCAAGTTCTTTGAGTAAATTTTCAACCCAAGCTAACTTGGCAGCCGCATTTGCGAGAGCTTTGTACTCGGTCTCGGTGGATGATCGGGAGACCGATTTTTGTCCGGCAGATTTCCACGAGATAATGTTTGTACCAAGATAAAGTATGTAAGCGGTTGTGGAACGACCAGCTGTGGTAACCCCTCCCCAATCTGAATCAGAAAATGCCGTCAACTCGATGGGAGAGTTTTTGTTTAAGAACAACTGTGATACACAGTACCTTGAGATACCGTAACAGTCGTTTGAGAGCTTGCCAATGTGTTTGAGATAGCTGATGCATAAAATGGGAGAGTGGTCTTGTGAAAGCAAGATATTGAAGGGAACCCACAAGCTTTCGGTAAGGAGTTGGATCAACTTTCGGCGTTCCATCTTCAAGACTTAAGACTTCAGACGAACATAGTGGTGTGAGAACAGGTTTAGCGCCATCCATCCGCTGCACTTTTAACAAGTCATGTATGTGCCTATGTTGGGAGACAAACAAGTCGTTGGGAGTAGGAATGAGTTCTATTCCGAGAAAATGACTTGGATAACCCAAATCTTTGACGGAGAACCGTGTTGCAATATTATGGACAAATTTGGCAATGAACTGTTCGTTATTTCCCGTCAAAATAAAGTCATCGACGTAGACCATGAAATAGCACATGATACCATCCCTGTTATGGATAAATAACGAAGCATCGGCATGAGATTTGATGAAGTCTGACTCAACTAAAAACGAGGTTAAAGCCGTATACCAGGCTCGTGGATCCTGTTTAAGGCCATAAAGAGATTTTCGGAGTTTGCACACATGATTGGAGGGTTGAGGATGGACATAGCCTGGAGGTTGCACCATATAAACTTCCTCTTGCAGGGTTCCATGTAAAAATGCATTATTTACGTCTAGTTGACGTAGTGACCATCCCCGAGACAAGGCAATAGATAGCACCGTACGGATAGTGACGGGTTTGGTTACCGGACTAAATGTGTCGAAGTAGTCCCTACCGTATTCTTGCAAAAATTCTTTGGCAACAAGCCGAGCCTTGTATTTGTCAACTGTGCCATCAGGATGTCTCTTGATGCGAAAAACCCATTTGCATCGATGGGTTGTCGGGAGGTTGGAGCAACAAGTTCCCACGTGTGATTACGAAGCAAGGCATTGTACTCATCATCCATAGCCTTGCGCCAAAGTGGGTCTTTAGATGCTTGAAGGTAGGTGGTTGTTTCGAGAGCCAGAGGAATAGGGTGAACTGTGGTGGTGTTGACAAAGTGAGGGTTGTAGTATTTGGGGTTGGGCTTTCTAGTTATAGGGGGACGTTGTGGAGAAGATGATTGAGAGTGAGTGGAATGTGGCGACGGGACGGAGGAAACAGGAGAAGGAGAGGCTATGTTAGGTAAGGGAATATTAGAATGAGAAGATGAAAGTTTAGGAGAAGAGGTTTGAATGATTGAGGGTGTATGGGTAGGTGACGTAGGAGAGGGGGGTGAATATGTATGGGAAGGAGTGGAAATTGGGGCATTAGTGGAAAGGGTTGCAGGAGATGGAGAAATGGATGGAGAAGGTGGGGAAATAGCGGGAATAAATTCACTCACTGTTGGAACGGGAGATGATGTGTTCTTAGTATGTTTGAATGGGAAATTGTCCTCGACAAAGGTAACATGTCGAGAATGGTAAAGTCGATTTGTGTGGGAATCAAAACATATGTAAGCAGATTTAGATGAGGAGTAGCCAAGAAAAAAGCAAGACTGAGAACGAGGTTGAAGTTTAGAGGTGGCATAAGGTTTAAGCCAGGGATAACACATGCGCCCAAAGGTTTTTAATTTTGTGTAATTTGGTGAAGCATGATATAACATCTGATAAGGAGATTTGGAATGGAGAATCGGTGTAGGAAAACGATTGATAAGATAGACGGCAGTTTGGAATGCATGAGACCAAAATTTAAGTGGTAGGCCGGCATAATGTAGTAACGCGAGGCCGGTTTCGACAATGTGTCGATGGCGACGCTCGGCTATACCATTTTGTTCGGGTGTGTGAGGTGGAGTGGTATAGTGTGAGATCCCATTTGATTGAAGAAACGGAAGATAAAATATAAAATTTTACACTAAATATTATATTAAAGTCTAGTAAGTTAAAATAAAAAATTGTATGAAATATCATTTAGATGCACATATCCCTTTGAGAGGGCAATTGGGACGTAGGCGTAAGAGACTTTATGACAGTTAATAATTCAATTCTTTTTCTACTATTAGGACTTGCACCTAGGTGTAATGATTTACTTCAAGAACGAGTCTCTGGTCCAAGTCCAGGATGGCCCAACGCCAGGGAAAAGAATTCAAGAAGCTAATAACAAAATTCACTTAAATATAATCATTTTTCTAACATTTTCGAAAGAAAATCTTCAATCAGTTCTTTATAATCAACTTTCTCTAATAATTCGTTAATATGAAGATTGACATATAAGAGTTTATCAACTAACAACTGTTGTTTACCTTAAGTTCTCCAGAAACCCTAACTCGATTCTAGGATCAAATTCTTTCTAAACTCAAAACTTTGATGTTTGCTATCAAATAGCTATAGTGTTTTGAACAATGACAATTGGTATAATGGTGAAATAAACCAACAAAATTATAGGTCTCGTCGAACAAGAAATCGAGAAACAAAAAACAAGAAAGTGAAAGATTATTATATAGGTCCTCGTTGGTGCTTCAAATATTATATTAGCCACAACGAAAATAAAAACGAGACTAAGAGAGTTCAATCTTTAAATTAAAGACCTAAGAAGAAGGAACCATGGATTTGTAGTCAATCAGGAATAGGTCGAATGAGCAAGTCTGGTAGAAGAGGGAAAAAATTGAGGCATTTAAGCTAGATTGCTAAAACATTATAATTGTCAAATGGCATATATTATATGGATATGAAAGAACCTTGAATGGATTGAGCTAAAACATGGGTTAAAAATCAAAATATATAATTAGGTACATGTTAAAATATTTGAAATTGGGCCCCAAATAAGTCTGGGGGCCACAAAAGATTTGGGGTCCTTGATAACTCTCATTTTGAGTGTTATTTATACTTAATTAGTGTGTCTTTTTATTTCCTTTTAGTGTGTGTTTTCCCTTTGTTTGTTCGTGTTTCCCCTTTTTGGTTATTTATTTTCATTTGGAGTTGTTGAGGATAGAAGTTTGTATTTTGATTAGTTTATGTGTCGGTTTGGAGCTGGCGAGTCACCACTGTGGCAAGGCAGTAGCTGCTAAATATTTCTGCAGAATTGATTTCCAAATTTGTGTAAGGACTTGCAGATTTCAGAATGTTCAAGGAGCTGTGCTTTCATAAAAGAAATAAAGAGAGAACTCAAATGATGAAGACAAGGAAGATGAGGACAAACAAGATAAAGCCAAAGAGGAAGAAAACAACCATGAGATTGGTATAATGGTGAAATAAACCAACAAAATTATAGGTCTCGTCGAACAAGAAATCGAGAAACAAAAAACAAGAAAGTGAAAGATTATTATATAGGTCCTCGTTGGTGCTTCAAATATTATATTAGCCACAACGAAAATAAAAACGAGACTAAGAGAGTTCAATCTTTAAATTAAAGACCTAAGAAGAAGGAACCATGGATTTGTAGTCAATCAGGAATAGGTCGAATGAGCAAGTCTGGTAGAAGAGGGAAAAAATTGAGGCATTTAAGCTAGATTGCTAAAACATTATAATTGTCAAATGGCATATATTATATGGATATGAAAGAACCTTGAATGGATTGAGCTAAAACGTGGGTTAAAAATCAAAATATATAATTAGGTACATGTTAAAATATTTGAAATTGGGCCCCAAATAAGTCTGGGGGCCACAAAAGATTTGGGGTCCTTGATAACTCTCATTTTGAGTGTTATTTATACTTAATTAGTGTGTCTTTTTATTTCCTTTTAGTGTGTGTTTTCCCTTTGTTTGTTCGTGTTTCCCCTTTTTGGTTATTTATTTTCATTTGGAGTTGTTGAGGATAGAAGTTTGTATTTTGATTAGTTTATGTGTGGGTTTGGAGCTGGCGAGTCACCACTGTGGCAAGGCAGTAGCTGCTAAATATTTCTGCAGAATTGATTTCCAAATTTGTGTAAGGACTTGCAGATTTCAGAATGTTCAAGGAGCTGTGCTTTCATAAAAGAAATAAAGAGAGAACTCAAATGATGAAGACAAGGAAGATGAGGACAAACAAGATAAAGCCAAAGAGGAAGAAAACAACCATGAGAGGTCTCTTTCTCCTCAAACATTACAATCACCGTGGATTTGTCCCTTTCAACCCCTCTCTCTTCTTCCACTATAAAAGAGAGTTCTTGGGACTTCATTTCATCCATCCATCCATCAAGCTTGAGAGCATTCAACTGATAATTCAAACTCTATCTTTTTATTTTCTTGTAATTTAAATTTCTGTTATTTACTTTCCCGTCGGCCACAGTGGTCACTGACCACTGTGGGCAGTTACGATTAATGCAATTTCTGTTTTCGTATTTCTACTTCTGCAGTATTTCTTTACTTATGTATCGTAGCTAAACCCCTCCTTTGGGTGTGGGTGTAAGCCGAACCCGAAAGTCCAAAATGTAACACTTGGGATATGCGCATCCCTCAACACCCGACGGAGCTAAGATCTTCGAGATCAACTTATGTATGATTGGCAAACCGAAGGTTAGCATTTGTGGCGACTTTATAATAAAACCGTTTTCGCAACCTATATGACGTACCTTCGAGAGAAGGAAATTATACGGGACTACATTGTGACCGACTTTATTAACCATTTAAGTTATTAAAATACTCTAGGGGGAAAACTTACACCCATACCCGCTTTTTATTGAATTGTTATTTATAAAGTTATTAAATTTCCAACAGTAACAAATCATTGTTATAAACTCTAAACTTTGCATCGGAAGCTCGTAAGAAAATCTCTGATTCTTAGTCGGCCAGTCCTTGGACGATCTTGGTTTTTACCATTATATTACTTGTTAAACGAACGCAATAGTGGTGTGCACTTGCACTATTATTGTGACACATTTCACGTGTGTTATTTTGCTATCAGTCCTGTTCGGAATCTCAGATTGATACCCCCTAAAACCCCTTTTTATATAAGCCAAAATACTCTGCAAGTTGGCTACCTACATATTTTAGACCAAAACAAACTATTTGTAGCCTAGTAAAAGGTTACTTTTATTTTTCCCAAACCTTATGACATACAAACTCTTGCATCTGGCGGCGTTGCTACCTCTTGTCGGTTGTTGCCCTCTCGTCGACTATTTTCCATACTGCACATCGTTATCGTTGTTGAATACCATCAATCTCTCTCTTTTTTATCTATTTCTTTTGTCTTTCGATTCTCACTCTTTTACAACAATTTTATAGAGTACATATAAATAGATAGATAAAAATGGATGATGAAAAAAACGATAAAAAGGAGAGTATTAGGACTTCTAGTTTTGTAGAATCCTTGAAAGATTGTGCCAAAAGTGTAAAATAAGGAATAGATAAGCTTTTGTAATTAAGGCAACTTTAGTTGACCTTAAACTCTAAACATTCCTTATTCAACTCAAACTCTCTAGTATAAATAGAGGCTTTAGATCATTCTTTAGAGAGTACTTCATATATTGAGAGAGAGAGCTATAGATATTTTGTGCTTACATTGTATTTAAATCAACAAGTAAGATATATGAATTATGAATTTCTTCATTATTGTTCTTAATTGATTTACATTATTATTGCTTTAATCCGTTTTCTGTTTTGTACTTGATACACTGGGATCAACAAGTGGTATCAGAGCCAAACGATCTAAGTTTTGGACTGATTCTGATCGAATTCGCGTATCAAAAGGTAAAATTCTCGCTACTGCAATATTGATGTTTTATCGCATAAGCCTAACCCGACAAAACCCCAAACACCCTTTCTGTTTATCTTTTATCGCATCATACATACCCTGCTTAGACTCGATATCTGTTCTTATCAATTTCTTTCTTTAAGTTTAATCGAGTCTCAAATCCAGTAGTATTAATCGATAAATAGGTTAAATTTTTTTTCTTCTCGAGTCACTTTTTTTTGTTGTTTTGTCGCCATAAACCTGCCGACATTCATTCAAAACTTTAATTTTCATCGCATCAATAGCAGCCGATAAAACTTCAAATATTTTTTCAAATCTGTTTTCACTGTTAATCTGCAAACCACTTTCGCTTATTTTCGCATTACTTTTGCTATTCTTTTTCAACAGAAAACTCAGGGTCTTTGATTCCTGTAGCTTTTCTGGATAAAGAATCCTCTAGTAAACATCTTAAGCCTTAGGAAGTTTGTAGTAACCTTAATTGAGAAAATCTGGAACACGAGAACTTAACTGTTCTTTTCCTTAAAAAGACTAGATAACTCTGTTATGCTAGATCTTTTGGTCAAGAAACCTTCGTGTCTTAGCTTTCAGGTTCATCGATTAAAGAACAAAACAGATTTTTTTCCTTGTTTTATCGCATCTGCTATTAGAATTTTTTTTTCTCGGCTTTAACCTACTCGAAACTACATCACTTTAGCTTTTATCGCGTCTAGGTAACCCGATAAACAACCAATCTTGAGTTTTTGTCGACTTTAGGTGACCCGATATATCTTTTCACCTTATCTGTCTTACCCGATATTTCCTTTTATCGATCCTCTTTACCTGATAAACTCAGTTACCCGATATTCTTTGTTATCGCATCTCAAGCACCCGATAAAACATTAAGCACAGTTACCCGAGATAAAATCTTCAATTCGCGAAATCTCAGAATTTTTTCAAAACTTTCTGATCGAGATCTGAATAAAATCAAGTACAATGACTTCACAGGAAGCTATGGCCATCGGTACCGACACAAGACCTCCAATTCTCTTCCGAGGGGAATATCCCCAATGGAAAGACCGTTTTTTGGATTTTGTTGAGAGAAACGATTTTGCCGAGGATATAATGCGCTCCATAAAGGAAGGTCCTCCGCCTGTCCTATATCATGACACTCCTGCTATGCCTAACAATGATCCTCCTCTTGAGGCTAGACGAGAAATCAAGCCCAAGAATAAATACACCGATGCGGAAATGAAAAGAGCAAAAGGAGATCAACTTGCTCGTTCATATCTATTACTCAGTATTCCAAATGATATATACATGAGTATAGATAGTCACAAAAGAACGGCAAAAGGCATGTGGGAGCAAATCGAAAAGTATATGCTCGGTACGAAAATCGGTACACAAATGAAGATTACAAATTGTATTACTCAATACGAGGAGTTCAAGGCAAAGGAAGATGAAAGTCTCACTGACACATACACTTGTTTCATTTACCTAATCAACGAACTCAGCAAAAACGAGATACGCAAGTCAAATATCGAAAACAACATGAAGTTTGTTAGTAATCTTCAACCGGAATGGTGCCGATTTGCCAATCAAATCAAACACAACAAATTTCTTGCTGAACTTGATCTTCACAAGGTCTATGAGACTCTACAACAAGATGAAGCGGAAGTTCTCGAAGTTATGGAAGAAAACCGCAAGCCAAAAAGACTCCTGAACCGATCGCCCTAGTAGCCAAAGAAAAAAAGTTTCCGACTCGAAGCATACCTCAAGAGAACATACCGGATCTAGAAGAGGAAGAATATGACGATCCCGAGATAGCCCAATTTCAACAACAACTGGCTTTTCTCACACAATCCTTTCAACATAAGTTCTCTCGTCGTTCAAATAACAATCAATTACGCTATGCTTCGGGACCCAAAATCACATATGATTTTGTACATAAATAATTTTTTATTTTTATTTTCTTAAATAGTTAGCGTTCTCGTTGAATCTATTCTAGTTGGTCATTTGTAATTCTTATTGATGAAAAGGATGAAATTAATTAGTTTCATGAAGTGTAAAATAAAGGGAAAGTTGATTGATTTAAGTTCTTTGAACTTATTTGTTTTGATCGGAAAATCATCATCTTTCTTACTTTGAATTATTAAGTTTTAAAAAAAATAATAATAAATTATTCATCGAATTTTTAGAAATTGGTTTTTAAAAAGTTGTATGCAATTTGTTAAACAAGTTTTAAATTAAAAAAAAATTAAATCAGTTTTAGAGTTCTCAAACCCTACACCATACGAACCCTCCCACCCAACACATCGTTCCCCCTCATCACCTCATCATCATCCACACTTTATCATCGTTGTTGGCCTCTGCCATTGATGTCACTATTTTTATCGAGTTTTTTGTTTTTGGATTCTCTTTTTTTTATTTGTCTATATGTACTCTATTAAATTATTGTAGAAAAGGGAAAAACAGATCAAAAGGAGGAAAATCAATGACACGATTCAACGGGGTGATAGATGGTATGAAGAACAAACGTTCGTGGGGCAACAAGGGGTTTGAATGTCGCCGGATTTAAAAAGGGTAAAACCGATTTACGTTTTTCTTTTCTTTAAAACCTTCCTATTCAGTTACAAAGAACCTTTTTGGATAAAGAAGATGTAAATAACCAATTTATAAAAATTTGATGACTTAACCACAAGTGTTGTGATGTAATGGTTGAGACCCTGAAAAATATGGTGGAATATCTTATCTGCTCAGGGTTTAAATTCGAGCGTACACAACAATTGGGGTCACTGAAATTTCCAAAAAAAGATGTCTTACAATCATAATTTGTAAATATTAATCCAGCCATAACTTAAGACAAACTTCAAACAAAATCAATGATTTATTTATTAAAAAAATATTCAAAAACGTAGTTATTTAAAATAAAAAAGTCCAATGGATTTTGCATTAAAAAAAATAGGGACTCAATTAATAAAAAATATCAAGCCCGTTGGGTTTTCTTATCTTCTCCCATAAAAAATTGTACTGTCCCATGGTTTTTCATATTTTTTCTAAAAAGAGAATGTTGGAATGCAATATACCAATTTTCAGGGGGGAAAAAGAAAAAGAAAACATGTTGAAGATGGATGGCCAATCTTTTCTTATCTATAATATACATACATACATACATACATACATACATACATATATATGTAAACAAAATTGACGATATGATGAGGGAGAAGAAATGGCGATGGCATACTCTTCTTCATCTTTCTCTTCATTTTCCTACACAAAATCACATACACCACCACCCCCATCCACCAAAATAGGACTGCCGCCTACCGCTGCCGTTGGTGGTCGTGGTGGTGGATTTCGTTTCTCCATTAAAGCAGTGAAATCACCTGAATCTGCTGATTCACCTCCTTCTGCTACTACTGAAACTGAAACCCCTGCTGCTGCTCCAAAACCCCCCAAGAAGCCTGTTTATTCCAGTCAGTAGTATTTCTTCCTAATCTTTCTTTCTATTTCCACCCTCCAAAACCAATTGCAAATTCTAATTTTCATATATATATATATATATAGGGGACGGGTTCAAATGCAAAATCAAATTTGGTTGCGAACATAAGGACAAAGGAGAGCATGACACGTGTCCCATTCAGTCTGAATAACGAAGAGCATTATTCAGGCTGAATGTTGTGTTATTTACTAATGATGTGTTATTTACATTGAATGCGTGTTATTCTTACCGAATAATGTATGAACTTCACCTTTGTTATTCATTCCGAATGCCTTTCGACTTCGTTATTCAGACTGAATAGGACACGTGTCGGCGCTCTCCTTTGTCTTCGTTTTCGCAACCAAATTTGAGTTTGCATTTGAACTTTCCTCTATATTTATATATAGTATATATACATATATTGTAGGAATTGAAAGTTTCAGATATGAAACAACATTATATAAAAGCTGCATTTTCACATATGTTGTTTAATATGCATGAAAACTGGTTAATACAATTTATTGGGTTTGTGAATAAATGATACTTGTGTGTTTGTTGGCAGTGAAAAAGGGACAGATTGTTAGAGTAGAGAAAGAAAAGTATCTAAACAGTATCAATGTAAGTCCCTCCCATTATTATTACCTTATGAAAAAACCAACCATTTGATTAAATGGTTTGTTTCAGTATCTATCTGTTGGACATCCTCCTTATTATAAAGGGTTAGACTACATATACGAAGACCGTGGGGAGGTCTTAGATATCCGTATCTTCGAAACAGGAGAGTATGCACTTGTAAGTTATATAATAATAATAAACCTTCAACCAACAAATATAATGTTACTACTTACATTTTCATGTTACAAAAGTTTATATTTGTCACCTGTGTGTGTAGATTGCATGGATTGGGGTCCCAACTGCACCAGCTTGGCTTCCAACAGACATGCTAATCAAAGTAATCTTAATCTCCACATTTTCCATTCTTATTCAATAACCTGCAAAACTTTAAAAAAAATCCATCTGGAAAGTGGGATTCATGCAGACCTGACCTATATAGAACGCCCACAAAAAAAGTTATGGGTTTAAATCCTTTTACTTATTTAAACCTCTTGTGCTCTTTTTTGCAGTCAGACAAGCTTGACTACGAAAGAATATGAAGCAGGAGAATGTACTGCTTCAAGAAAACTTTGGTTTATTTCAATTAATCCTATTATACACTCTTGTAATTTGACTTTTAGTCAAACCCTTTTCAATGAATTGTAATTACCGGTATTCTTTTCCTGTAAAGTTACAATTCTACGACATAAACTTTCTCTTGCTACGTTTTATGTCGTTCAATAAATCCACCAACGAAGGAAGTGGTTTAGGCACCGGAACATGCATACCCCTATACAACTTCCTTATGTTCTCACCAACTCCCTTCGACAATCCACTTGGTGAATACGTTAGCTCCTTTGACTTTGACTTTAACTCGTCATGTTTGACTTCAGAAACGTCCCCATCTGAACCCACTTCATCGTTGCACTGAACCTCGACGTCTTCGTGATTTGCGGTTTCGGGTTTGACTAAATCTTCATAAACGATGCTAGAATTGCCGAGTCCAAGCCTTGCTCTTCCAAATAACGTCACAGATGGCTTTTTGACTGGAGAAGATACAGTCAAGATTTCGTTATTATTAACAAATGATTGCGATGATTCCAACTGAATCCCTGAGGATCGTTCAGGACTAAATGGAGATGAACTAATGGAAACTTCCAGAACATCTTCATTGATGAATGGAGCTTCGATATCAATGTCTAGAAGCTTCCACAAAGGATCATCCGGAGCTAAATTACTATACGAGCAATGTCTTTTCACATAACTAAGCTCCATTGCTCTACACTCGGGGGTGGTCGACACCACCCATCTAGGTGCAAGTAGTTTTAGGGCCCACTCAAGTTCGTCTCTAGACGAATGAATTGAATAACAGACATGCCAAATACCAAATTTGTCCTTCATTGCTTCTTTGAATCGACCGTTTTTTCGTTTCTCAGCTTCTGAAGAAACATCTTCAAAGATGTACCACTGTGTAGAAGGACGTATAATAAGAGGCTCCGGCTGAAAATTAGCTCGAGCTTCAGCTAGTTTTGCTTCTGCTCTTTCGGGAAGTCTTGGGAAACCATCAAAAAGATGGAATCTTGAAGACGGGTCTTGTGAAAGGATATCGGGTACAATCAGAGATAGAGACTGGAAACATTCTGGGTTGTTTTCTTTGTCAACAAAGATTTTTGAGCCAAAAGTTTGGCACACGTTAACGAGAATTTCTTCTTGACCAAGAAGGTCGCATGTCAGGTAGACGACACGAGCATCCGGATGCTTCCATATGCAATCAATAACCTGCATCAAGAGAAACACAATTTTAACTATCAAGTATCAAGACCATTTTCAAAAGATGAAAACAAATAACATGTTTATCTGATGAAACAACTTGTAATTGTGATTGATTTGTGGAGAAAAAACGAGTTAAAAGGTACATAAAAATATATAAATCTTCAAAAGTTGCAAGAGACAGAAGATGATCTACAAGCGTTAGAAACTACCTGCCGGATTCCAACATGTTTGCTAGGCATTTTTGAAGAAAATGAACCAAATGTGCAGTCTAAGAAAACATAATCAAGTCGACACTTAGGTTCTCTGGATGCCTTGCCTAAATATTTCTCAGGTAATCTTTGCAAACACTCGGGTGTAAGTCTGCAGTCTCCTGTGTGCAGGATATTACCAAACGTGCCTTCAAACAAGAACATGACTGCACCTGAAGGTTGCAAAGAGCATGGCAGATAAAAAGGTTATCTGTAAATAAGTTTCCCCAATATCACATTTAGAATATGTAAAACAACTATCTATATATATATATATATATACGTGGGACCATACACACACAAATAATTTAGTGCAATCCCTTTTGAGTGTTGGGTAAACGACCCCTTAATTTCTCACTTTTTTCAAGTAGTATTGGAGTTTCCTATCAGAGTAGAAAGAGCTGTAACCTAAATGCTTTTATAATCGTTGATTGAACTGTTATGTATTTATCCATCGTTTTCTCTAAACTATGTTTTGTTCAGTCTCTTCCTCATTGCTTAAGAAATCTTAGCTTCTGTGTTTTTATCTGTCTTCTCCCTAAATCAATCATATACCAAAACAGGGCATGACATGCAGAAATCAGGATCTAAATATTCTAAAAGTTTTATGACGTCACACAAAATGTGCTTGGTTGGAGCAGCATAATGTATAGGACACCATACATGCATTAATATATATATATATATATACATATGCACACTTATAACATAAAGATGTCTGTAATAGAAGGGTATATACAATAACATATACTACAAAATAAACATATTATGCAACATTGCATACACCATAAGAAAGAAACAGAGTGTATCATTTGGAATCAACTAAATATCAAAGGAGGATTTGTTAATGGTAAGGGTGCATGTATGAATTTCAATCCTTCTTAAATGAATTTCATTCCCATCAAGTTTTCTTTTTCTTAGGTCATACTCAACCCCATCAAGTTTTCTTTTATTCTTCCAAAATGAATTCCAATCCTGTACTGAATCCATGCTTCATGTACTCTAAACCATATGATACATAGAATAGAACTGTTACCATAATCAATAATAGCTAAAAACAACTGAACGAGTCATTCCTTATTCTTTTTACACCAAATTTCATCACAAATGACTGTTATAAAAGATTTCCAGCATGCAATAGCTAGTGTGCAAGGTATAATAACCGCTAAAGGCCTAAAGATCAGTCTACCCCTACTTCCATCACATACTATGTTGACAACGTTATAGAAATGGTATCGATTTCATTGAGACTTGAGAGTACAACTTTGACAAGACCAGCAGAAACAATGGAGATCATGTTGTTGCTTATTTCAGATAATTGAAGTTAGGGGATCTGGTCCTAGTACCTCGTTTCATGCTGTTTGAGGTTTTAATATCTTTACTCCCGTATCATTTAACTCATGTTACTGTTTACTGTCCTTGTTACCTGCTAGCACACACTCATTTTCTACTTTTTTTTCCTATGCCTTATGCTCTTTGATGTCTTTCAAAATAAAAACACTTTTTGCAAAACTTGTCTCCACAAAACTTTTCCGCAAGCCGAGGGTCTTCACAGAAACAACCTCCCTAACTCTTGGGGTAGAGAAAAGGTCTCCTTACCTCCAGACCCTATTTTCAAGTAGGATATTGGGTATGTTTAATTTGGTTTACTATATATGTTATATGACTTCTGTTCCATATATATATATATACATATATATATATATATGTATATATATATAATATAGGGTCAGGTTCAGGGGAAAACGCCAAAAAAAGAAAAAGCTGAAGAACGCCATGGGATCCCTCCATCCGGACGGTATGGACAAATGCATACCGATAATTTGTAACATGCATTTGTGCATATGCACTAATGCATGTATATGCACTGGTGCATTGAAAAAAAAACAGCTTCAATAGCTTGTGTGCATCCCGTCTGGATTGAGGGCTCCCGGGTGTTCTTCAGTTTTCTCTTTTTTTAGCGTTTTCCACTTAACCTCCCTCTATATATATGTATGTGTGTGTGTGCCTTCATGATTTGTGGGATATGTATAGCCAGCCATGTTTATAGAGTTATTACATACAGCCTCTTTGCAAATGCAAAAGAGAGATTGTACAGAAGGAATTTCCTTCACAACCTTCACAAAGTCAATGACCCAAATGACACTGACTCTCATATAACTTGATCCATAACCAAAAACTACTATGATAAATTCTAAATGCAGATTAAACTAAACATAACCTAATATTAAACAAGAAAAAATTCAAACAATCAATTAACCACCATATTTAGTTTAACAGAAAGATCACGATTTGAATTTAGAACCCATTACCAGGGCAATGATTTGCATCGAAGGCAGTAACCCTAAAAGTTTCAACAGGATCATCAATAGCAATCGACTGGCCAATCTCAATATCCACAAATAACGATTCATTAAGCTGCCAAACGAACAACACATAAAGATAAAATCAGAACCCCATAAACATAAAAGTTAATTCGTTACGAATATTGAAGAAAATGAATGATTACTTGCGGGTAATAGTTGAGAGTGAGGGTTTTGGTGAGACGAGTAGCGTAGATCGGAAAAGAAGCGTGAGTGGAGATTCCTTGAGAGTGATCTTTGTGCGCATGTGTTAGAAAATGGTGTCTCTTTCTGTTCGAACATGGCGTCCATGTATCCACCGAGAATGGTAGCCCTTTTGGCATCTCAATCGGCATCTTCACAAGCAATTCAGCTGGGTTTTTCAAGTAATCTTTCACACAAACTCAATTTAAGGGTTTTTTTCCTCTGTTGGAATTCCAATTCGGAATCCAGAGGGAGAGTTTGTACTACAGATGAATGTTTTTGGCGGTATAAATATTTCCCACCGAACAAACTTGTAATGGAAGTTAGGGTGTGGGACCGCGTTTTTATTGAAGTTTCACAAGGAAAAAAAAACGGTGAATGACGTTTTTGGCAGTTCCATCAAGGCCCAATGCCAAAGCCACACTTGACCCTTTTGGGGTTAAAATTGCATACGCCCAACAATCCCCAAATCGTGACTCATATGATATGGGTCTCGAGTGAGCCAAAAGACCAGCCTAATTGAGGATTGATCCAAAGACGAACGTTAAGAGTTTAATGTATGTTCTACATACTTGCCATCTAAAAACATATCAACTAATCGAGGCAGCTTTCGGTTTGTTTGTTTGTCCACTAGAGAGGGTAGAGGCCGAAGAAAATATGCTTGGAATTCTTCGTCTTCATGATTTAATGTATATTAGAACGACTTGCTTGTGTTTTCATTAGTATATATAAACATGTTTGCTCGGTCAAATTTTATACAAATAATTTGTGGCTCAATATATTGTTATATTGATTTAATTTCATCTAAATGCAATTTGTCACACTTAATCAGTCCATTTATTAGTCCTGTGGCTAAAGGACCAGTGGGACAGACAGCTGTAAGTCATGATCATGTGTTCTGACGCACATAGTTCCATCATGTTCTGGTCTAATATTGCATCAAACATGACAAGTTTTTGTTCTGTCATTTCCTATCAACTCCCGCATATTGAACACACCCGTAGACAATTTCAACGTAAAGAAAACAAAAACCCTCATGTACTTTGGTTCTACAAGAAATCTGGCCAACACGAATTTATCGAGCCACAATCGTCACAATAACCAACTAGTCTCTAACATGTTTGTATACAGTAATGAAAACTCACGCTAGCCGATTTTATTTACATTAAATCACAAAGTCCAAAAAGTAGCAACCAAATTCCCTCCGGTCCATGCCCTCCCCAATGGGTAAAACAAACTACAAGCCACCACCACCCGAATTCTTCTCAGATGGCAGGCAGGCAAGCAAGCAAAACGTACATCAAACTCTTACGCTCGTCTTTGGATCATTAGACCACTTGAGACCCAAATCAAATGATCCGCGATCTTGGGGATCTGGTGGGCGTATGCGGTTTAGATTGAGGGATTTCATGCCAAGGTTCAAGTGTGGTTTTGGCGTTGGGCCTTGACGGAACTGCTAAAAAGTCGTTCGTATTTTGACCGATGATGGTATAAGACGGGTGAGGGGGTGAAACATAACAACTCCTGTATGCAGATCCGTACTGCCGTAATGGGCTTGAAGTCGGGGATACTGGCAATGAGACAATCGTTCTTGTGTTTCTCCTGCACACATAGACATAGACATATATAAATCTTTAGCAAAGTTACACTACCTTTGACCCCAAAAAGTCAACTTAAGCTGCAAATATCAAATTAGTACTCTTCCAAAATCACAATCCATCCAAGTCTTGCAACTCATTTTCTTGCTTGAACTAAAACCAAATGTACCGTGTATATTATATCCCACCTGGATGTGGGGTCCGGGAAGGATAAAATGTACACAGATCTGATCTCTACTCAAAAAAGTCAAGTGGTTGTTTTCATAAAGATCCCCGGCTTGTCAAACGTGTGAGAAACTTAGACTCAAAATTTCTTGCTTGAACCAAAACATATGTTAAAAAACAACTCATTTGATAAAAGATGGCCATTTGGACAAAAGTTCAATTCCCGTCAGGCTTTTACCCTCGGGCCCTCATGAGATTAGTCGAGGTGCACGCAGTCTAACCTGGACACCCATGGTTACCCAAAAAAACACTCCTTATCTCTAGAGATGGGCAAAAACCGGTCCCGGGCAGGGCCAGGCCAGGCCCAAATCAGTTCCGGTCCCAAATAGTGTATTAATCGTTGTTGTTTCAAGGTCAATCTATTCACTCGTCTAGATAATATTTTACCGGTCCCGGTCCGGGCCAAAATATGAAGGCCCGATTAAGCACATATAGGCCCGGTTATGAGAACCAGTCCCGAGCCGGGCCCAAATCAGTCCCAATATATTTACTTATTTTAAAAATCGATATTTTTGAATTTTTTTAAAGAATACAAAAATGGTATTCTAATACGATCAAATACACTTAAAAAATACGTTTTATTATCGTTTTGTAATTGGTTTTCAATCAAATACGTTTTATTATAGTTGTCATTGGTGCTCAATCAAATACACTTACAAATTAGAAATACATATAAAAATACTTTTTTTTTAAATCGGGCCGGTCCTGGGCCGGGCCGAGCCTTGTTTTTTGACGAAAACCATAACCGGTCCTGGACCGCCGGTCCCAAGTCGGTACCAGGCCGGGCCGGGCCCATTTGCCCATCTCTACTTATCTCTCACCCTCTGAGAGTCAAAAAGTTACCTTGGACTCAGCATTGCACCTCTAGATGCTGTCCCTGCATGTCCCTCGAACGAATTGTTTGTTCTGTTAGAATGCATTTCCGAGGCAGTCTGTTTCAACGTCATTAACCATTAAAAAATTAGCCTAATTTGATATCATCTAGCCCTAAGTTCTCTAATAATATTCTTGAAATTAATGTGTAAGCATCTAAAAGGCTTTATTATTACCGGCGTACGACTTCCATCAAAAGTGAACGGAAATGCTTCCTTGGTTAAGCTGACATTGGCTACTCTTGATGTAGCTTGATCCCGTACAAACGGGTGATCCAATAGTTTTGAGGCCGAGGGTCGTAAAGACGGGTCCCGTTGTAGGCATTGTTTTATAAAAGATTTTGCATCATTTGAAAGATGATCGGGAATTTCCGGCATATCTTTGCTATTTCCAATCTTGAATATTGCTGCCACCTGAAATACGGCATGTGAACATTAATAAAAAGATGATCACAACAAACGTAATGTATACAACAAACCCACACACATACCGTATGCAGGCGGGATAGGACTGGACGGGTGAGAGTGAGATAAGTGGGTGAAAGAATTGTGCAAAAAATTTAGGGTTTTTTGACATGGGTAGTTTAGTAATTTACCAATCTTCTTCCATCTCCTGATTCTTGTTCCACATACTTTTGTGGGACCGGTAAAGTCCAATCTCTCAGGAGGAGGTCAAGGGTTCAAACCTCACCGAAAGATAAGGAGGATGTGTGAGTTCAGTTTCCGTATGTAAAATATTATATACTTTAAAAAACTGTTTTGTTTTCTATCGTACTGTCCCACGTGCTAAACACCAAAAGCATGAGTTTACGAAAGAAATCAAACATCATACCCCTTCATATTGGCCCCAAGGAGGCTTTGATGTTGCCATTTCAAGAATTGTACATCCCAAGCTCCAAATATCGACCGCAAGGTTGTAACCATTCGTATTCATTACGACCTGATATCAAGAACTAGCATGAGTGCGTCCGTATATATATATATATATATATATATATATATATAGAGAGAGAGAGAGAGAGACTCCTTCATTTAGAAACTTTTTAAATAGAAACTTGTGGAAACCAATATAAAATAATTTTTTTCATCAAATGTTATAATTTAAGATATTGTTTCACATATGTTTGTGTTCATATGGAAACAAAATATTACATGTGGAAAAAGAACGATGGTTCACTTTTTTGTTTCACCATGTGAATTTTGTTTCATATGTGATAGTGAAACAAATAAGTGAACCAACATTTTTTCATTCCACATGTAATATTTTTTTTTTCATATGAACACAAACATATGTGAAACAATATCTTAAATCATTACATTTGATGGAAAAAAAATTATGAACAAAATTATTTTTGTATCGGTTTCCACGAGTTTCTACTCTTTAAAAAGTTTCTAAAAGATTGTTCCTCTATATATATGTGTGTGTGTGTGTGCATGTGAGAATCAAGGTATAAAATGGACAAAAGTACCTCAGGCGCCATCCAGTACGGGCTTCCTTTGAAAGAAAGCATTGAAGTACAATTTGTTATCTGACCACAAGAAGAACTAAACAAGTGAGTCCAATAATTGCAAGACAGACATTCGTTAAATATTTATATTTTTCACATCCTCCTTTGACCCGCTGAAAATATCCATTCCCATTTTAGTTTTTTCTTTGTTAACAGCCAGAAAAATCTCCAATGGCCTCAAGGTTCGTAACTTCTCTGAGAATACGGTGAGAAACTTACATGTTTTGCCATGCCAAAATCGGCAAGCTTGATTTCACCATTAGGATCCACTAATATATTCGCACCTTTTATATCCCTGCCAAAAAGCACACACTTTTCTTATTAATAAGAACGGCCATACGAAGGTAAAAAATTTCAAGATTTACAAACATTTTAGCAGCCAGTTACCTATGTACTGTATTTCTTCCATGCAAGTAGGCAAGCCCGCAAAGGACTTGCCTGGTGTAATTTTGAATTACCGGCTCCCTAAACGGACCATATTCTTGAAGTAACTTGTGGATGGAACCACCAGAGACATATTCCAAGTAAACCGATAGCGATTCTTCTGCCTGTAGATTCCACAACCCATTAATAATTATTTTATATATTTATTAATAAAGTTATATTACCTTTTAGGTTAGAGTTAAACGAGTTATGTATGTTTATAATAGACTTAAATTTACATTTTTATCGGATTAATTTTGACCATTTGTTGTATTTATTACTTTAAGTTGGTACTTTGTAGTTTATAATAGACTTAAAATTACATTTTAATCGTATGCAATGTGAAAAAAATTAAAAAAACTGAAACCGGGTTAGCGGTTCCGGTTCCGGTTCCAAAATATAAAGAACCGATGTTAGCGGTTCCGATTCCGGTTCCATGAAATTTGGTCGGGTACCCGGTTATGCTCACCCCTAGTCATTATTAACTTTTCAATAAGTTGACCTTTTTCTGCTTCCAGAAAGTTTATAGACAGCTATTCTATAACTCACTCTCCGTCCATTCTGCATTTACTTTGCAAATTAAAACCTATTAATTTTGAATTCAAAATTAACAGATGTTTTCAATTTTTTACCTCCAAAAACATTTCTAATCTTAATGAATGTTCTTATAATATAGTTTAAAGTAGTAATTGTTTTTACGTGCAACCGAAAAAAATTACCATTAAGTTTAAGTTAAAAAACAATTTGACATGCACAAACTTAATTTTGGATTTTTTTATTACTGGGCCGATAGAAGACGAGTCAAAAACGGAATCGTACCAGTTCACTTCCATAGTATTGAACGATGTTTGGATGTGAAAGCTGGCTGAGCAAAGTAATCTCCTGTTACAAAGAACATAATTTTTTCAGAAAATAACATAAATGATAAATCCCTAAAGCCAAAAGACTAAACAAGAAAGAATCGTAGGTTAATGCTTAATGGGGTCAGTCTCATTTTCTAAAATCGTAAGAATATAGAAGCGATGGAAGAACAAACCTGGTTCAATTGCTTAAGACATTCTTTTGATGACTGATCATCCACAACAACTCTTACTTCTTTTATAGCACACATCTGCCCACTCTCACTATTAAAACATACACAAAGAGACCACCAGAATTTTCTTAAGCAACATCCAACTTAAACCACATATCATATAAAAACCTAAACATAATGCATGTGCAAATTTTTTACATAGTTTACAGAAAATCATATAAAAATTACAAAAAAATAAACATATTATGGTAGGCTTATGGACAAAGAAAACGGAAAGTTAGGATGTAGCTTGTCTTTCATTACTTGAAGTCCCATGATCAACACTAGTTTTTTTGTACATTTCTAACGTTATTTGTTTGAACAGAAAATGGGCAACATATATTAGAAACCTATAAATATACATCATGATATTATGGTGCACATCAGAATCAATGTTATTAACATTTTGCAACCAACGCTAATGGGTAAATAGGTCTTTTGTCAGATTGAAACTTTGCCAAAATGAGTAACGTTGCATTTATTTTTCTACGTACCACGAACAGAAATTTGCATTTATTTGGTGATAGTTGGACTTATTCCTTTGGCATTCAAAAGTCAAACGTTGACTTTTAGAGGTTCAGGGGAAAACGCTAAAAGAAAGAAAACTGAAGAACGCCCTGAGAGCCCTCCATCCGGATGGCATGCACAAATGCATACAAGCGATTGAAGTTGTTTTTTTTCTATGCACCAATGCATATGCACAAATGCATGTTACAAATTACCAGTACGCATTTGTGCATACCGTCCGGATGGAGGACTCCTAGGGTGTTCTTCAGTCTTATCCTTTTTTGGCGTTTTCCCCATAACCTGACCCATTGGAGGCTTACATTTTTGAACATTAAACATACACAAAGAGACCACCAAAAAAAGTTTTCCATTGTAGAAATAGTTACGAGAAACATAAAAAGACCCAAATGTTAAATGAACATTAAACTTAAAAAAAACTATATACTTATCTAAGAATAGTCATGGTAAATATAAAAAGAACCCAAAAAATAGACATCCTCAACAACATTTCATCAATCCATTCATCATATAAAGTGTACTAAAGATAAAAGTCGAACCAATTACCTATTAAACCCGAGGTAAACATGTCCAAAAGTGCCTCTTCCCAACAATTTTCCCTTCTTCCATTTGGACTGTTGACAACTTGAATTTTCCATTACACTAAGAGTTTTCATATTGGATAAAACGGAAGAGGGACTAGTCGGAGAGCTGCAAGTTCTGATACTGGATAAAGCAGAAGACGGGCTCGTGGGTGAACTAGGCGGAAGTGGTAACGGATGGCACTCACTTCTTCCATCGTCTAACTTTTTGTTAGGTGAGTCTAGACACGTACTAGCGAACCGTGGATGGAGAGGTGACGTGGCTGCACCCACCCTGGACCCTGGTCCAGGACTTCTCGGTTGAGGGATGAACTTGGTCTCACCGTGCCCTCTGATGTAACAAAAACCGATATTAATAAATTGGTATTATGAACAAAACCAAACCAAAAAAACTCAGTATGTAGGGGTGTAAACTATTCGAGCTTTTATCGAGCTACTCGAGCTCGAGTCGATCTCGTACACAAAATAGAACTCGTTTAACTTAACGACCCGAGCTTTATAACAGTAATGTTTGACTCGGCTCGTTTGAAAACTCGATTCTGTTTTTCGAGCCGAGCCGAGCCATTCAAGCATACACTTTTTTCGAGCCAAACATGCTCGTAAATTTATTAATTATACAATAAAAATATAAAAATTATTGAGCTCAAGCGGATAAAGATCGTGAGTTCGAACCCATAAACGAGCATCGAGCTCAAGCCTGATATTAATTTTTTGACCCTGGCTCGGTTGACCTACTACTCAACTCGACTCAGCTCGTTTACACCCCTAGATATATGTAGAACTGACTTCTACCCCAAAGAGTAGAGCAGCTGTTTTTGTTATAAAAACAAAACCTGAAATCGTATGAAGAAGATTAAGCTATAATTAGTGACTAGATAAAAGTAGGGTTTACCCTTCTTGAATTGTTAAAAAATGTTAAGATTGAATCATGTTAAAGTGTAATCCCAAATATATATAAGTTTCCAATTTTTTGTTCAGAATAATTGCAAACTAATAACTCAAAATTTTAAGGCTAGCAATGAAATCAAGAGCTTCACCAGCACCCAAATGTTTAATTTGATCAGAGGATGTTGAAATCAGCTTCATATTCTATTTTATAAAGAATCCACGCATTAAACCCTCATCTCTTTGTTGCTGATTGAATTGAAATGAGTTCTGAAATTCTAAATTATCAATCAAACATCCCCCAAAAATATAAGCTGAATCATCAAAATAACCTAATTTAATAACAAGCACATATTAAGACGAACCAACCTGAAAACCCCAAATTGACCATGATCAAGATTATGGTCATCAGCAGAGGACACGGAGGATCCGCCACTGGAGGAAACCGACCCTGACCCATGATGATCCACTATTCCAATTGACGTTGTCGGTGATATCGAAGGCTGAGGTGAAATTGACGGCTGAGGTAGAGGATGCGCTATACGATCCGAATCAAAACCCGAGAACCCAAACGACGACCCGTATGTTCCGGGTCCGGTTCCGGCGACCGGAGTAGAAGAAGAAGAAGAAGACGGTGAGCCACGAGCCAATAAGGCGTCATCAAAACTGGTTTTGTGCTTCTTATCGGTATCATTCTTGAAACCCTGATAATTACTTCTGAAAAATGGGTTATCCTGAAGTTTTTGCTGACGTTGTTGCTGTTGTTGATCATCCTTGTTCTTGGTAGATTTTCTTCCAAACCAAGCAGGCATGTTCTTTTCGATGAATTTTGACTTCATCTAGGACAGAAAGTAGGAAATGGGTTTAGAATTAGAAGAATGGAATGGAATGGAAGGAAGATATTATTATAAATGGGAATAAAAGTTACAAACAGTGAACAACAGCTGGACTTGGTCGTTGTGTTAAACCCGAGTACACGCTGTGGTTTAAACAAGTCGCCAGAGGTTTTACAGTGGGACAACCACCACTTTCTAAATCAAATGGGTCGGTAACATATTTATAACGGGTTAATTTTTATTAGTGGGGGATTTGGGATTGCTTTTTTAAATGTTTATTAACTTATTTTGGTATCGTATTGGTAATAAATAGTTTTTAATGTTCGATTGAGAAAAATAATAATATTTATACTAGTTTGATAATGGTAATTAAGAGTTTTTGATCACTTATTTTCTTTTAACTTATCAGAAACAATTTACCAGCTTTGAAAATTAGATTACCTTTTTATCATTTTCTTTAATCCTAGAGGATTCAAATTTGGCGTTAATTCTACCGATGTTCCCGTTGCCATAACCAAAAGGTGAAGCTGGGCCAACTTTTTGTTTCACCGAAAGAGGAGAAGAAGATAATTTAATGGCTTCAGATTCGAGTTTACTGATGAATTTGGTAGGAGCTCCATGATTAACGACCTTATAGAAACTAAAATCTTGAAAAGTTTTGACAAGAAAGTGTTTTGATTTAGGTTTCGAGAGGTCAATAAGGGCAATTGTGGGAGGGAAAGTCAAAGGATTGACTGCTTTGCAGGTTTTGACGAATAACTGTTCAATTGTGGGATTAAAGAGAGCCACCATTGTTGGGTTGAAAATTTGCAGAGAAAAATGATGATGAAGAAGAAGGAAGCATAATAACACATTTTAATGGTGGATTGGTTGTGTATTTGTAGGAGAGGGAGAAATACAGATTGTGGTATGTAGGAAAGAAATAAGTGGTGAAGTTTTTGAAAAAACGACTTTCTTGGTCATTTTACATGAATAAATAAGATGCAGGCAACTATCCCGACAGCTCTTGTTCCACTTTCACTCTTTGGAGAATCACTTCGCTACACTCCGACTTAAAGCTCTTATATAAAATGCTAGCTAGGGTGGTTAGCCGACTGATAGCCCTATACTTTGCCAGGCAGGAAAGCCTTTTCAAGCACCCCCTTCCCTTTGCCTATAGACCTATTATTTAGACTTTCAAACATTAAAAAGCAACCTATTGATTTATTACGTTTTGGTACCGCCATAAGTTAATTCAAACACTTTTTATAAAACTCTGGTTTAACACCACGTAAGCTGATAAACATTTTTACAAAAAAAACATAAGTTGTTTTAAATAAGCAATCCCAAAAAGGTGTTTGGTTAAATATATAAGCAATAATAAATGAGAATGATAATAAAAAAAATTGTTCGGTTTTGTATAATATAATGGGTTATTCCCCAGAACCTCAAATTTTCATTAAAAGTTAAACTGAAGGGATGAAAAGTCATTCCAATTTTCATTCTCTGTCATATTTATTTTCATTTCCCAACATGAACCAAACAACCCCCATTAATGTTTATATTTCTTGTTTATAACCGATGTTATGCAGTGAGAACCAGGGGATCATGTGTTTATTTTAGATAATGTTTTATTATCTTTGTTTTATAATGTGTTTGTTTCATAAACTCTTTGTTTGGATCTTCATCAACATGTAACAAACCTCCAGTTTGGCGTTCAACTTGATGCGAGAGAGGCATGAGTTTGCAGTTCGATCTTGTTGATCCAAGCTCTCTTATGATGTTGTTGCGGAAGCCGAGGCTGATCACCTAGTCTCTGAAGCTGATAGGCTTCTACTAGATCTGATGTTGAAATAGCATCTAGCACAAATGAACCTGGGGATGGCATTCCTTCTTCTTCTCTAGATGATGCGGATTTTATCCTGAAGGATCCTCAACCTTCCTTTACTGATGTTGAACTTCTAGAACCTTAGGGTGAGGAAGAGGATGAAGAAGAAGGAAGAGATAATGATGAAGATTTGGATCCTACAGAGCCTGGCACCGACTTAGATGATGATGAAGATGATTTTTTCATCAAACTCACACCAAAGGCAGCAGCCAAAGCCAGCAGCCAAGGGAATACCAATTGTACAAATAATAATCCACTTTGTTAGATGATGTCTTTTTCATATAGATAGATATAGGATCTATGAGGGCAATTACTTAAAAGTACTGTAAGTCCCTTATTACAACAGATTTGTATAGAATTGCTCAAGGAATCCTCATTTTATTAGAATTATAGAGAATCTTACAGAAAACACACAAGAGGGAATTATTTCTGATGTGCTTGAAGAATATTTGAAATGTTCAAGGTAGGAGATGTGGGTATTCTCTCTGAAGGAATCTCTTCACCCAGAAAATCATCGAATAAGGCATTAATTTTGGATTGAAGGAATCCTCATGCTCTTGAAACTGTAGAAATTCAGCACATCTGATAAGCTCACAAGAAAGATAATGTGTGAATTACATGGTCTTCAAGGAATCCTCATTTTGGTGAGCTTGAAGTAGAAGGACCAGAGAGAGTTATTCCTGATGCTTGAAGAATATTTGAAATGTTCAAGGTAGGAGATGTGGGTATTCTCTCTGAAGGAATCTCTTCACCTAGAAAATCATCGAATAAGGCATTAATTTTGGATTCTCTGTTCCTGAAATATAGTCAGGGGTAACTGTGTTAAGTTTAAGTTCTGAATCAGAGTAATCAGAAGTCAATTGAGTTTGATCATCAAAATCAATATTTATGCTTTCCATTACAGTTTTAGTTCTTAAGTTAAAAACTCTAAATGCTTTTGCATTTAATGAATATCCTAAGAATTTGGCTTCATCAGACTTTGGATAAAACTTGCCAAGCTTTTCTCGATCATTCAGAATGAAACACCTGCAACCAAAGATGTGAAAATATTTGACTGAGGGTATTCTGTTATTAATTAATTCATATGAAGTTTTGAGATGTCTTTTAACAATTATAGAACGATTTTGAGTGAAGCAAGCAGTTGCGACTCTTCTCTTCACCCAGAAAATCATCAAATAAGGCATTAATTTTGAATTCTCTGGTTCCTGAAATATAGTCAGGGGTAACTGTGTTCAGAAGCTCTTCAGGACTTCTGAACTTTCACTTCAGAAGTTCTGAATTTTCACTTCAGAAGTTCTGAACTTTATCTTCAGAACATCTTTAGAACTTCTCTTCTGAACTTCTTCTTCAGAACATCTTCAGAATTTCTCTTCAGAACTTCTAAACTTCTCTTCAGATTTCTGAACTTCTGATATTCAGACTTCTGAACTTCTGAACTTCTTCAGACTTCTGAACTATGAAGTCTGAATATCTGAATAATGACTTTACAAAACATTTCAAAATATAGGATACCAATTCATAGGATTCTTCGGATCCTAACAATCTCCCCCTAATGTTTTATAAAGGAATCATAGTCTTTAATCTTCATATCTTCTCCCCCTTGATTTATTTGAAAAGCATTAGTGTTTCTGGTCTTCAAGAGCTCCCTCTTGAATAAATCCAAGCTCCCCCTTGAATAAAGCTCTTATCTTAATCAACTTTAACATCAGATTCAATGTGCAGTAGCTCCAACTGAGTGCACTAAAATCAACTTGAAACTGTAGAAATTCAGCACATCTGATAAGCTCACAAGAAAGATAATGTGTGAATTACATGACGTAGAAATTCAGCACATCTGATAAGCTCACAAGAAAGATAATGTGTGAATTATACCAATTGTACAAATAATAATCCACTTCGTTAGATGATGTCTTTTTCATATAGATAGATATAGGATCCATGAGGGCAATTACTTAAAAGTACTGTAAGTCCCTTATTACAACAGATTTGTATAGAATTGCTCAAGGAATCCTCATTTTATTAGAATTATAGAGAATCTTACAGAAAACACACAGTTACACTTTTTAGACGACTCTCATCTATGAAGTTCAACTTCAAAATGTCTAATAGGCTCTATATTTATACTATAAAGGTAAAGCTACAGTTACAGGCAGTTATATCACATCCCTATGACAATGAGACACGTTATCAAAATATCTATTCAGAAGCTCTTCAGGACTTCTGAACTTTCACTTCAGAAGTTCTGAACTTTCACTTCAGAAGTTCTGAACTTTCACTTCAGAAGTTCTGAACTTTATCTTCAGAACATCTTTAGAACTTCTCTTCTGAACTTCTTCTTCAGAACATCTTCATAATTTCTCTTCATAACTTCTGAACTTTGTTCTTCAGAACTTCTAAACTTCTCTTCAGATTTCTGAACTTCTGATATTCAGACTTCTGAACTTCTTCAGACTTCTGAACTGTGAAGTCTGAATATCTGAATAATGACTTTACAAAACATTTCAAAATATAGGATACAAATTCATAGGATTCTTCGGATCCTAACAATCTCCCCCTAATGTTTTATAAAGGAATCATAGTCTTTAATCTTCATATTTTCTCCCCCTTGATTTATTTGAAAAACATTAGTGTTTCTGGTCTTCAAGAGCTCCCTCTTGAATAAATCCAAGCTCCCCCTTGAATAAAGCTCTTATCTTAATCAACTTTAACATCAGATTCAATGTGCAGTAGCTCCGACTGAGTGCACTAAAATCAACTTGAAATTGTAGAAATTCAGCACATCTGATAAGCTCATAAGAAAAATAATGTGTGAATTACATGACAATCCACTGTGCATCTTAAGTTTATAACAATGAATCTGTCTTTGAACCATGAGTTGAATAAGCATTCAGCTCAAGAACTTCTTCTTATCAGCTCATGAAATAGGGAATCAACACAAGCTTGGTTGACCAAAGCAAACACCTTTAGACATTTGAGTTTGGGAGAAAGATGGCATTAAGATCACAGCTTCTTTCTCAGCAAAGTCAACTAGAAAGATTAGCCGATTTCTAGAATACTTCCAGAAGAATGAATAACCAAATCCAGATCCAATCTTCACAATCAGATGAATGATTATCAACACTCAAATCTCTAACACAGAATAAAGTGACCAGAACACTGATTGTAGACACTCAAACTTCTTCTCGATCAGAACAGAAAGATGATTGAAGACACTCAACAGTCTAGCATCTTGAGAGTGGAATGTAGAACAATGATTGCAAGCACTCTATAGTCTAAGTGATCAATTTAGAACACATATTGCAAGCACTCAGTGGTCTTGCCTCAAGAATAAATCTCTAGAGAAATGATTGTTGAAACTCAAACTTCTAATCTTCAAACCAAATACTGAATCAATCATCTAAATTCTGAATACTTTTCAAATCTGGCTCTTTAGATAGCATACATAAAATTTGACCAATATAGTCAAACTTTGAATAATTACTGACGAGTTTGAAGAAATGAGCTTGATGAAATTATAGGGCCATGAGAAAATATCAAAACAGACTAAGTACTTGAGGATGTCCTGAGTATAGACAATTAAGTACTCCCTTTGTCTGATGATAAATCATAATAATTAGTGTTGTCTCAAGCATTATGCGGAAGCTCCAATCTTCAAAATGAAGAAATAAGACAACAAGAATGTACCACAGACATGTATTGAAAATCAGTGATGTATTTACGTTACGTGAAATCTCTTTGATGAACAGTGTCCCCCTTCTGAGACTTACCCGAGAATTTTTTTGAAAATGTGTACTTCACCCCTTACTCGGATATATAAAATTTGAACTAATTTTTGAAGTTTAGTGCAAATCTGAACATGATACAAAATTTCTGAAGTATAGTTCAAAATCCTATCATAACCATCTGTTCGATTCAAAACTCTCAAAAAACTTAGATCTGCTCAATGATGCTTCAAATTGATGATTATAACTTGTTCAGAAACATATATCGAGTATTCCTCTTGAACAAATAGGATTGAATCACACCAATTCACCAACAACTCATAGAATTTGTCAAGAATAATTCGTTCGAACACCAAAACCTAGAAACTTTGAATTTTGACAAAATAACTCAAATTGATCCAAATTTTGAGTAAAAATCGATTTCATAAATGTAGTATGAGATTGTGGAATCAAATAACATCCAAAAAATATCAAAAATTGAATCAAATCACCAAAAATTTGACCGATAACTCACTGTTTCATCATCGAGAGAGAAAAACTTCACTATTATCAATTTCTTCAAATCTGCTACAATAGATTGATCGTATCGAATATAGGTTGCTTCGATTCAACTCTGATACCAATTGTAAGTCCCTTATTACAACAGATTTGTATAGAGTTTCTCAAGGAATCCTCATTTTATTAGAATTATAGAGAATCTTACAGAAAACACACAATTACACTTTTTAGACGACCCTCATCTATGAAGTTCAACTTTAAACTGTCTAACAGACTCTCTATTTATACTATAAGGGTAAAGCTACAGTTACATGCATTTACATCACGGTCCTATGACAATGAGACACGTCATCAAAATATCCATTCAGAAGTTCTTCAGGACTTCTGAACTTTCACTTCAGAAGTTCTGAACTTTATCTTCAGAACATCCTTTCACAAAAATATTCCTCTTCTTCCGACCACGTTGATGATGAATTAGATGACCTTGCTTCTAATCCTTCTTTACTTAACGGCACCGAATGTTTAAATGATTTAAATGCTGAATTTGACTTCAATCCTACACCTTCAAATCATACGGAGTTTTTGGACAAAGGTAAAAAGCCAATTGAATCAGTTTTGATTCCGGAGGATCTGAATGAGTGTTCCACAAGTCAAACACTTAACACTCATTCTATTCAAATGAATCAAACTAAATTATTTCCAAAAAGTACTAACACTGGTCTTGTTGATATTTCAGCTGTTCATTCTTTAAAGACCAAACAAGTTTGGGTTGAAAAAGGCATACGCATTTCAAAGTCGTCATCCCGCAATAAAGACAAACATACGTTTCATAATTCAACAAATGTCAAAAGAACAAATCGTCAATTTTTATTTCCATATACTATTCATTCATTTTGACATTTAATTAAATTTTCACGTAATCAAATTTGTTGCTCAAATTGCGGTGTGAATGACTTTGTACGCTTAAAGTTGTATGATCATGGTTGTGATTATTTTCCGAACATGCATAATTCCTATAATTCCTATAATTTTCATCATAATTATTTTCCAACTCCGCCTGTTTATAAATGGGTTCCTAAAAAGACCATGACTAACGACCCTAAGTCCCACTTCAAGTGGGTACCCAAAGGTACAAAGTCAACTAACCCCGAAGGACCCATTTACAAATGGGTACCTAAATCTACCTAATTTTGTGCAGATCGGTCATGTGTGATACTTAGATTCTGGTTGCTCCAAACACATGACGGGACAAAAGGAGCTGCTTGCCAATTACAAGGAGAAAAAGGGCGGATTCGTTAAATTTGACAACAATCACTTAGCACCCATCCAAGGACATGGTGACATCATTCATAATAACCTCACCATTTCAAATGTTTCCTATGTCCAAGGCCTGAGCCACAATCTGCTAAGTATTGACAAATTATGTGACAAACAACTTGAAGTCAATTTTCGACCCGAAAGATGCTGTGTGTGAACCTTTGACGGAAAGGAAATATTGGGCGCCACACGCAAATCCAATCTCTACACCATCGATCTTTCCCAAGTGACCGCTCCTTCCAACGTTTGTCTAATCTCAAATGTCTCTAATCCGAAGACCTGGTTATGGCACCGAAGACTTTCTCACTTAAACTTCAAGAACATCAATCGCCTCGCCATTAACGGATTAGCCACTGGCCTACCAACGATGAAGTTTGACAAACCACACTTATGCGACGCATGCGAGATGGGAAAGACGAAGAAGGTTTCTCACAAACCCAAGGTGGTTCATAGCACAACCCGACCCTTTCAACTCATACATATGAATTTGTGTGGCCCGATACGGACTCAAAGTATTCATGGAAAGAAGTATGTTCTAGTTATGGTTGACGATTTTTCTCGCTTTACGTGGGTTAAATTTCTTCGCTCCAAGGATGAGACACCCGAAACCATTATTACGTTCTTGAAAACCATTCAAGTCAAAGTAGAACTTACCGCTCAAACCATCCGCACTGATAATGGAACCGAACTAAAAAATCGTTCACTTGACGGTTATCTCGAATCAGTGGGAATTTCACACATATTTTCTGCGGCTCGCACTCCGCAACAAAATGGTGTGGTCGAACGCCGGAATCGTACACTTGTTGAAGCGGCTCGAACTATGCTCACTTTTTCCAAACTTCTACTTTATGTTTGGGCCGAAACCGTCAATACCGCTTGCTACACTCAAAACCGATCTATCATCAACAAGCGATTCAACAAGACACCGTATCATTTGGTCTACGACCACGTTCCCTCCATCGATCATCTTCACACCTTTGGTGTTTGCTGCTTTATTCTAAATGAAAAAGAAGATCGTGGAAAACTCAAGCCAAAGGTCGATGAAGCTTATTTTCTTGGCTACTCTCCAAATGCTTCAACATATCGGGTCTACATGAAAAATGCACGTTGTGTCACGGAAAGCGTCAATATTCAGTTTGACACTAAAGCCGAAATGGCTCCTGAACAGGACAGTTCTGGACCCGCACTCACCGGTATCTTAGCTTCCGAACACATCCGTTCGGAACCTGCCCTAAACCCCGCTCAACCTTCTACATCCAAAGCTACTACTTCCAATCTGAATGATTTATTCGAGTACTTTTACTCATATTACTTTGGTTCTCACACTGATATCCTGAATCAGATCATTCCGCCTATCTTGGAGGTTGCCGAGACTACCAACCTTACTGGACCGCCAGTTACAACGGACACCGTCTCAACTGCTGCAACTCCAAGCTCATCTACATCCGCTCCTCCCGCTCAATCTGATGCTTTTCCCGCTCAAACTCTACTGCTCAACCTGATGCTCAACCTAGTCTCAACCCTCTTTCTACTGAACCGACATCGTCTCCCCCACCATCAACCTCATCCCCCAAGGATGTCTCTAGTTCCACAAGATCCTCTGCCGTGGCTCCAGCCTTGGAATCACTTCAAGATCTTCCACTAGGTTCTTATGAAGATGATATCCCGGACCCTAATGCATTTCAACAGCTTCCTCATACATCCAAATGGGTCCGTTCTCATCCCGTTGATCAGATTATTGGAGATCCAACCAAACCTGTCACAACACGCTCTGCCTCGGCCAACGATTGTATGTTCTCCATTTTTCTAAGCAAGATCGAACCCACATCCATTCAAGAAGCAACGAATGATCCTGATTGGATTATGGCCATGCAAGAGGAACTCAATCAATTTGAGAGTTTAAAGGTTTGGCGCCTCGTTCCCCGTCCATAAAACAAAACCATCATCGGTACAAAACGGATTTTCAAAAACAAGCAAGATGAAGATGGGGTAGTCATACGCAACAAAGCCCGACTTGTAGCAAAAGGATACCGGCAACAAGAAGGGATTGATTATGACGAGACATTTGTGCCTGTGGCCCGTATTGAAAAGCAATTCGAATGTTCTTAGCATACGCGACACTCAAAAATTTTGTGGTGTTTCAAATGGACGTCAAAACGGCCTTCTTGAATGGTGTTCTGTGTGAAGAAGTCTACGTCTCCCAACCTGACGGGTTTGTTGACCCTTCAAAGACAAATCATGTGTACATCCTCGACAAGGCTCTTTACGGCTTAAAACAAGCACCACATGCATGGTACGACAGCCTGTCTGCCTATTTGGTGAAAAATGGATACTCCAAAGATAAAATCGATTCAACTCTTTTCATTAAAAAGGAAGACGATGATATTATGCTAATTCAGATCTATGTGGACGACATTATATTCGGCTCGACTAACCCATAACAATGCAAGAAGTTCTCCGAACTCATGATTACAAAATTTAATATGAGCATGATGGGAATGATGAATTTTTTCCTCGGCCTTCAAATAAAACAATTTTCAACGGAAATATTCATCAATCAATCGAAATACATCTCGGATATGTTAAGTAAATATAACATGACGTCAGGTACTCCGATTGGTACACCCATGTCTCCGGGTTCAAAACTACACGCTGATCCCTTGGGAAAAGCGATAGATTCTAAAAACTACCGGGGGATGGTTAGTTCCTTAATGTATCTAACGGCTAGTCGAGTGGACATAATGTTTGCCACATGTTTATGCGCTAGATATCAAGCATCTCCAAAAGAATCTCACCTTAGTGCTATCGAACGTATTTTTCGGTATTTAAAAGGTACTACTGATCTTTTCAGATTCTGATCATGCCGGATGCATGCTTGATCGTAAAAGCACGTCGAGGCACATTTAATTCTTAGGCGATAAACTGATAAGTTGGTCCTCGAAAAAGCAAGCGTGCGTCTCCACTTCTACCGCGGAAGCCGAATACATTGCTGCCGCAAGTTGCTATTCTCAAGTACTGTGGATGCGCACACAACTCAAGGACTATGGATTCTGGTTTGATAAGATTCCTATCTACTGTGACTCCAAAAGCGCTATCGCCATCTCAGGCAACCTTGTCCAACATACGAAGACTAAACATGTCGACGTTTGGTATCATTTCATCAAAGATCATGTCGAAAAAGGTACGATTGAATTATACTTTGTCAATACAGAACTACAACTTGCCGACCTGTTCACCAAGGCCTTGGATGAGAAACGCTTCCAGTTCCTAGTGTCCAAGTTGGGCATGCTGAATCTTAAAACCTGATATCCTAATCTCCCTTCAAAATACACAACACATCTAACCAAGTTTTTATGCACATTCCCCTTCTCTTAACTGTGAATCTGCATCACTCTTGGTTTCTCGTTTGTTGGCTTTTGAATTTTGTTTACAGTTTTGTATTTTCAATTCATTTCCTTCTTTTCGGCTATTTTCGTCGTGTGTCTAACCATTCCAGCTTTCGAGGGGGAGCGGCAAGCTATGTTTTTCATTAACTTACAATTGTAGGGGGAGCAAACTGTTTAATTCTATAAAAGAAAAAACTTATTTTTTTAAATCAAAATTCAAGGTTCTCGGCCCCTAAGGGCCCGACAAAAATGGTTTTGTCGACCACATTTGGCCCGACAAATACCTTAATCGACATCTGGCTGATGTCATCACCTTTCTCGGCCCAATGAGAGCTTGTCACGTATCATCACCCGATGACCCACTATTTAAAAGTCGGGCCCGCTTTCAAAAGGATACTTTCCAAACAAGTTTTCCCTCTTTCTTTCTAAACCCTTCGAGTTCTTCAGATTCCAGAAAGTGATTCTTCAAATCGTCGATTTTTCCATATATGAAACGATCACCAGGTTCGCTTTCTTCCCCTAATCAACATTAATTATTGCCGTTTTGTCTTTTATCCACTGCATGATTGTGATTTAGGGTTTTATTGATTCAAATTCCGAAAACCCTTTGGGTTTCCGAGTTTTGGACTGACAGTCGTTTTTTAGGCTTGTTTTTTTTTTCCTTCTTTGGGGTTATGTTTAGTTTTAGATGCAATAGAGGTCACTAATCGCACCTATACATAGGATTTTACTTAGATTTTAGGCCGATTTTTGCATCTGATCACTTAGGTTTTTCACAGTTTTTTCTTGAATTTTTATCGACTCCTTTAGACAAGACGTAGGTTTTTGTCGAATCTTGATGATAGATAAGAACATCTTCATAAACTCTAAGTATTTTTTATCGACCCCTTAGGATCCGACTTAATTTTTTGTCGAGTCTCAAAGGCTCGATGAAAATCATCTTAGATTATCTAAGTGATTTTATCGACCCCTTAGGACCCGACTTAATTGTTTGTCGAGTTTCAAAGGATCGATGAAACTCATCATAGATTATTCAAGTGTTTTTATCAATCCTTAATGACCCGACATAAATGTTTATCGAGTCTCTTAGGATCGATAACCCGGTCTTCATTTGTCTAAGTTATTTTATTGACCCTTTAGGACTCGACATAATTTTGTCGCCTATCAAAGAATCGATAAAACTAACTTCCACAAGTTTCTAAGTGCCTTTTTCTCGAGTATTTGTGACTCGATAAATTGTGATTCTCGATTCCCCATGGCCCGACATCTTTCTTGTCGATTCTCACAGGTTTGATCTTACAAAAATTCACCAAGTCTTTATGTCGACCTAGCTTGACTCGACATTCTTTTTTCATCGATCCTATAGCACTCGATAAAGCTGTTTATCGACACCACTGGGCTCGATATTTAGGTTTATCGACTCCTTAGGACTCGACATTCAGACTTGGATATTTTTTTTATAACCTGACTTCATCCATAGAACTGACTTTTCCTATGGTTTTCTAACTGTTTTCTTTCAGTTCTAATGGCGGCCATCAATGATCCGAATCTTTCCGACGATGAACACCCCATGCCTTCTGAACGATCAACCGAACCCAGTACTAACGCGGTCAACCGAGACGAAATCTTGATGCCTAAAGAAAAACTTAGAAAAATCAAACCAAACAACCACCGTCTCGATTTTGGGCATCACAATCGAACACAAGTCATCCTCGATATCCTCCAACGCCACCCTCTTCGCTTTGCTTTTGCCTTGGATCATCGCGTTCCTCTGTTCTATCTCCAGCAGTTCTGGTATACCTTAACATACCATCCAGATGACGGTGACCATCACTTCACTACCAAGATTGATGACTTTGTCACCCGTCTAACACCATCTCGGATTCGTCGAATCCTCCGCCTACCTGTCGCCACTGACGAACGCCCTTATGATGCCTTCGCAACCGAAGAAGAACTCTGTGCAGATATCCGAGCCCTTGGATACAACTCACCCGAACCCATCACAAGCCTCGACCAGTTCAAAAGAATGTACCTGTCTCACATCTGGTTTTCACTGTTCACCATCGTCAATCGATGTCTAACTAGCAAACACACCGGCATGGACAAGGCCAGTACTGCGGGCTTACGCATATTTCACGGTATCGCTTTCAACCGTCACTATGATTACGCAATGCTCATCTGGATGGACTTTGTGGAGCTCGTTGAAGACAAATCCAATTATTGCGATCGTGCCTTCGTACCCTTTCAATGGTTCCTTCAGTTATTTATTCATGCCATGCTGTCATCCAAACCTGATATACCTCGACGAACAGGATCACCGTTGGGACCAACCAACTCGCTGAAGTTCCTCAAGCTTAATGACCGCCAGTTTTATTTCATTATGCCTATCCCTGAACCCCTGCTTGCCTATGCTGATTAGAATGTACCGAGTGTGATAGCTTATAGGGAGAGACACGGCTTAATGGCTCAACCACCTCCGGTTGTGCCTGCCCAAGAGCCAATCCACGAGGAACATATTGTGCAAGGAGAGGGTCCTAGGGTAGATGAGCAGGTTCAGGATCATGGGGATCCTGAATAGGGTGATGAACGAAATGTAAGGGGACATGACTAGAGCGGTGCACCTGATCAGCCAATTCCAACTACCGCTACCCCAACTATCCCACAACCACCACCCACTATCCCAAGAGCTGCTTCTACTTCCCGACCTACTCCACGATTCAAGATGCTCGTTAGCCGTAACCGTGTTCGCCTACGACCTTCATCGTCTGATGAGGATGAATTCGATACTCAACCACTTTCCCGCCGTCCAAGAACCGCAGCCATCGAAGAACAAGCTCTTCACAGAATTGGCCAACAACCACCTCTAGCAGATTCCTCATCGGACTCTGACGAACAAACTGCTGCAACAAATGATGAACATGATGAGCCGATTGAACCCTTCGACTTTGAAGCAGATCATGAAAATGATGAGACGAATGAACCCTTCGACTTTGAAACAGATCAGGTCTCTGGATCGATGTCTGACATCTTCACCGAGCCTTATACTGGAGAGATAAGGAGAGTAGAGGGAGATTTAGTTGAAAAAGAAAGCGTGAGCGTGGGCGATGGGACGAGAAAAACTATAGTGAGTGCGAGACCATTGTTTGACGAATGATTCAATAGTCGACTAGTCGATCTTAAGTACTCTCACCCCTTCGTGGCTTATTTTAAAGGGTTGATTATATCATATGTGGTATTTTGTGCACATAATAAATATTGTATAAAACTAATTGTCTATAATTGGAATTTTTAAGTGAGAATATTAGGGAAATGTGACATTCTAGACATGTTCTCCTCAAAGATCTTCAAAAATAGAGTCCATAGCCTTAAGAAGCGCCCAAATCGAATAAGATATGAAGAAAACCCCAGAAAATACAGAAGTATGGGCTAGGTTAACAAATGTTTACATCACTTCAAAAGGCTGAAATGAAGAGTACAAGTAGGGGTGAGCATCGAATTTGGAATCAGAACCGCTCCGGAACTGCCGATTTCGGGAATCGAAACCGATGTGATTGGTAGTTGGGACTAGTTATTACAAGAAATTGGTTCCGCTTCTCATTTTTATGGAACCGTTAACTGCTAGGTACCTACCGGGACTGGGTGCCCGGTCCCGCTGGGTACCCAGAAACGGAACCAACGGGCACTTGCTATCTTTTTAGTAAAAATTATTTTATATTTTTATTATATTTAAGAAACTAAAATTGAAATTATTAATTTACTTTTTATGGTTACACTTACCATTGCTTCCTTAAGAGTTGAAATCAGTTCTCTCTGTTGTCAAGAGTTTCCATCAAATTATTTATGTAGGTATTAGTTTTTAAGTTTTTATTGGATTAGGTTTCACCGTTTGTAGTATTTTTATTTATGTTAGTACTTTGTAATAGACTAATAGTTACTTTTGTATAGTATGAAACAATAAAGTTTTAAAAAGATTACATATTGGGTACATGGTACCGGAGCCGGTTCCTAAATATAAAGAACCAGTGTAACCGGTTCCGGGACCAGTTCCATGAATTTTGGTCGTGTACCCGCCTTTTCTCACCCCTAAGTACAGACATGCACTGATCAAAAAGTTAGATTAATACACGTGTTAAGTTGGACAATAACTTATAATGCATTGATAGTTATAAAAGATAATCCTTGTCATTTTTGCAACTCACTCGTTTTGAAAGGAATTATGATTGATAGTTTATTAGATAAAATTAACGTCAACCATTTGAAGGACTATCTCAATACTTCATATCTTACAGAGTATCTTCTTATATTACTCTTTCAGTCAGTAGCAAATTTGTCATCAACCAGATTGTTTAAGATTAGGTCATGCCTTTCTATCTTTCGCAACAAATATGTAATTCTTTGTTTTCAACACCATTTTATGTTAGTTATTACCATTCCAAGACCACCACTTCTGAAATGATTCAAAGCTCAATTAGAAACGATTCAATATGGTTTTGTGTGTGTATGTGTTTAAGGAATCCTGAACTGATTCTTTCTTTGGCCAACTTACCCCACAGATCTTTAGCCTTCACCATTCCCATACCCATCATCATTTAAAATTGGTTCATTTATGGTCTTGGAGGTTTTTACAACCAAAAAATGCCTTAAACCTTTTCATTGAAATCCTTTGTCACTCTAGTCTTCGATCTACGACAGATGGATCAAAACCTTGAAACATCCAAACCACTCAGTGAAATATCGATTTAGATCTTATTTTGTTACTTTGTTTAGTGTATCTAGACATGTCGGCGCTCGATTATGTTGTTTAGAACTAGAAGGTGACAATGAAGTGGAATGGGAACAAATAAGATGATCGGAGGTAGTTGCCGGAAAGGGAATATTATGTGAAGGATACCTAATAACTTTAGGTTTTAGAGTTATTAGATACATTTTAAGTTTAATATTTTTTTTGTCAAATTCGGCCATTTTGCTTCTTGAATTCTCGTTTTTGGTCTAATTCGATCGTTTTTAACGTTCGCTATAGTAATTTCGAACCATTTGGTGTGGTTTTATGTTATATTCTCAAGAAATCATCCATAGTGGGATTCAAGAGTGCTCACTCCGAAAAGTTGAAAGTCCACACTATGAAGAGGACAGTTTTAGAAGCTGAAAAGGTGGCAAAAGAAGTGCTAAAAAGCTGTTAAGGGACATTCTAAGCTTAATTTTTGCTGGAGGCGAAAAAGAGTAGTTCAAAAGCTAAAGGACAAAAGCATTAATGTCCTACATTTTGGCGAAAGTTCTTTTTGAAGGTAGGAAAAATACTTTACCTCTTTCCTATTTTTGTTTTCCCACCCTTTTTCCTCTTGTATAAATAGTGGTGCTAGTTTTGAAGAACAGACATACATATGCATCCTTTTATTTCTTAGAAGTTTAAGTCTTTTGTTTAGAGACAGAATTATCCAATAGATAAAATAGATTTTTAGTATTGTAATCCATTACCTTTGAGAGTGGGCACTGCGGCTTTTTATTCAAGTGAAAATCTTTTGGTATGATATCTTCCAATACTTTGTTTTATGTTTTCTTCTCCTTCTATGATATGAACTAAAATCTTTTGAGATGTAGGAGTAAAGAGTACTCAGATTTTATGCAAAATGTTTGAGTAGTTTCGTGAGTTAAACCTTAATCATTTTGTTCATTTTTTGTTCGATAACCCCAAATGATGCGGACAAGTTGATCACTTAACAGTGTCTAAAGTCTAGTCCTCAACTAAGATATATGTAAGATGCAATGACACGAGCTTCGGTGATGCTATAGGATTCGAGAGAAATCATATAATGCCAAGGGAGGTTGGGTTTGCATAGTGAGATGAACTCTGACCCACTAGAGTAGTAGGTAAAGCTAGTTTGTGTATTTAAATACTTAGAGTATTTGCCTCTACACATTCCATCGAGCATGACAAGGTTCACTAGGGGTCACCACTGACAAAACGGTAAAGCTAAGCACATGATTAATGAAGAGGTGTGAGTACTTGTTGTGTCCTAACCTCTCGAAAGAAAGTGCCCACTCCCACGCACTATAGTGAGAGCTATTCTGGATCAAGTAATTAATATGAAATATGGGGAAAATCTATACCTACATCTCATCCTTTAATTCATAAGTCTTTTATTAAAGCTTATTAGGTCACCAATGATTTGTTGACGACCTTCCGATTTACTTCTAAGTTCCTTAGTTTACATATAATTATTGTAAATGTAATGGTTCTTTTGTAAAAGTATGGTTTATGCTTAAATTGTTCAGAAAATAGAAGACTAGTCGATGTCAAGAGAAAATTTCTTCTCCTGATGTGGATTAGAAGACGCCCTTCCCGAACTTACACCAAACTCTCACCTCTGATTTGTTGGTCGGTTGATAGTCATCCTGACTATCAGCCTATCAACCTAAAGATACGCATGCAACAACCTCTCTGATGAAATCTCACCAACCTTGTCCTTGAAAAAGACATTATTTGAAGAGACTTAAAGGTACATTTATATTTATTTGGAGTTGACGCGACATCTGAAGAAATGACAAAAAAGTGTTTCAAAGACAAATCATTTTCATGTGTACCATGAGAAAGACATCAATGAAGGTTCTGAAGTCAACTATGTCATCTTAACCCCAACTGACAAGTGTCCCATGCATTTAATTAATGCACATGGTAGTATATAAGGCATAGTGGTTGCTCCATGCAAGGTTACGTTTTCTGTTTACTCTATACGTGAACAGAAAATCGGCAGGTTTTCAACTATCATAACTTCTTTTTGTATTTAAGTTGTGTTCTAGTATTCTAAGTGTAAGATTTTCAGAATAGATTTTTAATCGTTTCTTTTCCGCAACAACCTTATTTTCTTTGTGTAATTCTTCAGGGGCGGCCCTAGGGGTGTGTCGGTGGTGCAGCCGCACGGGGCCTTTGATCGTTAAGGGCCTCCGATTTTTTAATATATTATATATAGTATATATATTTAAAGAGAAACAACAAGACGCAAATATCACTGTTGATGAGGTGGTTGTGCCTTGGCTTCTTAACTTGAAGGTCTAGAGTTTTAATCCTTGCACATACATTTAAAGTTTTTATTAAAATGATGGTAGGCCCTTCCAATTACTTAAGTACCTTAATTAACTAAAGCGTGTAATTAATTAAAATGATGGTGGGACTTCCATTTACTTAAGTACCTTTATTTAATTAAATCCTCATTTAGGTTTCAAAAGATTTACATTAATTACAACAACCGTCTTCTAAAAAAAACCAATCTCCATTTTTAAGTTTTTTCCACTTTTTCAATTCCACTTCCACTAATGAAGTATTATATCAAATCTTAATATTTATATGTTTTTTTTATTTCACTATCTTTCTATTAGTTTCTTCTAATATTTCTTTTAAGATTTTCTAATTTTCAATGTTAGTCCTCTTTTTTGATAACAACAAAATAATTTTTAGATGTTCATGATGGCTAATAGATGCAAGTTTAGACTTCATGATAGGGAGTATGGCGAGTTTAATGTACCTTGATGTTTTTGTTTTTTGTTATGGTTTTGGGTGTGCTGGTGGGTGGATTGGTGGTTTGGGTGTTGCTTGTGGGTTTTTTCCCTCCTTGAGTTAGGGCTTGTCCTTTCTTTGGAGTGGGTGGTGTTGGTTGGTTGTTTGTTTGTTTTGTTTTTTCTCTCTTTTTATATATTGTCAGAGGTACCGTCCTCTTTCCACGAACAAAATAATTTTTTTTTTGTGTTTTTGTATATAGCAATAATGATTGACTTATTTTATATAAAATATGATGTCTTCGATTAGAAAATTTGAATTAGGATATTGATATTCTAAACGTCAATAAAAGATAAAAGATGAAGAATTTGTTCAAAATCAATGAGAAGTCATTGATCGACTTATTATCAAACAGACATCGGAATGTCCAAATAATGGAGAATGAAGGCAAGTAGATCAGAATATGTTTGAATATAGTACTCTTAATAATGTTGAAAACAATTAGGGGGTGCATAGTGAAAGAGTAGGTGTAGATGCGGATGAAGTTGATTTTTAAGTATTAAACTATTTATGTTATATTTTTTATTTATATTTATTATGTGATTATTTTAAATTTTGTTCTTAATTAACTTTTTAAGTTTATCAACAAATTAATCATCGGTGATTTCTGAGCATTGATTTAATGGTGTAAAGGTCAATTTTATTTTATTTGAATTATGTTTAAAAACATTTTATGCTTCCATACTTAGAGTTTTAGTGTTTGAATTTTGTGACTTTTTTTAATAAAGACTGCAACTAAAAAAATTATAGGGCCACGTTTATTTTTTTCGCACGGAGCCTCCAAAATGTCAGGGCCGCCCCTCTAATTCTTGATTTGAAAAATAAATAAGATTAAAAATTTAGTGAAAAATTATGTAATTGCATTAAATCCCCCTTTCTACAATTACTGTGTTTTGCCATTCCAATTCGCGACTAACAAGTGGTATGAGAGCATGTTAGTTTAACTTAATAAACTTGATTTTTAATGAAATCCTCTTCTACTACTAATCCCAATTGTTCATTTAAAACGCTTTTGCTGGCTCATACGACAATGACTCTATAGCCAAACCACCAAAGATCAACCTTAACAACTTTCCTTGACCTTATCAGCCATCACTTGCACGATCTCGAGACCAAAAAATTGCTTCTCACCCGCTTCTAACCAACACACTAGAGTCCTACATTTTCGTCCATGCAAGGCTTCGAACGGGGCCATTCCAATACTAGAATGGTAGCTGTTATTATAGGCAAACTCTACGAGTGGTAGATGTGAGTCCCAATTTCCAACGAAGTCTATAACACACGATCTAAGTATGTCCTCGAGAGTTTGAACGCTCCTCTCGCTTTGACCATTGGTTTGGGGGTGGTATGCCATACTCAAATTTATTCTGGTGCCTAACCCTTTTGCAATCCATCCCAAAACTTGGAAGTGAAACGACTATCTCGATCTGACACGATAGTCAAAGGCACCCCATGTCTCGAGTGGATCTCATCAACATACAACTTAGCAAGCTTATCAATTTGCCTGGCCTCTCGCATTGCTAAAAAATGAACACTCTTTGTCAAACGATCCTCCACCACCGATATGGTATCATGACCTTTCGAAGTCTTCGGCAATTTGCTCACAAAATCCATAGTGATGTGTTCCCATTTCCATTCCGAAATATCTAAGGATTGAAAGCTCCCATATGGTCGTTGATTTTCCGTTTTCACTTGCAAACACATCACACATCTTTCCACGTAATTGGCCACATCCAACTTCATGACGGGCCACCAATACGTCAACTTCAAGTATCTGCACATGTTGGTGCTACCCGGATGAATGGAGTATTAGATTTGTGTGTGTCTTCTAACAGTAAATCGTAATTGCCTTCGATCTTGGGCACCTAGATATGACCTCGAAAAAGTTTCAAACCGCGACTATATTCCGATAAGAGTAAGTGTTGCGTCACCATTATCTCACTTTTTAGATTTTCTTCTAAAAGTGCCTCCACTTGAGATGCCTTGATCCGGTCGATTAAGCTTGACACAATGTCGATTCATATAAGTACGGCCCGCGTTTCACTACCGTACTTTTTTCGACTCAACACATCCGCATTACATTTGTTTTACCCGGGTCGTAAAGCAATTCATAGTCGTAATCCTTAAGTAGCTCGAGCCAATGTCGTTGCCTCATGTTTAGCTCTTTCTAATCAAAGACATACTTTAGACTTTTGTGGTCGGTATAAAGTGTACGTTTATTACCATAAAGGTAGTGCCGCCACAATTTCAAGCCAAGCGCCGCCAAGTCCAAGTTATGGGTAGGATAATTCCTCTCGTGCTCCTTGAGTTGCCTTGATGCATATGCAATCACCTTGCCCCTTTGCATTAAGACACGACCGAAACCTATCTTGAATACATCACTATATACTACAAAATCCTCGGATCCTTCCGGTAAGGAGAGGATCGGAGCTTCACACAACATCTTTTGGAGAGTCCGGAAAGCTTTCCTTTGTTTGTCGGTCCAAAAGAACTTCACGCTCTTCTTTGTCAATGCTGCTAGGGAAGATGCAATCTCTGATAAATCTTGAATGAACCTTCGATAGTAACCCGCCAATCCCAAGAAGCTTCGGATCTCGGACGAACTCTTAGGCGGTTCCCAATTCATCATTGCCTCTCTATCTTGGATGGGTCCACCTTCACTCCGTCTTGAGTGACAACGTGACCCAAGAATTGGACTTCCTTCAACCAAAAGTTGCACTTAGTGAATTTGGCGTATAATTTCTATTCTCTCAAAACTTCTAGGACTTCTTGAAGGTGTTGCTCATGGTCCAACTCGTTCTTAGAGTAGAAAGTATATCATCAATGAATGCTATTACTGACTTGTCAAGAAAGGTCGACATACTCAATTTATTAAATCCATGAACACCGTCGACGCATTTGTCAATCCGAGTGGCATTACCAAGAACTCGTTGTGGCCATAATGTGTCCTAAAGTCCGTCTTTGCCAGGTCGCCTTCTCTCACCCTTACTTGGTAAAGAACGTAAATGTTTGAGAAACAAGCCGCTCTTTGAAGTTGATCAAAAAGATCGTCGATTCCTGGGTACTTGCTCTTCACGGTTGCTTTATTGAGTTCACGATAGTCGATGCAAATCCTCATCGTGTCGTCCTTCTTCTTTACGAACAAGGCCGGAGTTCCCAACAACGACGAGCATGGTCTCAAAAACCCTTCTCTAAAAGATCTTGTAGTTGCGACATCATCTCTTGCATCTCGGATGGTGCCCCGACACAAGATCGATACGGAATTCTATTTGTCGGTCGGGTGGCAAACTGGGCAAGTCTTCGGGAAACACGTTGGGAAATTCACTCACAACCCTAATGTTTTTCAATCTTTTTCTTCTCTAACTTTGCATCCAACACATAGGCTACAAATGAATGACATCCTTTAGCTATACACTTGCGTGCCTTTTCCATGGTTAGATGTGCTACATCGCCCTTCCTTATTTCCCCGTAGACTAACACCATGTCGCCATTCGCTAAAGGGATCTGAATCAATTTCTTGGAGCATATGATTTCGTCTTGGTTTCCGGCTAACCAATCCATTCTGATCACCACATCGAAACCTCCTATTGCCATAGGCATGAGGTTCACTAGGAATTTCTTCTCTTCTATTTCTAAAACACAACCTCTAAGGACATCCCGAATTAAGACTTGGTTACCATCGGCTATTTCCACAATATATGCATCCTTTAACCTCCTAATAGGCACAAATAGAACACGAGCGTCATTTGGAATCAAATAGAACACGAGCGGGTACGGAGTTAACAAGGAACGTATCCGACACTACGTCCACCGATACCTTCGCCTCATCCGCCGTCATTTGGAAATCCCTCCCCGCTGCTTTAGGAGCACTTTCCTTTCTCCCCTGGTTCCCTCCCTAATTTATCCTTTGACAGTCGCTCTTAACATGGCCCATATCCTTGCACCCAAAGCACACGAGCCCTTTGGTTGGGCACTCATGCATCATGTAACAGGGCTTCCCACACTTAAAGCAACTATTTGGAGAGGAGTTGCATACTCTGAAGTGTTTTCTCTGACATTTGGAGCACCAACTAGCTTCTTTTCTCGAATCGGGTCTCCTGTTATTGTTGTTGTTGTTATTGAATTGTCCCGTCCTCTTGGAAATCACCGAATTGCCTTCCCACTTCCTCTTCTCCCCGATCATCATCTTCTCTTCCTTGCCTAAGCTGTAGGCATCTTCCATTAGTTGAGCTTGTTCTATTGCCTCTCTTAGGGTGGAGGCCTTTGAGACTCGTACCATTGTCATCATGTCAGATGGCAATCCCTTGATATACGCCTTCACCCTCTCCTTTTTCATCGGTGGGCTACGTGTCCTACCAAATTCAACTTTTCCATGAAAAAACAAGAGTATTCTCTCACTGTCTTGTTCCCCTTCTTGAGAGCTCGGAACTCATCAACAATCCGGTTGATGGCTCTCTCGTTGCAGTACTCCTCCATGACTTTCGCTTTGAACATCTCCCAAGTGAGCATAGAGATGATGGCGGGTCCGAGGGTAGTTGTGGTGATGTTCCAACACGCTAAGGCTTCGCCTCTAAGCATTTTCGAGGTGAATTTCACCTTTTGCTTTTCCTCACACTCACTCGAGCCAAAAGCTTGCTCGATCTCCTGCATCAATCTTATACAAACCGTCGGGTCGTCCGAACCTGAAAACTCGGGTGGTTTGGTTCATAGAAATGTCTTGTACGGTAACCTCGGTCCGTCCTTCTTACTCCTCCCTCGGGGCGTCTCTTCGGTACCATGACCATTAGCATTACCTCCAGAACCTCCCATGGCGTCTCGCTCTTCAAACATTTTCATGATTGCCTCATGTTGTTGGGCCATGGCAGAGATAACCGTTTGCATCACACTAGCTCTAAATTCTTCTTGAGGAGGCAATTTAACCAATTTGATCTACGAACAAAATCCATAAGATATAAAGATCACCCAACAGAGGGGAAATTGTAATAGAGTTTACATCAAATAATGGATACTAAAACAACAACCTATTAATCTATACAACAATCAATCATAGATTATGTTCAGGTGTTGCTAATATCCTCAAAACTATGAATTAAGTAACTCCAAAGATACACATGAAAATGTATTCCAAAAATGCTTCAACCCTCTATACGCTCCACTCATCCTTTGGGCGCCCCGCTACTACGCTCACCTGATATACATGTCATTTGAGAAAAAGTGTTAGGCTAAACGCCTAAGGAGAACAAACAATTATTCCATTAGAGACAATAAACTTTTAAAACAAAAATGATGCTTTAAAACATAGCATCATTACTCTTTTACTCACACTATCTCGGGGGAGAGCACATCAATTTTGTTAACGGGGGAGACCTGATACGACATTAAGATCAACCACACTTGGTCTATAGCTTAAGGCGAATTAAGATCAACTTCACTAAGTCTATTAGGTAACAAGTTTAACCCCACTAGGTCTATACTTTGCAATTACACAATGACGACTTTTATGCTTATGGATCCATCATATTCTAGTCAACTGATTTAATACATCAATACAGACATATTAATAAATTTCCCAACACAAATATTTGGTACAAAATTGTTTCTCATCAAATATCAATTCTCCAAAAATTAGGTCATAGCAGTTTTGATTTCTACAACCAACATTACTTTAAAATATGCCAATACAAAGAACTTTAAACCAATCTTCATACTCATTTTGACAATATAAGTGAAAGCTCCAAAAACCCAAGTTTCACCTAATTTGTCAAAATCACCCAAATGCAACATTTCTTGAATTGTAAGCTTGTAGGAGGTAAAATACATAAATCTTAACATGTATATAATTTTATAAAAGATTAGGATGAACTCACGGCTACTAGGATTTGTCGAAACCCTAGAAACTCCCAACTTTTCTTGGAAAGTTGGAGATGGAGATGAAGAACACTTGAGGTTTGAACCTTAGCCTTGAATCCTTAGCCTAGAGTTCCAACACTTGATCTTGGTAGCTTGCTGAATGGAGTAAATGATCCTAAAATCGCCCCTAGGGTTTGTCTAGAGGGTAAATGATGAAGGAGAAAGGTGGGTGAAAGTGATAAATGAGACCTGGACTTAAAATCCCATTTCTATACGTCAGACCACAAAGTACGAGGGTGGCAAGTCACAGGGTCGCACCCTCCAAAAGCCAACTTACGGTACACAAAGTGCGATGCTGGCAGTGGCAGGGTCGCACCTTAGGGTCGCATCCTCCAAAATCCTAGACCTATGGTACAAAAGTTGCGATGGTGGTAAGTGCGATGGAGGCAATGGCATGGTCGCACCTCAGGGTCGCGATCCCCCCCTGCTTGGTCAATTTGAAAGCCAACACTTACCAAGCTATATGCAAAGCTTAAATTCACATTATGATAGTTAAGAGGTGTGAAACTTCGGGTGTTACACCAATTGACCGTGCCTTTTTGTTTTCTTTCGTTTATTTTGTTTGTCGACAAATCTTTCCTTTAGTCGTTCAAGCTTCATAAAAACCTTCAGTTGACTTTATTAAGCAATTTTTGGCATAAACAGTTTGGCGCCCACCGTGAGGCCCCGTCTAAAGAAATTCTTTGACATACCATTTTTCTTATTAACATCATCTGTTTTGTGCTTTTGATCACAAGAAATAGATGGCAAAAAATGCCGCAATAGGAGAATTGAGGGCATAACTCAACGCCGCACAACAACGTATTTTGCAGCTCGAAAACCAACAGAGGCCTCTTGTCATCTCTCCTCTACCCTCTGGTTCACCTCCTTTTTGGACGCAACCATCTTTTCCAAGGGGGTTTGCTCAACAAAATGCATAGTTTTTTCTTTTCGATCTACGATGAGGATTCATGCAATGCCAATGCCCACGATTCCTATGAATACAAATACCTCATTCCAAAGGCCAAATACGACAATTCCCATCCCTTCCTTTCATATCCCTTCATTTTAAATGCATAATAATTTCGTATCTAGTGATAGCACATGGTCGATTCCTCACATGAATACGTTTGCAGGATAAGGCTCGGGTGGTATAGGTCATGATGACCCAGTCGCGCGACATTTGAAGTTACTAGAAGAGCAAAATGCAAAAGTTTTCTTAATTCTATTGAAACTTCCCGATGTCGTTATGCCCGTCGATGTCAAACCACCTATAGAATATCAAGCGTCACCCTTTTCGGACACGATTCCCTCGTCGCCATTCCCAAGAAATACAACATTCCTACCTTTACTCCGAAATATGCAGGACTAACGGATCCCAATTAGCATGTCGTTCAATACAAACAACTAATGTGGACAATATCGATTACTCAAAATTACCAAGAAGTCTACATGTGCAAGAGCATTGGAGTGACACTCATAGGAGCCGCTCTATAATGGCTAATTAACTTGAAACCCAAGTCGAGCAATTCCTTTGCTGAGTTGGTCAACCAATTTTTTCAACAATTCGCCAGCAGTCGAAAGATGGAAAAACAAATTGGCGACCTATATTATATCAATCAAAAATCTGGTGAATCTGTAAGAAGCTATTTTAACCGATTTAATTCTGAAATGATAGGTATTTGAAAATTGTGACATGAGTGCGCCGATCAAAGCTGTTGGTCCCTAAAGGGTCAACAAGAGTTTAATCAATAGTAAACAATTTGTAGAAGGGGGGGGGTTGAATACAAACACACACAGAATTTGGTTTTTAAATGAGTTTATAGAAAATAAACAAATTTACAGTTACAAGCGGAATAAGAACAAGTTTAACACCTATTCTATTCTAACTAAGAAACACTAAGTTTGATGCACAAGGAGATGAAAGAAAGAATAAAGAGGGTATAGGTTAGAAAGAAGCATGCAATAAGATGAAGAAGATATCTCCATCTTATTTATACCCGTTTGCATTTAATGCAAGACAAAAGGTATATGCCACGTGTCAAGCTTGGATAGGAAGCTTGTCCTTGCTAATAAGACAGCTATGCTTTTGGCCGAATATGAACGATGCGTATCGTATATGATGGAGACATAAGAGACAAGTCGTACGTCCTTTTCTGACATGGTTCTAGGTTTGACTTTTGTGCATCGAGGATAAGATCAATCTTTAATCTTGCAAAGGAAGCTTCATTTGATTGCTGATACTGAATATTCAAGGATGAACTTCAGTATCGCTAAGGCTTCAGAAGACTTCACACTTTGAGTAGACAATCGCTGCTATCGCTGAACCGCTTCAGTTCACTTAGCTGATTATCTCTTTCTTCAACTAGGGTCTTTGAATTTCGCTGAATGGTCTTCTGGTGTGATAGCTGATCTTCAGATCTTCAGAGATAAGCTTGTTGTTCCTTGATCTTCAGCGATCGCTGATGGTACTCAGCGTGTGCTATCGCTGAATATGAATAGAAGCTTATACAATGGAATTTCACTAAGTATAAAAAGGAATCATATTCAAATTATTTAAAAGGAGTTATGATCAACAATCTCCCCCTATTTGATTATGATTAAGCAACATAGGAAAATTGCTTTAAGAGACTAGTAAGGACTTAGGAAACATTTAAAGAAAATTTTCTAAGTATTAAAGTCTTTTTCAGCTATTCTACTATCTGAATTGAGTTTCATTTATAAGGATATGAAAGCACAATTTTTACAAGTAAATAAGCTTAAAGTACATTCACTGATTGAATTTTCAGAGTGAAAGATCAGTGAGTGAAGATAGTTTAAAGAAAATAGAACTCTTATGTTCATTGTCCCTTTTACTGTTTTCAGGGATCTTTTCAGTACTAGGATGGAGTAAAGTACTCTGATTGAATTTCATTAACTATATAATCTGAAGAAATTACAGGGAAATGAAATTACAAAAATAAAAGTAAAGTACTTGTACACTGAAGAAATATTACAAAGGAAATAGAAATCTATAACTAGTCAGAGATATTCTCGTTTCGTCTTTGTAACTCATTCTCATAAAGTGTCTTCTGTCGATTCATCAGAGGGGTATCTGACCAGCAGCGCCAAAGCATGATCTTTATGAGAGAGGATGGGGCCTTGCGAATTTCTTGGTTTCTGAAGAGTCCTAAGAATCCTTCATTATCCAAGAATACCATACCAGGTTCAGGCAGTGAGATGATTTCATCTTCTTCGTATCTTCGGTCTTGAGGGAGAGAGGTACAAAGCATTGATATATCAGGGAGCTCAAGATGACCAAGAATTCTTTGATATTCAAATTTAGTTTCATGCTCATTCTTAGAACTTGAACTACCTTCAGCGGTTAATCTTTTCTTCTTAGATGATTCAGGGAGAGGGGGAACTTGCACATGTTGTGACATTCTTTGCAGCAACTGATCCAGCACACTGTCCACCACATCCTTGAATTTGGATTTGAAACCCTGAATGGCGTCTCTGATTTCTAACCAGTCAGTGTATCCATAAATTCTTAAGAACTTGGCTTCTTCTCTCTCTGTTCTGTTCGTCCTTGTCATTCTTACATATACCTTTGGACCACCTCTGTTGGAGTGTCGCCCTTGGATAGTTGCATGAATGATTTTGGCTTCAGATCTTCGAAATTTCAGTCTGTCAGCGCACCAGTCAAGCTCTTTATCTTTCTGCATAGTGGCTTCAGCGGATAGTGCACTTAGAATCTTCTATTGAGCAAGAATTGGATCTACATTCAAATTTTCTTGTGCAAGTTCTCTCTGTACAAGCGCTTCAGCGACCCTTTCACTCTTTTTCAGTTGATCTTTGGCCGCCTTATCTCTTGCAGAGTCTTCTCTGAGCAATTTCCTTGCTAAAGCAAGATCATTCTCAGTTTGATTTATTTCCTCATCCCTGATTCTTTGAGCTTCCAATGCTTATTCTCTCTCTTCTCTAGACAGAAAGTAGAATTCATCTACCATCCTTATTGGTACGGCTTCAATGGGTTCAACTTCAGGCACCCTTATTCTTCTAGCCTCGAATTCACTAAGGAATTTTGTTCGTCTTTCTTCTTCTTTAGGATCGCTTATGATTGGCTTTTGAATGCGACGCCTGGGAATAAGGCCTTCTTCTTCTTAAGAGTCAGTTTCTATTATATACATAAACTGCTCTTCAGAGGAAGGTTCCTTCCATGAAGTTGAGTCCTTTGGGGGACGGGGATCACTGAGGGAAGGAGAGGAGGAAATAGTATTGTCAGAGAAAGTTTTTGTAGGTGAAGGAGGTGTGGGGGTTTCAGAGAGAGGAGTTATGTAAGGGATAAGAGGAAGAGATACCTCATGAGTGGTCTCCCCCTCATATATTGGGATAGTGGCATCCAGATCTACCACTTATTTTCCTTTGCCTGAGGGACCGGATTATCCCTGAGAGGGATGTGATCCGTCCCCCAAGGGCTCTTGATGAGCGACTCCAGGCATTGACAATCTGAAATGCTCTAAGGCACTTCCAATGTCATCGTCGTCTTCATCATCATCCATTCCCCCATAGTGAGGGATAGGTTCTTCATCTTCTTCTTCTTCTTCATCATCATCATCATCATCAGCATCATCTTCTTCAGGTTCAGCTCGCTGGATGTATGGAGAAATTCTCTCTCCAAGGAACCTCTGGTTATGCTCCGAGATGAGTTCATCAGCTAACTCTTTGGCACATCACTCCCCCTCAATGTTATCAGGAGGTAGACAATGCACCATCAGAGTGCGAACGTTCGTCTGAACGTCCTTTAGCTATGCATCATTATCTTGAAGCGTGGTCCGATCAGTAGTGCTGAGAGAAGAGGAACTAGCCTCAGAGAGTTTCGTGAGCATCTACATCACATCGGATTGAGTCTTTTGAATAGACTCAAGGACGTTTGCTTGAGCAGCAACCTTCTGCTCCAGGTTTGTCAGAGTCTGATGAAAAGCCCTGTTATCTTCTTTCAGGCAGAAAACTCAGAGATGAGGTTGTTGACGTTTGTCTTGATCGATGGAGTTCCAACGATTCGTTTGAAGATCAGCTCAGCGGACGTTAGAAGGTTGTCCACCCTACCAAATAGTCAATTGCAGAGAATGTAGGGTTGGGAAGGACAATGGGAGGTAGCTCAGTGACTGGAGTGGGAAGCTTGGGAGTGGCCATCTCTTGCTTCACGTCTCTGAGTCGGGCAGCGCTGGGAGGACCCTGAGGAAACTTCCCCATATCCTTGTTGAGGGGAGGAGCGCTGGTGGTGGTGGTTGTCGTCGCTGAAGTTGGAAGAGAAGCGACGCCTGATGATGACATAGATAAAGATGCCAAAAACACATCCGGATTAGAAGATGGATGAAAAAATGTATTTGTCTCCCTGAGAGTATCATGAGGATTACTCTTAGGGACTACATTTGCAGAGGTAGTGTCTTGAGGATCACTGACCAGTGTCTTAGAGTATCTGAGAGAGATACTCTGAGGTCCTTGTAATTTGGCCTTCCAAAACTTAGATTGTCTAAACAATATTGAGGTTTGGATTGCGTGCATTTCAGCATTATCAGGGATAGGGATAACTATCGTTGAGTCACTTGCTGAGGTGAGAACCAAATAAGAGGAGATAGAAGTAGATAAGAAGGCAGTGAGAGTAGTACCTGATCCAGCTTCAGCAAAGCCGGCTAAAACACCCTCAGTGACCGGAGTCACTGATGATGTAGGTAGTGCTGATGAAGCAACAACGGTTGAAAAGACCGTTGAAGTGGCTGAGGTTTTAGGTGGTGTTGGTAGTACACCAAAATCAGAGAGAGTGGTCTTTTGAGAGACCATCTTCTTTGGCTTCTTAAGTTTGGTTGCGATGGTCTTCTTATGACCATCGGTTGGTTGCTTCCTCTTAATAGCAGCAACAGTGTCTGGGTTGCTCGCTGTTGGGTTAGACAGCGAGGTGGACACTAGAAGAGGAGCTCCGATCACTTGCAGCATGTAAGGAGTGAAAGGAGCATCACCTGGACGTTCCTCAATGTCCAGGGACTTCTTCCCTACGACAGAGAAGGAGTGATCGCCGACCTTCGGGTATTCTTCCCCGAAGGAAACTTCCATGATGGTCGCGAAGAAGCGAGGATAAGGGATGACGGGATGTCTGGTGGCAGCGCTGATGCGACTGACCATGTCGCTGAAGATGTAGTCAGCATAGTTGAGGTTGTGGCCGGTGCAAAGGGAGTAGGCAAGGTCTTGAAAGTGCTTGCTCGCTTGGTCGTGCAAGCCGATCTTCGATCCACGGCATTGGATCACCTGGGTGAAGATATATTGCCAGCGAGCAGGTAGCCTTTTCTTCTCTACCTTGGAACCCACCGTTATCAGAGAGGAGTTTTCCCAAGCATATCCAATAGAGTCCAAGAATGCATCAATTTGCATCTTGGTGGGTTCAGCGCCCCATTGTTGATTCTTTGCGCGTACAGGAAGACGAAGAGCCTTCCTGAGAAATCCAGCAGTGAAAGAGAAGAAACCAAGATCTGGAATCTTGAATCCAATAGCAGGGAGTTCGGTTCCCTTATCAGTCGTCAGCATGGTACAGTGAGCCGTGTACCATAGAGCTTAGAGATGAGAGGAGATGCCCACTGGGTTGTGGACGAAGGCGTACATCAGTGGGCATGCCTTGATGAAGGTAGCCCCTTCAGCAAAGTGAGGCCGGTCTGCAGGGATGTCCACCAATGCAATGTAATTGCAGGACTTGAAAACGGCTCTTTTCAAAGGAAAATGGCAGGTTGGTGCAGCGACCAAGGAGGTGTCTTCAGCAGCAGAGGTTGCAGCGGTCTTACTTGCAGAGGCCATTACTGTGGGAAAGATAGGAACACCAAAGAGGTAAATCATGGTTTTATACATAAATGTATAAACCAGAGTTTGGTATAAAGAATATCAAATGTAAGATCAAAGAAACAAGTATTTTGATGAACAATATCAAAATGCTTGTTATAAACAATATAATTGAAAGATTTATTAAAAAAAACTTGGGTAAATAAAAATGGATAAAATTTTAATAATAAAGTCTTCTGTTCTAAGGAAAGAACTTAGAACAAGGTTTTTATAAAGGAAAACCTTTTAAGTTTGATCCAGATTATTTTTATTTTTGTTTCTAAGAAATGTTTTTATATCATTTTTAGAGTTGTAAGGAGAAGAAGAGGTGAAACAAGAAGTTTCCAGTCATAAGTAAAGGTTTAGATCAAACCTTAGTTGATTTCGAGAAGAAAAACACACAAATGCGTGTTCTTGATGTTCTTGAGAAAACTTAAAGATTGGAAAGTTTCTTTTGCCTTTAGGAGAGTTATGAAAGCGGAAGGAATAAAGTAAGGCAAAAGAGATGCTTAAATAGCAAGAGGAGAGAGAAAGAAAGGAGTGTTAAACGACGGTTTTAGCTTTTTGAAAAAGAAATGATGACCTGGCGCACGTTCCAAGAAAGGAGTTGGAATGGAAAGGTCGCGGTCCGTCGTGTATCAGAAAAAGGTCTGACGTGTCCTTTTCTTTATTTTTAAAAGATTATAATGATAATTATCCATAAGGAAGGTTTATCATTATTAATTTTAGAAAAATCTTCATCACTAAAATAAAGGATTTTCAGTGAGGAGTTTTAATTTTAAGAGAGTCATTCTTTGATAAGAAAAGATATCAAAGAATGATAAAGATTAGAAGATAATACCTGAGGAGATGGCCCAGAAATCGCTGAATCAGAGTTCAGAGAATGGAAAGTTTGAAAGCTTTATTTGTATCCCTTGTTGGTCACTGAATAATAAATTATTCAGCGTTCAACATACCAAGTTCGCTAATGAGTAGATTGAATCTAGTTTCATCAAGAGGCTTGGTGAAAAGATCAGCGAGCTGATATTCAGTAGGTACAAAATGGAGCTCAACTTCACCATTCATCACATGATCTCTGATAAAGTGATATCGGATCTCAATGTGCTTGGTTTTGGAGTGAAGTACAGGGTTGTTGGCAATTGCAATAGCACTGGTACTATCACAATAGATAGGAATTTTAGAGAGCTTGAGATTGTAGTCTCTTAGTTGATTTCTCATCCAAAGGATTTGAGCACAACAACTACCAACGGCTACATACTCAGCTTCAGCGGTGGAAGTGGACACTGAGTTTTGCTTTTTACTTGTCCAATTTATTAGCTTTCCACCTAGTAGCTGACACCCTCTAGTGGTGCTCTTTCTATCTATCTTATAACCTGCAAAGTCACTGTCAGATTAACCAATAAGATCAAATCCTGAGCCTTTGGGATACCAGAGACCAAGATTTGGAGTTCCTTTCAGATATCTGAAGATTCGCTTTACAGCGATTAGATGGGATTCCTTCGGTTTAGCCTGATACCGAGCACAGAGACAGGTAGCGTACATGATGTCTGGCCTACTCGCAATAAGATACAGTAGGGATCCAATCATTCCTCGATAGGAAGTGACATTGACTGGTTTCCCATTGGGATCCTTGTTCAACGTCAGAGGAGGCGCCATAGGGGTTTTCATCGCTGAGCACTGATTCATGTCGAATTTATTCAGCATGTCTTTAACATATTTGCTTTGACAAATAAAAATTCATTTGTCAGATTGCTTAATCTGCAAACCTAGAAAATATGTTAGTTCACCCATCATACTCATTTTATATTGTTCTTGCATTCTTGCAGCGAAACGAGTGCAAAGTTTGGGTCTTGTGGAACCAAAGATAATGTCACCAACATATATCTGAGCGAGAATAGTATGACCTTTATATTTTCTTAAAAACAGGGTTTGGTCAATTTTTCCACGAACAAATTTTTCTTTAAGAAGAAATTTAGAAAGGATATCATACCAAGCTCTAGGAGCTTGTTTTAACCCGTAAAGAGCTTTTTCAAGTTTAAAAACATAACCAGGATGGTTAGGGTCTGAGAAACCAGGGGGTTGTTCAACATAAACTTCTTCGCTGAGTTTTCCATTTAGAAAAGCACTTTTAACATCCATCTGAAAAACTTTGAAGTCTTTATGGGCAGCATAAGCTAAAAAGAGTCTTATGGCTTCTTAACGAGCAACAGGTGCAAATGTCTCATCATAGTCAATTCCTTCTTCCTGTCTATAACCTTGAGCAACAAGTCTAGCCTTATTGCGAATTATAGTCCCGTTTTCATCTAGCTTATTTCTGAAAACCCATTTGGTTCCTATGACAGTTTTATTAGAGGGTCGAGGCACAAGATTCCAAACTTTATTTCTACGAAATTCAGTAAGTTCTTCTTGCATAGCTGAAACCCGGCTTGGATCGGAGATAGCTTGATCTATCTTTTTAGGTTCAGAGAGAGAAATGAAGTTAACATAAAGACAGATATTACCTGTGCCTCTACGTGTTTTGATACCTGCAGTGGGATCACCAATAATTTGATTTATTGGATGATTTGCAGTCCATCGCTGAGCTGGTGGTTGAGGAGAGAGATCAACGGCAGATTCAGCGACTTGTTCTTCAGTTTATGGAATAGGACTTGTTGTGTCAGCAACAGGTACTTCATTTAGAATCAATTCAGGGAATTGATTTTCAGATATTGTTTGGTTGTTCACTGAGGAATTTCCAAGAGAGGAATCAGCAATAGGAATCTGATTTAGAGGAGTAACATTCATCCCTGAAGATGGATGATTGTTACTTGAAGAATTTACAGGGATTTCATCATCACATTTTTCAGCAAGAGGTTGATTGCTGAAATATGTTTCAGGTTCCCCATAATGAGATTTCATCCTGGCATTCAATTCTTCATCATCCTCATGAGAATGAGAAGCAAGAATGGGACGAGATTCATCAAAGTTAACGTGCATGGATTCTTCAACATGTTGTCTTCTTTTGTTGAAGACTCTGAAGGATTTAGATACAGAGGAGTATCCAAGAAATATACCATCGTCAGCTTTTGGATCAAATTTACCCAAATGATCTCTGTCATTCAGAATGTAACCTCTACATCCAAAAAGGTGGAAATATTTCAGAGTAGGTCTTCTCCCATGAAATAATTCATAGGGGGTCTTCTTAAATCATTTAACTATCAGGGATCGATTTTGAGTGAAGCACGCTGTACTGACTGCTTCGGCCCAGAACTGAGTGGGTAGATGCGTTTCGTTGAGCATTGAGCGAGCCGCTTTGATGATAGTACGATTTCTTCTTTCAGCAACACCATTTTGCTGAAGGGTTCTCACTGAGGAGAAGTTGTGAGAGATACCTCTTTCTTCAAAGAAGTTTACTAGAGTACTGTTTTTGAATTCAGTGTCATGATCACTTCTTATGGAACGAACAATTAGATTGTTCAAAACTTCCATTCTTTTGATAAAAGAAATTATCATTTCAGGGGTATCACTTTTGGATCGAAGGAAGAACACCCATGTGTATCTGGAGTATTCATCAACAATCACTAAAGTATATTTCTCCCCAGAGATAGATTGGACATTGACAGGTCCAAATAGATCCATGTGGAGTAGCTGAAGAGGAGTGGTCACTGAAGAAACTTGCTTTGACCTGAAGGAGGCTTTTGTCAGCTTTCCCTTTTCACACGCTGAACAAAGAGATTCCTTTGTAAAGGTATGACTTGGGAGGTCTCTGACTAGATCTTTTTGAGACAATTCAATTATTGTCTTAAAGTTGAGGTGAGAGAGTCTTTTATGCCATAACCAGTTTATGTCAGTGGATGCTTTAGAGATAAAGCACATGTTCTTAGAGTGAGAACTATTCATATTTATAACATATACATTTTCCACTCTTTTCCCTGTGAGGGCAAGCTTATCATTCCCGTCTGTGACAGCACATCTATTCTTTAAGAATAGAACTTTGAAGTCTTTGTCACATAACTGACTAACGCTCAAGAGATTGTGCTTTAGTCCCTCAACGTAGGCAACACAAGAAAACGATGTCGCTCCGTTGGATAGGATTCCATAACCTTTAGTGTATCATTTGCCATTTCCACCAAAGGTCACTGATGGACCAGCTTCTTCTTTGTAATCAGAGAGTAGAGATTTTCTGCCAGTCATGTGCCTTAAGCATCCGATATTAAGATACCAGATACATTTGGCACTCTGCATACAACAAAAGATTAATTGGTTAAAGGTACCCATATTACTATGGGTCCTGCTTGGTTAGATAGAGAATTGGCGGAGGAGCTACTAACTGAAGAACTCTCTTCAGTAGATATCTTCACCTTTGGTGGTTTTGCAACCTTGGTGGATTTCACTCTCGCTGATTTATCAGCTTGAGCTACTTTCTTTCCATGAGCTAGTTTATCAGCTCTAATAGCATTAGGACATTTGCTTGCAATGTGGGTAGTTTCACCACAGTGATAGCATTTCCTATACTTAAAGGGTTTGGAAATCAGAGAGGGAGCAAGAAGTTTCTCAGGGATAGGTCCAAGAATTCCTTTATCCATGGTCCTTGGAGGTATAACAACCTTTTCAGGGGTAGGAGTGAGATCGATTTTAATTCTGGGGGTTGGTCTCTGAGAAAAGTCAGGGACCTTCTTCCCAGTTTTAGAAGTTTTCTCTGAGGACTTCTTGTTCCTAACTTGAGTTTTCTTATTCTTAGGAACTTGATTAAGAAACTCGTTCTTGATCACTTTCTTAGAATTAAACACAGAAGGCTTCTCTTTAGTAGAGGAAAAAGAAGTTGAAGGAGAAGGATCAGGGATAGAAGAGACAAACATTCCAAATTTGAGCATGGAACGATCATTCTCTGATTCTTCCTTTTCAGGGTTATAGCCTAACCCACTTCTTACTTTCATAGGTATTTGAGCATTGATGATCTCATTGACTTTATCAGAAGCCTTACACCATCCTTCGATGGTTACCTTTTCAGACTTGAGATCAGTGATGGCCTTTTCCCTATCAGCGATAGCTTGTTGTTTCTCGATGCTTATTGTTTGATTTGCAAAAACTTGGTCCTTGAGAGATTCCTCAATTTTAGAAAGTTCTTTGATTCTTCTATGGCAATTTTTTAATTGTTCAGAAAAGTCAGTGTTAATTCTCTCGGCCTTAATTTTTCCATTTAAAGCATCGTAGAAATCAACAGTCATAGCATCGAGAGTCGACAAGTTATCATCTTCAGAGGGTAAAAAGATAGAAGGAATAGTTACCTGAGTAGAAGGAGACTCAGAGAAAGAAGTCTCGGTGACTTCTTCAGTGTCCTCAATTCTTGCCATTAGACAGAGAAAGGCAAGATCTTCTTCATCTGAACCAGACTCTTCAGAGGTTTTGGCCCAGTCAACTTCAGCATCCCAATCAACTTCTTCAGTGACAAGGCCTTTGCCTTTTTGCTGGTGTTTCTTCAGATCCTTGTATTTGTTTTTCAATTTCAAATACTTCTCCTTTTTATCAGAGGTCTGGGAGGTAGTGGGGGCTGCAACTTTGTTTGACTTGCATTCACTGGCAAAGTGACCCTTTCGCTGACAGTTGAAGCATATCGCTGAGGCTTTCTCAGCGGGCAACGTTTTTTGCTTTTCAGAGTCAGAGAGGTTAGAAGGTTTTCGAAAATTGCTCTTTCTAGCAAATCTTTTAAAGTTATTAGTTAAGAGAGCTAGAGAGTTATCAAACTCAGAGATATTAGCATCAGTGAGTTGATCTTCTGAATCAGTTTATTTAGTGATGGAGGTGATAGTGGAAGAAGAAACATTTTTAGGAGTTCCCTCAGAAGTCACAAGTGCCAAAGAAGTACTTTTGGCACCTTTGAGTTCATTAATGAGGTTATTCCTTAGAAGTTGAGATTGTTCCTCATTTAAGAGCATACCATATAATGCACTTAAGGACAAGGTTTCAAGATTCTTTGACAGCTTTAGACATGTAGTGTACACTGCCCATTGATCGGGTAATGCCTCCATGAATTTTGTCAGAATTTCCGCGTTTGAATACATTCTGTCGACTGATTTAAGATCAATCAACAAACAGTTGAATCGCTGGTGAATTTGAGAAAGAGATTCACCCTTTTGATACATAAAACTCTCATATTTTCTTACAAGGTTTATGCATCTAGTGACTTTAACCTCAGAAGTTCCTTCATATTGGATACATAGAGTATCTCACATGGCCTTAGAAGTCCTCATTTTCATGACAGAATGATAGACTTCATCTGGTAAAGTCATTGCTATTATAGATCTAGCTTTAGATTCAATAGCAATTTCTTTCTTATCTTCTTCAGTCCATCTGTTAGGAGTTTTAACAATAACCCTTTTAGGAATGGCTGGAGTAGCAGTGGTGGTAGGAACACTAGCTACTATTGTTGTAGGAACAAATGGTCCATTTTCTAGATAGTAGGGAATCTTTGGGTCAGATCCCTCTAGAAATAGAGACATTCTTTCCTTCCATAATGGAAAATTATCATGGCTAAATCTTGGAGGTTTAGCTAAAGATCCATTATCATTGCAGTTCGTATTAGGGTTTGACATTTTAAAATAGTTTTAAGAAAAAGTTATTTTAAAGATTTAAGAATCAAACACTGCTCTGATACCACTTGTTGGTCCCTAAAGGGTCTACAAGAGTTCAATCAATAGTAAACAGTTTGTAGAAGGGGGGGGGGGGGGGTTGAATACAAACACACACAGAATTTGGTTTTTAAATGAGTTTATAGAAAATAAACAAATTTACAGTTAAAAGCGGAATAAGAACAAGTTTAACACCTATTCTATTGTAACTAAGAAACACTAAGTTTGATGCACAAGAAGATGAAAGAAAGAATAAAGAGGGTATAGGTTAGAAAGAAGCATGCATTAAGATGAAGAAGATATCTCCATCTTATTTATACCCGTTTGCATTTAATGCAAGACAAAAGATATATGTCACGCGTCAAGCTTAGATAGGAAGCTTGTCCTTGCTAATAAGACAACCATGCTTTTGGCCGAATATGAACAGTACCGTATCAGATATGATGGGGACATAAGAGACAAGTCGTACGTCATTTTCTGACATGGTTCTAGGTTTGACTTTTGTGCATCGAGGATAAGATCAATCTTTAATCTTGCAAAGGAAGCTTCATTTGATCGCTGATACTGAATATTCAAGGATGAACTTCAGTATCGCTGAGGCTTCACAAGACTTCACACTTTGAGTAGACAATCGCTGCTATCGCTGAACCGCTTCAGTTCACTTAGCTGATTATCTCTTTCTTCAGCTAGGGTCTTTGACTTTCGCTGAATGGTCTTCTGGTGTGATAGCTGATCTTCAGATCTTCAGAGATAAGCTTGTTGTTCCTTGATCTTCAGCGATCGTTGATGGTACTCAGCGTGTGTTATCGCTGAATATTAACAGAAGCTTATAAAATGGAATTTCACTAAGTATAAAAAGGAATCATATTCAAATCATTTAAAAGGAGTTATGATCAATAAAAGCATACAAACCTGGTCTCGACATCACTTCTGAATTATACTTGGACCTTACCAAGTATCCAGCAGAGACGTTCGAAGATATAAGAGCCAGAACGCTTGCACATATGCGAGTGGAAGACGATGCAGCCTTCCAATGCAAGCAAACAATGACAAACGACCTTTAGGCATGAAAAATCCATATTTCAAGTTAAAGTCAACAACAAAACTTGAGCTATCGCGCCAGTTTTCTAATGTCAGATTCGACAAAAAGAAAGAACCCTCGACTTCGACACGTTTTCTACAACATCCAAATATTTCCTCATATGGCTTTAAGGCTACGACAAAAGATTTAATGGATGTGCTAAAAATGTCCAATAAACAATAAGGTGGCCAAAGAAAAGAGACAAACCAGATGATAAAAAATACAAATATATGGTTTGACTTTCACGGCGATTTTGGTCATTTGACCGACGACTGCCTCGCTTTGAGGAAGGAAATCGTTTGGCCAACAATCTTCTACGATCATGACATCGGTGATACGTGGAGAAAACATCATGACCACCGATCTAACTCTCTGTATTCCTCTCCGACCACCAATCTAATTCTTCCACTCCCTCACTCTCACTCAGATCTCTCTCCTTTGAAATCTAACTCCCGGATTCCCTCTGATGGCCCCCGATGAACTCCCTCCCGGATTCCCTCCGATGTACTACCGAAGGTTACTAGATAAAACGATGCAGGTGCCGATCTCTACTTGTGGTGAAAGAGATTGGTGGTGAAGGAGATCGGTGGTGATGAAGGAAATCGGCGGCCGACGATGTAGAAGATTACCAACTTGAGGAGATCGGAGGGGGGGGGAGATCTACAACAGCCCTTAAAAAACTCAGAATACAGATGAAAGAAGCAGAAATAAGTAACATCATCAATAAATAAGTAACATCATTGGACACGTGGCACGTTCTGGTGAGTCGTCTTTATTCTTTTTCCGCCTAACTTTTAGTCTTTCTACGCCTAAATGATCCCATTGACTGGCACGTGTCTTTTTTGTTGGATTTTTTTTATTTTGGTTGTCGACTTTCTCCGAATTTTATTCCGAAAAATCAGCAGCCAAGCCTTCACTAAAAAAAAAAGAAAAATCAGCAAAAAATAAATTAGCCAAGCATTTACCCAAGCCGATTTTCTACCGATTTTATTCCTTTACTAACATATGCCTAACCAAAAAAAAAGAAAAATTAGCAGCCAAGCCTTTACTGACCAGCCCTGCTCACCGTCTCATGATCGACCCATTACCATTGTTCTTGATTTTGTTTTCCAAAGGATGCCATGAAATCGATAGGGGAGGGATTAATATCGGTGACCAAAATATCAAAACCAGAAACAAAATCGATAACAAATATCAAAATCAGAAACAAAATCGGCAAAGATCGTAGAGTGTTCGTGGGGTGACGAAGACTTCCAACAACTTGGGTGGGATATTTGTTCTCGAATAATATTTATATCTAAACTATAATATTTATGTCCGATCTAACTTTCGCCTCCCTCCCCGACCACCGATCTAACTCTCCGTATCCCTCCCCGACCACCGATCTAACTATCTGTCACCCTCTCCGACCACCGATCTAACTCTCTTTCTCCCTCTCCGACCACCGATCTAAATCTTCCTCTCCCTCACTCTCACTCGTACTCTCTCCTTTAAAATCTCACTCCCCGATTCCCTCCGATGGACCCCCGATGAACTCCCTCCCGGATTCCCTCCGATGGGCCACCGAAGTTTACTAGATAAAACGATGCAAATGCCGATCTCTACTTGTGGTGAAGGAGATCGGTGGTGATGAAGGAGATCGGCGGCCAACAGTGTAGAAGGTCACCGACTGGAAGAGATCGGGGGTGGGGGAGATCTACAAAAACCCTTAAAAAAACTCATAATACAGATGAAAGAAGCAGAAATAAGTAACATCATCAATAAATAAGTAACTATTGATCATAACTCCTCTCAATGATTTGAATATGATTCCTTTATTATACTTAGTGAAATTCCTTAGATAAGCTTCTGTTCAAATTCATCAATAGCATACGCTGATTGCCATTAGCGATCGCTGAAGATCAAGGATCAACAAGCTTGTCTCTGAAGACCTGAAGATCAGCTATCACACCAGAAGACCATTCAGCGAAAGTCGAACACCAAAGCTGAAGAAAGAGATAATCAGCTAAGTGACCTGAAGCGGTTCAGCGATAGCAGCGATTATCTACTCAAAGTGTGAAGTCTTGTGAAGCCTCAGCAACACTGAAGTTCATCCTTGAACATTCAGTGTCAGCGATCAAATGAAGTTTCCTCTGCAAGATTAAAGTTTGATCTTATCCTCGATGCACAAAAGTCAAACCTAGAACCATGTCAGAAAAGGACGTACGACTTGTCTCTTATGTCCCCATCATATCTGATACGGTACTGTTCATATTCGGCCAAAAGCATGGCTGTCTTATTTACAAGGACAAGCTTCCTATCTAAGCTTGACACGTGGCATGTACCTTTTGTCTTGCATTAAATGCAAGCGGGTATAAATAGATGAAGATATCTTCTTCATCTTCATGCATGCTTCCTTCTAGCCTCTACCTTCTGCATTTCTTTCTTTCATCTTCTTGTGCATCAAACTATGTGTTTCCTTAGTTACAATAGAATAGGTTCTTAACTTGTTCTAATTCCGCTTGTAACTGTAAATTTGTTTATTTCAAATAAACTCATTTAAAAACCAAAAATTTTGTGTTTGTATTCAACCCCTCCCCCCTTCTACAAACTGTTTACTTAGTATTTAACTCTTGTAGATCCTTTTTGGGACCAACAAGTGGTATCAAAGTAGTGTTGTTTTCTTTTTCTTTAAAATATTTTTCTTAATATAATATTTTTAAAATGACAAACCCTAATAAAAACTATAACGATAATGGATCTTTAGCTAAACCTCCAAGGTTCAGCCATGATAACTTTCCATTATGGAAGGAAAGAATGTCTCTATTTCTAGAGGGATCTGATCCAAAGATTCCCTACTATCTGGAAAATGGACCATTCGTTCCAACAACTATAGTAGCTAGTGTTCCTGCCACCACTAGTACTGCAGCCATCCCTGAAAGGAGTATTGTTAAAACTCCTAACAGATGGACTGAAGAAGACAAGAAAGAAATTGCTATTGACTCTAAAGCTAGATCTATAATAGCAATGGCTTTACCTGATGAAGTCTATCATTCCGTCATGAAAATGAGGACTTCAAAAGCCATGTGGGATACTTTATGTATCCAATATGAAGGAACTTCTGAGGTTAAAGTTACTAGATGCATAAACCTCGTAAGAAAATACGAAAGCTTTATGTATCAAAAGGGTGAATCTCTTTCTCAAATTCACCAGCGGTTCAACTGTCTACTGATCGATCTCAAATCAGTTGACAGAGTGTATTCAAACGGCGAAATTCGACAAAGTTCATGGAGGCACTCCACGATCAATGGGCGATGTACACTACATGTATAAAACTGTCAAAGAATCTTGAAACCTTGTCCTTAAGTGCATTATATGGGATGCTCTTAAATGAGGAACAATCCCAGCTTTTAAGAAAGAACCTTATTAATGAACTCAAAGGTGCTAAAAGTACTTCTTTGGCACTTGTGACTTCTGAGGGAACTTCTTCTAAAAATGGTTCTTCTTCCACTATAACCTCCATTACTGAATTAGGTCAAACTCATTTAGAGGATCAACTCACTGATGCTGACATCTCTGAGTTTGATAACTCTCTAGCCCTTTTAATCAACAACTTTAAAAGATTTGCTAGAAAGAGCAATTTTCGAAAATCTTCTAACCTCTCTGACTCTGAAAAACAGAAAACGTTGCCTGCTGAAAAAGCCTCAGCGATCTGTTTCAATTGTCAGAGAAAGGGCCATTTTGCAAATGAATGCAGGTCGAAAAAAGTTGCTGCTCCCACTACCTCCCATACCTCTGATAAACAGGAGAAGTATTTGAAAATGAAAAACAAATACAGAGATATGAAGAAAAACCAGCAAAAAGGCAAAGGCCTTGTCGCTGAAGAAGTTGACTAGGATGCTGAAAATGACTGGGCCAAGACCTCTGAAGAGTCTGGTTCAGATGAAGAAGATTTTGCCTTTCTCTGTCTAATGGCAAGAATAGAGGATGCTGAAGAAGTCTCTGAAACTTCTTCCTCTGAGTCTCCGTCTACTCAGGTAAACATTCCCTCTGACCCCTTACTCTCTGAAAAAGATAACTTGTCGGCTTACGATGCAATGACTGTTGACTTCTACAATGCTTTGAATGGAAAGATAAAAGCTGAGAAAATTAACACTGACTTATTTGAACAATTAAAAAATTGCCACTTAAGAATCAAAGAACTTTCCAAACTTGAGGATTCTCTCAAAAACCAAGTTTTTGCAAATCAAACAATAAGCATTGAGAAACAACAAGCTATCGCTGATAGGGAAAAGGCTATTGCTGATCTCAAGTCTGAAAAAACAACCATCGAAGGATGGTGTAAGGCTTCTGATAAAGTCAATGAGATTATCAATGCCCAAATACCTATGAAAGTGAGAAGTGGGTTAGGCGATAACCCTGAAAAGGAAGAATCAGAGAATGATCGTTCCATGCTCAAATTTGGAATGTTTATCTCTTCTATCCCTGGTCCTTCCTCTTCAGCCTCTTTTTCCACTTCCTCTAAAGAGAAGCTTCATGAGGATCATTCTAAGAAGATGATCAAGAACAAGGTGCTTGACCATGTTCCTAAGAATAAGAAATCTCTAGATAAGAACAAGAAGTCCTCAGAGAAGATTTCTAAATCTGGGAAGAAGGTCCCTGATTATTCTCAAAGACCAACTCCCAAGATTAAAATCGATCTCACTCCTACCCCTGAAAAGGTTGTAATACCTCCAAGGACCATGGATAAAGGAATTCTTGGACCTATCCCTGAGAAACTTCATGTTCCCTCTCTTATCTCCAAACCTTTTAAGTATAGGAAATGCTTTCACTGTGGTGAAACAACCCACATTGCAAGCAAGTGTCCTAATGCTACTAGAACTGATAAACTAGCTCATGGAAAGAAAGTAGCTCAAGCTGATAAATCAGCAAGAGTGAAATCCACCAAAGTTGCTAAACCAACTAAGGTGAAGATATCCACTGAAGAGAGTTCTTCAGCTAGTAGTACTTCCGCCAATCCTGTATCTAACCAAGCAGGACCCATAGTAATATGGGTACCTTTAAACAATTAATCTTTTGTTGTATGCAGAGTGCCAAAGGTATCTGGTATCTTGATAGCGGATGCTCGAGGATTATGACCGCGTAAAATCTCTCGCTCTCGACTACAAAGAAGAAGCTGGTCCATCAGTGACCTTTGGTGGAAATGGCAAAGAATACACTAAAGGTTATGGAATTCTGTCCAACGGAGCCACATCTTTCTCTCGTGTTGCTTACGTTGAGGGACTAAAGCACAATCTCTTGAGCGTTAGTCAGTTGTGTGACAAAGACTTCAAGGTTCTATTCCTAAAGAATAGATGTGCTGTCACTGACGGAAATGATAAGCTTGCCCTCTCTAGCAAAAGAGTTGAAAATGTATACGTCATAAACATGAATAGTTCTCACTCTGAGAACATGTGCTTTATCTCTAAAGCATCCACTGACATAAACTGGTTATGGCATAAAAGACTTTCTCATCTCAACTTTAAGACAATAAATGAATTGTCTCAAAAAGACTTAGTCAGAGACCTCCCTAATCACACCTTTACAAAGGAATCTCTTTGTTCAGCTTGTGAAAAGGGAAAGCTGACAAAAGCCTCCTTTAGGTCAAAGCAAGTTTCTTCAGTGACCACTCCTCTTCAGCTACTTCACATGGATCTATTTGGACCTGACAATGTCCAATCAATCTCTGGAAAGAAATACACTTTAGTGATTGTTGATGAATACTCCAGATACACATGGGTGTTCTTCCTTCGATCCAAAAGTGATACCCCTGAAATGATAATCCCTTTTATCAAAAGAATGGAAGTGCTAAACTCCTTACTTGTTCGCTCCATAAGAAGTGATCATGGTACTGAATTCAAAAATAGTACTTTGGTTAGTTTCTTTGAAGAAAAAGGCATTTCTCACAACTTCTCATCTGTAAGAACTCCTCAGCAAAATGGTGTTGCTGAACGAAGAAATCGAACTATAATCGAAGCAGCTCGCTCAATGCTTAGCGAATCACGTCTTCCAACTCAATTCTGGGCTGAGGCTGTCAATACAGCATGCTTTACTCAGAATCGATCCCTGATTGTTAAGCGATTCAAGAAAACTTCCTATGAATTATTTCATGGGAGAAGACCCACTCTGAAATATCTTCACATTTTTGGATGTACGTGTTACATTCTGAATGACAGAGATCATTTGGGTAAATTCGATCCTAAAGCTGATGATGGTATATTTCTTGGATACTCCTCTGTGTCCAAGTCTTTCAGAGTATTCAACAAAAGAAGACAACATGTTGAAGAATCTATGCATGTCAACTTTGATGAATCTCGTCCCATTCATCCTTCTCATAATCTTGATGATGATGAAGAATTGAATGCTTGGATGGAATCTCATTATGGGGAACCTGAAACATACTTCAGCAATCAAACTCCAGCTGATGTATGTGATGATGAAATCCCTGTAACTCAACAAGTAACAATTATCCATCTTCAGGGATAAATGTTACTCCTTTAAATCAGATTCCTGCTACTGATTCATCTCTTGGAAATTCCTCTGTGAATAACCAAACCTCCTCTGAAAATCAATCCCCTGAATTGATTCTAAATGAAGTACCTGTTGCTGAAACAAGTCCTATTCCAGAATCTGAAGAACAGGTCGCTGAATCTGCTGTTGATCTTTCTCCTCAACCACCAGCTCAGCGATGGACTGCAAATCATCCAATAAATCAGATTATTGGCGATCCCACTGCAGGTATCAAAACACGTAGAGGTACAGGTAATATCTGTCTTTATGTGAACTTCATTTCTCTCTCTGAACCTAAGAAGATAGATCAAGCTATCTCTGACCCTAGCTGGGTTTCAGCTATGCAAGAAGAACTGACTGAATTCCGTAGAAATAAAGTTTGGAATCTTGTTCCTAGACCTTCTGATAAAACCATCATAGGAACCAAATGGGTTTTCAGAAATAAGCTAGATGAAAACGGGACTATAATTCGCAATAAGGCTAGACTTGTTGCTCAAGGTTATAGACAGGAAGAAGGAATTGATTATGATGAAACCTTTGCCCCTGTAGCTCGTTTAGAAGCCATAAGACTCTTTTTAGCTTATGCTGCCCATAAAGACTTCAAAGTTTTTCAAATGGATGTTAAAAGTGTTTTTCTAAATGGAAAACTCAACGAGGAAGTTTATGTTGAACAACCCCCTGGTTTCTCAGACCCTAACCACCCTGGCTATGTTTTTAAACTTGAAAAGGCTCTTTACGGGTTAAAACAAGCTCCTAGAGCGTGGTATGACACCCTCTCTAAATTTCTTCTTAAAGAAAAATTTGTTCGTGGAAAAATTGACCAAACTCTGTTTTTAAGAAAATATAAAGGTCATACAATTCTCGCTCAGATATATGTTGATGACATTATCTTTGGTTCCACAAGACCCAAATTATGCACTCGTTTCGCTGCAAGAATGCAAAAACAATATAAAATGAGTATGATGGGTGAACTAACATATTTTCTAGGCTTGCAGATTAAGCAATCTGACAAAGGAATTTTTATTTGTCAAAGCAAATATGTTAAAGACATGCTGAATAAATTTGACATGAATCAATGCTCAGCGATGAAGACTCCTATGGCGCCTCCTCTGACGTTAAACAAGGATCCCAATAGGAAACCAGTAAATGTCACTGCCTATCGAGGAATGATTGGGTCTCTGCTGTATCTTACAGCGAGTAGACCAGACATCATGTATGCTACCTGTCTCTGTGCTCGGTATCAAGCTGAACCGAAGGAATCCCATCTAATCGCTGTAAAGCGAATCTTCAGATATCTGAAAGGAACTCCAAATCTTGGTCTCTGGTATCCCAAAGGCTCAGGATTTGATCTCATCGGTTATTCTGACAGTGACTTTGCAGGTTGTAAGATTGATAGGAAGAGCACCACTGGTGGGTGTCAGCTACTAGGTGGTAAGTTAATTAGTTGGACAAGTAAAAAGCAAAACTCAGTGTCCACTTCCACCGTCGAAGTTCGAATACGTAGCAGCTGGTAGTTGTTGTGCTCAAATCCTTTGGATGAGAAATCAACTCAGAGACTACGATCTAAAGCTCTCAAAAATTCCTATTTACTGTGATAGCACAAGTGCTGTAGCAATTGCTAACAACCCTGTACTCCACTCCAAAACCAAGCATATTGAGATCCGATATCACTTTATCAGAGATCATGTGATGAATGGTGAAGTTGAGCTTCATTTTGTTCCTACTGAATATCAGCTCGCTGATCTTTTCACCAAGCCTCTTGATGAAACAAGATTCAATCTACTCATCAGCGAACTTGGTATGTTGAACGCTGAATAACTCTTTAGTCAGTGACCAACAAAGGATTACAAATAAAGCCTTCAAATTCTCCATTCACTGAACTCTGATTCAGCGATATCTAGGTCATCTCCTCAGGTATTATCTTCTAATCCTTAACACTCTTTGATATCTTTTCTCATCAAAGAATGTCTCTCTTAAATTAAAACTCCTCACTGACAATCCTTTATTGTTAGTGATGAATTTTTTAAAATTATAAAGGATAAACTTTCCTTTTGGATAATTATCTTTATAATCTTTTTAAATATTTAAGAAAAGGACACGTCAGACCTTTTTCTGACACACGACGGACCGCGACGTTTCCATTCCAACTCCTTTCTTGGAACGTGCGCCAGGTCATTTCTTTTTCAAAAAGCTAAAACCGTCGTTTAGTTATCCTCTCTTTTTCCCTCTCCTCTGGCTATTTAAGCATTCCTTTTGTCTCACTTTATTCCTTCCGCTTTCATAACTTCTCTAAAGGCAAAGGATAAACTTTGAATCTTCAAGCTTTCTGCAAGAACACCAAGAACACGCACTTGTGCGTTTTTCTTCTTCACACGGTTAAGGTTTGATCTAAACCTTATATCAAGAACTGGAAACAACTCGTTTCACCTTTCTAATCTCTTTTCTTTCTTAAAATCTATAAAATCTTGTTTTTGAAAAGTTTTTCACTTTCTAAGAACAAAATTTTTTTGTACGTTTTATACTATTTTATTTATCTTTAAATTTTTTAATTGCCAACAAGCATTTTGATATTGTTCATCAAAACACTTGTTTGTTTGACCTTACATTTGGTACCTTTAAATACCAAATCTCTGGTTTATACGTTCATGTATTAAAACCATGATTTATCTCTTCGGTGTTGCCATTTTTCCTACAGAAATGGCCTCTGCTTCCAACGTTGTTGAAACCGCTGCTGCTAACCAGTTGGTCGCTGCACCAACTTGTCACTTTCAGATGGAAAAATCAACCTTCAAGCCATGCAATTACATTGCATTGGTGGACATTCCCTCTGAATGCCCTCAGTTCAAGGATGCTGCAACCTTCCTAAAGGCATGCCCGCTGATGTATGCCTTCGTCCACAACCCAGTGGGCATTGCGTCTCACCTACAAGCTCTCTGGTACACGGCGCAATGTACTACGCTGAAGACAGACAAGGGCAATGTCCTCCCTGCTATCTCTTTCACAATCCCTGACCTTGGTTACTTCGCGTTCACAGCAGGGTTTGTACGAAAGGCGCTCAGGCTCCCTCAGCGCAAGAAAAATGAACAATGGGGTGCTGAACCAACAAAGCAGCAGATTGATTCTTTCTTGGACTCCATTGACTACAAGTGGGAGAACCCCTTAGTGAAGACGGTGGGTTCTAAGCTGGAGAAGAAGCGACTCCCTGCTCGCTGGCAATATGTTCTCACCCAGGTCATTCAGGGCCTGGGGTCAAAAGTTGGCTCCCACGATCAGGCGAGCAAGCATTTTCAGGATCTTGCCTTCTCTCTCTGCACTGGTCACCCTCTGAACTATGCTGATTACATTTTCAGCGATATGTGCAGCCGCCTCAACGCCTCCACCAGACATCACGTTATCCCTTACCCACGTTTCTTCTCAATCATCCTTGAAGAAGCTTTCAGGGAAAGCTACCCGAAGGTTGGTGACTTCGCCTTCTCCATGGTAGGGAAGAAGTCCCTGGACCTGGAAGAACGTCCAGATGACGCTCCCCTCACTCCCTATATGCTTCAAATCATAGGAGCACCTCTTTCAGTGTCCTCCTTGCTGCCCATCCCCTCAGCGAGTACCCAAGGCACTGCTGCTGCAAAGAGGAAAACCCCCGCTGATGGTCATAAGAAGACCATCGCATCAAAGAAACCCAAGAAGGTGGTATCTCAACAGACCATCCTCTCTGATTATGGTGCACTTCAATCACCACCCTCATCCACAGCCACTCCAACGGTTTCTGCTGCCGTTGAAGCTTCATCAGCACTACCACCACCATCAGTGACTAAGGTTTCTGAAGGTGTTATAGCCGCCCGCCGAAGGCCGGATCAGGTATCACTTTCACTGCCCTCTCTACCTCTTCCATCTCTACTTCTTTGGTCCTCACATCAGCAAGTGACTCAGTGATAGTTGTCCCTATCTCTGATGATGCTGAAATGCACGCAGTCCAAACCTCAAAATTGTTTAGGCAATCTGAGTTTTGGAAAGCCAATTTAAAAGGACCTCAGAGTATCTCTTTCAGATACTCTAAGACACTGGTCAGTGATCCTCAGGACACTACCTCTGCAAACGTAGTCCCTGAGAGTAATCCTCACGATATTCTCAAGGAAAATAATGATACTTTTCATCCATCATCTGATCCGGATTCTTTTCTCGCCTCTTTGTCAATGTCATCAGCTGCTGCCACTGCTCCTGTCTACTCAGCGACAGCGACCACAACCACCACCACCACCTCGAAGCCGATGATGCAGTCTCCTCAACGCCCTCCCAGTGCCAAAAAGCTCAGGGATGTCAAGATGGAGAACCTGGCTCCCAAGCTTCCTCCCAGAGTCACTGAATTGGCTCCTGTGTCCCTGCCTGCTCCCACTTTCCCAGCCATTGATCATCTGGTCAATGAGTGCGCTCTGACCAGGGCCAGGCTGGACACTCTGCAAACTTCAGCAGAGTTGATTTTCAGACAGGTCGCTGGCACTCCAGGAATGAAGATTAACGTCAGCAACTTGGTGTCTGACGTTCAGTCTCTAAAGAACGACCACAGGGACCTTCGTCAATCTCTCACCAACATAGAGCACAAGGTGGATGCTCAGGCCGTTGTCCTCGAGTTTATTCTAAAGACTCAGTCCGAAATGATGCAGTCTCTCTCGAAGCTCAGTTAGACTGGTCCCTCGTTTGCTTCTGCTGATCGGACTATGCTGGAAGACGTGCACACGCATGTGCGCACTCTGATGATCCACGTTCTGCCCCATGATAACATTGAGGGGGAGAAGGTGGCCAAAGAGTTCGCTGACGAACTTATCGGCGAGCACAATCGTCGGTTTCCAGATGAAAGGATCTCTCCCTACATCCAACGACCAGAACCTTCCTCAACTGCAAGAGTTGATGATGATGATGAGGAAGAGGATGATGAAGAAGAAGAGGAACGCATCCCTCACTATGAGGTTGATGATGATGATGATGATGACTTGGGTTTTGCACTGGAGCATTTCAGATTATCCAGACCAAGTACATCTCAGCTAGAGCCCTTGGGGGACGAAGCTGGACCCTCAGCCAGAGTGGTCGATCTTGAGGCCACCATCCCAATATCAGAGGGGGAGACCGCTGATAAGGTATCACTTCAGCTTATCCCTTATTTTACTCCTCTCTCTGAATCTCCCATACACTCCTCTTCACCCACTAAAATTCCCTCTGACAAAACTATTTCCTCCTCTCCTTCCCTTAGTGATCCCCGTCCCCCAAAGGACTCATCCACAAGGAAGGAACCTTCTTCCAATGAGCAGTTTATGTACATAGAGGAAACTGACTCTGAGGAAGAAGAAGGCCTCATCCCTCGGCGTCGCATTCAGAAGCAGATAATAAGCGAGCCTGAAGAGGAAGAAAGGCGAATAAAATTCCTAAGGGAATTCGAAGCAAAAAGAATAAGGGTGCCTCAAGAAGACCCAATAAACGCTGTACCAATCAGAATAGTAGATGAATTTTACTTCTTATCCAAGGAAGAGAGAGAACAAGCTCTGATAGCTCAGAGGATCAGAGACGAAGAAATAAAGCAAACTGAGAATGATTTTGCTTTAGCAAGGAAGATTCTCAGGGAAGACTCAGCAAGAGACAAAGCAGCCAAAGAGCAATTAGAAAAGAGTGAACGGCTCGCTGCAGCTCTGGCTCAGAAAGAACTTGTACAGGAAAACCTTAATGTAGATCTCATTCTCGCTCAACAGAAGATTCTCACTGCACTAACCACTGAAGCCACAACTCAGAAAGACAAAGAACTGGATTGGTGCACAGAGATGCTGAACTTTCGAAGATCTGATGACAAAATCATTCACGTAACTATCCAAGGGCGACACTCTAACAGAGGTGGTCCAAAGGTATATGTAAGAATGACGAGGCCATCCAGAACAGAGAGAGAAGAAGCAAAAGTCTTAAGGTTATATGGATACACTGAATGGCTCGAAATCAGAAATGCCATTCAGGGTTCCAAATCCAAGTTCAAAAATGTGGTAGAAGATGAGTTGAATCAGTTGCTGCAAAGAATGTCTCAACATGTACAAGTTCCCCCTCTCCCTGAACCATCAAAGAAGAAAAGATCAGTTGCTGAAGGTGGCTCAAGTTCGAAGAATGAGCATGAAACTAAGTTTGATTATCAAAGCATTCTTGGTCATCTTGAGCTCTCTGATATATCAATGCTTCGTACCTCTCTTCCTCAAGACCGAACATATCAAGAAGACGAAATCATCTCACTACCTGAACCTGGTATGGTATTTCTGGATAATGAAGGGTTCTTAGGACTCTTTAGAAACCAAGAAATTCACAGGGCCCCTTCCTCTCTCATAAAGATCATGCTTTGGCGATGCTGGTCAGATACTCCTCTGATGAACAGACAGAAGACTCTTTATGAGAATGAGCTACAAAGAATAAACGAGAACATCTCTGACTAGTCATAGTGTTCTATTTCCTTTGTAATATTTCTTCAGTGTACAAGTACTTTATCTTTATCATTGTAATTTCATTTCGCTGTAATTCTTCAGATTCTAATTAATGAAATTCAAAGTACTTTACTCCACCCTAGTACTGAAAAGATCCCTGAAAATAGTAAAAGGGACAATGAACATAAGAGTTCTACTTTCGTTACACTATCTTTTACTCACTGATCTTTCACTCTGAAAGTTCAATTAGTGAATGTACTTTAAGCTCTTCTACCAACAACCTTAAAAATAGTACATTTCATATAAATAAAATAATTAAAAACATTTTTAATTGTTTTTGACTTCGTGTCCTCTCTAAATTAAAAAACTATTTTATAACATAAGTTTTCTGACATGATTTAATTTTTTTAATTTATCCGGCCTCATATGCGGGATTTATAATATAGAGTAAATTGCAAATTTGGTCCCTATGGTTTCTGGTTTTTTTTTATGGTTTTGGTCCCTAGAAAATTTTTATTGCACCAAAACCACTGTAGTATGTATTTCGTTGTGGATTTGGTCCCTGGCACTAACTCCGTTAGCTTTTCTTCCGTTAAGTCCCTGTATGTGCCTTGCACATGAGGGCATTTTGGTCATTTAATTTTTTTTCACTAAAAACAAAAATCAGAGGGACCAAATTTGCAAATCACTGTTTACTATAAAATTATTTACTTGAATATTCATCTTCTTCACCAAGAACACGCCAAGAACACCAAACCCAATAAAAAAACCAAAATCAAACTCATATCTAAAAACCAAAACCAAAATCAAACCCACTTAAAAAAAACCCAAAATCAAACTCATATCTAAAAACCAAAACCAAAATCAAACACATCCAATAACCATGATTTTTTTACCAAAATCACTAAAATTATTAATGATTTTTTTACCAAGAACACAAAAATTATTTTCTTAAATACTCATCTTTTTCACCAAGAACACACCAAGAACACCAAACCCACTTAAAAAACCCAAAATAAACTAATATCTAAAAACCAAAACCAAAATCAAACACATCCAATAACTAAAATCAAACCCATTTAAAAAACCCAAAATCAAACACATCCAATAACAAACATCAAACCCACTTAAAAAACCCAAAATCAAACACATCCAATAACCAAAATCAAACCCACTTAAAAAACCCAAAATCAAACTCATTGAAAAACGAGATCGGGATCGCGATTTGAAAGAGAGAGAGATCGAGATCTGAAAGAGAGAGAGAGAGAGAGAGAGAGAGATCTGAAAGAAGAGTTTTTCCGTCGAGTTTTCCGACGACTTCGTCTTCTCCGGCGAGTTTTTCCGGCGACTTCGTCTTCTCCGACGAGTTTTTCCGGCGAATTCATCTTCTCTCTCTCTTTCAGATCTCGATCTCGTTTTTTAATGAGTTTGATTTTGGGTTTTTTAAGTAGGTTTGATTTTGGTTATTGGATTTGTTTGATTTTGGGTATTTTAAGTGGGTTTGATTTTAGTTATTGGATGTGTTTGATTTTGATTTGGTTTTTAGATATGAGTTTGATTTTGGTTTTTTAAGTGGCTTTGGTGTTCTTGGTGTGTTCTTGGTGAAGAAGATGAGTATTCAAGAAAATAATTTTTGTGTTCTTGGTAAAAAAATCATGAATAATTTTAGTGTTTTTGGTAAAAAAAATCATGGTTATTGGATGTGTTTGATTTTGGTTTTGGTTTTTAGATATGAGTTTGATTTTGGGTTTTTTTAAGTGGGTTTGATTTTGGTTTTGGTTTTGGTTTTTAGATATGAGTTTGATTTTGGTTTTTTTAAGTGGGTTTGGTGTTCTTGGTGGGTTCTTGGTAAAGAAGATGAGTATTCAAGTAAATAATTTTATAGTAGACAGTGATTTGCAAATTTGGTCCCTCTGATTTTTGTTTTTAGTGAAAAAAAATTAAATGACCAAAATGCCCTCATGTGCAAGGCACATGCAGGGACTTAACGGAAGGAAAGCTGACGGAGTTAGTGCCAGGGACCAAATCCACAAAGAAATGCATACTACAGTGGTTTTGGTGCAATAAAAATTTTCTAAGGATCAAAACCACAAAAAACCAGAAACCATAAGGACCAAATTTGCAATTTACTCTATAATATATAAGCATAGTAGTGTTTGATGGAACCGGGTGAGCCTAGCCGAACCATCCACGGCTTCACCTATGTCTGTTTATGTACGCTCGGATGTCACCTATATTGTCGTCTTCATCTTGCGTTTCGTACGTCCTCTCTGTTATCCTCTTTCTTATGGTTTTCCCTTTTGTCTCTTCGAAAAGCTTTCCGCCACTAAAATGGGGCATCAATCCCTACTTGATACTTCTATTTTCGGAGGTAAATGCTCACATTTTGGTCAATTAGTATCTTCTTCCTGCTCTTCTCATACTTTTTGATGATGACAAATTATTGTTTGATTGTTATTCTTGCTATTTGTTAGTTTTCCTAATCATTGGTTTCCCCCATCTTTTTTTGTCTTCTGATTTGGTTTGTGAATTAAATAATAACTTGTACTCTTTCATCAACTTCTGAAATGAATATTTTGAGTTATGTGTTTGTTTTATGTTGGATAGACTCATAGAAACCCTGTTCTTCTTTGAACATACAAGTCCTATATAGATAAAACTGTCTGTGTAGATTAATTTGTCTGTGCAGATTGAGAAGGTTTTTGTTTGGGTGGGCTTTTTATACAGACAAAATGAAATATAATTGATTGGTAATCGTTCAGGGTGTAATTAGGGCTCTATATGGTTAAGGGAGGTCCAGCATGCAAAATGATTCAGAGGGTTCTAGAACCGTTAAGAGGATATAAAATGGAAACTTATTTTTTGCCAAACAGGATTCACCTCTTAGCGATTCAGAGGCTGCCTCTTAATGTAACCGTTAGAGATATGCCATAAATAATTTAAATAGAAGTACAAAAGTTTTTCATAAAATCGCTCCCCAAGGTTTAGAGGCATGGCAAAGATGATAATGTGTTTCATCTATTTTATAGGTGGAGTAAAGTTTCCTTTGGGACCTCCTGTGGGCAGGTGGAAACATCATCATAGTTTGATATCACATATGAGAAGTCGATTCTTCCGGAAACATCCAACTTCATGTAGAAAAAGTTCCACATCTTCTATTTCATGTTTGTCTGAGCATTTAAGTGAGACAAATGAGATTACAGCAAAAGTAATTTATAGTGTTGCTCTTGCAATGGGTCATAATAAGGTGATTCTTATTTCTGCATTCACAAACAATAAAAGTTTCCATTTTTTCATGTCACATATATAAAAGTTATTTATCTTATTTAGTTTTCATGTGCTTTTCGATGTTTTTGTTATGTCTAGAAAATGTGTATTGAAGAGACTTCATCAAGTTTTACATGATATTGGTATCAGGAGGCACATCCAGAATGCAGTTCAAGGGTTCCTGCTATTATCAGTGCTCTTGAAAAGGTGGAGCTCACTCCAAAGGTATAAAAGACATTATTCACATTTAATCTTGCCATTTAATTTTGAAGATAATTCCCATTTCAGTAGGCTGCAATTGTGTTCGAATTTAGTTTAAATGTTTTATCCATCAACAACTTTCTTTATTCTATAATACAGATACCTTCTAACGCTATGCAAGAAGATCTTATCGACTCCCTTCTCTCAAAGCCTATAAAAAATTCAAGAATTGGTTCCTTTATCTAACATGAACCATGTGATCAAAATGAGATTTTATTTTTACTGACATGCAATCTAATCTATATGGTTGCAGTTTCGAGGATCTGAGATCATTCAACTTCAAAACTTTAGAACCGCTACACCAGAAGATATTGCTAGCGTACATACTAGATCTTACATTTTTGGACTTGAGAAGGTGATGAAGGTTTTCTTGACATAAACAAAAGCACAAAAGGAGAGGATTTGTAATTTCCAAAAAATAAAAGCATCTATTATGTTTATATATGTTTGGTGTCAAATTACAAGTAGAATAATAGTCTTATGTTCCTTGTACATCTATTGTTTAGGCAATGGAACAGGCTTCAGAACAGGGAATTATACATATTGATGGCTCGGGACCCACGTACGCAACCGCCACAGTAAGCCAATTTCGTAATAAAAAAAAGCCTCCTTAAGCTGTTGTGTATGCTTATTTATGATGATATTAATTTCCCAGTTCTAATGTTTTTAATTGGATTTGTTAGAAATTTTGCAGCCCATCATTGAATGTAGTTTATTTCATACTACTTATTAGTTGTATATTTTTTGGATTACACAGTTGTTTATTTAGCCTTTTACAGTTTTACAGAATTTATTTTATTTCTGATCCAACATTGCTATTCCAACTTTAAGGAACCCATGAATGTTGTTTTCTTTGTTTTTTTTTGCAAAATCAGTTTAATGTTTCTATTAAGTTACAGTGAAAACTTATGAAGGACATAACTAGTTGACAATAATTGGTGTCTTCTAGCGAAATCATGCAAATTGGGAACTTTTTTTTTAATTAGAATTCTTGTTGTCTTTATGGATTCATTAACGATACATTATTTGATCCACTAATTCGTATACTGTTGAAGCTTGATTCTTATACAAAGTCTTCTGTAATGCATTTGATCCTATTTTCTTCGGATATTGTAAAAATGCAGACATTTCAGGAGTCGTTGGTTGCTGCTGGAGCAGGCCTATCCTTGGTTGATTCTGTGGTAATAATGCCTCAACTGTAATGCACAAAAGCCCGACTTGGCCTAGAAGCCCGTCGGGCCTGGTTATTTTTCAAAAGCCTGAAACCACCCAGGCCTGAAAAAGCCTGAACGGACTCAATTTCACACAAAAAGTGCTTTTTTGCTTACTAATAACTAGGGGTGGCAATCGTGTTCGAGTTCGGGTTCGGGTTGGCGGGTCGCGGGTCAATAAGGCTCAACCCGGACACGACCCGTTTAACTAATCGTGTCGCATTGATCAACCCTAACCCTTATACTCTCGGGTTCATGGGTTGGTGGGTTGAGAGCATGAAGACGTGAACCGAGTGATTACTGATTAGGTTAGGGTTAGAATAAAATAAATTTTTTTAAATCTATATTTTAAATGGGTTAGCAGGTCAACCCGCGAACATATACATCAACCAGAACACGACCCACAATAATAAACGGGTTGGCGGGTCAGAAAATTCAAACCAAACCCGTTTATTTTCGTGCTGGGTTCATGTCGTGTGGAGAATTGCCATGCCTACTAATAACGGACTCAATTTCAGCCCAGGCCTTGTGCATCAAAATGATTTTGTTTTTTGTTAATTGTAGGTCTGTTGTTCTTTTTGACCAGAAATAGTTTGTTTTTTGATGAAATGGTAGGTGGCGGCATCAAAAATCAGTCAGAACCCTCCGGTTGGTTTTGCCTTGATACGACCTCCTGGACACCATGCCGTTCCAAAGGGGCCCATGGGATTTTGTATATTTGGTAACGTAGCTATTGCAGCTCGATATGCCCAACGTGTCCATGGACTAAGGCGTGTTTTCATCATTGATTTTGATGTTCATCATGGAAATGGTACTAATGATGCTTTCTATGATGATCCAGACGTTTTCTTTCTTTCAACTCACCAAGTAAGTGGCAAGCATTTGTGTATTTATTTTGTAAACTGGGTTTGATTTCTTATATATATATATAATATAAATAATTACATATGGTCAGGTTAAAGAGAAAACCGTAAAAATGTATAATATAAATATACATATATAGATGAAGGTTCAGGTAAAAATATATAATATAAATAATTACATATGCTTTCTATGATGATCCAGAGGAACTGTATTCATCAGTTTTTCATTTGTTTGGGGTTTTCCCCTGAACCTCCCTCTATATACATATACATATATAGATGAAGGTTTGAGAAAAAACCTCAAAAAACTGAAGAACACCTGAGAACCCTCCATCTGGACGGTATGCACAAATGCATACAAGGGATTGAAGTTTTTTTTTCCTTCTGTGCACGAGTGCATGCTATGTACTAGTGCATATGCACTAATGCATGTTACAAATTATCAGTATGCATTTGTGCATACCGTCCAGGTGGAGGGCTCCTAGTGTGTTCTTCAGTTTTCTTTTCTTTTTTGAGGTTTTCCCCTGAACCTGACCCTATATATATATGTATCTATGTATGATCTTTCTGGTTTTGAGCAAATAACGGAGGGATTTATTACTATGCTGTTTTAGGATGGAAGTTACCCTGGTACCGGGAAAATTGATAATATAGGGTGCGGGAACGGTGAAGGAGCAACGCTTAATTTGCCATTAGCAGGAGGTTCAGGCGATATAGCCATGCGAACCGTGTTTGATCAAGTAATTGTACCCTCTGCCCAAAGATTTAAGCCCGATATAATTCTTGTGTCAGCAGGGTCAGTTTCGTCAAAACCAATATCTTCTTTTAGTCGTCAATACTAGTCAAATGTCTAAAATACCCTTAATAACTTTATTTAAAAATGGAAATTTATTTATATTCAGATATGATGGGCATGTACTGGATCCGTTGGCAAACTTCCAGTTAACGACAGGAACATACTATATGCTTGCATCAAGCATCAAGCAACTTGCAAAGGAGATGTGTGGTGGCCGATGTGTATTTTTCTTGGAAGGAGGATACAATCTCGACTCTCTTTCTAATTCCGTTGCAGAAACTTTCCGTGCTTTTCTTGGAGAACCGAGCATGGCAGCACAACTCGATGAGGTCGGGTTCTTGTATGATGAGCCATCTTTTAAAGTAAAGCAAGCTATTCAGAGGATCAAACACTTGCATTCTCTTTAGAAACTGCCATTCTTGTATATGTATTATGCACATAGAGTTGTTATTATTTTGAATGAAAACTATGTTTTTTTTTGTCGCGATGCTTTTAAAATTACGGTTTTCGTACTTATGGGTTTTAATTTGTAATCATGAAAGGTATTTAAATGAATAACATAAACTAATCTTTGAAACGAAAGAATTATCTCTCGTAAAAGTATTCAAAACCGTAAGGTTTGGAGTCACGTCTATCAAGATAAATGGAATTTCCTTGTGCAACTGGTTATCCATGAGTCAAAATCCGTACCTTAGCCCTTTCCTTACTTCCGATTACCTTAAAGATGAAATTACATCAATCCATCGATTTTTGACAAGGCTTTCTTCTCAAACAATAAATTATAAACCACTGGGTTGAAAACAAGTTATATATATATAGAGGCTGGTTCATTTAGAAACTAATGAATGGTAGAAACTATAGAAACTTCGACAAATCAATATTAAAAATAATTTTTTTCATGATTTTTTTTCATCAAATGTTATGATTTAAGATATTATTGCACATATGTTTGTTTCATAATGTAAAAGTTTCACGTGTATTTGTTTTTCATAAGTTGAAAGTTTCTCATGTATTTTTTTATGAAAAGTTTCATATGTTTTTGTTTCCAAGTGTAAAAGTTTCACATGAAAAAAATTATTTTTTATATTGATTTGCCAAAGTTTCTATAGTTTCTACCCTTCGTCTAGTTTCTAAATGAACCAACATCTATATATATATATATATATATATAGGGTTAGGTTCAAATGTGAACTCATTTTTGGTTGTGAACGTGAGGACGAATCTCAGCCACACATCTTCGGTTATGGTGGATGCAATCACGGAGGATTGACGCGATTCATGGGAGGGTGGAGATTATTAAAGGAGGGGAACCATGTCAAAGCCGCCTTTATTGACCGGATAAATGGCTGAGATTCGTCCTCACGTTCACAACCAAAAATGAGTTCACATTTGAACTTTCCTCCATATATATATATATAGGGGAGGGATCATACGAGAACCACCCATCTTTAAGGGAACAGAGAGGCACCTTGTGGACCACATATGATGTGGGCCCCACACATTAAAAAATCATATCTGATTCAATGGGACCCACCGTTGAATCATATATGATTTTTTAATGTATGGGGCCCACATCATATGTGGTCCACAAGGTGTCCCTTTGTTCCCTTAAAAATCAAAAGTTCTCATTTGAACCTTTTTTCTCTCTCTCTCTAAATAGTATTTTAAATAGTTATATATACTAATGAAATAGACGAACAAAAGTTTACAAATGTAACTGAACGAACAAGTCATTGTTTGCATTCGTTTAATTAAATGAATGAAATACACAAATGAATGTTCATGAACGTAACTGGACGAACAAGGTCATTGTTTGATTCTTCACTAAATTAAACGAACAAAAACAATTGTTCATGTTCAATCACTAAAAAAACTTGTTCATATCTGCTCGTTTATATAAAACCGAAATAAAAGAGCTTTCGTTTACAAACGGTTTACCAAAGCTTTGTTTCGTATATTCAAAACACTAACATATACAAGGGTAGTTGAGTCTCTGTGTGTGTGTGTGTGTGTGTGTGTGTGTGTGTGTGTGTGTGTATATATATATGCCGCCTTAGCCTTAGGGTACGCCTTGAAAAACGTCGTGGCCTCACCGTAACTCCTAAAGCATGAGGCTTGACCTTGTTATCACGACACACCTTGATAAAAATAAATAGTAAAAAAAAATTCTTTTAATAATTTAAAGTTTGATGGACATTTTTTTACATCTCATATCATATTTGGAATATTGATACCAACTTCCCGCATATATCATGCATGACCCTTGCTTGTTAGGACATGTGACAATTTTTTAAAATTGTCAATTAGTAATCAAAGAATTTTTAAAAATCAGAATAATTGATGATTTTGAAAAACCGTTTATACACAAAATACTAAAATCAATTAAGTTTGTCAACTATAAAATCTTAATTGATAATAAATATTTTATTAAGAATGATTTATCAAAGTTTTTATTATATATGAAACATAAGAAATCTACCCATAGTGTTTATATAACTTTAAAAAGACATTTTCAGTACTAGTGTATTTGATTTTGATTGACCAAATTTGTTAAATTATAATAATAATAATAACAACAATCATACTATAACAATAAACAACAATATAAAAAGCAGAGATTTATTTTCAACATCTCTTAATTAAAATACTAGGAGCATAATTGAAAAAAGAGAAGAAAAAAAACTCATGAAATTTAATGAACTCTAGTTCAAGTAACATTTAAAAAACTAGCTTAGGGTAAAACAAATGAGACTTTGAATACGTTTAAAAAATACGTTAACATATAACCACCAAACATATCCTTAATTAGTTTGGTTGGTATCAGTTTGGCTCACTGGTTTGGAAGTTCAAAAACTCAATACATTTAGTTTGACCATACGTTTGTATCTAAAAACTATTGAGTTCAACCAAATTACTACATTATACATCTATAGCTTCAAATGCCTAAAAGAAAAAGGAACACCTGACACCGTTTTACCCAAATCTGGAACTGACATATAGAATATATTTTCAAATTCAACATCCATCCACCAATAACTTTTTTAACTAAATTTTTTTCGATACCCACCGGGGCGTTGAAGACCAAATTGCTTCGAACAATCCAAATGTATCAAATTGTGTAGGATTTAAGTAGTTTCCAACCGAGTCAAACCAAAGCATTTTACGATCATTTTCTTCTGTTTGGCCACCTAATAAATCAACCATTCTTGTTTATAAAGGTATGAGTAAACTACAAACTTGGTCTCTATGATTTGTCAAAAATAACACTTTTCGTTCCTGCATTTTCAGAATTACAAGATGACCATTGTGGTTTGCAAAAACATCCGTATTTGGTCTCCCCTCTAACGGTTGTTAAAAAATTCCGTTAAGTTAGGGGTATTTTCGTCATTTTATCGATTTTTTTTACACAATCAAATTCGATTTCATGATTTTGGTTCCATGGTTTTTGATTGAGTAAAAGACAAAAAATTGATAAAGGGACAAAATGTTCATCATTTAATTGAATTTTGTAACAACCTTCAGAAAGAGACCAAATGCAAATGTTTTCGCAAACCATAATGGTGATATTGTAATTTTGAACCTGCTGACATGAAATTTGTTATTTTTGACAAATCACAAGGATCAAATTTTTAGTTTACTCTAAAATTATCAAACCAAACTTACTGTTATGACCGGCATTTTACGTTTTAAACTGACATATAAAATAACAAGTATAAAATATGAAAATACTGAAATGACATGATTAGATTGGGAGCGAGTCCCTTGGTCTAAAGTTGTACGTACGGAAAACCCGATCCCTTTGGTCACCCTTTTCAGTTGCCTATTTTGTTGCATTTGGTGCCATTTATTCTCTTCCAAATGTAATCTAAATACCAAACAAAACAAAATGTGATCCTTTTCATGAAGAAATGGAAGATGGAAGACATGGAAAAAGAACCCAAGAAACACCGAGTTCGAAAAACAACAACAACGACAACAACAATAATAACAACACCAACAACATCAACAAAGAACAAGATCGGTTCCTACCGATAGCAAACGTCGGCAGGATCATGAAAAAAGTGATCCCGGCAAACGGGAAAATCTCGAAAGACGCAAAAGAGACGGTCCAAGAATGCGTGTCGGAATTCATTAGCTTCATCACAGGGGAAGCCTCGGATAAATGCCAACAAGAGAAGCGAAAAACAATCAATGGTGACGATATAATTTGGGCGATCACGACATTGGGATTTGAGGAATACGTGGACCCACTCAAACAATATCTTCTCAAGTATCGAGAATTAGAAGGGGATAAGGTTAATAATAATAATGTACCGAAACAACAGCAATGCATCGAGCAACAACAGCAACAACATAATGCAACCAATGGGTTGCCTTATGAAAACGTTTATTCGTCTTCTGCTCCGAGTATCATGTCTCAACCACCTTTCGTAACAACTTCTGATCAGCCGTTTGCTTTGCCGTTTTCACCAAACTCAATTCAGACACAAATACATCATCAACAAGAAAGCATTGATTCGGTTGGACATTGGTAAAGAGGTCGTCTTCTTTGAGTTTTACTTCATAAATACAGTCTGTAACTATCGTTTTTCTTTAAATGCCTGACTACAATTCGAAATATCTGATTTTGTTGAACTAAAGTTCTCTTAAGTTCTAATACTTATAACACAATCCTACACATAATTTAGTAGACAATAATAAAACATAAACCTAACCAAAAATTTAATGTTGTCCGTAACGCATAAAATTCCACCATCATTTTATTTTATTTTCATTTATTTAATGGTAATTGTTTTTTATATGGGAAAGTTTGGTTTTTGAACATCATTTTATTTATTTTTATTTTGCTTTCATTTATTTAATGTTAATTGTTTTTTATGTAGGAAAGTTTGGTTTTTGAACAACAACTGTATCTTTGTTGTCATTAAAATAGATGGACTAGTAATGGAGAACCAAACTCGGGGATTTTGTATATGAAGAGTGAAACCGCACTTAAGAGGGTTAATTTTTTGTTATTTTTTTAGTAATCCATTGCCTTTACGAATACTCGAAATTAAAGATATATAAAAAACCCAGTTTTAAATAGGTAACGTCCCTGAAGTTATGTAATCCCACATCAGGTTAAGCATGATATGTTTGAAAGTGTGCTTGTTTAGGGACTAACGATTCAAATAGGTTCTAAATTGATCTTCATCAGGCTTGATCGTGTTTTTTTATTTCAATAATTAATTATTAAAAAGTATATCCGTAAATTCTAATTAAAAAATTTAATTAAAAGAAATATTTAAATGTTAAAAGTGGAAGTCTTTATAATTAAACTATAACATAAAAATACTTTAGAAAATTATCTCACTTATTTTATGTAAAAAAATTACATAAAAATTGAACCAACTTTAACTCAATTCTTATTTTAAGAAATAAACTTTAAAAACGTCATTTTAGAGTTTGAAACAAACTTTTCATTTATTTAAGAGTCTTATTAATCGATTTAACAAGTGACCGCACCGCTTACCTTCGCACATTTTTTATTTAAAAGAAGATATTAAGATTATAAAAAAACCACTCTGATCCATGATTGAATTAAAAACAAATTAAATAATAAATTGAATAAAAAACAAAAATACGTTAAAACAAATAATATACCAATTATCTCCTCTCCACCCCCTGCTTCGTCGTTTCTCCTCTCGTTCTCTTGGCTCCATTTTCCTCTTGCATCACTTTGTCTAACCAAAACCCCATCGCTAAAGGAAGAAACTAAAATCATACCAAAACTCTTTCTCATTCATCCTTCTCCATCGAGGTAACTTACTGCCATTTCATAACTTCGCACTTTCCTTTTCAGATGTTCTTCATTATTATTGTACTATTTCGCATCAATTTTCATAAATTTTCTTCTAAAAGTGTAGGTTTCACTCTATAAACTCAATATTGGAGTGATCTATCCATGCTTCTAATTTGATGACTCGGCAAGATCCGATAAGGGTGCTTGTTCTTGTGATTTTTTAATTTAGGAAGTTTGAGGGAAGTCAACAGGATCGGAGACCTGAGACGAGTCGGTAGCGTTTTATTTTTATTTGTTTGGAATGCTCGTCATCGGTACATATCATTTTTTAAATTTATTTTTCTAATTCAATCTATAATCCATGTAACATTTTTTTAAATAATAAATTTGCCAAGTCAGTTAACAGATAACCAGTTACTTGTTAAACCGATCAAACTCATTGATAAATCCAAAGTTTATTTCAAACCCTAAAATAATATATAAATAAAAAGTTTATTTCAAACCCTAAAATGATGAATTTTTAAGGGTTTATTTCCCAAAAAAGAAAGAAGGCTAATGTGGGTTCCATTTTGATTCAGTTTTTCCTATAAAAAATTACCAATATCGTTAACACTCAAAAAGAATGGTAACCGATATAAAACGACGTCGAGTTAATCACCCCACATCCCCTCCCCCACCCTATACAAGTATACCAGGACTCGATGGTTACAACTGGGCCCACGATCATTCTCGAGCCTAAGTCCGTTTGTGCATCCATCTCTACTCGAAACTCAAAATCTCATTAAAAAAAAGGAAATGTTTGAAAAAACCCAACAAACAATCCTATTTTGAATGGTTAAGTCCCTAAACTATTTTTTTGAATGAAAAAAATTATTAAACTTTCTCATTTTGAATGATTAAGTCCCTGAACTATTTTTTAGAATGAAAAAACCATTAAACTTTCTTATTTTGAATGATTAAGTCCCTAAATTTTTTTTTCAAGAAAATTAAACCATCGAATTTTTAAAAATTGATTACTTACAACTTTTAAACATAAATAAATTATCTTTAACCGGTTATCTTTTAATTATCCCTCTTATGATGGATAAAAAATAGGTCAAAAAAGGGGAAGATCGATGGCAGGAGCCAACAACGTGCTAGGCGAAATGAAAAGCAGACAGCGTTGAGGTAATGTGGAGTGACGAGGGGAGCGAGATACAATTATTTGTTAGGGGTTTTAATTGCATAGGGTTTTTGGAACGAAAAAACCGATTTAAGTTTATTTTACTTAAAAACCTTTTTAGTGAGTTACAAATAACTTATTTTAAAAAAAGATGTCGGTAACTAATTTTTGAAAGATCGATGATTTATTTATTCAAAAAAAAATTAAAGGACTTAATCATTCAAAATGAAAAAGTTCAGGGACTTAATCATTCAAAATAAGAAAGTTTAAGGATTTTTTCAATCAAAAAATTAGTTTAAGGACTTAACCATTCAAAATGAGATAGTTTGTTGGGTTTTTTTAAACTTTTCCGTTAAAAACTTTACAACCTACATATTCAAAGTTATAAACATGTTTTTCTGAACCAAATACGGTCCTACTCACAAGCAATTGAAACTATTAGATACATAAAGAAGCCCAAGCTTCAAGGCTTGGCTCGATCAGACCAACTTTTTTTCAATAAAAACCTTTCAACCAGAAGCCTAAGCTTGGACTTTTTATGGCTTGGAAGGCCCAAGCCATGCCTACTAGAGGTCCATCGGCTTGGCCCGGTGGCACCCGGGTTACCTGTAGAACCCAATCTTCCAAAAGATCTAGGGAGTGTATGTGAGTACTTGCCGTATATAAATTTATGCACTACAAAAATATATATTAGGGCCAAATGATATCTCTGCTCTATTATTACCAACTTCAAAGCCCAGAATTTTCTCGAATCCAAAATGTAAAATTACATAATTATCCAATCATACCAACCTTCACTTGTATCCATCATTGTCTTCATGGCCAATCCTGCACATGTTTGTTCCTAACAATCTTCACCGGGAAATATTAAGTTACAATTTAAGAAATACTAACAAGCAGTTCAACTTCAACACCACCAAATCCATTCTCTTTTACAAAAAAGAGTTACCGATGAGAAGGGAAAAAAGTGCACTTTATAGTAGCACCATCCGTAAAAACAGATTTGCATACTTGCCATTTACGTTTTACTTTGTTTTGGTAACGGAAACTGGCAAAATTAGAAATCGTCAATGCATCAATTTCCATAACAAGAATACGATCTCAAAGCTTGTTTTTACTTGAAAATTTTAGAAAAGATTTTGATTTTTCGAAAATGAAGAGAACAGAAAACACCTATTTCTCTCCTCTAATTCATGCTTTCTGGAAAACATGAACGAAAAACCAAAGAAAAAGGCATACCCCTTCATTTCAAAATGGAGTCATCCAATTGCCATCATCCCATAAAACAATCCACCTCTAAGTTGATTTTGAGCAAAAAGATCTCAAGTTCAAGAAACTTTTAATAACTATATGTACCGACATAACATATACCGAGTAGAAACATATTTTATCCATCCGTAGTTTAAATAAATTGTTTGACCATTTGTCAAATATCTGTGGATCAACTGGTACAGTTAAACTTGTTTGTAGCAGTAACGGCAAAATGTGCAATTTTAACACGAACACAAGAAACTATTACAATTTTCATCGAGACACCCAAAAGGAAAATGTCCCAAGTTTTGTAGATCGAGAGAGAAATTGAAGATAGAAATATATTTATGAACATAAATTTGATATATTCAAGTATTTAAATGAAAAATGAAATCTTATGTTTTTTGGGAAAGAGAATATTATCAACAACATCATTTTTACCTTTTCTGCTACATATGCCGCCTGATGATAGATGGAAGGTTTGCCCAAACTCCACACCCCTCAATTCTTCTGTTCCTCTTCATTTGCTGGGCTTCACCAAAGAAACCCTCAACACACCAACACAATCAAAACTCCACCCAAATATTGTCACCATTTTTAAAAAAAAATGTGCCTTGGTTTTCAGGTTAAATTCTCTCAACCAGCTGATTCTTCAAGCAGATAGGTGCTTAAGCACTTCACATTCGAAATCCAGGTTTTACCCTTTCAATTCGTATGATGATAATTACTTCAAGACCCCAAGTTTTCAAAAGCAGTGGAAAATAAATAAATATAACCTCTCTAATCAATAATCAAAAATTAGTTTTCCTTGAAAAATACAAGTCGTTTGTATTTTAAATAAACAATCAATCATTAGAAGCAAGCCAGTCATCCATCATCACTTTTGGTTTGAAGCGACAATTTTGGAGCATAAAAGACAACCACTATGGTGGAAGGAAGATTTATGCCACATAACCGGAAGAAAGATGCATATTTTACCTGAAACAGCCACCGGTGAAGGATATTTTACGAGTTGGCTCATGCAAGTAACCAAATATCGCACCAATAAACCATAGGATTTTTGTGTTAAAACACAACGATCCCAATAAACATAATCCAACAAAAAAAGCTATTATTTCAAAAGGTTTTATGCAGTAATCAAAAGGGTAAAAGGTTATTTACTCGACATAGGATTACCAAAAGAACATGAAATTATATAAGGTTGAAAAACTACTAAATAAGTGCATCAAACAGTTTAAAAAACCAGTCATCAAACAGTTTACTACTCAACATTTGTTTTTCAAAACATAAGCAAACTGAAATACCACTACTGTTTTTAAAACCATAAAGAGAATACAGGTTTTTTTATTCTGCTCTATAGGCAAATGGAAACTTTTTTGCTACATATATAAAGACTTCATTTGCATGACTGACTGGAACTTCAGAAGAATCAGCAGACTCCAAAACAAAAAGATTGATGCATCTATGGTGGAATCTGCACAATGAACTGTAAAAATCTTAAAAACTTCATTTTAAAGATAAGATTTCTAGCAGAAGAAAATTTGTCAAATCAAAATGAAAATATAGTTAATATACTATACCGTTCATTAGTTTAAAGAACTTCAAAACTTACGATATAGGTACCCAAAACTTTTGAAGAGGTAAACAACAACATCCTCCAAGAGTAACAATAGTTGCTAATGCAATTATTAGATTTGAAAGTTGAAAACAAGGAATAACAATGAACTGGATGAAAATATATTGTATATCAGAACACCATATCACAAGCACAAATATGTAGCTGGAAGAAAAGTAACAAGTCTCACACATACATCCAATATGGAATATCTAGCCTGGCAGCTCCTTATCCAAATTGCAAATATATTAAGAAATAGCACATTTATTTGCAGAGATTATATTAAGTCAAGTCATAAGACGCGATAGGTGAAGCGCATAATGATGTTTTTTCCTTTGAAGAACCTATGAATTATGATAGAGACAGTTCCAAAAGAGTCCCCTTATTGCAGTTATGGGGCCTCTTAATAAAGACCACTGCACATAGCTAGCTGCAAACAAATTAACTGATCTAGAAAACTTTTCAACATGTTACGTGCACAGAAGGGTAAATACAGTTCAATAATGCATATAAGATTGCATTATGCAACAATCTTAAAAGAGAAATGCAAACCTAAATTATCAGAGAATAGAACCTTAAACCCTCATGCTCACAGTAATTATAAAGTGTAGCCCAAACATGGAACCAAAACCAAAAAGAGCAATGCTGCAAATCATTTCCATAATCGGAATAGTGAGAATATATACATACATATATACACACACACACACGCATATGTAAATGTATATATGTATGAATGTATATTTAAATTTATATTTGTATGCATACACATAGTGTATATGTGTATATATAAATTAAAACAAATGTAACGTAAGGGGGTCGGCACTAATAAATCAGATCAGGGAAACAAATGCAAATATATATAAATTAAACATGGTGGGATATATATTTCAAAAGCTCAAGTTCTAGCAATGGAAAGAATTAAAGAAAGATGAGACAACAAAAAAGTAGTGTCTATGTCATATATAAATTAAAAGAGCACATCATGCAAGAGCAATGTCAAAGGTCAAAAAATGACAAGAAGAATCAGTTGTGTATTGAGTACAATATATCTCATTTTGTTCTATTATTATAAATGTATACTTTCAAATTCAAAGGCAATAGAAAAACCAATCACCAAGGGTAATATACACTTGGTCACTTATTATTAACAAAGGGATATTAAAGTTGGTATGTTAAAGTCCAAAAGGGGTTTATTAAAGGACTGTACTTTTGGGAAGAAAAGGGGGAGCGCAGAATTTTAATGTTAATGAAACCTAAAAAGATGGATGTCAATTTAGTAATCTTAGCTATATAAATCAATGTCTTTCTGTATAACCCTAGAGACAAAAATAATATCAGAATTCAGGAAAGAAAAAATTAGGATGAGGTCATGCCGAAACATCAAACCAAGTACGTAGATCTCTCCCCCTTGTTTTTGTTTCCTCTTCCTTTTACCTGTTCTCTGTTCCCACTTTCTTATATTCATCTCCATTATATTCACAAGTGTGAGGTCAAAATGAACAAAGTCCATCTCCAAAATCAACAATAGCACAGAGTGATTTTTCCCTTGCAGCTGTGCCACTGTGTATGGCAAGGCACCAGAACAGCAGTTTATCATGGCATAGGTCATCATGCATGTATGGAGGGTGTATGTGTATTGTGTGGTGTGTGCAGAATAAACACCAAATAGAAAGAAAGAAGAACAACTGTTCTACGAAAAGAATGAAGATGAAGTGGTGGATGGATATGGAGGGTGTATGTGTGGTGTGTGCAGAATAAACACCAAATAGAAAGAAATAAGGTATGAACGTGGAAAATATACCGTATTAGTCAATCGAATTGATTGGGTCATGTAGGAACAAGGTTCAACCAAATCAAATTCTCTCTCGATACGTTCCTCAAAAAATCCGATTCGGGAGGATTCTTCCCCCAACTAACGAAGAGATCTAGCCATCCCTGCCCCCTCACGTCAATCCCACGAGCCTCTTATCCATTCTCATAAAAGAATTTCACACTCCCCTTTTTACAGATATTTATTTTATTGATCAGTAATTAGTTGTTCTACAAAAAGAATGAATATTAAGTGGAGGGATATGATGATATTTCCTTCTATTTCTGTTGCTAACAATGTGTTGTACAAAACACATGAAGTTCAATGAACACCACTGATTACATAATCTACAGCAGATGTGTGACGATGTCTCACCATCCCTATAAAGTTCAACAACTTTGACAGACATAAGGCAGGAACATACCCATAGTTGGATTATGCAATCAAAAGTCATTTCTGAATTGTAAAGATCTGAGAGTTTATCCGGTACCATATGTTTTCTCACATCAATACCTGATATATCTAAGCAAAAGGTAATACAAGATGATAAAGCTAATGGTCAGTTATTCCAATCATTTTATTTCTCAAATAATCATCTACAATCAAGATCATAAATGGCAGGTGGCAATTTATCCCCTAAAGTTACTACTTGTAAGTTACCAACCTCAATTATAAATTTATCATAAATAAACAAGCATGAAATATGTGATGCATATGCAAGACAAGGTAAACACCATGGATATTAAAATCAGTAAAAAGATAAAAGCTCATAAAAAAAAGGAAAAAGACACCACATGAATTCAACTCATATAAATAAGAACCTTTCAGGTTTCAACAGACAAGCACCATGGTGTAATCCCGCAACTTTCAAGCATCTATAAAATCTAAAGCATGAAAAACATAGTGGAATACAAAAGGCAAACTGGCAAAGTATATGGCTTTCAGCATTTTCCAAGTAGTTTCATTAGAGAAATGTACAAAAAGCTAAGAGTTGGCTCATCTATCCTATTTCATCTACCCCCGCTTTGTAAGTAAGACCCATCTATGCAAATACTTGGTCTTGGAAACATGCTCATAGGATAGAAACAAATATATGGAATGGAATTTATGAAATAAATTGAACTTAAGGTTGTCCCATTAGCAAGCTATCATGCTACTGAATTTCTAAGAGCAGCAAGATATTAATGTTCCATCATCAGTAATCATCTCATCTGGGTCAAGAATATTTCAAAATTAAAAGATGCACAAAGTTTGGAAAGAGTGTTAACGTTGACATCCACTATACGTTTTGCTTTAGATACGAGTTATGGATCCATTAATTCAGGTAATATACTATTTGGATGTTCATTTAACTATAATCAATACACCGCCTTTTTTCTGTCAGCTGCCATTTATTTAGCTTACTATGGATCTCCACAACCTCTCTAGGCGCCTATAAACCACCAGGAATTATAAGAAATAATGTTGCAAATCTTATAACTTTGATGAACAAAAAAATATAAAAACTTACTACACATCTTCACTGTTTGCATTAACCATCCCCTGGCTGTGATGCCCATAAATCCTGGCCACTTAAAAATAGGTGAATAAATTTCTAATTCTAACTCATTAACATTTACTGAACACACAAGAATCCGAATCCTATTACTTATCCTTTCCCCAATTAATCATACCCTCATCTCCAATGTCCCAACCCTGCCCATTTTGAAGAATTTGGACATTCAAAGCATCCTCAAATAAATTAGAAACAGGTGTAGTTTACCTCAATCTTCTGGAACAGTCGGTGGCCATTTTTTGCCATAAAACAGCATCACCTTATAAAATTAACACAACACAGCACATTTGAAATTATCACAAAATGAAGCCAAAGAAATGTCTACTTATCTAGATGTCGAAAGAATGGGTTCTGATCCTGCAAAACTAGAACATAATAGCTGAATATTGAAATCTATATAATCTTCTGGAATGCATAAGCAACCAAAAGATCGATACCAACCACTGTATTTTTTTTATCATCATTAAAAAAAATCACCCATAAATGACCTTAAATTTCAAGCGTGCCCTATATCCTTCATTTCAAAGTCACCTCATGTGAAGTGTAGATTTGCATAAATCTATATTAGTCACCTACTTTACCCTGGTAGCCAGAATTTAACCAGTAACACAATAAACAAATAGTTAAAGTATAAAAAAGAACATAATTTGCAAGCATACCAATAAATAGGAAAAAAAAGTACCAGTTTTTACTCACCTAGTGACCATGACCCATGTAAGATGCACCACCTTGCTGTGGCCTACTGCCTCCTTGACCCATCTGTGGATTGGCATACCCCCCTTGAATTCCCTGCTGGTAGCTTGCACCCCCCTGATTCCCATATCCAGAATTGTTAACCACAGGCTGAATTCCCTGTGGGTTTGCAGGGCTACCAAGTCCTCCTAAAAGATTACTAATTCCCAATCCAGCTCCTTGAGTAGCAAGCAGTGCAGTCAATGCCTGACCCAGCGCAGGAGTTAATGCTGGCGGAGGAACAGCAGGGTTGTAACCCACAGCCGGTCCCGAAGGTGCCATCAAATGACCTTGTCCTGCACCACCAGAATACTTGGCCTTTTTAGAAGGATGATGATGATGACCACCATACTGTTGGTGTTGGTGATGATGCTGGTGTTGCTGTTGATAGAAACCTTTTCCTGGTTTTGGACCATCAATAGCCTTCTGGCAGTGCAAAGTATGCCCTTCAAAGTTCTTGTGTGGCTCTTCAAGCGCTTGTTTTGCACTTTCTAGACTCTTATACACAAAGAGTGCAAACCCCTTAGGTTTTCCCGTCTGCTTATCCAATCCTAATGGCCCCTCCTCAATCTCACCGAACTTCGAAAAGAAGTCTAGAAGCTTCTGAGGATCAATATCGGCTGCCACATTGCTCACGAATATCTTCCTCTGAGTGTACTCAGACACTGGAGGTGTAATCGGTGGAGGAGCTGGAACTGGGCCAGCAGAAGCCAGCTGGCACGAGGTAATGCGATTCCCTATCTTCTTCTGAGGTTCCTTCAGAGCTTTCCGAGCTCCACTCCTGTGTTTGAAGAGTATGAACCCGTATCCTTTAGACTTTCCAGAGACCTTGTCTACCACAGCCTTGCAATCCTCGATCTCACCGTACCTACCGTACTCACTGATTAGGGTTTCGGTGTTGGTGTCCCAACCTAGACCATGTACAAAGATCTTCCTGTGGGCAGGGTCCGCATCGGCAATCTTCTCGACACTTTCAATGAAATCTGGGTACTTAGAAACAGCCTCCTTCAGGAGTAAGACGAGTTGTTCCTTAGAAAACGGCTCAAGAAGCTTATCTACAGGCTCTTCCGTCAAACATTCTGTTTCCTGTCCGCCTCCACCGTTCGTTTCAACCTTAACTTGTTTTGCCTCGTTTTCTTCTTCTTCTTCTTCTTCTTCTTCGTCCTCGTCAAGATCTTCCTCTCCTTGTTCATCGTTTTCTTTATCCTCATCCAAATTCTGAAGTTGTTCATCTCCTTGTCCTCGGTCCTCCGCTGCAGCAGCATCGTTGGATTGATCCTCAACCTGTAGTTGTTCATCTGCCGTAGCTTGTGAAGCACGAGCTTTTCGCTTCTTGGCCATGGCGGATTTAGGGTTTCTATCAGGTTTGGGGATGGGTGTAGGCTAGAGTTGTGAAGAAAATTGTATATTTTACCTTATTGTATAATTTTCGTGTTTCACCACCGCTAACACACTAAATTACCAAAATAACCCCATCAATATTATTGGTTTTTTGGGTTTGAAAGTAATTTTTTGGATTTTTATTCGTTGGTCTAATGAATATATGTTTTTTTTGGGATATTTACTTTTAATTTAATGGACTTAATAGTTAATTGAGCTTATTTACACTAAATTACCAAAATAACCCCATTAATATTATTGGTTTTTTGGGTTTGAAAGTAATTTTTTGGATTTTTATTCGTTGATCTAATGAATATATGTTTTTTTTGGGATATTTACTTTTGATTTAATGGACTTAATAGTTAATTGAGCTTATTTACTTAGACATTTTAATATATCTACTTAATGGAAAATATGTGGGCGTATTCACACATCCAAAATATCTCACTTGTCCAAATTAAGCCCAAAAATTTTCTTCCCTCTCCTTCTTCTAAAAAGGGTGCTCCTTAGAAAGAAAAAAAGTACCCGCTTTCTTTCCAATTTCCTCCACTCTCTTTATCTTTAGAGATCGATATCCACCATAACTCTTTTCTTCTTCTGGTCGCTCATCCTATTTCTTCTCCAGGAATCGTAGAGGGCAGAAAGAGGGTTGTTAAAACATCGATTGAGGTTGTGGTATGATTGTTTATGGACAACAGCGACGGAAAAGGGTGAAGCAGTCGTTAGGTTGTTTCTGGGCAGAGGCGGAGCAACCATGGCAGATGTTGTTCATGGTAACCGTGGCAGATGTTGTTCATGGTAGTGGTTTCGATTTGGTAAAAAGCCCATCTTCTCAACCCTAGTCGAAACCCTCTATTCATCTCTTCCAATCCTTAATAGGAACCCTCATCTCTCTCGATTTTGAACTTGGTTTCTTGTTCGACCATTTTGGTGGATTCCCAACCCTAGTCAAAACTTGGTTTTTTGAGATCCTTAAGGACAAATCGACAGTTTACTTTGGTTGTATCTTGTTAGGGTTTTTTTAAATTGATGATAAATTGCTGTAAATAAAACTTGGTTCAAGCAATAACAAAATTGATTGTTATTTGAGTTTCAAAAAAAATCGTTGTGTTGAAGTTTATTTTTTGGATGACGATGAGAGATACAAACCACGAATCTGATGAACCGAGTAAAATGGTCATTTTTATCATTCAGACAACGAATTCAAGAAAGATAGTAGCAACAACACATTTTTATTCAGACAGACAAATTTATCCATACAGACCAATTTATCCATACAGGACTTAGGGTCGTTTACCAAAACTTACCCGGGTTAGTGCTTACCGACAACATTCAACACTATCACTTACTTACCATATCGTATGCAACAATTTACCCGGTAAGCGCTATCAATGGTAAGAGTCGTCGCTCTTACTTGCCGGGTAAGACTCTCGGTTGTTGTCTTTGCTCTTACCGCTCTTACCGGGTAAGATTCTTGGTCCTTGCCATATTCATTCGATAAGGTAATATGACTTGCTAAGCGCTTACCCGGGTAAGCGTTTAGTAAACGACCCCTTACTAGAAAATTTGGTAAACACCTCCTTAATTAATATCTCAATTGTTGTCTTATATAAAGTGTTAATCATAGAAAATGCATTCCGACAATCTTTCATAAATATTTAAATTACAGTAAATAAACTCTCATAATTTTTAAAAATATTTGATTTTTATGGTTTATATAAATGATTGGGTTTGTAAAAGACCTAGCGAATTTCTCCATTTGAATAGTTATGTACCTAAATTATTTTTTAAGTGAGTAAACTTTCTCTTCTTGAATGACTGAGTCCCTGAACATTTTGTTTGATTAAATAAAACATCAAAAAATTACATTTTGTTATTTACATACTTTTTTAACCAAAAAAATTATCGGTAACCGGCTAGAGATATTTTAAAGTTAAAAAAAACCAAATAAATTTTAGAGTAAATTATACAGATGGTCCTTGTGGCTTGCTCGAATTTTGGATTTGGTCCCTAAAACAAAATATCTACACTGGTGGTCCCTAGTTTTTCATTTTCATAACACTCATGGTCCCTCCACTTAACAATGTTAGTTAGCAACCGTTAAGAAGGAATAATGGGTCTTTGAACTAAGTACAGGGAGCAAAAGTGTAACAGCCATATTTTTACTATGAGATGTTACGTATTCTGAAACAAATTCTCCAATAATAGTTTAAAATGACGGCTAAATTAAAACCATTTACAACAGATGACTTAAAACTGTTAGGTCCGATTCAACAAGAAGAAAGAGGAATCGTATGCAAACCATTGAGTCAAATGTTTTATTGATGAAAGCTTTCTTACGACCTACAAACGCAAAACTACTTTAGACGACTCTCATTAACGAAACCTCTAACTCTAGACTCCTTTATATAGTAGTTGTCTATTACATGGTAAGCCTAAGCCCATAAGATCAAAACACAATATATAATATTACATTAAATTCTTTCCTTCTTTATAAAACTCTCCTAACTTAGGATATTTGATCCTAACAAAAACGATAAATATGTAACTTACTTCTTAACACGTCTTACACCAGGTTGCGTTACAAAATTTATCCACCAAGATGTTTGAACATAAATATTGAACTTAATTAGACTAGGCAAGTCGCTATGTATGTCATTTTCTTTTGTCCAACCTGAAACCTTCTGTCCCTAAAATGCATACTATAGTCAGCTTATAAAGCCTAGTGAGTTCGTGGTTTGCTTGAATACAATATTTTCACATCATGCATATAAACTGGTAAACTTTGTATCAAATACTATGCATTTTCTGAAAACATGCAAAGTTGAAATTGTTGGTCCCTAAGGAGTCTACAAGAGTTCAAGGATATAGAAACAGTTTGTAGAAGGGGGGGTTGAATACAAACAATTAGATTTTCGTTTTTAAATAAGTTTATATTGAATAAACAAATTTACAGTTACAAGCAAAATTAGAACAAGTAAACCTATTCTATTGTAACTTAAGAAATCACACAGATTGATGCACAAGGAAATAAGAAAGAAAGAGACAGAGGTTTTAGGAAAGTAGCATGCACTAAGATGAAGAAGATATATTTATCTTATTTATACCCGTTTGCATTTAATGCAAGACAAAAGGTATATGCCACGTGTTAAGCTTTCATAGGAAGCTTGTCCTTTGTTCAAAAGCAACCATGCTTTTGGCTGCGTGTGAACAGTACCATATCAGATATGATGCGGACATAAGAGACAATCTGTATGTCCTTCTCTGACATAGTGTAAGGTTTGACTTTTGTGCATCGAGGATAAGATCAACACTTATCTTGTTTGAGAAGCTTCACTTGATCGTTGAACTTGAAACTTCAAGGATGAACTTTCAGAGTATTGCTGAGGCTTGGCAAGACTTCACACTTAGATTTAGATAACCGTTGCTATCACTGAACCGCTTCAGATCATTAGCTGACTATCTCTTTTTTCAGCTTGGTCTTCGACTTTCGCTGAATGTTCTTTTGGTGTGATGGTTGATCTTAAGAGCTTCAGAGGTAAACTTTAGGCTTCTGATTCTCAGCGATTACTGATAACAATCAGCGTGTGCTATCGCTGAATTTAAGCATAAGTTTACAAATGGAATTTCACTAAATATACAGAGGAATCATATTCAAATCATTGAGAGAAGTTATGATCAACAATCTCCCCCTATTTGATTATGATTAAGTAACATGGGAAAATTACTTGAAGGAATTAGTAAGGTCTTAAGAAATATTTAAATAAAAATTTCTAAGTGCTAATTTGTGAGATCTTTTTCAGCTAATCTATTATAGCTATTGAGTTTCATTTATAAGGATATGAAAGCACAATTTTTACAAGTAGCGGCCTTAAGTACATTCACTGATTTAAATTTCAGAAGGAAATATCAGTGAGTGAGGAGGTATGTAAAGAATTTAGAACTCTTATGTTCATTGTCCCATTTACTGTTTTCAGGGATCTTTTCAGTACACAGTTGGAGTAGAGTACTTCATTTGAAATTTCATTAATAATCTAAAGAAATTACATGAACAATGAAATTAAAAATTTGCAAGTAGAGAAAGGTACAATACACTGAAGAGTAATACAAAAGAAAAAAACAATATTTTAATCAGAGAGTTTTTCGTGTCTTCTTCGTATTTCGTTTTCATAGAGCCTCTTCTGTCGATTCATCAGCGGATCATCTGACCAGCAGTAGTGATGCATGATCTTTATGAAAGCTGATGGAGCCTTGCTGACTTCTTTGTTTCTAAAGAGCCCTAAGAATCCATCGTTGTCCAAGAAAACCATACCAGGTTCAGGGAAGGTGATGATTTCATTTTCTTCATATTTTCTATCTTGAGGGAGAGAGGAGTTCAACATGGAGATGTTAGGGATTTCCAGATGACCAAGACTGCTTTCGTAGTTGAATTTGGTTTCATGTTCACTTTTAGAAGATGAACCTCCTTCAGCATTCGATCTTCTCTTTCTTGTAGGCTCAGGAAGAGGCAGAACTTGCACATGTTGTGACATCCTCTGAAGAAGCTGATCCAATGCTCTTTCCACCACATCTTTAAACTTTGATTTGGAACCCTGAATGACATCTCTGATTTCTAGCCATTCAGAGTATCCATAGAACTTCAAGAACTTGACTTCTTCTTTTTCAAATTCGTGTGCCTGTACATTCGAACAAATACCTTCAGTCCATACCTTTTGGAAGGACGTCCTTCGATCGTTGCTCGAATGATTTTTTAATCAGACCTCCAAAAGTTGAATCTTTCAGTGCACCAGCGTAGTTCTTTTTCTCTGTGGCTTGGTCCTTCATAAGTTAGGGCATTTAGAATCTTCTCTTGAGCGAGGATGGGATTCACCTTTATATTTTCTTCATTCAGTTCTCTTTGTGCCAGAGCTTCAGCGACTCTTTGACTTTTCTCGATCAGCTCTTTAGTCGCCTTATCTCTAGCAGCTTCCACCCTGAGTATTCTCCTTGCAAGCTCTAGGTCACTCTCTGTTTGTTTCATCTTTTCATCCCTTATTCTCTGAGCTTCAAGTGCTTGTGCTCTCTCCTCCTTTGATAGAAAATAGAAGTCATCAACCACGCTGATAGGAATGGGATTTTCTGGTTCAGCAGAGGGCATCTTTATTCTTTTGGCTTCAAGTTCTTTTAAAAAGTTTATTCGCCTTTCTTCCTCTTCAGGCTCGCTTATTAGGGGTTTTTGTGCGCGGCGTCTGGGAATGAGACCTTCTTCATCTTCAGAGTCAGAGCCAGATATGTACATAAACTGCTCCTCTGATGAAGGTTCCTTAAAAAAAGTGGAGTCCTTTGGGGGACTAGACTCACTAAGAATGGGAGAAGGAGAGAGGTTGGTCAGAGCTAAAATTTGGAGGGGAGAAGGAAGGATAGGTTGGAGGCTCAGAGATGGGAGTAAAAGGGATAAGGGGAAGATTTAACTCTGAAGCGGTCTCCCCCTCAGATATTGGAATGGTGGCATCAAGATCTACCACCTCCTTTCCTTTGCCTGATTGGCTGGACGGATCCTGAGAAGGAGGAGGTCCGTCCCCCAAGGGCTCCCTGTAGACTATTTCAGGCATGAAGTTGCCTGGTCTACTCTTCTTGAAGTGCTCGAGAGCACCAGGAGGGATGTCATCGTCGTCATCATCATCATCATCATCATTTCCCCATAGTGAGGGATGTCATTATTATCTTCTTCATCGTCTTCTTCCTCCTCTCTTCCTCATCATCATCTTCCTCCTCGTCTTCTTTTTCAGCGACAGAGGAAGTAGGGTTTTGCTTAATGTAGGGAGATATCGGAGTTTCAGGGAATCTTTCATTGGACTCTCTGATAATCTCATCAGCGATTTCTTTGGCGCATCTCTCCCCCTCGATGTTGTCAGCGGGGAGAACATGCACCACCAGAGTACGCACATTAGACCTAATGTCTTTTAGAGAATTGGTATGCAAGGTCTGGTTCTGAACGACCTGGTTCAGCGAAGTCCGATCAGCAGCAGTGAAGGAAGAACTGGCTTCTTGCATCTTGGTCATCATCTGCATCATGTCGGACTGGGTCTTCTGAATAGACTCAAGCACCTGGTTTTGGGCTTCCACCTTCTTCTCAAGCTTGCTCATGAGCCAGGTTGTCGGCCATGAGTGCCTGAATGTGAATGTAGACATTGTTGCTCGTGGCCTTCATCCCTGGAGTACCAGCGACAGTATGGAAGATGTACTCAGCAGATGTCTAAAGATTGTCTACCCTAGCCCTTGTAAGAGAACATTCATTGACCAAGAAGTCAATTGCAGGGAATGTGGGGCTTAGGAAGGACAATATTGGGAATCTCCATAGGAAAAGGAGGAAGCTTTGAGGAAAACTTCTCCTGTTTTACTTTGCGCAGTTCAGCATCTGTCTTTGGTTGCTGAGGAGATTTTCCCTTGCTCAAATTTGAGGGAGCAGCAGCAGCAGCAGCCTTGGAGGTAGTGACAGTGGTTGCTGATGTAGAAAGAGGAGGTGCAATACCTGATGACAACATAGACAGAGCAACCAAGAAGAGCTCTGGGTTAGATGAAGGATGACAAGTCATGTTATTTACCTTGAGAGTATCATGAGGATTACTCTCAGGGACAACGTGTACAATGGTAGTGTCATGAGGATCACTAGCCTGTGTCTTAGTATGCCTTTGAGAGACATGCTGAGGTCCTGTTGTACTGGCTTTCCAAAGTTCAGATTGTCGAAACAATACTGAAGTTTGGACAACGTGCGATTCAACATCAGCAGAGATAAGGACAACTATCTCTGAATCATATGTTTGTGTGAGGACCAAAGAAGAGATGGTAGAAGAAGAAGAGAAGGCTGTGAATGTATTACCTGATCCAGCTTCAGCGGAGCTGGCTATAACACGTTCAGTGACCGGAGTTGCTGAAGGTGGTAGTAGAGCTGAAGAAACCACAACGGATGCAGAGACCGTTGTCGTGGCTGTGGCTGCAGAGGGCGTTGGCACTACGCCTGAATCAGGAAGGGAAGTCTTTTGAGAGACTCCCTTCTTTTGTTTCTTTGTTGCTGGCTTATGAGCGATGGTCTTTCGATGACCATCGGTTGGTTCCTTTTTCTTGGAGGGAGTAGAGGTGTCTAGGTTACTCACTGATGGGTTGTTCAGCGAGACGGACACATGTTTTCTTGCTTCAATTAGCTGCAACATGTAGGGAGTGAAAGGAGCATCATCTGGATGGACATCAGTGTCCAGAGACTTCTTGCCGACCATAGATAAGCTTTGGTTGGCGACCTTTGGGTATTCATCTTTGAAGGCAGCCTCCAAAATGGTTGCAAAGAACCTAGGGTAAGGAATGAATTGATTCCTCTTACCAGCTTTTACACCTGTTGTACAAATCGCTGAATATGTAGTCCGCATAGTTCAGCTTGTAGTTCGTACAGAGATCGAAGCCAAGGTCCTGGAAGTGCTTGCTGGCTTGATCATGAGAGCCAATCTTGGAGCCCAAGCACTGAATCACTTGGGTGAAGATGTATTGCCAGCGACCTGGAAGATGCTTCTTCTCCATCTTAGATCCCACAGTCTTGATTTCAGGGTTCTCCCAAACATAGCCAATAGAGTCCAAGAAGGCCTCTATTTGTTCCTTGGTGGGCTCAGGGGCCGAGTACTCATTCTTACCTTTGGAAGGAAGGCGGAGGGCATTCCTAAGAAAACTTGAGGTGATGGAAAAATCGCCGAGAGTAGGGATAGTGAAGCGGATAGCAGGAAGCTTCTTGCCCTTGTTAGTGGTGAGGGTTGTGTAGTGAGCCGTGTACCAGAGAGCCTGAAGATGTGCAGTGATTCCCACTGGATTGTGCATAAAAGCATACATCAGAGGACAAACCTTGATGAAGGTGGCACCGTCACTGAAGTATGATTTGTCAGCAGGGATATCCACCAGGGCGAGGTAGTTGCAAGCCTTGAAGGTTGCTTGTTCCAAGTCAAAGGCGCTTGCAGGGGCTTTGGTGAGGACAATTGGTGCTGGTGCAGCGGCCTGAGTGTTCTTGCTTCAAGTTGCCATGTCTATTTCAAAGATGGGAACACCAAATAGAAAAATCATGGTTTAATACAAGGGTAATAAACCAGAACAAGTTTTTGGTATAAAGATTACCAAAAATTGTAGAAGAAAAACAAGTGCTTTGATGAACAAAGATCAAAATACTTGTTAGTATCACAATTTTTAGAAAACGGAGAAAAACTTGGTAATAAAAATACCTAAAATGGTCTTCTGTTCCAAGACGAATCCAGAACAGGTTTTTGGTAGAAAATATAGAAATTTTATCACTTAATTTTGACTTAAAACCGGATTTGATTTTATAAGAAGTTATAAAGTTAATGATGTGATAAACGACATTTGAGTTTTAAGTAAAGAATAGGGTTAGATCAAACCTTAAACGTTAAAAACAAAGAAAAAACGCAGAAGTGCGTGTTCTTGAGGAAGGCTTGAAGTTTCAAAGAGGATTCTTGCTTTTGAGAGTAAAGGGCGCGTAAAGAATCAAATGAAGAAATGAATTGCTTAAATAGCATGAGGAGAGAGAAAGGATAGCTAAACGGCGGTTTTAGCTTTTTGAAAAAGTAATGATGACCTAGCGCACGTTCCTAGAAAGGAGTAGGAAAGGAAACGTCATGGTCCGTCATGTGTCAGATAAAGGTCTGACGTGTCCTTTTCTTATTTGAATTTTTTTTGAAAATGATTGTCATTTAAAAATGTTAATCATTATCCTTAAATTCTTCATCAATAGACAATAAAGGATTGTCAGTGATGGGTTTTTGGCTTGAAGACATTCCCTGAAAGAAAATTTTCAGAGAGTGTAAAGATTTAGAAGTTCATACCTGAGTGAGAATGATCAAGTATCGCTGAATCAGAGTTCAGAGAATGGATAATTATTCAACGTTTAACATACCAAGTTCGCTGATGAGTAGATTGAATCTAGCTTCATCCAGAGGTTTGGTGAAAACATCAGCGAGCTGATATTCAGTTGGAACAAAATGAAGTTCCACTTCTCCATTCATCACATGATCTCTGATAAAGTGATATCGAATCTCAATGTGCTAGGTTTTTGAGTGAAGTATAGAGTTATTTGCAATTGCAATAGCACTAGGGCTATCACAATAAGTAGGGATTTTAGAAAGTTTGAGATCATAATCTCTCAGTTGATTTCTCATCCATAGGATTTGAGCACAACAGCTACCCGCGGCTACGTATTCAGCTTCAGTGGTGGATGTGGACACAGAGTTCTGCTTCTTACTTGTCCAACTTATCAACTTACCACCTAACAGCTGACATCCGCCAGTGGTGCTCTTTCTATCAATCTTGCATCCTGCAAAATCACTATTAGAGTAACCGATTAGATCGAACCCTGAACCTTTGGGATACCAAAAGACCCAGATTAGGAGTTCCTTTCAGATATCTGAAGATTCTCTTTACATCGATGAGGTGAGATTCCTTTGGTTCAGCTTGATACCAAGAACAAAGACATGTAGAGTACATGATATCAGGTCTACTCGCTGTAAGATATAGCAGAGGCCCAACCATCCAATGATAGGCAGTGATATTGACAGGTTTCCCATTTGGGTCCTTATTCAATGTTAGAGGAGGTGCCATTGGGGTCTTCATCGCTGAGCATTGATTCATATCAAACTTGTTCAACATGTCTTTAACATATTTACTTTGACAAATAAAGATTCCTTTGTCAGATTGCTTAATCTGCAAACCTAGAAAATATGTTAGTTCATCCATCATACTCATTTTGTATTCTTTTTTCATTCTGTTTGCAAAATGAGTGCATAATTTGAGTCTTGCTGGAGCCAAAAATAATATTATCAACATATATTTGAGCAATAATAGTATGACCTTTATATTTTCTTAAAAATAGAGGTTGGTCAATCTTTCCACGAACAAATTTTTCATTAAGAAAGAATTTAGAGAGAGTATCATACCAAGCTCTGGGAGCTTGTTTTAACACGGAAAGAGCTTTTTGGAGTTTGAAAACATAACCAGGATGGTTTGGGTCAACGAAACCAGGAGGTTGTTTAACATAAACTTCCTCGCTGAGTTTTCCATTTAGAAAAGCACTTTTAACATACATTTGAAAAACTTTAAAGTCTTTATGGGCAACACAAGCTAAAAAGAGTCTTATGACTTCTAATCTAGCAACAGGAGCAAAGGTCTCATCATAGTTAATACCTTTTTCATGTCTGTAACCCTGAGCAACAAGTCTAGCTTTATTGCGAATTACAGTGCCATTTTCATCCAGCTTATTTCGAAAAACCCATTTGGTTCCTATTACAGTTTTATCAGAGGGACGAGGAACAAGATTCCAAACTTTGTTTCTACGAAACTCAGTTAGTTCTTCTTTCATGACAGAGACCCAGCTAGGATCAGAGATAGCTTGATCTATTTTCTTAAGTTCAGTGAGAGAAATAAAATTTACATAGAGACAAATATTACCTGTACCTCTACGAGTCTTGATACCTGCATTAGGATCACCAATTATTTGATTTATATGATGATTTGCAGTCCATCGCTGAGCTGGAGGTTGAGGTGACTGATCAATAACAGATTTAGCGATTTGCTCTCTTTCAGGGATGTCGTTGATCGTTTCAGCAACAGGAACTTCATTTAAGATCACTTCTGGAGGAGATTCAGAGAATTGATCAGTAGAAGATGAAGCTTGGTTATTCGTTGAAGAATTTCCTAAAGAAGTATCAGATTGAGGAATCTGATTGAGAGGAGTGACGTTGATCCCTGATGTTGACGGATCGCTGCTTGATGTAGGAAGATCAGGGATCCCATCATCATTTGTTTCAGCATTGGGTTGGTTGCAGAAATAAGTTTCCGGTTCCCCATAATGAGATTTCATCCATTCATTCAACTCCTCATCTTCTTCAGGGATAGGAGTGGAATTTATTTGACGAGATTCATCAAAGTTGACGTGCATAGATTCTTCAACCTGCTCTCTTCTCTTGTTGAAGATTCTGAAAGACTTAGATACAGAAGATTATCCAAGGAATATCCCATCATCAGCTTTTGGATCAAACTTACCCAAATGATCTCTGTCATTCAGAATATAACATCTACATCCAAAGATGTGTAGATATTTCAGAGAGGGTCTTCTTCCATGAAATAGTTCATAGGAGGTCTTCTTGAATTGCTTTACTATTATGGATCGATTCTGAGTAAAGCATGTTGTGTTGACTACTTCAACCCAGAATTGAGTAGGAAGATGCGATTCGCTGAGCATTGAGCGAGCTGCTTCAATAATAGTTCGATTTCTTCTTTCAGCAACACCGTTTTGCTGAGGAGTTCTTACTGAAGAAAAGTTGTGAGTGATTCCCTTTTCTTCAAAGAAATTTATCAAGGTACTGTTTTTGAACTCAGTACCATGATCACTTCTCATGGAGCGAACGATAAGATTATTGAGGACCTCCATTCTCTTGATAAAGGCTATAATAACATCAGGTGTATCACTCTTGGATCGAAGAAAGAATACCCATGTATATCTGGAATATTCATCAACTACCACAAGAGTGTACTTCTTTCTAGAGAGAGATTGGACATTAACAGGTCCAAATAGATCCATATGGAGAAGTTGAAGAGGTGAGATCACTGAAGAAACTTGTTTAGATCTGAAGGAGGCTTTTGTCAATTTTCCCTTTTCACAGGCTGAGCAAAGAGATTCCTTTGCAAAGGTATGATTGGGGAGATCCTTGACAAGTTCTTTTTGACACAATTCATTGATTGTCTTAAAAGTGCAAATGAGAGAGTCTTTTGTGCCATAACAAGTTTATATCTGAGGAAGCTCTGGAAATGAAACACATGTTTTCAGAGTGAGAGCTATTCATATTAATGACATACTCAGTTTCAACTCTTTTGCCTGTTAAGGCAAGTTTGTCATTTGAATCAATGACAACACATCTATTCTTTAGAAATAGAACTTTGAAGTCTTTGTCACATAGCTGACTAGCGCTTAGCAGATTGTGCTTTAGTCCTTCAACGTAAGCGACTTGAGAAAATGAGGTGACTCCATTGGATAGAATTCTATAACCTTTAGTGTATCCTTTGCCATTTCCACCAAAGGTCACTGAGGGACCAACTTCTTCCTTGTATTCAGAGAGCAGAGATTTTCTACCAGGTCATGTGCCTTGAGCATCCGCTATCGATATACAAGATACCTTTGGCACTCTGCATACAACAAAAGGATTAATTTTTCATAGGTACCTATATTACTATGGGTCCTGCTGAGTTAGTGGAGGGAGTGGCGGAAGAGCTGCTAGCTGAAGAATTCTCTTCACAGTGGATATCTTCGCCTTGGAAGGTTTCTCAACCTTGGTGGATTTCACTCTCGCTGATTTATCAGTTTGAGCTACTTTCTTTCCATGAGCTAATTTTTCAGCTTTAGTAGCATTAGGACATTTGCTGGCAATGTGGGTATTTTCACCACAGTGATAGCATTTTCTATATTTGTGATTAGGTTTGGAATTGAAAGAATTCAGAGTGCGAGAAGAAATATTTTCAGGAGCAGAGCCTAGAATTCCTTTGTCCGATGTCCTTGGGGGTATAACAATCTTTTCAGGGACAGGCGTAAGATCGATCTTAATTCTGGGAGTTGATCGCTGAATATATCCAGGGATTTTCTTCCCAACTTTAGGATGAATTACCAGAAGGAACCAAGGAGTTCTTTTTCTGTTTCTGAAAGTTTTTAATTTTAGGAACGTGGTCATGAACTTTGTTCTTGATCATTTTCTTAGAATCATTAGATTTAAGAATAGTCAAAATTTCAGATGAAGAAGGATCAGGGATAGAAGAGACGAACATTCCGAATTTCAACATGGAACGATCATTCTCTGATTCTTCTTTATCAGGGTTATAACTTAACCCACTTTTGAATTTCAGAGGAATTTGAGCATTGATGATCTCGCTGACTTTATCAGAGGCCTTGCACCATCCTTCGATGGTAGCCTTTTCAGCCTTAAGATCAGCGATGGCCTTTTCCTTTTCAGTGATAGCTTGTTGTCTCTCAATACTAATTGTCTGATTTACAAAGACTTGATCTTTTAGGGAATCTTCAATCTTTATTAGTTCTTTGATTTTTAAATGACAAATTTTCAATTGTTCAGAAAGATCAACATTAATTTGTTCAGCTTTAATCTTTCCATTTAGAGCATTGTAAAAATCAACGGTCATAGCATCGAGAGCGGACAAGTTATCACTTTCAGGTAGAGAGGAGTTTATAGGAATGATTACCTGAGTTGAAGGAGACTCTGAGTGGAAGTTTCAGAGACTTCTTCATCCTCTTCAATTCTTGCCATTAGACAGAGAAAGGCAAGATCTTTTTCATCGGAGCCTGATTCATCAGATGTTTTGGCCCAATCTTCTTCTTGATCCCAGTCAACTTTTCAGCAATTAGACCTTTGCCCTTTTGCTGGTTCTTTATCAGATCTTTGTACTTATTTTTTAATTTAAAGTATTTTTCCTTTTTATCAGAGTTTTGAGAGGTGGTGGGAGCAGCTAGTTTCTTAGATCTACATTCGCTAGCAAAGTGACCCTTTCGCTGACAGTTGTAGCATATAGCAGATGCCTTTTCAGCGGGCAGAGTTTTCGACATATCAGAGTCAGTGATAGCGGGAGTTTTTCGAAAGTTGCTCTTTCTAGCGAATCTTTTAAAGTTGTTCGTTAGAAGTGCCAGAGAGTTATCAAACTCAGAGATGTCATCATCAGTGTGTTCTTCTAAATTATTTTGATTTAATTCAGTGATAGAGGTGATGGAAGAAGAAATAAGTTTTGATGGTTCTACCTCTGAAGTCACTAGTGCCAAAGAAGTACTTTTGGCACCCTTGATTTCATTTATGAGGTTTTTTTTCTTAAAACCTGAGATTGCTCTTCACTTAAGAGCATTCCATATAAGGCATTCAAAGAGAGAGTTTCAAGATTCTTTGACAGTTTTAAACATGTAGTGTACACTCCCCATTGTTCAGATAGTGCCTCCATGAATTTTGTCAGTATTTCAGCGTTAGAGTATTCTCTGTTGACGGTTTTCATGTCAATCAAGAGACAGTTAAATATTTGGTGAATTTGAGAGAGAGTTTCACCTTTTGTGTGCATAAAGCTTTCATACTGTCTTACCAGATTAATACACCTAGTGATTTGGATTTCATCAGTCCCTTCATATTGAATACACAAGGTATCCCACATGGTCTTAAATGTTCTCATCTTCATAACAGAATGATAGACTTCATCTGGTAAAGACATAGCAATTATGGATCTAGCTTTAGCATCTATAGCTACTTCCTTTTTCTCTTCTTCAGTCCATCGATTAGGAGTTTTGATGATACTCCTTTCAGCGATGGCTGGAGTGGTAGTAGTGGCAGGAACACTAGCTACTAAGGTTGTAGTAACAAATGGTCCATTTTCTAGATTGTAGGGGATCTTAGGATCGGACCCTTCTAGGAATAGAGACATTCTTTCCTTCCATAATGGGAAGTTATCACGGCTAAATCTTGGAGGTTTAGCTAAACATCCATTATCAATATAGTTTGTATTAGTATTAATCATTTTAAAATAAAGCTGTTCAAAGATATTTTAAAGATAAGCAAGAAACACTGCTCTGATACCACTTGTTGGTCCCTAAGGAGTCTACAAGAGTTCAAGGATATAGAAACAGTTTGTAGAGGGGGGGGGGGGGTTGAATACAAACAATTAGATTTTCGTTTTTAAATGAGTTTATATTGAATAAACAAATTTACAGTTACAAGAGGAATTAGAACAAGTAAACCTATTCTATTGTAACTTAAGAAATCACACAGATTGATGCACAAGGAAATAAGAAAGAAAGAGACAGAGGTTTTAGGAAAGTAGCATGCATTAATATGAAGAAGATATCTTCATCTTATTTATACCCGTTTGCATTTAATGCAAAACAAAAGGTATATGCCACGTGTTAAGGTTTCATAGGAAGCTTGTCCTTTGTTCAAAAGCAACCATGCTTTTGGCCACGTGTGAACAATACCATGTCAGATATGATGGGGACATAAGAGACAATCTGTACGTCCTTCTCTGACATAGTGTAATGTTTGACTTTTGTGCATCGAGGATAAGATCAACACTTATCTTGTTTGAGAAGCTTCACTTGATCGCTGAACTTGAAACTTCAAGGATGAACTTTCAGAGTATTGCTGAGGCTTGACAAGACTTCACACTTAGATTTAGATAACCGTTGGTGTCACTGAACCGCTTCAGATCATTAGCTGACTATCTCTTTCTTCAGCTTGGTCTTCGACTTTCGCTGAATGTTCTTTTGGTGTGATGGTTGACCTTAAGAGCTTCAGAGGTAAACTTTAGGTTTCTGATTCTCAGCGATCGCTGATAACAATCAGCGTATGCTATCGCTGAATTTAAGCATAAGTTTACAAATGGAATTTCACTAAATATACAGAGGAATCATATTCAAATCACTGAGAGGAGTTATGATCTACATAAAGAAAAGAGATCTCATAAACTGCCTGGTCGAGTATGGGTCATTTAATCACTGACACGCCCTGATTGACCTGTGGGTTAGTTTTCTAGTTATCATGTCCAAACCCACGAAGTAACTAGCGTTCGCCATTTTTCACTGTTCTTAAGGACCGAAAAAGGGGATATTTCTCATTTTAGCCATATCTCTCTCAATATTGCTCCGATTTGGGTGATTCAAGCTGCTATGGATTCGTCTCTTGAAGCTATACAACATGGAAACAAGGATGGTTAGAGGCTATTGATTAATTTTGGAGTTCATAGAAGTGAAGGTAAGATCTTAATCCTTGTATCTTAAATCTAGGGTTTGAACCATTCTCACCAACAACTCTCATCATATCTTGGGTTATCTTTTGTGTATGTTTTGGGTGATTATGAGGTGTTCTTGAGGGCTTTACACCATGGATCTGAAGTTGTAGCTTGTAGATCTCATTTCTTCACTTTGGAAGTTCAAGTTTGAAGTAAAACCTAGATTTAGCCTAAATCTAGCAAGGTAAGTTCAAGATACTTTGTGAAAACTATGTACATGCCAAAAACGTCCATTTTGAAGTGTTAACATGTTTAATTATTATTTTTCAAATGCATGAGTATTTTGTGAAATATGCATATTTGGTAGAAAGAGGTTTTATAAATCTTGAAAAGTGCTTATGTTTGGATTCTTAGACATTTTGGTAAATAAAACACAGTGATGAATTTGTTTAGATGTTTTATTTTATAAATGAAGAATATTTGGTGTTTTGCATTTTTGAGAATATTGATTTATAAACCATTGAAAAATACATGTTATTACATCATGAGGCATTTTAAAATGTATGAGTATGACTCATTTGGAAAACGGTTTGTCTCAACTAAACGTTTTTAGTAACCGCATAAGTGTTGGGTTATAGAGCTTTTGCTCGGTTTTGAATAAAACGAGTCTCATGAATATTTGTCCGATTTAAATGACTGTATGTTTTGGGTACGTTAGTCATTCGTGTAGCATTATGTAACTTTATGATTTTCTAACTTTGAGAAATATTTGATTATCGGGAAATAGTATTTTAAGCAAAGAATTGGTGTTGGGAAATTATCAATATGTCTGGTTTGACGTATTTGATTTATATACTAGAATGTAATGGATCCATAGGCATATAAGTCGTTCCTAAAATCGGGATTGTCGTCCCTTTGTGGTCAACGTAAGAGGTCAATTCAGGTCGTACTTGCTTGTATGTTTGGTCACTGCCATTAAGCCATTGAACCTTACGTCGCTAATTGGAATCAACTCAGGCCGTACTTGCTTGTATGATTGGTTGCTGCCATTAAGCCATTGATTCTTAGCGCGGGCTCTTGACTAGGACCTTCGGAGTTCATACTTGCTTGTGTGATTGGTTGCTGCCTACATCCCTTGGTCCTAGAAAGAACTCTTAACATTTAAAAGTGGCTCACTTAGGTGTTCCGCCACTATGAATGGTAAATCGGGTCTCCCCCGTTATCTTCTGATATTCTTCACCCTTCAAGGGTAAGCGTGAGTTAACGGTTTATTAAACTGGGTTAAAACTATGTTTTCTATCTCCACATTTATAACTTTATTTATGGTCGTATGAGCATTAAGTTTGGTATCACGTTAAATGAGTGTTTCTATTTAAAGCTTTCATTTCTAATTTCGTTTTGGTCTAAAACTTTTATTATGGAGATAATGAATTTGGGAAAGATGTTGCTTTTATAATCAAGTTATTTCATTTGAGATTTATCTTTTAATAAGCAAATCTTTTGATTTCAATCAATTACAAATATGTTATAAACTCTTGAGCTCACTAGGCGTTAAGCCTAACCTTTTTCTTTGTTGGTATGTGCATCAGGTTATCGTTGGGGTTGGTACTAGCGACACATGTAGACTTGAGTGCTAGGGAGTAGCATCTTAACAATCTGGCTTTGGTGACGTTTCCTGCATTCGGAAATAGCGACTATTTTGGGTTTACTAACACCCAACTTTAATTATGTCTTAGTATAAGACTTGACCTATCTTTTGTAGATGTTTTTATAGAATTGTTATTTGAGGAACTTCAAATTTGAATTATAGGAAGTGATTTATCCTTCAATTGATGTAATATTGAAATTTTTTAATTAGTGGCTCTTTCCAAATTTGAGGGTGTTACAATGTCACTTGTCACATGACTCGCAGGTCAAATGCCCACCTATTAAAACTGATCATAAAACTTTCATATGAATTAGCATGCTAGAGTTATTTGAAAACAAGATAAACACGTATCATGCAACTGATCATAAATAACATACATGTAAAATATACTTGATCATGAATGTAAACTGAAACATCATGCCTACATACACATTACTATATAAATCATATAATACTAAAAATAAATATATACGTAGGTATGCATCCAGTAAAATCTCATGAAGACTCACATGATTGCGTGTAAATTTGCTACTGATAGCGCTTGACCGACAACCTACACATTTTTATACCATAATCTTCAAATAATGGTTTAATTTCTTCAAAAGCCAACTATGGTCAATCCAATTCGACCTAAAGTCAAACTCCATATCTGAGCATCCTAATATGCCCCAAATAACTCCATTTGACCGAATCATTAAAATCCACGTGGGTCAAACGTGCCAAAAGTCAACCCTTGGCCAACTCGGTCAAACCCAACTAACTTTAGTCAAATCCCAAGTCTAAAATCCGATGACGTCTCAAAACGTTAAATAAATCTTTTTACAACCTTATAAAACCATCTCTCCAAATTAAGGCGTCTCATTAAATACTTAACTCAAATTACGATGCTTTAATTTATTTAATAATCATCAAAATAATTTAACGATTTATTATAAACACTTCTCCTTACGAATTAATTAATTAATATTCTAAAATAAGTTAATATATTAATTAAATAACAGTTTAATTAACATATTTATTAATTTAGAAACTAAATTAATTAATTAACATAATCCAAAGAATTATAACTTAATCCACTTAAACCCAAAATAGGTTAAATACCCAATATTAATACTTATTCTCAAAAATGAAACTCGAAAAGTTAATGATTCCTTTAAAACCCACAACTCGAGTCAATTAATATAAAAACCAAAGCTGAGGGAATGTCAAACCTTTTGTCTTAAACACGAGACTTAAAAGTTCAAGGGTTGAAAATTACAACACCACCAAACTATCATAATACAAACCACGGAATCGTCAAGATTATCACCGTCAACGACATCATTCCGACGATAACTCGTCAGAAACCTGAAAATCGGTCATTTAGCCTCGTTTTCTAACCGTTTTCATTGATCCATTTTGCAAAACTCTAGAAAATCCTTTTCTTCAACTATAGGAACAAGAATGAATGAAAACCATCAAGTATTGAGTCCCTTTTTTCCATTTAAATATTCGGTTTTTAAAGCACTCGAAAATCTTTAAAAAGACTCGAAATCAGGCCTTCTAAATTAAAATCTGAGACATAAGGCTACCAAGGTTTGATAGAGAACTTAAAAACAAATCTAGCTATATAAAGAACTTGAAATTTGGTTTAGTATTTTACCTCCAATTGACGATAAACCAAGATTTAAGGTAGTGACTTTCAAGAGAGAGAGAGAGAGAGAGAGAGAGAGAGAGAGAGGTGATCATTTTAATAGTTTCCCACCAAAACAAATAATTAACCGGGAAAACCAAACCTTTCCATCTCCCAAGTTTATCTCTCGGTTGGGAAAACCAAACCCTTCCATGTCTGATTTCCCATCTCGGTTGCAGATTGTCTCTCTCAGTTTCAGACTACCATCACCCAACTTTTATCTCTCAGCCAGAGGCACCAATTTTCCATTCACGACAATAGGTATGTTTTCATGCCTTCCATCTCCTAGCTTTCCATTTACTTCTTTTTTGTAGATATTGTGGTAGAAGTTGTAGACTTGATGTAACTAATTACATTTTAATTTTATTATTGTTGTTGCTTTATTTGATTTCATTCTTTTAAGACATCTATACATGGAATCAAACCAGGTATATGATAGCAGGTTAATCAAATACAATTTTAGTTTGCTTTTTTTAATTTGATGATGACTACAAACTATTTGATGAAATGTCTGAGAGGAAAAATAAGGCTGGGACTATGCTGTCGAAATCCTCTTTTTTTGTAGCTCACTTGATTTGGAAAATAATTCAAGTAAAGTTGATCGAAATTGACTTTTTGGATTTTTTTCAAACTTTTCCAAAGAAATGAAGTTATTAAGAGAGTTTCTTGGTAGTTATCATGGAGAATTTAATAAATAATTGTCATATACCAACAATTGACCAACAAAATATGGGCTTTCCAACTGCAAGTAAGCAATGGACATAAGAATCATAATTGGTAAATTTTTGATCTTTTTAGTTACTACTTTTTTAATCAATGAGTTTTCCCCCATTATCCATTCTTTCAAGTTTTAATTGTCTTTTTATACAATTCTTGAGAAATCCCAGTTATAATTATATTTGAATGTCTCCCTGTTTTCTACATTTTTGGAACACCAATTCTTTTTATTCAAATTTAGATGGGTATTTACTCTTGTATGAGCTTGTTGATTTTTGCGTTTGTCATTTGGGTTTCATTGCTTTTTTGGTATTTATAGTATTTTGTATTCAAATTCATATGGGTATTTGATCTTACATGACCTTGGGAGCTTGCTTCTGCTTGTAATTAGTGTTTGAATGCTTCTTTTGAAAATTTCTTGTATTTTTTTATGTTCGAATACAAAGGAGCATTTGATCATATATAAGTTGATTGCAAAAGTAAGTTTGAAGGATTTGACTGTCAGCTTTGGTGATATATATTGTTTTTCTTGTAGTCACAATATTCTATTTTCTACCTGAAGTTGAATGAAATTTACTATACAACGTGTAAGTCATATCTATATCAGATAACATGAATCTAACACAAAATATCAACAATACAATCAATGATCTTCAATATGTCATATGTATTGATGAAATATTCTCTCTCTACAATCTTTCTCTACAATATATTCTCAATGTAGAAATCTCAAAGTGTTACAATAAAAGTACATGACCATGGGTATTTAATTTATACCCTTACTCTATACAAAGAGTAAACTACAATTTAGCTCATTTTGACTTTGTTGACTTCAAGTTTTGACTTACTTGTCTTCAATATTGTAATCTCGGATATAATATATTTATACCTAACAATCTCTCCCTTTGTATTCAAGATAACAATTCGGCAAAACAGCTCTAACAATCACCTTATTTCTTTGAAAACGATCAACCTTTGTCAACAAACAATCTTCAACTGAGAAACAATATTCCACTGTATGTTCAAACAAACTGCATCTGAAGATTAAGAAGCTCCACTTTATACAAATCAGAATCTTCAGATCAACATATTCAGCTTGAATAAATCTTCTAGAGACTTCGGAAGACTTTTCATCAGAAACTTTAACAGTCAACAATTAATCTTTAAACTGTAAGGCTCGAAACTTTGACACTACGTGTACTAAGTTTGTCACCTATATATCATGAGAGTATCAATCTTCAATACAAACTTCTCCAACCAGCTTGAACTTGAATATGCTCAATATCTCATCTACAATCTTCGAATCTAACGACTTTTCAACCTTAGAATCAACAAATTTAGATTCAAACCTTTTAAACATATGAATATTGTCATTAATCTTTGTCAGCTCTGCTTGCTCCCCCTCAACATCAGCACTAAATCTAAGAATATCTTTTTCGCAAATGACTTCATGTGTTTGCATGTGTCTTTGATATATAATTTCTTCCTCCCATGATGATTAGGAGAATCCTGAGCATCATGAACGATCAAAGACTAAACCACATCATCTTTATCAAACACGTCAGTTAGCTCCCCCTCAGAAAGATATCTCTGTCAAAACAATTTGCTCCCCCTTAAGAATAGATCTCTCCTGAACAAACTGCTTTGGTAGAACAAATGGGTAAACGGCTAACATAGAAGAAGCACATTAACAACTATTATCACTACAATTGAAATTAAACTCAATCGAGTGGCCTATTTTCAGAGTTGGCAATGATGAATCTCTGATAGGACTTTCAGTTATGAAGTAACGTTATAAAACTAACTTCTCAAACTGTTCCGGCAATACCACATAGATATGCTTTGGAATCACGAAGACTCTAGCAATGTGTAGAAATGATTAAAAATTATATGCTATTTTTAAGGCTCAAAATGTGAATATATTTCACACACTCAAGGTGCATTGAATATGAAGTTCGGAGACCGGAGGTGTGTCTTCCTTTTTCAATATCTCAATCTTCCAAGTGAAGAAAAGATAACATATATGCTCATTTTTCGTGATATATGAAACAAATATCTTTTGTGAGATACTTGAGTGGATAGGTGGGGTGACACGAGTAGTCGACACTGGGTCCATGTCTTTTTCAATATTCATCTCCAAAGAACGAGAATGAATACATTGTGGGGCAACCCGGTTTACTGACTCGGTTTGGTGATGATCTTTTTATTCTTTTGATCCTATCTCACGCTCACCATATTCTTTTAGCTCACTAGCACTCATCTCGCAAAAATTCAACTAAATCTCCCTCATTTCAGTCTCGTATTCAATCACATTTGATAATGATTGTAAATCCAGAAATAATCTTGTCAGCTTGAGACTCTACCCCTTCAAATTCCCTCTCATTTTCATTTTATCTCAGCACATCCCAATGATCAAGAAAGTCAACTAGCATCTAGACCCTTTCTGATGACTAGCCTTGGGTATGTTTCTTGGGTAGGTCCTTTCGGTTCTGGATTGACCATAGAAACTCGAAAAAATTCCCCTCAAAGATAAAAAAAAACTTACTCCCCCTCAAACCAATCAAATTCTGATCATGTGTTTGAAGAGTCGCAATTCAACACGACATATGATAACCTGCAAAACAGATTAAAAAGATTTTGGTACCCATACCTTCCTGGGTCCATGCATGTTAGCATTGGTCTGAGGAATACTATAAGATCCGAACCATCTATTTCGGCTAGATGTTCTAACAGTAGATCTTATCACTGGGAATCAGGAATGGAATACCTACCATACCATCTGTTTTGAACCAGAAACAAAATAATTATAAAAAAGATTAGAAGTACGAATCTTATTTTGTGAAAAATCATTTGATTTGCAAGACTTTGTTGAAGGAATCTTCTTGTAAATAAAACTTGAAGCTGTCTTGTACGAGCACTCAGAATCAGCAGAATCATCATATGGGGACTGAGCAATAGTGTCGGCACTAGCTCTGTCAGATAATTTCACCTTGAAGTTAATCCCTTCAAGCTCCTTCACTTTTGTAGACAAAGCATTTCGTTCCTCGACATGCAAATCAAACTTCTTCTATATTCCAGACTGCACGTTCTGCTCATTCATAATATCTGCCCAAAGTTCAAACAATTGACTAGAAAGTTCAACAATTTTATTCTGAAATTCTTCTTTTTCTTTCTTGAACTGCTTTTCTATCTAAGACTCTTTTACCTTTTCAGCAACCTTATCAATTCCAATTTCATTATTCTTAGCCAATACTACTTTGTCGTGCTCTAACTGCTTCTCTAACACTTAAATCTTTCTAGAAAAGCTAGCAACCTTTTCTTCAAGAATTTGTCTTTCAGATTCAAAGTTGCTTTGTCATTTTCAAAGTTAATTTCCAACCACTTTTTCTTTTCATATAAGTCTTTGACCAAAGCAATACTTTTCTTCTCAATTAATCTTCTCTCTTTTGCAAAATCCTTCTGTTGATTTTCTAATCTATGCTGAAGATCAATTTTGTTTGGTAAGCTCCAAACTTTTATTCTTGGTCTCTTTTCTTTCTTCGTCAAACTTACTTCTTTCCATAACGACAACTTGTTCAAAATCATATATTTCTTTAAAAGTTTAGCAATTGTCACCTCACAAGACTTGAGCTTGCTTTCAAAATTATCATTTTCAGTCTCCAATTTTGGTTTCACATCCGTAAGCACTTTTAAATCAGCTTCAATTCCATATCCAGATATCTATCCTGAAGTTGATAAATTCTAAGTGCGTTCTTAAGATCACAATATTTCTTTATCAACTCAATGTTCCTGGATTTCCATTCCTCAAGATAACCTTTACTAAAACGGTCCATCTTAAGCTCGTCAAATTGTGCTTGCAATGCCTTTTGTTTAGAAGAATCCATTTTTAAAGAGGAATTCAGTTTGTCATTGTAATACCTTCGATTTTGAGATTATAAATCTCTTTCTTCTGACTAGCAACCTCTGCTTGTAGAGATGAGACTAGAGAATTCAAATCAGTAGTAGACATCGTTATCAGATACGAATAATCGTTAATAAAATGGCTTGCAGAAATTTTAACAACTTTGACTATTAAACAAGTGCGGAAAAATCAAATTAAAAAGTTAAAGTCAACTCTCAGGAAAAATTCAACCAAAAAGTCAAACCAGAGAATTTTTTTTCCAAAGTTTGAAAGATATTTTTGAAGATAAAATCTGGAATCAAAAAATCAAAATTTGAAAGGGCAATTTTGGAAATTTCCAGACTTTTTTTAACCAAGTATCCTAGGTCTGTCTCTTGCGAAGCTTGGGTGAAGCTATGCGAGGCTCGGATGATGGCTTGCGAGGGTAGATTCAGATAAGATGTGCAAGGCTTGAGTAGATCTGGATGCGAGGCTCGGATAATATCCTCGAATAAGCCTATGCGAGGCATATGAACATCAAGTCATGCGAGGCTCGGATGCGAGGTTCGGATACCTTTGCACAAGCTTTGTGCGAGGGTTTACTGTTCACACGCCTCCTTATCCGAGGGTTATGATCACCTCTTCGTGCGAGGGCTATGAACACATCATTGTGCGAAGGCTATGAACATGAACAATACTTCGAACAATACTCGAACACAAACCCCAAAATTTTCAAATTAACCCCAAAAACCCATCCGATTGAGCTGAAAATTTGATATGATACTCGAAATTCAATTCCTAACAACTTTAATACTACACTTAACACCAAAATTGACCTAATTCTATGAATTTATCAAAAACAGTAACTTTTTTTGAAAACCAAAAATCACGATTTTGATCCTAAAACCCAATCTAATCTAATTCCAAAATTGATCAAAATCGAGTGATTATTAAAAACGAATTCAATGAGCCTAAATTCGATCAATTCCAACAACAAATTCTTCCAAAATCGACCGAAATCAAAAAGTTTAAGAAAAACTTCAAAAATGTCAAATTTATCTTCAAATAAGATGATTCCCGCTTTAATACTAAATTTAAGTCCTATCTATATCTGATAACGATGAATCTAACACAAAATATCAACAATACAATCAATGATCTTCAATATGTCATATGTATTGATGACATATTCTCTCTCTACAATATATTCTCAATGTAAAGATCTCAAAGTGTTACAATAAAAGTACATGACCAAATACCCATACTCTATACAAAGAGTAAACTACAATTTAGCTCATGTTGACTTCAAGTTTCGACTTTCTCGTCTTCAATATTGTAATATCGGATACAATATATATATACCTAACACAACGAACCTGCTGTTTTATTCGCATCCTTACACTAGAGTTTAATGAAATTTACCATACAACAAACCTGTTGTTTTCTATATGTATTCTAGTCTCATCCTTTTTTAGTTCATGTTTAACATTAATAGTACAAGTTACGATCCTCGTTTATTATAACATTTAACAAGTCAAATTTATATTTTTGTTGCAGATGTATTCTACGCAGATAGTTTCACTGTAATTCTCAATAACTATACAATTGTCAATGACCTTAATGAAACGCATCCCTTATTTGATTTAAGTTTATCTCAATATCGGTCTAATGGATCCACTTGTGTTACACCACCATATACAAATACGAGGGGATAACATTATTGAATGATGATAATGAAGATACTGCTATTGCATATATGTTAGGTGTTTTATATACCTTTAGATACGTGACAAATAAGATTAAAAGTAAGTATGCTTTCAACTCTACTATCGCCTTTCAAGTAATAAATGGTACAAAGTACCGAGTATCGTCCATAGGGATTGTAGTAAAGTTTAGTTAAGAGTCTAATGAAAGAGATGAATTCGGATGGCGAATTTGAAGATTTTAATTTAGTGTGATTGATTTAGTGACTTTAACAGTTAATAAAGGAGCCAGGGTGTAAGATTTCGAGTGAGATGCAAACACAAAGTTAAGTAGAATAAGGCTGTCAAACTGACCAATGCTGGCAGAATGCTACATCATCCATTTTAGTGACAACTATTTTCACCACTTATTTTGAAGGTATTCGTCTCGGACTTCACTAATGTACTGATATCATAGATGTTTACCCATATCTCTATGAGGTATCCAGACCAGTGAAAGTACAAATAGTGTCTTCAAAATATATGGATAAACAAAAAGAATCTTTTGTTAAAAATCACTCTCTCAAGTGGATTCCCATATTATTCAAGTTGACGTGAGCTAAATGGCTTATCTCTAAGTCCATTCCACTTTGACACCTTAAGGTGCTCAACCCATCGAGAATTAACCAAGTTGAAAAACACGGATGACAAATCTCTTTGTCGGTGAGTTTCTCAAGTCTACCTCCCATATCATTCAAGTTGACGTGCAATCAATGTCTCCGTTTGGAGTCCATGGCACTTTAATACTTTAAAGTAATCAACCCGTCAAGAGTGTTGTTGGTTTTATAAAACTTGAAAAGAAATAATGAAAAATTGTTGTTACATACAATAATCTACTCTTGTTTGGTTTACAAAACTCAGCCTTTCCGTCTTACACCCGAGCTAAAAGATTTAGCTACTCATAACGGAAAGTAAATGACAAGAAATATAAAATGCATAAATTAAAGATATTATAAGTAAATAACAATAATGTAAATTGCGATGGAAGTAAATGCAGGAAAGTAAACAATAATGGAAAGTACAATAATGTAAGAGCATCTCCAATGGGGAGGTTTATGGACCTCCACGTAGATGATGGACCGCTCCTTAAAAAATCAATATCATTGTGACAACTTAGGTGTCATCTACCGCTTCTTCTGCAGGAAGCAGTCCATACTTCAGTTACCAACCACTTTTACATTATTTATTATGTTTTTGTTTACCAACCACCCCCACATTATTTATTATGCATTTATTTACCAACCATCCTCCACATTATTTATTAGGGTATCAAATTTATATCCTCAAATTTTTATTTGTTTCATCAACATGCAACGTCCACATTATTTATTTAAAAATCAATTAATAAAATAAAATAATTAAATTAACTACCAACTTCTAGCTACACAAATTAATTACCAACTTCTACCTATAAAAAATTACCTACATCATTTTAAATTATCTTTTTCAAGTTTCAACTCTGTCAATCTTTTATCATCTCTTTCAATCTTTTACCATCTCTCAATATGGATCCTAACCATCCAAATTACTATACGAATTTGTTGAACTCATCCGGTACCGATGCAAATTGACCAAATACAACAAATAGACAAGTTCAACCAAATTACCATATCGGTTTCCACCCTTTTACACGCACACTCAAGATCTTTCTCACGGTACGTTGAATGCTAGTCGTTTTTTATTTCCGCCAAACACTCAATATTTCATGTTTACACATCAAGGATCACTTGCACAACCAAATCCATATATGTCAAACACTCAATATCCTATATGTCCGCCAGAACCCGCACCAAATGACTTTTCTGAAATTCCACCATTTTCTACTCAAGAAGGTTTAGAAAATATAAATCTCAATGAAATCGATCAATCAGAATCGAAAAGTAAAGAAAAATGGAGCCACAAGGAAGATGAATTAATTATAAGTGCGTGTCTCACTATTTCCACCGATAGTGTGATTGGCACTAATCAACAAAATAAAGATTTTTGGAAAAGAATTACGAAGTACTATAATAGTTGTTGTAGTTCTTTCATCGAAAGAAAAACAAATGTTTTGAAGTCTCATTACTATAGGATAAATGCTCAAGTAAAAGAATTTAATCAATGTTTTATTCGGCTAAAGAACGAGCATCATAGTGGGCGGTCTGATGATCAAATTATGGAAGATGCTCATGAACATTATCATTCTCAATACACTCATCAATTTAAATATGAGCATGTGTGAAGAATGGTGAAGGATGAATCAAAATGGAAAGGTGGGAACCCCGCTAATCTTTTAGGAAAACGAACAAAGACCTCGGCATCGGGTGCTTATTCATCATCTTCGGATACCTACGCAAGTATCAATACCAACGATGTTGAAATAGAAGTTCGACCAATTGGAACAAAAGTGGCAAAAAGAAAAGGAAAAGAAAAATCACAAGTAAAAGATAAAGTTCATGTCATTCGAGAAGAATTGAGGAATCTAAGCACAATCCGACATTCAAAATTGGAAGCCATTAGAGAGGAACTAAAAGACATAAATGAAAACCTCAAGGTGGAGCACCAAACAAAACAATAAAAGCGAAAACGAGAAGATTTACTCTTCCTTACACAAGATACGAGCCATATGACATTGCAACAACTAGATATCCATAACATGTTGTGTTCCGAGATCAAAGAAAAATATGGTATTAGTTAGTTATTGTAATTTTAATTTCCGTAATTAGTTAATTATCTTTCATTAGTTAATGTAATTTAATTTTCGTAATTAGTTAATTGTCTTTCATTGGTTAATGTAATTTTCGTAATTAGTTAATTGTCTTTCATTGGTTAATGTAATTTTAATTTTCGTAATTAGTTAATTATCTTTAATTTCCGTAACTAGCAATTATCTTCCATTTGTAATTTTTTACTACAACAATTTTTACTACCAACCTACATTAAAAACACAACCACTACCAACCTACATTAAAAACACAACCCTATTAAAATACCTAGATTTATTTATAAACATACACATCTTTCAAATTTACACATTTACAACAATGTCTTGTAAAAATGTGAGTAAAGCGATAAGTGTAGTAAATCAATTACTAATAGAAGAATCCTCAAATGATAGAGAGGAAGAATTAATCAAGGTTCTTGAAGATGTCATATGTGAAGAAGGTGAAAGTTAAAACTATCCTCGAGAAAAAAAAATATTTGCATCGAGGTCGTGAAGATGGGTACAGTCGTCTTTTTGAAGATTTATTCGCAGATAACCCGATCTATCCATGTTGTATGTTTAGAAGAAGGTTTCGGATGACCAAATAATTGTTTCTTAGAATTGTCGAAGGCGTCTCTAATCATTCAGAGTATTTTCAAATAAGGGTTGACACAACTGGTAGATACAGGTTGTCTCCATTACAAAAATGCACTGCCGCGATCCGACAATTAGCCTACGACACATCTGTTGATTATAATGACGAGTAAATACGAATCGGTGAAAGCACTGCCATTGAATGTCTAATTTTTTTGTCGATGTGTTATTTAAGTATTTGGAGGTCAATACCTAAGAAATCCTACTACTCACGACGCCCAACATATACTACAATTGCATTCCGAACACCATGGTTTCCCTAGTATGCTAGGAAGTATTGATTGTATGCATTGGGAATGGAAAAATTGTCCTGTAGGTTGGAAAGGTCAATTCACTCGAGGTGATCATGGGGTGCCGACAATTATGTTAGAAGCGGTTGCATCTCAAGACCTTCGGATTTGGCATGCATTTTTTGGTGTTGCAGTTCTAATAATGATATCAATGTCCTGAATCAGTTTTCCTTATTTAATGATATATTACATAGTTATGCACCACAAGTTCAATTTGTTGTAAATGAAACATAATATAATAAGGGATATTATCTTGGTGATGACATATATCCGGAGTGGGCTACGATCGTAAAAAGTTTTCCACATCCGTCAGACCCTAAAAGAAAAAAGTTCAAAGAAATGTAAGAGGCGGCTAGAAAAGATGTAGAACGAGCATTTGGTGTTCTTCAATCTCGCTGGGCAATCATAAGAGGAGCGACAAGATTTTGGCAAATCAGAATACTGAGTGACATCATATATACATGTTTTTTGTGTAAAAAATCACACCCTCGACTGACGAGGATAATACCCAAGACAGTCATACCCTCGACCGACGAGAATAATACCCACAACAGACATACCCTCGATCGACAAAGATAATACCCACGATGGTCATGTCCTTGACCAACAAGGATAAATATCCACGACAGTTTTTCAGATAAAAAAATAATCAAAGTCATGACCAAAAAGTTACGACCGACATAAGAACTAAACGACAAATTACCATAGAACTTATGGTCGTCACTATTGATACCAAACGTACGTTCGATCGACAATTACGCTATTTGTCATCATTAACTGACGACGATCACAAGTTTCTCATGACCGATGGTCATATAACTAATGGTCTTCATAATTTATGACAATCGCATGTCTGATCCGTAGTTGACAATAATTATGCTACTAGTCGTCACTAACTAGTGACGATCATGAGTTTCTCACGACATACAATTGTTGCTACTAACTCCGGACAAAACGACTTTTTTATAATGTTTAATGCAGGTCTTCTCTCATTTATGTAAATGAATGTAACCGAAGATCCACATTCAAGAGGCAAAGGCGTAACCGACGACCCACATTCAATAGCATTAAAGGCAATGACCGTTACACATTAAAGGCACATTTATGACAATGGGTCCTATATAAACAAAGCTCGAGGGACAATAAAAGAACAACCAATTGACACGAAAACATATCACATACGCTCCTGCATCAAATGAATTCACCCGAATCATATTCTCTCAATATTCATCGGTCACCGGAACTCACGTCCGGTCCTCACGTCTTGTCACACGTCCAGAAGTAGTGACAGCTTCCAGAACTAGCGACAACAACTTTGAGCTAGTGACAACAGCGATTATCCACGTCATATCCCTGTGACGATGATCAATTACACTCAATCAACGTGTTAATCCACGATTTGTAACTGTAATCTCTATTTTTAAGGACGACGTCCCTGTTTGACGTCACAAGTGAATTGAAGACCCCCGTTGTCATTCGCAGGTTTTATCCTCGACGGGGTTTTCCGCGTCACCAAAATCGTCTGTCTTATTTATGTTTTCTCTGTCATTTTTCTTATTTTTTCGAAGGTTCAATCTATAGTTGAGAAAGTCCGCACCCCTACTTTAAATTGGTTTTAAGCAATTTTCGGCATAAACAGTTTTGCTAAAATAATCTGTGGTCCAATTTTTGGCATAAACAGTTTGGCGCTATCCGTGGGACTCAACTAAGGATTTCCTTCAAAATAAACGAGAAATTGTTACTAATGTATCTTTCTTGAAGATCTCAGTTTCTAATATCTCAACCGCAAGTCTTCATCATAAAGACATGGATGCAAACAAAGTTGAAAGACGCTTGTCGAAAGAACTGCTCAATTAAATAAGCAAAACTCTAAAGCACAACAAGATATTTTATATCTGTTAATACCAAAAATTAACTTATCAAAAGTCAACTTAAGGAGTTTGTGGAGTTGATCGATCGCAGACAATATTCTCACGATAAATACAGTTTAGGAAATAAAAACTTAAGACAAGATATTTGGTGACGCGGAGAAACCCTTTAATGAGGGAAAAAACCGCGGACGATAGGACGTATCGTCGTAGCACTATGGAAAAATGACGTCAAGTAGGGACGCCGTCCTTTATAACGATGATCGTACGATTACAGAGAGAAAATACGAAACAAGAACAGTAATATCATATGAAATCTAGAAAACTTTCTGTTTGATTCTTGATGCTAAAGCGCTGTGTTTGTTAATCGGGGGCCTCTCTGTTGTTTCGAGTGCTGATTTTAAAGCTGGGGTTGTTTGTAACTGTTGTCTGACATTGATGACCTTCTTAATAATGAGAATCGTAACCGTCCAACGGTCCTGTACAACACATAATGGTCGACCAACGGTTAGCTCATTAGTTTAAAATAATATACGTGACGATGAGGTCGGGAGTCGAATTTTCAACCATCGCTGGTTTGTCGTACGTCATAGATGCTAGTCGTGAGTTTCGTTCGACCGATGACTACAGAGTCACAATTAATACCTACAAGTCATAAAATATCTTCCATCGCACATTTTGGTCAACGGTCGCAGGCTTCGGAGATTTTTATCCAAACAGTTTGCCCCCAAGTTCAAATTTTCAAGCGGCAGCTTTGTTAGGTCTGAAAATGTTGTATCCGAGATGACAACTATTGCAGACGTGAAGGGCTAAAAGAGTAAAGTCAACAAAGTCGTTAATTAGAAAGGTCTAAGTTTTAGGAAAGATTTAATGTTTAAATATATGGAAACAATCTTATTGTGAATAAGGCAAGTGAATATTGCCTTAACCTTTACTTTCCTTATACCGTATTTTATGCTACATATAAATAGAGGGTTAGGGTTAGCATTAAAGGTAACACATTAACATATTTGAGAGCTTAAGAGAGATATCATTGTAATCACGATTCTACAATTGAGATATACAACATAAGGTGTTCTTATCAATATATTCATCGTGTTCTTGCATATTGTTCATGATCAATTACATCGTTACCTGATTTACTGAGATCCACAAGCTTTATTTTTGAATTTTGATAGGACGCGTGTCGTCGAATTAACGAGTATATCTGTTGGGTAACTGAATCGTTTTTGTTTGAAACGAGATTAGTTAGAAAACGATAGGGTTTTTCTGAGTCACGATGACGTGTCAGAGTTGATCTGTTGGAAGACGATAAGCCATGATGATGTCATGCGTGCGTACATGCGCGTGTGGACAGCTGTTATGGACAGGTGTCGCCCATCTGGCGGTGGCAAGCCAAAAGGCGTGGGACAGGTGTCGCCACAGGGAGACGGGGCGACGATTCTGCTCAGATTCTGCAGATATAAAAGGGATAACTTTTCTTTTTCTTCTTTCCGGTTTCTTCCAAGTATTTAGGCAAGATAATTTTCTCCAAGACCTGCGATTTTTCCTTTCTTTATCTTTCAAGAAGAAAATTTAGTTTTACGGATCATTAGCAAAAAGATGTCGAATCCCTTGAGTACGATTGTTACTGTGGACGATCTTCGGGCATTCAGGGATTTAGCGTGGATTCCAGACGGTGTTTACCTAGAAAGTCCGGGGGAGTTTGCACCGGATGAATGTCCCGAAGGATTTTTCGTTTTATACGAACATCCTTTCAAAATTGGTCTCAAATGGCCATTCCCTCAGTTAGCTAGGGAGTTCTTACGCCGGTTTGGTATATTCCCGGGGTAAATAATGCCCCAGTACTGGAGAATCATGATGATGATCGATCGACAGTCATACGATTGGGATTCTCCCTTCACCGTACATGAGCTCTTACTGGCTTATGCGGTGAAGGTTGATGCTAACAATCGATACAATCCCTATATTCGGGGTCGCTGGGACCAAGCTTTGATTTTGGGGACTGCAGTGAATGATCGTGGCTGGAAGGAACGCTACGTGTTTGGTCGGCTGCTGGCTCCTGACGAGGATGATCAATGGCTTGCCTCTAGGTGGCCCATACGAGGTAAGAGTGTCTTTTTCATTATTTGAAAATTTCTCATCTGACGGCTTAGCTGTTTTTTGTACAGTGACGCGGAAAACCCTTGGACGAGGGAAAAAACCGCGGACGATAGGCTAGTATCGTCGATGCACTATGGAAAGTGACGCCAAACTGGGGCGTCTTCCTTTAGAACTGTGGTCGTATGATTACGAGTGAAAAATATATGTAAAAAATAAACTAGAGTATGAAGTTCAGAGAGCTATTATGTGTTCTTTGGTTTCGAGAGTGCGAGAAAAAGTTCATATATCACCTCTTCGGTTATCTTTACGTTGTATATATAGTTGCCGTTGCTTTCTAACGTTTGATCGATATTGATTTCCTTCATAAATGCTCTTGATGACGTCTGATCGTAACCGTCTAACGGTCCTACTAAGAAAGATAACAGTTAACTCATAATAAACCCGAAAGTAACGGTCTGTGTCGAGCATTTGCAAGTCTGTTGTGCGTCGGAGACTTTGCTTGGAGCTTTTGGTCGAGCGTCAATTCGTGATGTTTTAACCGGTGTAAAGTACTCTTGGTTGAACGTTTACATCCGTCGTCGAATGTTTTACTCAACCATCGCTCTTTGGGTCTTTGGCTAGTATTTAGAGGTCATGAAAAGTCTTCGGTCGGGCGTTTCAGTCAACGGTCGAGGATTTGAGATTTTTGCCCAAACAGTTTACCCCTAAATTCGAAATTGAAGCGGAAAGCTTTATTTTTGGATTTTGTTGAGACATGCGTCGCTGGTTCGCTGAGGGGAACGAAGTCGTTTGGTTTCGGGTGGGAATAGTTAGGATTCTAACTCATCCAATTAACTTCGGCTGACGAGGTGATGATATCTATTCGGAAGATGATAGGCCTTGATGATGTCATGCGTACGTGTGAGCGCGCGTGGGCAGCTGTCACGGACAGGTGTCGCCCATTCGTCGAGCGAATGCAAAGAGGTGCGGATAGGTGTCGTCACAAGGGGGATGGGGCGACGTTTCGAGAGGGCATAAAAGGATGACTTTGCTCTTAATCTCTCCTCCCCAGCTACTCCCGATTTTTGAGTGATCAAATTTGTCCAATCCTTGTGATTCCATTCTTTCTGTTTTCGAGGTTTTTAGGCCTTCTTAAGGTACGACTCTTCTTCTTTTATGCGTAAAAAGTCAGTAGCTAAGAAACCAGTTAAAGGTTGGGAAGAGTTCTCGTTATTCAAAGCGTTAATCAATTTAGGGGACTGTAGGGAAATGCTTGATTCGAAGAGTACTATTGCTGACGCCGATCTCCCGGCCTTTAGAGAGCTTTCCGCCTTGTCGGACCGCTTTCATCTTGAGAGTGCCGGCGAATTGAGGCCATACGAGTGTCCTGTGGGGGATTTCGTCCTGTACGAATACTCTTTTAGGATAGGACTCCGATGGCCTTATTCTCGACTTTCCAGGGAGTTTTTAGAACATTACAAGCTGTCGCCGGGGCAAATGATGCCCCAATTCTGGAGGATTATAGTGACGATCGAACAATTAACATTCGACTGGGAGTCGACCTTTACCATTCACGAATTTATACTGGCGTATTTAGTAAAGGAAGTGTTAAATCATCGATACAGTCCTTTCAGTCGCTTCCGTAAGGAGCGAATCCTGATCCAAGGGACTACAGTGAACGACCGTGGTTGGAAGGAACTCTACATTTTTGGACGTGCGTTGTCTTTCGAAGATGATGACCGGTGGTTAATTTTGGGTTGGCCTACCCATGGTAAGTTGTATTCCGCGACGTTATGCTTTTCACGTTGTTTTGTCCATCGACCTTATTTCCCCCCCCCCCATTCTTTTGCAGTCGTTGATTTCGACGAGATTGGTTCTCGTCAGGATTCGGAGGCCAAGATCGCCCGTTTTCTGCAGATCCCGGACCGTACTTTCAGGGCGATCGTCTATCAAGCCTTGGACGAGGATGAGGGCAAGGTCGAGGTCGTTGCTACGCTGGACGTCACAGAATCTCCTTAGGGCTCGGAGGCGAGTGAGGAAGGAGGAGGAGAAAAGATGACCGGTAAGTATCTTCATCATACGTCCGACTCGTGCATTTTCCTTTTTCTGATTAATTAATATTTGTTCAGGTGAGACTGCTGGTCAGACTGGAGTCGGGGCGTCCCATTCCGGGAATGTTCCGTTGGTGTGCGAAGTTGATTTTATTCACACGTGTGACACGTGTTTTAATTTCATTTGAGGAGCCATTATCACGTCGTAAAACAGTTCATTAATCAAAATTAATCATGATTACTTGGTTAATCGTCATTACTTTTTGCTCCTTTTTCGGCCACGTGTCCTACCACGATCATCCACCTCATAAAACCCATGGATTCGTCATCTTCATCTATTTTCAGCGAATTTTCCCTCCGAAACTTGTTTTCTGACTTTTTTGAACTTCATTCTCATTCGTATCTTCAAATCTATTCAACAATGTCGACTTCCCATGTTGATCAGCCCATTCAAACTGCAAAATCGTGTTTCAGTTACAGTGATACATCGTCAAATGGAGATTCGTTCAAAATTGTTCCTAAAAAGGTTATGATTGGATCAATGGAAGTCACTCTGAATGATGATCCAATGCTAGAAGACACTGGCACGAAAGGAAACCTTGAAGCCGGTCCTTCAAACCCTAACCCTAACCCTCATTCACCTACAACTGGGAGAACACAAGTTGAGCCAATAGAAGTTCCTTCTGAATCTGTTGGAGGTGTGAATGATTCTCAATCAGTTGCTGGTACTGCTCAAGAAGAAAGTGAAGGTCCTGATCTTACAAAACTGTATGTTCCAGAGAACAAGAGGACGGATATCAAGAAGAAAAATTGTGCTTTAATTCAACAGATTTAAATGATGAACAGAGGATTTTAATTGAAATATTGAAGAAACATCCTTTTCGAGCTCTGCTTACTAAAAAGTTCTTGTTTTCCTGAGTCCTACTTACAACAATGGTGGTTTTATACAGAAATTGATGAAAAAGAAAATGATTTCTCTTCATATGTTCACGGTTACAGGCTTTCTATCAAGGATTCAGATATCAGGGACATATTTGATCTTCCAAAGGCTAATGCAGTAGTTGGTAAGACAACCTTTGATGTAATTCCTTCAAAATCTGAGCTTACTGCAGACTTCATGAAGTTAGGATAATTAGAAACCCTCACTGCACTAAGTTCCTTAAGAAGAAAGTGTCTTCCACCAATTTGGTATTCTCTGTTTACCATGATAAATAGTTTGGATCAAGCCTCAACAAAAGTCAGAATCATTTTCCATGGGATTTCTCACAACAAGCATTATGATTATGTTTCTCTCATCGTTGAAGAATTGAAGACATCTATTTCAAAGAAATCAACCTATACTTACATTTCCTATCAAAGATTCTTTCAAATGTTCATCAAAGGAGCTATGAAGACTGTTGAAGCCATTCCAAGACTGGATAATGAGGTATTTGTTCCACTTTTTTCATTGGATAACTTGAGACTACCAAGTGCCATACTTAGATTTCCTAATGCAGTGCCACTTCCAGTAAAACTTCTTGCTTATGTAAGTTCTAAAAATAGGTTTTTGAGTGAGTATTGTGAATCAATGGGACTACCTAAACCTGTAGTCTCTTCCCCTGGTTCAACCCAGAGTGGTGAGCAAGGTGAGGGGTCTAGACTAAATAGTGAGAGAGGGGAGGAAGTTCAAGGTGGAGAACAACCTCAGAGTGCTAAGAGGAAAAATGTAAATGAGAGACAAGGTAGAACTGTGAGAAAAAGAATTGATGAGGGGAGATTACAGGAAAAAGAAAAAGAGTCATGTGCACTAATTGTTACAAGTCGGGCAGCCACACAATCTATTACTCCACATTCTTTGGTAGGTAATATTGATCTACCCAGTGAGCCCATGGAAAATCTTGTTAACCCCTCCCCCCCAGCCACTCACCCATCTCTCAACGAAAGGGTGTTTCATTAACACTTTTGGGGCAAGCAGCTAATCTACCATTGGGTCCCCACATGGAGGAGGCCAATGTTGAAAATGAAGGATATATGTCACCCTTCACACATATGAGCACACAGAGTCTGAGAGTCCACTCAATGTTGAGCCTAATGCACCACAAGATATGGGATTCCTTCACACAAGCACATATCTTTCAGATATACCAATACAAAGCGTGTGTCACATTGTAACAACTAAGGTGTTGGAGGATAGGGTGGAGAGTCAGGAGAAGTTATTGGATGAGAAACTAAGTGATTTGAAGAAAGTTTCTGTCTCAACAAATGATCTTAAAAAATTTCAAGAGGCCATCTTAAAATCTTTCTCAGAAGCTGTTTCATCAGTGGCAAGTCTCAGAACTTCCTTGCCATCTACTTCTGCACAACTAGATCTGTCTCAACTAGCTACAAAAGATGATATTCAACTTATTTTGAATCAATTATCTTTTATTCAGAATACTCAAGTGACTCTTGATCAAAAAATCTCTGCTTTAGAATGCACGCCACAAGATGATACTTTGAAAAGGAATCATGATGATCAGGATGCTGATGATCATGAGGGGGAGAAAAGAAGGAAAGTGTCTCGTTCTGAAGGTACTCTAATGCTAAAAGCTCAAACTTCTGAAAGATCTTCTGAAGATGTTCAGAAAGATGTTGATGCTTAAAATGTTTCTGAAGCAATTGAAGATATTTTATCTTCTGAACCTGAAATTCAAGAGATTCCTTATTCTAAACCCATTCATGAAGCTGGTATGGTTATTTCTGAAGAAAATGTTGATGACAAAGTAACTTCTGAGAGGTAGATGAAGGATATGAAACTGAAAGGTTAACTTTTAATTCTGAAGATAAAGCTGGAACAGATGACACAGATATCATTCCTGATTCAAATGACGAGATGGTTAATGAGTATTTAGCCTTTGAAGAAGAGATTGGAGAACCAGGTGATCTGTCAGATGTCATTATGTTTATGATGAAGAGGAAGTAAATGAAATAAAGGATATAGTTATATGGAGACCTCTTCTGGTTAATTGAAGAGAAGATGGAGAACTTCTGAATATTATGTGGTGGTTGGTAAATCAAATGCTTATGAAGTTTGTATTTCTAAATTCACCAAGGAATCTGGAGTGTAGATTCTTGGATGAAAGATTGTCCATATTCAGAGATTTTTACAATTAACAAAATAAGTATGCATATGTGATAGTTGATTTATGCCATATGAATGATGCTGGATTCTCTGAAGAAGTGATAATGGCCTATGTTGGTGAGATTGAGGTCAAGTACAAAGAAAGCATTCAAATTCCCAGATTCAACTTACCTTTTCTTGAAGAACCCATTATTGATCAAGTTTTCACAAAAGACATAATCTTTGATGAACTTGAACATGTTATCACTGTCTTTCCTGAAGACACATACATTTACTTGTACAGGAAGAGTTTGAAGTTTGCAACTCTTGAAAGTTTCATAAGTGATCAATGGGATGAAGAATTTGCTTCTGAAGTTCAATCTTTTCAGCAAAGACATGGTATTCAAGACATACATAATTCTGTTCCAATTAGACACTTCAGAAGTATTAAAAGATCAATTGAAGAATATTTAAGCATTGTCAGAATTGGTGCTGAAAGAAGAGATGGAACTTTAATAGAGTTCACTCAGTTTGATTTCTACAATCTAAGACTGCAAGATACACTTTTTCTTCTGAATTTTCTTGTGAAAAGAGAGGGTTCAGAAATGGTGCAAGAGTTGAGAAGAATAATTGGTGTTTATCTCAGAAATTTTGTGAAGCATGACTTCCAACTTACATTAGAACATAATTTAAAGAAAGTAAACTTATTGGAGCCAACTATAGTGAGTCTTGAAGGAATTTCTACTGTTTTCACTAAACCAGAACTTGGTTTTCATTATGAAGCACAAGGATTAAACAAAAGAACCTTTATTGTCTCTGACATTCCAAAGTACTCTTCCGCAAATTTGAAATGGTTTTTTGAATGTATGGCTTGGATTGCTGGTCCTAAAGAATTAAAGGATAAAATTATGTATCTGATTAAAGAGAGAATAAACTTCAGAGAACTGGTAAGAAGGAGTATACTTGCTGGGCATCAACAGATAAATAACAGAAGATATTCAGATTATTTGTTAAGTAATGTTTATGACTTTCATATTCATGCCAAAGAACAAGTGGTTGAATTTCAAGTTTTGGAAGCAAATCAACCTTCAGAAGTTCCTGTTTCTGAACATGTTGGTACAAGTTCTGAGAAAGATAAAGGCAAAAGTGTGGAAGTTGTGGAGGAACAAGTGCCAATTATTGAAGTTTCTGAAGCTGAATAGTTGCAACTAAATAGGATTGCTGAACATGATCTTACTTTATTCCTTGAATATGTTCATCCTGAAATATTCATGGAACATGAACAAAGGTTCAACTACATTGATTGTTGGCTTGATAAATCTTTTGGATGGAAACAATGGTATACTAAAATAGTCCAGAAGTTGAAGTTACCAATTTCTGAAGCAAGAAAAGAGAGTACTATTGTGAAAGTGATAAATGTTGCTCAAAAGACAAAGTTGAATTACAAATATTCTTACTTCACAGTAAAAAGAGAAAATGGAGAAGTATGCACATTTTCTGAGGCAGATTTCCAAAATATTCATCTAAGGGATTTAATCAAGGTCTACTAAAGAATTAATCCATTTCATGACAACATTACCAGTTTCAGAAAAGTATTCCCTGTCATAAAAGGAGGAATTTACAGAAAATTCATTTGGGCAGCTAAGAAAGATTTTCAAGTAGTATTTGTACTTGGTAAAGAAAAGGCGAATCCGAGTAGACCAAATTTTAAACTTCAAGGAATTAGTTCAATTAACAAGGGTACTTTGATAGTACATCCTCCTAGTTTTGTGTGCAAGTTCAACTCAGAGAAGCTGTTTGTCAGATATGAAGAAATTCATAAGTGCTGCAGTGGTACATTATTGGCAATAAGTGAAAGACTTGCTAAGAGACAGAAGCACAGGCCAAAGAATCTGAATGATGGTGAATGGAATGAATATAAGAAGTTGGCTAAAAATATGCACAAAAGAATAGAATTGTTGCTGGAATATAGAAAACTAATTCTGGGTGAAGTCAGAGAAATTTTGACCTATTGGGGATATAATTTGAATTTTTGAAGCTAAGGGGGAGATTGATAGAGATCATGAAATAGCTTCAAAGAAGACTGGGTTCTAAAGCTTCATAGTTCAGATCTTCTGAACTAGTTATGAAGAGACAAAGGAAGAAGGCTTAGAAATCCAAAGTCAGAAGTCAAGTAAAAGTCAAGTAAAAAAGTCAAGTAAAAGTCAAGGAAATCCTAAGGCATAACTTCTGAAGTGTCTACTTCAGAAGTTCTGAAGATTCTGAAGATGTTCTGAAGAACTTCTGAAGACAGTTCTGAAGAAGTTTAGAAGTGTTTCTGAACTTTATGTTGTACACTTGTATTGATTCTATTGGTCTGTCATGTAACTCTCTGTTATTGCAAATGTGGTTTGGAACTCTGTCAAAGCCGAGGTAGGTATTTCTAATATACCTAATTCATGGATTGCTATTTGTGATGGTTTGGATACTCACACTAGACCCAAGAAATTGATCCACAAGCTCACCCTTTCAGCTACGGTTTACTCCATATGGCGTGAAAGGAGTAAAAGATTGTTTGAAAATAAAAGATGAATACATTCTAAGGTAGCTAAGGAAATCAGATACACCGTCCTTAAAAGGATGGCTTGGAACAACAGAGTTCGAGTCGGCGTGAATGATTGATGGCCCGTTGTCGTTTCGTTGGGGGTTCCTTTTTGTCTTGGTGTTGGAGCTTGCTTGTTAATGTATTTTTTGTTTTGTATCGCTCCATGGGGTTTGGTAGGTATTGGTTGCTTATTGCTTGGTTTGCCTTGTATAAGCTTTTGGGCTTGTTGATGTAATGGCGTTTGCCTTCTTTCCGTTTTTATAATATTGCTTGGTTTATCCGTTCAAAAAAAAAGATACAACATTTCCTCGGGATAACTGCTCAATAAACATAGAATAAAATACTCCACAATCACCGAGCAAACCACCCTGTTGTGGCACGTCTTCATGATAAGCTACTACTATTTTGGGGCATTTGAATGTAGTATCCTTAAACCCTTTAAAGTATTTTATCCCAAGTAAATAATCAACAAGATGCTTCATTATTATATTTATTGACAGACCGATCTATGCTTTGAAAATTTGGGGAGGCAATGTGTCATAGATCGTCAAATGTCATGACTGCAAGTCTAGCTTCGCGGTCACCCAATGTGTTTCAGTTACGCTTATAGGGATTAATACATGCAAAAGTAAGATACAAATGAAAATTGATAAATACATTTTTTGCAAAATTATACCGATCCGATTGACGTCACACCATGATGGATATAGTTTTTCTGTACCATCGCCGTATTTTTTCATTTTGATGGTGCCATACCTGGATGATCTAGACTTTGGACCCAACACAGCCGCATGATTGTCCACCGATTAGTCGGTAGCCTCCTTTGTAGTAAATACGTGTTCCATGCATCAAGATGCTATAAATAATAGACGATGGATTAATAATTGAACCAAAGATTTGTAATTCTAAACTTAACTAATTAATATTTAATTATCATCCCATATACCCAAGATCTTTTCTACCCTACAGTAATCCCCAAAAACTCTTTCAGGCTTCCATTTATCTAATGCCAACAACGTCATTATTTCGGGTAACTGATTAGCATCATACAATTGACCAACGTCAATTGTATCTATGGGCATTGATGGTGGGTCTTGGGCGGGCGCTTTATCCTCGCGTTTCCTTGGACTATAGCCTGTAAACAAAGTTTTTAAAAACCACGGTTCTTGCTCAATCACTTCTCAAGAAGGTTTTCAGAGGGTACATACAAGGCCCTTTGTTGTGTACAGACGGGCGAAAATACTTTCTCGCATGACACATACGCTACCCTCGTTGATGTAGATGGTACCATCGCTGATGTAGATGGTACCTCCTCCATCGCATGTTTATGTTGCGACTTAAACTGCGTAAAGGCATATTAATAACTAGTAACAGTGAACTTTCTAAAGTAATAACTTGTATTAATACAAAAAAGTTTTTGTATATTAATAACTTGTAAAGTAAAAAAATCATATAAAACGTTTTTTTATTATTAATAACTTGTAATGTAAAAAAAATCATATAAAACGTTTTTTTTATATTAATAACTTGTAATATAAAAAAATCACATAAATTGTTTTTTCATATTAATAACTTGTAACATAAATAAATGATATAAAATGTTTTTTTATTAATAACTTGTAACGTAAATCATACGCGTTAGCATAATTACTGTATCATCTATCGTGGAAAACATTTGCGACATCATCAACTGCGTACAAAATTATTATAAATGTAAAAGGTTTTTTTTCCTTGATAACTTGTAAAGTAAAAAACATTAAAATCTTTAACATAGTTACCGTATCACCCGTGGGAGAAAACATCTCCGACATAAAACATACAGTTTTGAATTTGATTTTGTCTTCTTGTTAAAACAAAATCTCATAAACATCATGGATAGACTTTTTAGACATATTCCTGGTAACCATGTTTTCAGAAAAGCTAGTTCATTCATTCCCCAGATTATTAAGAAACTTATTATTAATTTTTGAATTAGATTTATGAACACCATTTCTCCTTAAGTCATTCAGAATATTATTGAACCTATGATAAGTTTCAGTGATTGATTCACCCTCTTTGTATCTGAAATTCTCATATGTACCAATACATATGTTTAGTCTCTGAGCTTGAGCTTTAGTGCTACCCTGCATCTGAGCCTCAACTTCATCCCACATGGCATTTGTAGAAGTTAAGTTGTCAACTCTGTTGAATATTTCATTTGTGATGGCCATGGTGAGTAAAGTAAGTGCCCTTCTATCTACTTTAGCTTGCTCCTTTTCAACATTATTATACATACCAGGACTCTTCTTGATCCGGGTAGCTGGAATTTATGTTAGTATAAAAGTTATTTTATAGATTTTAACATAAAATATATTATTATAATATAGGAGTAATATATAGGAGAAAACGTTCTATTTTAGAGAATTTGTTGGAGATGTTTTGAGGACCTAGAATCTTACCCGATAAAATACATAACAAGGACCGAGAGTTATATCCTACAAGTGAGGAAAAATGCTCTTACCTGGTAAGGTAAAAAATGTTTACTAACTATCCTTTTTGATGGCCAATAATATCACTGGGTAAGCATTTGGTAAATGACCTCTAACACAATCAACTTTGTAAAGAGACTTCAACTTATAGGTCCTACACAGATTGTAAGATCTATCTGGTAACTACATATTTCAAAAAAAGTTATTAGCTTGGAGTATGCAGTGACTGATAGAAAGCTTCGTGTCATTTGCAGAAGCTTAAGTTATACAACTTTCAAACCCTAAAGATTGAATCATTAAACTCATTATTTTCTTACATAATTCAATTCACATTCTTATGGGAATTGGCCAAACTAGCATCATTTGCATTCAGTAATCAGTTTGGCTTATATATTTTCACTCTGTAAATATACAACCACAAAAGAACAAACTGATACATGAAAACATATAATGTGAATGCATATAGCTTTTCAATTTCCAATATTACATACTAAATTGTACTCCCCAAATTTATCCACAACATTACCACCTGTTCTACAACGTCCCAATGTTTAATATCTAGACTAAGGGGCCGTCTACGTGTTAAGACTGAAAATATTGTATCCGAGATGACAACTATTGAAGACGTGAAGAGCTAAAGTGAAAAGTTAGCAAAGTCTTTAATTAGGAAAGATTTAATATTTAAAATAAGTAAAATATTGTTTTGTAAGAAAAGGCAAGTGTATAATGCCTTATTCTACTATTTCCTTATACCGTATTTCCTATACATATAAATAGAGGGTTAAGGTATGCAATAGAAGTTAGAACGTTAATTCATATCATTCTAGAGAGAGACTAAGAAGAGATATCTATGTAACTGTGAATCCTTACAAGTTAGATATATGACTTATTGAAGTTATTCATCTTGTTCTTCGTGTTCTTGTTGATTTATACACCGTTACCTGATATACTGGGATCCACAATTGGTATCAGAGCCTGCAATCTGAGTTTTGGCTGTTTTCTGAAGTGATCAACGCAAAAAGAAGGTAAAATCTCGACTTTTACACTTGAGTTTTTGTCGACTCAAACTTCCATAGTTTGACCCGATAAAACATTCTAATCTTTAAACCCATATCTGTTTATTTTTTTTCTCGATTCAGTGTACTCGATTAATCATCATAACTCTGAATCGAAAAATTGCCTTTTTTCTTAAAAAAACCCAGATCTGAATGTTTGTCTAGTCTCTTTACCCAATAAAACTTAAAACGTGCTTTTGCTTGAAGTTTTGTCGATCCGTATTAAAAAAAAAACTTAACTTGATATTAATTGGGATAATTTAATTTGTTTTTATTAAAACTATTCTAGTTTATTTTGTTTACTTTTGAAATTCTTTACATAATGTTGATCATAACTCCTCAGTGAATATTCAAGCTTCATCCTCTGCAAATCAATCCTCTGAGTCTCCTCAATTGATTTCGAATGATGATGTACCTGTTGCTGAAACAACAAATAGCATCCCTGAAGAAGAAGAACTAGTCGCTGAATCTGCGGTTGATCTCTCTCCTCAACCACCAGCTCAGCGATAGACTGCAAATCATCCAATAAATCAGATTATGGGTGATCCTAATGCAGGTATCAAAACGCGTAGAGGTACAGGTAATATATGTCTCTATGTTAATTTCATCTCTCTCTCTGAACCTAAAAAAATAGATCAAGCTATCTCTGATCCTAGCTGGATTTCAGCTATGCAAGAAGAACTAACTGAGTTTCGTAGAAACAAAGTTTGGAATCTTGTTCCTAGACCCTCTGGTAAAATAGTGATTGGAACCAAATGGGTATTTAGAAATAAGCTAGATGAAAACGGGACTGTTATTCGCAATAAGGCTAGACTTGTCGCTCAAGGATACAGACAGGAAGAAGGTATTGATTACGATGAAACCTTTGCACCTATAGCTCGTTTAGAAGCTATAAGACTTTTCTTAGCTTATGCTGCCCATAAAGACTTCAAAGTTCTTCAAATGGATGTTAAAAGTGTTTTTCTAAATGGGAAACTCAGCGAGGAAGTTTATGTTGAACAACCCCCTGGTTTCTTAGACCCCAACCATCCTGGTTATGTTTTCAAACTTGGAAAAGCTCTTTACGGGTTAAAACAAGCTCCTAGAGCTTGGTATGATACTCTTTCTAAATTTCTTCTTAAAGAAAAATTCATTCGTGGAAAAATTGACCAAACTCTCTTTTTAAGAAAATATAAAGGTCATACTATACTCACTCAAATATATGTCGATGACATTATTTTTGGTTCCACAAGACCCAAATTCTGCACTCGTTTCGCTGCAAGAATGCAAAAACAATATAAAATGAGTATGATGGGTGAACTAACGTATTTTCTAGGCTTGCAGATAAAACAATCTGACAAAGGAATCTTTATTTGTCAAAGAAAATACGTTAAAGATATGCTGAACAAGTTTGATATGAATCAATGCTCAGCGATGAAGACTCCTATGGCCCCTCCTCTGACTATGAATAAGGACCCTAATGGGAAACCTGTAAATGTCACCGCCTATCGAGGGATGATTGGGTCTCTGCTATATCTTACAACGAATAGACCTGATATCATGTATTCTACTTGCCTCTATGCTCGGTATCAAGCTGAATCGAAGGAATCTCATCTCATTGCTGTAAAGCGTATCTTCAGATACTTGAAAGGAACTCCTAATCTGGGTCCTTGGTATCCCAAAGGCTCAGGGTTCGATCTAATTGGTTACTCTGATAGTGATTTTACGGGTTGCAAGATAGATAGAAAGAGCACCACTGGTGGGTGTCAGCTACTAGGTGGTAAATTAATTAGTTGGACAAGTAAAAAAGCAAAATTCTGTGTCCACCTCCACCGCTGAAGCTGAATACGTAGTCGCTGGAAGTTGTTGTGCTCAAATCCTTTGGATGAGAAATCAACTCAGAGACTATGATCTCTTGCTCTCCAAGATCCCTATTTATTGTGATAGTACTAGTGCTATTGCAATTGCCAACAACCCTGTACTTCCCTCAAAAACCAAGCACATTGAGATTCAATATCACTTTATCAGAGATCATGTAATGAATGGTGAAATTGAACTTCATTTTGTACCCACTGAATATCAGCTCGCTGATCTTTTCACTAAGCCTCTTGATGAAACTAGATTCAATCTACTCATCAGCGAACTTGGTATGTTGAACGCTGAATAATTCTTACTCAGCGAACAACAAACAGTGATACAAATAAAGTCCTCTATTACCATTCGCTGAACTCTGATTCAGCAATATCTGTCCTTTCTCACTCAGGTATTATCTTCTAAACCTTTCCGCTCCCTAATGTTTCTTTAATGAGGGAATGAATCTGAAAACATAAAACTCATCACTAACAATCGTTTATTGTTTTTGATGAATATTTTCAAAGATAATGGTTAATCTTTCCAAATGGATAATTATCATTATATTTTTTAAATAAGAAAAAGACACGTCAGACCTTTTCTGACACAAGACGGACCATGACGTTTCTCTTCCAATTCTTTTCTAGGGACGTGCGCCATGTCATCATTTCTTTTTCAAAAAGCTAACACCGTCGTTTTGCTATCCGTTTCTCTCTCCTCATGCTATTTAAGCAAATCCTTGCCTCATTTCTCTCTTTACGCTCTCAACATTTCCAAAAGGCAAGAATTCTATCAGCTTCTTAAAGTTTTCTCAAGAACACGCACTTGTGCGTTTTTCTTCTCGAACTTCACCAAGGTTTGATCTATACCTTACACATTAATCTGGAAACATCTTGTTTCACTTCTCTTTTCTTTTCTTAAAATCAAAACAAAAATCTAGCGTAAATAAAATAAAAATCTGGATTAAACTTCAAAACCCTTCAAAACCCTGTTCTAAGTCTTTTCCTTAAGAACAGAAGATTTTTTTTGTTTAATCCATCTTTTATATTCTATACCTGTATTTTTAAATATACCAAACTTTTTAAAAACATTTGGTATTTTTACTTTTATTTGCTTTTCTATCACAAGTATTTTGATCTTGTTCATCGAAACACTTGTTTCTTTTCCTTACATTTGGTATTCTTTATATCAAAATCTGGTTTATACATTTTGTATTAAACCATGATTTTTCTATTTGGTGTTCCTATCTATGCTACAGCAATGGCCTCTTCAAACAAGGTTGCTGAAACCACTCTCGTCTCTCACACGCTGGTTGCTGCTGCGATATGCTACTTCCCTCTGGAACAAGCAACATTCAAGTCCTGCAACTACCTTGCACTCGTGGATATCCCTGCTGAACGTCCACAATTCGCTGAAGGCGCAAAATTCATCAAGGCGTCCACGCCTCTCTGAAGACCGTGGAATCCAAGTTGGAAAAGAAGCGCTTACCTGCTCGCTGGCAGTATAACTTCACCCAGGTCATTCAGTGCCTGGGCTCTAAGACTGGCTCGCATGATCAAGCCAGTAAACATTTACAAGATATGGGCTTCGCTCTCTGCACGGGCTACAAGTTGAATTTCGCTGATTACATATTCAGTGATATGTACAACAGGGTGAAAGCTGCGAATAGGCACTCTGTCATCCCTTACCCAAGATTCTTTGCAACAATCTTGGAGCATGCATTCAGGGATGAGTACCCCAAGATGGCCAACCACTCCTTCTCGATGGTGGGAAAGAAATCCCTGGACATTGAAGAACGTCCAGGTGATGCTCCCTTTACACCATACATGCTGACAATTATTGGAGCTTCTGCTTCAGTGTATAGCTCACTAATAAACCCATCAGTGAGTATTCCTGACACTACTGCCCCCAAAAGGAAACTACCAACCGATGGTCATAAAAAGACCATCGCAACCAAACTAAAGAAGCCAAGGATTGTGGTCTACCAAAAGACTACTCTCTCAAGTTCTGGTGTACCACCAACATCATCTGCTGCCCAAGCTACTTCAACGGTTTTCTCCTTCGTTGTTGCTTCTTCAGCACTACCAACACAATCAGCGACTACGGTCACTGAAAGTGTCTTAGTCAGCTCTGCTGAAGCTGTATCAGGTAATACTTTCACAGCATTCTAATCTTCTTCTATCCCCTCTTCTTTGGTCCTCACCTTAACAAATGATTCAGAGATAGTTGTCCCTATGTCTGATGATGTTGAAATGCACGCAGTCCAAACCTCAGTGTTGTTTAGACACTCTGAGTCTTGGAAGGCCAGTAACACAGGACCTCAGAGTTAGGCATGGGAATTGTCCCCGTCCCGTCAGGGAACCCGGTCCACCCGCCTCGGTCGGGGACGAGGATTCCCCGTTAAATCGGGGATGGGAACGGGGACGGGGATCCCCTTTTTTTCTCAAACCGGGGATGGGGACGGGGAAGGGTATCGCACTCCCCGCCCGCCCCGTACCTGTTATATATTAATTAATAAACTAAATATATTATTTATTTTAACTAAATTGGTAATTCACTATTTCATATTTTCTACCTAGGTTTAGAATCTAATTTTTTTATTTATTTTCGATGTTAGTGTGTATTATTTTCAATGTCAAGTCAAAACATAATTACGCTTATGTTTTGTATATTACTGTATATGGTTTTATATTACTCGTTATATGTTTTGGTACGTGTGACATCAAGTATTTTTTGGATTAAATTGAATTTCTTTTAGTTTTAGGCTGTTAATTATTATATAACGTGGTGATTTTTTTTGTATTAAATTAAAATTGATTTGATTTTATGTTTATTGGAAATATGATAAATTTGACGTGTGGGGTCTCTCGCGTATTTGATTTAAAATACCTTATATAAACGGGGAAAAATTCCCGTTTCCCGTTGGGGATCCCCGTTCCCTGTTGGGGATGTGATTTTAATCCCCGGCGGGGATGGGGACGGGGACGGGGATGAAGTTGAGGAATCGGGGACGGGGATGGGGATCGAGGTCCCCGCCCCATATCCAAGCTGGAAAAGAAGCGCTTACCTGCTCGCTGGCAGTATATCTTCACCCAGGTCATTCAGTGCCTGGGCTCTAAGACTGGCTCGCATGTCAAGCCAGTAAACATTTTCAAGATATAGGCTTCGCTCTCTGCACGGGCTACAAGCTGAATTTCGCTGATTATATATTCAGTGATATGTACAACAGGGTGAAAGCTACGAATAGGCACTCTGTCATCCCTTACCCAAGATTCTTTGCAACATTCTTGGAGCATGCATTCGGGGATGAGTACCCCAAGACGGCCAACCACTCCTTCTCGATGGTGGGAAGGAAATCCCTGAACATTGAAGAACGTCCAGGTGATGCTCCCTTTACACCATACATGCTGACAATTATTGGAGCTCCTGCTTCTGTGTATAGCTCACTAATAAACCCATCAGTGAGTATCCCCCAAAAGGAAACTACCAACTGATGTCATAAAAAGACCATCGCAACCGAACTAAAGAAGCCAAGGATTGTGGTCTATCAAAACACTACTCTCTCAAGTTCTGGTGTACCACCAACATTATCTGCTGCCCAAGCTACTTCAACGGTTTTCTCCTCCGTTGTTGCTTCTTCAGGACTACCAACATAATCAGCGACTACGATCACTGAAAGTGTCTTAGTCAGCTCCGCTGAAGCTGTATCAGGTAATACTTTCACAGCCTTCTACTCTTCTTCTATCCTCTCTTCTTTGGTCCTCACCACAACAAATGATTCAGAGATAGTTGTCCCTATCTCTGATGATGTTGAAATGCACGCAGTCCAAACCTCAGTGTTGTTTAGACACTCTGAGTCTTGGAAGGCCAGTAACACAGGACCTCAGAATGTCTCTCACAGGCATTCTAAGACATTGGCTAGTGATCCTCATGACACTACCACTGCACAAGTGGTCCCTGAGAGTAATCCTCATGATGCTCTCAAGGGTTATAACATGCCTTCTCATCCGTCATCTAACCCATAGCTCTTTTTGGCTGCTCTGTGTATATTGTCAACAGGTGCCCCTCCTTTCTTCACCATAGCGACAACTACCACTACCACCAAGGCTGCTGCTGCTCCTCTCAGCAAGCACAAAGGGAAATCTCCTCAGCAACCATGGACTTCTGCCAGACTCATGGAGGTTAAAACAGAGAAGGGAGCTCCCAAGCTTCCTCCCTGTCCTGCTGAACTTCCCCCCATTGTTCTTCCTAGTCCTACATTCCCTGCCATTGACTTTCTACTCAAGGAATGTGCCCTCACCAGGGCTAGGGTCGAACATCTCGAGAAGTCCGCTAAATACATCTTTTGGACCGTGGTTGGAACTCCAGGGATGAAGATGTTAAGACCCAAACAATCAAGATCTCAATATATGTAAAGCTTATAACAGTAATATGATAGCCAAATGTCGTATGTATTGATAGGATGAACGGTATTACTAAATATGTCTTTACAAGGCTTATGGAAACGTTAGTTGTAACTATCTAACAAACTATCTATTTATACAAGAAATAGAAAGACTAAAGTAACAGCACAAATATGACAGACAAGTTTAGAACAGGTTCTGAACTTCTTCAGATCTTCTTCAGAAGTGTCTTCAGAACTTTTTCAGAACCTCTTCAGAACTTCTGAAGTTGACACTTCAGAACTTATGCCTTAGGCTTTTGTCTTTTCTTCTGAGTTCTGAATCTTCATTTGTCAGATCTTTATATCTTTAGAACCTAGTGCCTTTTGAAGCTATTACGATATCTCTATCACAAGACCTCTGTCAGCAACATCCTCACTGACATTGAGTCCCTGAAGGAAGAAAATCGGACACATGGTCAGTCCATTGCCCGTCTGGAGAAGAATATGGATAACCAGAATCTGGTGCTTGAGTCTATTCAAAAGACTCAATCCGACATGATGCAGATGCTGACAAAGCTCTCTGAGAGTGGCTCCTCTTTCTTCACTGCTGATCGGACATCCCTGAATTCGGTCCTTGAGCACCAAGAGCGCCATGAAACTAAGCTCAAGGACATTCAAGAGAATGTACGTCTGCTGATGGTGCATTTCTCCCCGCTGACAACATCGAGGGGGAGAGATGTGCCAAAGAATTCGCTGACGACATCATTGCAGAACACAATGAGACCTTCCCTGCTGATAAACTTTCTCTCTACATCAAGCATGCCGAACCTTCCCTCACTGAAGGTGTAGTGGAAGAAGAACAGGAAGAAGATGATGATGAAGAGTATGAAGAATCCATCCCTCATTATGGGGGAGGCAATGATGATGATGAAGACGACGATATAGGAAGTGCTTTGGAGCACTTCAAAATGTCAAGGCCAGAAGTCTCTCATCAGGAGCCTTTGGGGGACGGACAACATCCCTCTTAGGGACAGTCCGGTCCCTCAAGAAAAGGAAATAACGTGGCAGAATCTGATGCCACCATCCCTATAACGAGGGGGAGACCGCTGTCGAGGTATCTCTTCCTCTCATTCTCCTCTCTGCTCCAATCTCTGAACCACCCACATATCCCTCTTTTTCACCACCAAATTTTGGCTCTGACAAAACTCCTTCTACCTCTCCTTTTCTCAGTGAGCCCAGTCCCCCAAAGGACTCCACTTTTCGGAAGGAACCTTCATCTGAAGAGCAGTTTATGTACATATCTAACTCTGACTCTGAAGATGAAGAATGCCTCATTCCTAGACGCCGCACTCAGAGACCACTAGTAAGCGGGCCTGAAGAGGAAGGAACGCGAATAAACTTTTTGAATGAACTCGAAGCCAAGAGAATAAAGTTTCCCTCTGCTGAAATAGAGTGTCCAACTCCTATCAGCATGGTAGATGACTTCTATTTCCTATCGAAGGAGGAGAGAGCACAAGCACTTGAAGCTCAAAGGATAATGAATAAAAAGATGAAACAAACAGAGAATGATCTGGAGCTTGCAAGAAGAATTCTCGGGGAGGATGCTTCTAAAGACAAAGCGAAGAAAGCGCTGATTGAGAAAAGCCAAAGTGAATCCCATCCTCGCTCAAGAGAAGATCCCTAATGCTCTGACCAAAACAAATGAAGAACCAAGCCACAGAGAAAAAGAACTACGCTGGTGCACTGAAAGATTCAACTTTCGAAGGTCTGATTCAAAAATCATTCGAGCAACGATCGAAGGACGTCCTTCCAAAAGGTATGGACTGAATGTATTTGGTCGAATGTACAGACATGCGAACGCTGAAAGAGAAGAAGCCAAGTTCTTAAAGTTCTATGGATACTCTGAATGGCTAGAAATCAGAGATACCATTCAGGGTTCCAAATCTAAATTTAAAGATGTGGTGGAAAGAGCACTGGATCAGCTTCTTCAGAGGATGTCACAACATGTACAAGTTCCACCTCTCCTTGAGCCTACTCGAAAGAAAAGATCAAATGCTGAAGGAGGTTCATCTTCCAAAATTGATCATGAAACCAAATTCAACTATGAAAGCATTCTCGGTCATCTGGAAATCCCTAACATCTCAATGCTCAGAGTCTCTCTCCCTCAAGACAGAAAATATGAAGAAAATGAAATCATCACCTTCCCTGAACCCGGCATGGTCTTCTTGGATAATGATGGTTTCCTAGGGCTCTTCAGAAACAGCGAGATCAGCAAAGCTCCATCAGCCTTCATCAAAATCATGGATCACTACTGCTAGTCAGATGAACCGCTGATGAATCGACATAAGAGACTCTATGAAAATGAAATGCGAAGAAGACACGAAAAGCTCTCTGACTGATAGTTTTTTTTCCTTTGTATCTCTCTTCAGTGTATTGTACTTCCCTTTACTTACAAATTTGTAATTTCATTGTTCATGTAATGTCTTCAGATTATTAATGAAATTTCAAATGAAGTACTCTACTCCAACTGTGTACTGAAAAGATCCCTGAACATAGTAAATGGGACAATGAACATAAGAGTTCTAACTTCTTTACTTATCTCCTTACTCACTGATATTTCTCTCAGAAATTTAAATCAGTGAATCTACTTGTAAAAATTGTGCTTTCATATCCTTATAAATGAAACTCAATGGCTATAATAGATTAGCTGAAAAAGATCTCACAAATTAGTACTTAGAATTTTTTTTTAATTATTTCTGAACTCCTTATTAATCCACTCAATTAACTTTCTCATATTACTTAATCATAATCAAATAGTGGGAGATTGTTGATCATAACTCCTTTCAGTGATTTGAATATGATTCCTCTTTACACTTAGTGAAATTCCTTGTTTAAGTTTAAGTTCAAATTCAGCGATAAGCACACGCTGACTGTCATCAACGATCGCTGAAGATCAAGGAACCTTAAGCTTAATTCTGAGGATCTGAAGATCAGCGATCACACCAAATGATCATTTAGAGTCAAAGACCAAGCTGAAGAAAGAAATAATCAGCTACGTGACCTGAAGCGGTTCAGCGATAGCAAAGATTATCTATCCAAGTGTGAAGTCTTGTGAAGCCTTAGCGATACTGAAAGTTCATCCTTGAAGATTCAGTCTTAGCGATCAAGTGAAGCTTCTCATACAAGATTAAAGTTGACCTTATCCTCGATGCACAAAAGACAAACCTCATACTATGTCAGTAAAGGACGTACGAATTGTCTCTTATGTCCCCATCATATTTGATATGGTACTGTTCATATGCGGCCAAAAACATGGTTGTATTCTGAACAAAGGACAAGTCTCCTATGGATGCTTGCCACGTTGCACATACCTTTTGTCTTGCATTAAATGCAAACGGGTATAAATAAGATGAAGATATCTTCTTCATCTGTGTGCATGCTACCTTTTGTCTTAAACCTTCTGTATTCCTTCTTACTTATTTCTTGTGCATCAATCTTAGTGATTTCTTAGTTACAATAGAATAGGTTTAAACTTGTTCTAATTCCGCTTGTAACTGTAAATTTCTTTATGCAATATAAACTAATTTAAAAACTAAAAATCTGTGTGTTTGTATTCAACCCCCCCCCCCCCCTTCTACAAACTATTTCTATATCCAAGAACTCTTGTAGACTCCTTAGGGACCAACACATAAGAAAACTCAGGAACTAGTGACTCTTGCAGTTTTTCTTACTAAAGAATTCTTAAGTAAAAATCATAAACTTTAGTAATTTTGGTTTTTATTCTTGACTGAACAAATAAAAAACTCGAGAACTTAGCTATTCTTGTCCATAAAAAGACTTGTTCTTTTTCGTCAAGAACCCTTTGTTCTTGTTTTCTGGTTTACCAGTTAAGAAAATTCAGATTAGATATCCTTGAGTTTTTATCGAGTCCTTTTCAATCGACAAATTTTATTATCGAGTCAACAGTGATCGATATAAAACTTTTTATCGATCCGGTTTTCATCCAAGGAAATTTTTTCTCAAGTCTTTATCAATCGATAAACGTCTGTTATTGAGTCTTTTCTGATCGAAGAAATTTTTATCGAGCCCTTATCTTCTTATCGAGCCCATACCACTCGACAATTTTTTTTCGATCCTTCGTCACCCGAGAAAAATTCTTCTCGGCCCTTCATCACCCGAGAAAACCCTCATCTATCAAGAACACCTTCTGTTTTCCAAAGAAAACTCAGAAAATTTCCAAAACTCACCGATCGAGATCAATTCGTCAGGTAACCCGTGCTTTCATGATGAGTTCTCAAAATCAACTTTCTGAGCTAAATGCACAAATTTCTCAACTTGAAACCAGACACACAAACAACATGCAAGTGTTGAATGAACTTTTAAGAGAACATGTCACTCTCAAATCTAAATTTAATAACTCAGAAGAATCAAGAAATGTTTTTGCAAAATCAAAATGAATTTTTGGAGAAACAACTCACCGAGTATTCTAGGAATGGATATCATACATATGAAGAGTTTTGCAAAAAGACAAATCTGATAAAAATAAATTTTGATCTAAAAACCGAAATTTCTGAGTTAGAAAAGTTTATAGATCATGAGACTTATAGTGTGGTTCTTAAAAGAAAATTAACTAAGTTTTTGGAATGTGAGAAAAAAGGATATTAACTTCTAATGAGAAACACAAGTTTGAGATTGAGCGAAAAGATTTTCAAAGCAAAATTAAAACTTGTGAACTAACCATTAAAAAACTTTATAAACAAGTGTCAGATTTTGAACAAATTGTGATTTTAGAAAGAAAATCTTCTGAAACAAAAAGCCAGGAGTTTTCAAAACAAATTTATGATCTTGAAAAACTTTTGAAAGATGAAAAAAATGGTTTTAAAATTGAGAAAACAACTTTAATCAAGAAATGTAGTTTGATCATTGCTAAAAACAAAAATCTGGAAAAAGATTTTAAAACAGAAAAGCAAGCTTTTGAAAATAAAATTGACAAACTTTCAAACAAATTATCTGTTTTAGAAACAACTCTTGTAACAGAAAAGAATTTGAGTTCTGAATTTAAAAATAAATATGATTTGGTCACAAAAGAAAGAGATGATTTATCCTGCAAAACCAAAGAACTTGAAAACGAGCTTTCAAAACAAAAACAAATGAATTCAGAATCAGTCAAACAACTTACTCCCGAACATTTAAATGCGAAGTTAGATGATCTTGAAAAATTGATTTTTCCTCATGATTCTGATTCTACTTCAAGTTCAAAGCAAACTCCTCTTTCTCCTATCTGTAAGAATAACTGTTCTTCATTTGTTAAATCAAATAGTTATTCTAACAACTCCAAATCATATAGTTTTTCAAATTCTCGAACTCATAATTCTAATCAGTTTCAAAATGATTTTGTTGCTAAATCCGATACTTTCAAGAAGTTTAAAATTATTTGGAGAAAGAAATCAACTACAGATGATAGTGTTAGAAACATGCCACATACATCTCATGTAGTTGATGCAAAATCATTTGTGTCCAAGCATGATTTACCTTATTTTATCAAAACCATCAATCAGTTAATCAGTCTAAGCGCCACAAATCTTTGTTGTTCTATTTGTGGAACAAATGATTTTGTCAGTCAAAAGTACACACATAAATGGTATCGTACTTACAGTATCCCCACTTCCTGATTTGTTGCATCTAAATCTAACCTCCATGGACCCAACAAAGCTTGGGTACCAAAATCTTGTTACTCTGTTTTGTAGGTACGTCATGCATGGTCAAAATTCTGAATATTCACATCACATGACGATGTTTCAAAAGGTTTTGCAACATTTGAGGGGGAGTACCATATTTTTACCATTTATTTAGCTTCATAGTATCTCAGCTATGGACCTGCTCTTAACCCGTTTTACATTGCATTATGACTTCTGAATACACCAGTTCAGAACTCGAACTTTAATGTTTTAACTCTTTGTGTGTTAGGAATTAGAAGTTTCTATGGTCAATCCAAAGCCGGAAGGACCTACCCATGAAACACATCCCTAGGTTAGATATCCTGAAAGGGAATGATTCAAATAAAATTAAGTGCTTGTGAGATAAAAGAAAAATGTGAGGGTGTGACAAGACTTAAAAGAAAATATTTGGTCTCGCCAAACCTAAATAGTTATCCGGGTAGCCACATAATCTATTCATTCTCGATTCTTTGGAGATGAATATTGAACTAGACATGGACCCAATGTCGATAACTCATGTCACCCTACCCAACTACTCAAGTATCTCACAAAAGATATTTGTTTCATATATCACGGAGAATGAGCATATCTGCTATCTTTTATTCACTCGGAAGATTAAGATATTGAAAAAGGAAGACACACCTCCGGTCTCCGAACTTCACATTCAATGCACATTGAGTCTGTGAAATATATTTTCACATTTTGAGCCTTAAAATTAGCATTTAATGCATAAATTCTTTCTACACATTGCACGAGTCTTTGTGATTCAAATTGCATATCTTCGTGTTTATGCCGGAACAGTTTGAGAAGTTAGTTTTATAACTTACTTCTATGATAACTGGAAGTCCTATCAGTGCCAACCCGCTGCCAACACTGCATATATGCCACTTAATTAAAATTAATTTTGATTTAAGTGATAATAGTTGCTATTTGTGCTTCTATGTTAGTTCTTACCCACTATTCCACATTCACGCTTCCACTTAATGTCTTTGATTATTCATAATGATTCAGTTTCTACTTATCATTCTGAGGGGGAGAAAAGGTGTATCAAAGACCAATGCTTATTGTGAAGGGAAGAAAATGTGTTTCAAAGTCAAATGGAGAGATGTTGAAGATTTATCGACAAATGAAGAAAATTTTGAAAACTTATCGACTGCTTAAAACCCGACAAAATTTCTTGTCGAGCAACAAAGGATTGACAAGTAGACTAAGTGTTTTCATCGCGTCCATTTGGCCCGACACCTGATTTGATCGACTCATCTTGGCCCGACATCAATTCTTGTCGAATCTACTTGGCCCGAGATCTTTTTATGTCGACATCACCTGACCCGACATGTTTTTTGACCCGACAAGTTTTATACCCTACGACATCGCGGCTCCTTCGATTTTACCAATCATGCTAATGTTAAGGGGGAGCTGCTGAGCTTACAAGAGATCATTTTCGTAGCGGGAGCAAAAGATTCAAGAAGAAAGATTTGTTGACAAAAGTTTCACCGTCTTCAAAAGAGTGCTGATTTGCTGAATTTTAATCTCGAATGCAAAGGGGGAGATTGTCAGGTCTGAAAATATTGTATACGAGATGACAACTATTGAAGACGTGAAGGGCTAAAGTGAAAAGTTAGCAAAGTCTTTAATTAGGAAAGATTTAATATTTAAAATAAGGAAAGTATTGTTTTGTAAGAAAAGGCAAGTGTATAATGCCTTATTCTACTATTTTCTTATACCGTATTTCCTATACATATAAATAGAGGGTTAAGGTATGCAATAGAAGTTAGAACATTAATTCATATCATTCTAGAGAGGGACTAAGAAAAGATATCTATGTAACCGTGAATCCTTACAAGTTAGATATATGACTTGTTGAAAGTATTCATCTTGTTCTTCGTGTTCATGCTGATTTATACATCGTTACCTGATTTACTGGGATCAACACTAAGCTCACGTCGGTGAGTGCTTATCAAGTCACTTTACCTTATTAGGTGAACATGATAATGACCGAGAGTCTTACCTGGTAAGTGAGAGTTACAACCCTTACTCATAAGTGTGAGTTATGAATCTTTCCCGGTAAGCACTTACTGTAAAAAAAATGTTGTATACGATGTCATTTCAATGAACTAAAATCTTATCTGGTAAGTTAAGTGAAAATGTTAACTGTTAATAATAAGAGGTTGTCAGATAGGAGTTGAGTAAACAACCTCTGGCGAGAAGATTGATTGTTCATGGGGACTTTTACTCTCTCTTAATCATTTATTTGAATCTATAATTTCATTAACAAATGTGTTTATTTTTATAGGTATTCACAAACAATTTGTTTTTGTTACAAATGGTTGCCTTGCAAAAATAAACTAACATCTTGAGAGTTTTAAATTTCAAATTGAATGATTGCGACAAAACTTATATATTCCGCTAAAGTAAGTTAGAGTTTCAAATCGATAAGCACCTACAAGGTAAGCATTTGGGTAAACGGCCTGAAAGTAAGTCTCACATTAGGAGCGGGTGTAACCTATTTATCGCTTGGGTATATGAATGCATGTTTACATCTTATGCAAACGGACCCAAATTTTGAGTGAGATATACTGACCATGTTGGAGGCGCTTTTCTCAATTCACAATAAAATTTGACATACCGCCGCATTGCGCGGGCACATTACTAATATGAATATATATATATATATATATTGATACTACATTCCTTAATTATCTCATTTACTTAATTATCTAAGTTTCTTTTGTTAAACTTTCATAATTATCGAATTTTTGGTTTCACCTATGAATTTTGGTAATTTTTTTCGAACAATCAATGTTTATAGACGAAACAACATTTTTAACTTTAAACAAAAAATCATTCTTTCACCTATGAATTTTTACAAAAAAAAATCATTGGTTCAACTATGAACTTTTTGCTTTCACCTGTGAGTTTCGGTAAAAAAAAGACTCGGAATAATCAAAGGTCATAGATGAAACAACACTATGAATTTTAAACAAACATGCATCATAAAAAACATGCTTATCTTCTAAAATAGAAACAAACAAAATATTAATTGTACTATGATCAATATCACATATGATATTGTGACGAACATTAACGATTCTTTTTTGAGGAAAAAACGTCGATTAAATGTAGATACATGTGATTTTTAACAAAAATTATAAAAAACCCCTTAAATAAACTAGAGTAAGTTACGAATGTGGTGCCTCGTGTATGCCTCATTTTTGGTCTTCATCCCTCGAAAGGTAAAAGTACACTGGTGGTACAAAAATCATGTTTCAGAGTCCAACTAATACCTTCCAAAAAGCTATCATTAGGGGTGCCATGTGCTCCTCACGTAAAGGGCATTTATGTCTTTTTACCCAAATTTTTTTTTTACTTTTCCTTTAAAAAAATAAAAACAAACTCATAAAAAACAAAAAGAAAAACATTAATAAATTAAATGCCTTTTATTAATTATCTTCAAGAACACACCACCATATCCTCAACATCTTCATCTCCTTCTAATCTTCATCTTCATCTCCATCTCCGGTGACTTTCTCCTCCTCAATTTCATTTCTTCGACGATTTTATTTTCTTCCGTTTCCATTTCCCCAACGACACCCACCTCCTCCCTTTCTGGAACAACCATCAATCGAGAACAAAGAACGAACAATAAACTCCGACGATGTTTCCAACGAACATAACCCTCGATGCAGTTGAATGTATCAGATCTGGATTTTAAAGGGTTTCTCTGTAAAGATTTTATATTTGGTTTCGATGGTAACGATTCAGATTTCTTGGTTTGAGGGGTTTTGATTCAAAGATTTTTTTATTCTAGGTTGAAGAAGTTGTATTTTTTTAATTTGTTTGTATGAAGAACCAAAACAATAATATATTCAGAAAATATGTTGATGTTTTTTTGTAATCTATGGTTGTTTAAGAAAATTGGGTTAGAATATGATTTAGGTTATGTGTTTGAATCTGATTTGATATTTGGAGGAGTGTTTGCGGTGTGATTTGGTATGGTTTGAGGCCAACGCTTAAACCTCAAACCGTAAAATGTGGTGCAGTTGGTTTGTATCTATCGTATTTTATGCCTAAAATCTAATATTTATATGTTTAAAATACATTATAAAATCAACGATAAAGTGAATATAGTCCAAAAAAATAAAGAGTTTAAATGTGAATGGGTAATGTTCAGTTTGGATGGACACCCCTACTATGAATGGGTAATGCTCTTGAGTATAAATGTGCTCGAGGAATGGATGTGAGGTTGAAGAAGAAAGGTAAAATGACGTAATTGCCCCTCACATGAGGGTCCTTGACTCACTTAACGCCCCTCTAACGGTGTTAGTGGGAGGGACTTATTTGGCCTCCGAAACACAATTTTGAAGAACCAGTGTACTTTTACCTTTCGAGGGATGAAAACCATAAAGGAGGCATTCACAAGGGACCAAATTTATAATTTACTCAATAAATTATTTTAATAAAAAATAATTATTTTAAATAAAAAACTAAATCACGTTTTGTTAGATCTAATTAGCCCCAATTAGATAGAAAGTTTTATAAAGAATTGTAGTTTGGGCTTTTTAATGTTTTATGGGCTTGGGCTTAACACATGTATTGGGCACCTATAAATATGGTGTCGTAGCTTCATTTGTAAAGTGAGTTTTTGGGAAGAGAAAACACATTTTCACACATATAAACTTATGAGAGTCAGTTCATTCTAATATGTGGTGTTCTTCACAATTCCCTCCATAACGATGAATACATGATTATGAGTTGTTGATTTAGTGATTAGTGTTCTTTAATTCTTCATCTCTTCTCTACAATTTATAGAGTTTTCTCAATTGTTGCTAGTTTGGGATCTAACAATTGGTATCAGAGCTTAATCGAAGCAATTTATCTTCGATACGATCAATCGATTGCAGCAGATTTGAAGAAATTGATGGAATCAGTGAATTTTTTCTCTGTGGATCCCAGATAATCAGGTAATCGTATGAATGTATGCATGAACACGAACAACACTTCTAATATTTATGAAGATCCGATGTCGGATATCTCACTTGTATTGAATATCGGTTACACTGATATTATCTAATATGTTCTCTCTAGAATGATATGAATTAACGTCATATTTTAATTGCTAGCCCTAACCCTCTATTTATATGTATAGGAAATACGGTATAAGGAAACTAGGAGATTAAGGCATTATACACTTGCCTTATTTACAAAATAGAATGTTTCCTTATATTTAAACATTAAACATTTCCTAATTAATGACTTTGATGACTTTGCAGTTTGGCCCTTCATGTCTTCAATATTTGTGATCTCGGAAACAATTTTTTCAGACCTAACAATCTCCCCCTTTGTATTCGAGATTACATTTCAGTAAATCAGCACTTTTGAAGACGATGAAATTTTGTCAACAAATCACTATCTTGAATTCTTTTGCTCCCCCTACGAATATGATCACTTGATAAGCTCCGTAGCTCCCCCTTAACATTAGCATGAAAAGAAAATCGAAGGAGAATCCGAATCATTATGAACAATCAAAGACAATAAGTGCGAATATGATCAAGTGTAAATATGGAATATCGGGTAATGGGCTAACAGACAGAAGCACATGTAGCAACCGTTATCACTTAATCAAAAATAAAATTTAATTAAGTGGCCTATATTCAGTCCAGTTATCATAGAAGTAAGTTATAAAACTAACTTCTCAAACTGTTCCGGCATAAACACGAAGATATGCTTGAGGAATCACAAAGACTCGTGCAATGTGTAGAAATAATTTATGCAATAAATGCTAATTTTAAGGCTCAAAATGTGAAAATACATTTCACAGACTCAATGTGTATTGAATGTGAAGTTCGGAGACCGGAGGTGTGTCTTCCTTTTTCAACATCTTAATCTTCCGAGTGAAGAAAAGATAGCAGATATGCTCATTCTCCGTGATTTATGAAACAAATATCTTTCGTGAGATAGTTGAGTTGTTGGGTGGGGTGACACGAGTTATCGACATTGGGTCCATGTCTAGTTCAATATTCATCTCCAAAGAATCGAGAATGAATAGATTATGTGGCTACCCGGATAACTGTTTAGGTTTGGTAAAGACCAAATATTTTCTTTAAAGTCTTGTCACACTATCACATTTTTCTTTTATCTCACAGGCACTCAATTTTATTTTAGTCATACCCTTTCAAAATATATCTAACCTAGGGATGTGTTTCATGGGTAGGTCCTTCCAGCTTTGGATTGACCATTGAAACGTCTAAATCCTATCACACAAAGAGTTAAACATTAAAGTCTGAGTTCTGAACTGAAGTATTCAGAAGTCATAATGTACATAAAAAAACGGGTTAAGAGCAGGTCCATAGCTGAGATACTATGAAGCTAAGTAAATGGTAAAAATGTGGTACTCCCCCTCAAATGTAGCATAACCTTATGAAAGATTGTCATGTGATGTGAATATTTGGAATTTAAAACACACATGACGTACCTACAAAACAGATTAAAAAGATTTTGGTACCCAAGCTTTGTTGGGTCCTCGGAGGTTAGCTTTAGATGCAATAAATGGGGAAGTGGGGATACTGTAAGTACCATACCATTTATGAGTGAAATTTTGATTGACAAAATCATTTGTTCCACATGTAGAACAACAAATCTTTGTGGCACTTAGACTAATTAGCTGATTGATAGATTTGACAAAATAAGGCAAATTAGTCTTGGAAACAAATGATCTTGTATCAACTACATGATATGTATGTGACATGTTTCCAACACTATCATCTGTAGTTGATTTCTTCCTCCAAACCATGTTAAACTTCTTGGAATTACCGGAATTAGCAACAAAATCATTGTGAGATAAAGTAGAATTATGAGTCTGGGAAGTTGGAGAATTATATGATTTGGAGCTGTTAGAATAACTGTTTGATTTGACACTTGAAGACGAGTTATTCTTACAGACATTTATTGTAGAAAGAGAATTCAACTGAAAAATTGGACTTGAAGAAGTTGTAGAACTTTCAAGTTTTCTAATTTTGCACAATAGATGATCTCTTTCTTCCAAAATCACTTTAAATTTTGTTTGAGATTCGGATCTCATTTTCTGTTCATTCACAACAGTTGTTTCAAAAACAGATAATTTGTTTGAAAGTTTATTGATTGTCTCTTCAAAAGTTTTTCTTTCGTTTTCAAAAACTTTTTCCGAATTTTTGCTTTTAGCAACAATCAAAACACTTTTCTTGATTAAATCCGTCTTATCAGTTTCAAACACTTTTCTTTTAGCTTTTACAAGATTTTGAAGTTCAGAAAGTTGCTTTGATAGTTTTAGATATTTCGTTTCAGATGATTTTCTTTCTAAAATCAAAACTTGTTCAAAATCTGACACTTGTTTAGAAAGTTTTTGAATGGTCAATTCACAAGTGTTAATTTTGCTTTCAAAATCTTTTCGTTCAGACTCAAATTTGTGTTTCTCATCAGAAGTTAAAATCCTTTCTTTCTCACATTCCATAAATTCAATTAATTTTCTTTTAAGAACCACACTATACGTCTCAAGATCTATAGATTTTTCTAACTCAGAAATTTTGGTTTTTAAATCAAATTTTATTTTTATCAACTCAAGATTTTTCTTTTTGCAAACTTCTTCATAAAATACATGATATGTATTCCTAGTATGCTCGGTGAGTTGTTCCTCCAAAAATTCATTTTGATTTTGCAAAACTTTTCTTGATTCTTCTAAGTTATTATATTTAGATTTGAGATAAACGTATTCAGTTAAAAGTTCATTAAGAACTTTCATGTTATTTGTGTGTCTTGCTTCAAGTCTTTCAATTTTAGTATTGAGATCTGAAATTTGATTTTGAGAACTCATCTTGAGAAAAGAAAAAAATTAAGTACTGGTTACCTGATGAAGTGATCGTCGATCAGCGAGTTTTTGAACTTTTCTGAGTTGTCTCGTAAAACAGAGGGTTTTTTTATCGATTGACAAGGAATCGACAATAATTTTATCGAATTGGGTGTGAATAATATGAACTTTTGTCAGGTGTTTAGGACTCGACAATAATTATTGTCGGGTATAAGGGACTCGATAAAACTTCCAAAAAAAACTTTGAATCAATAAAAAGAAGTTATCGATCACAAAGGACTCGATAACTAAGAGTTTCTCGATAGATTAAGATTCGACAAAAAATAATTTGACTCGATAAAACAATGAATCGATAAAAATTTATATCGATTCTTGTTGACTCGATTAATAAAATTTGTCGATTTAAAAGGACTCGATAAAAAATCAAAAATACTTAATCTGAATTTTCTTTAACCGATAAACCAGAAACCAAGAACAAAGGGTTCTTGACTAAAAAGAACAAGTCTTTTTATGGACAAGAATGTCTAAGTTCTCGAGTTTCTTATTTGTTCAGTCAAGAAAAAAAAATTACTAGAGTTTATGATTTTTACTAGAGAATTCTTTAGTAAGAAAAGCTGCAAGAGTCACTAGTTCCTGAGTTTTCTTATGTAAAGAATATCAAAAGTAATTAAAATAAACTAGAATAACTTTAATTAAAACAGATTAAATAATTTTGACTAAAATCAAGAATAACTCAATATGGATAGACAAAAATTTAATCGCAAGAAGTATGACTCGAGAAAAATAGATCTTAAAAAAAATATGAATTTTTATCGGGTAAAGCGTAATCGAGAACCAGTCAAAAGAATGAAGAACGAATCGAGAAAAAAAATCTTAAAAATTATGAGTTTTTATCGAGTAAAGCTAAGACAGTATGAATGTATGCATGAACACGAAGAACACTTCTAATATTTATGAAGATCCGATGTCGGATATCTCACTTGTATTGAATATCGGTTACACTGATAGTATCTAATATGCTCTCTCTAGAATGATATGAATTAACGTCCTTTTTTAATTGCTAGCCCTAACCCTCTATTTATATGTATAGGAAATACGGTATAAGGAAACTAGGAAATTAAGGCATTATATACTTGCCTTATTTACAAAATAGAATGTTTCCATATATTTAAACATTAAACATTTCCTAATTACCTTTGATGACTTTGTAGTTTGGCCCTTCATGTCTTCAATATTTGTGATCTCGGATACAATCTTTTCAGACCTAACATTCTCTCAGATCCTTCAGAAGTAAGCTCAGAACCTTCAGAAGTAAGCTCAGAACCTTTAGAAGTTAGTTCAGAACCTTCAGAAGTTAGCGGGACCCCCGTGCTAAGTCGTAGGAGGGGGACATTGTTCATCACAGAGATTTCACGAATCATATATAAATCATTGATTTTCATCAGGTGTCTATAATATTATCTTGTTGTCATACTTCTGAATTTTTGAAGATTGAAGGCTTCCGCATAAGGCATATGACAACACAGTTCAGTATAGCTTATTGTCAGACAAGAAGTGCTTAATTGTCTATGCTCAAGACATCCTTTTAGTTTGTATAGATATTTTTTTATCATGGCCCTACAATTTCATCAAAGCTCAATTTCTTCAAGCTTGTCAGCAAGTGTTCAAAGTTTGACTATATTGGTCAAAGTTTTATGTATGCTATCTAAAGAGCCAGATTTGAAAAGTTTTCAGAAATTTGGATGATTGATTCAGTTTTTGATTTGAAGATTAGAAGTTTGAGTTTCAGCAATCATTTCTCTAAAGATTTATTCTTGAGGAAAGACCGCTGAGTGCTTGCAATCTATGTTCTGAATTGATCACTTAGACTATAGAGTGCTTGCAATCATTGTTCTGCAAGAAACACTCAAGATGCTAGACTGTTGAGTATCTTTAATCATCTTTCTATTCTGATCAAGCAGAAGTTTGAGTGTCTATAATCAGTGTTCTGGTGACTTTATTCTGTGTTAGAGATTTGAGTGCTGATAATCATTCATCTGGTGTGAAGATTGGATCTGGATTTGGTTATTCATTGTTCTGGAAGTATTCTGGAAATCGGCTAATTTTTCTAGTTTGACTTTGCTGATCAAGAAGCTATGTTCTTAATGTCATCTTTCTCCGAAAGCTCTATTGTCAAAAGGTGTTTTGGTCAACCAAGATTTGTGTTAATTCCCCATTTCTTGAGCTTATTAGAAGAAGTTCTTGAGCCGAATGCTTATTCAACTCAAAGACAATCAGATTCTTTGTTAAAAACTGCAGTTGCACAATGGATTGTCATGACATATCTATGTTTTCAAGCTGAAGTTAGTGCACTCAGTCGGGGTTATTGCACATTGATTCTGAAATTAAAGTTGAAAGTAAAGATAAGAGCCTTATTCAAGGGGGAGCTTGGATTTATTCAAGGGGGAGTTCTTGAAGATCAACAACACTAATATTTTTCAAAGAAATCAAGGGGGAGAAGATCTGAAGATTAAAGACTATGATTCCTTTACAAAACATAGGGGGAGATTGTTAGGATCCAAATAATCCTATGTTTGGAATGTTTTGTAAAGTCATTATTCAGATATTCTGAAGTTCAAAATAAAAGTTCTGAAGTTCTGAAGATAACTTCTGAAGGCAGAAAAGTTCTGAAAGACAACTTCTGAAGAAGTTCTGAAGAATTCAGAAGTGGTTCTGAAGTGAAAGTTCAGAAGTTCTGAAGATAGTTCAGAAGTTCTGAAGAACTTCTGAATAGAGTTTTTGATTACGTGTCTTAATGTCATTGGCCTGTGATTTAAATACATGTAACTGTAGCTTTATCTTTGTAGTATATATAGAGAGTCTGTTAGTTGAACATGAATAGAATACCACATATGAGAGTCATCTAAAGGTGTAAGTGTGTGTTTCTCTGTATAAGCTTTCTACAGTTCTTAATAAAATGAGGATGCATTGAGCAATCTATCCGGTCTGTTGTAATATGGGATAAACAATTGGTATCAGAGCGAATTGCAGAAACGTTTCTTCAATTCGGTCATCCATGGCAACGATTGTAGAAATTGGTTATTGATTTTGGTGTTTTGGTGTTTAGATTGTTTCAATCACATGAGCCTAAACCCAAATACCACTTCTATGATATGATTTTCTGTTTTGAGCGTATTTGAGATCCAATATTTCATCTAGATGAGATTTGGATGATCATTCATAGAAGATTATATTGATTCTAAACCTAATCCGATTCTGCACACCACATGTTTGATGAAATGTGTCTGTGAAGATTTAATTTCAATAAATTAGATCTGATGAGTTTTACAACATGTGTGTATCTGTTTTTGATTAAATTTGATCTCTCCTTCGATGGTCTAATATTTTAAGCACTAAGTAGGTGGTTGATCTTTGATCTCATCTTGTTGTGTGCTTGAGTCCATTGCTTCTAAGCATCTTGGTAGTAGGGCTGTTGATCTATGATCTGGCCTTATGTTAATCCAATATTGGACTCTCTTCTTTCTTTTGGGTTTGATTAGTATAGAATTAATAATCTAGATTTAGTTTAAAGTTTTCCGCTGCCCATGGTTGATTTTATGTAGCAACATGTTAACACAACTCTGATATGAATGACTTTGGTTCAAGGCTGTCCAATCATTCAATTTTTGTTGTTCAACTTTCAAAAACACGAAGTTTTTACCACTATGATTTTAAAATATATAGGGGACTGATCATAGTATTCAAAAGTGAAAATAAGAAGGAAACATGATGCAGATGTACCTGAATTTGATCCGGTGATGATTAGAGTATATGGAAGTTGTAATGAGTTGCATTGAAAGTCTATTTCCGTTATGGCCACATGTTTGTTTTTCTAGAATGAAAAATGGGAAAAGTGTTGTTTGAAATGTGTTGTATGAAGTCCAGCTTTGCAGCTAATGAGCATGCTGTTGAACTATACATTTTGAAGGCACTTCAGATCAATGATGCTAAGGGAATAAGACCACCTGTGATTTATCCAGCAGCAATACGGACCAGCCCAGCAAAACGAAACCTCATCCGTTTCAATATTTTTTAAGAACACAGAAGAATGTGCAGCTGCAGGGAAAGTGTGTGACAGCAAGCAGTAGCTTCAGTGTCTGCCAAATGGAAGGTCTTGATTAGAAGTTGAATTCAGAGATCTTAATCACAACATTAATTAGATATAGAAGCATATATATGTAAACAAATACTTATTGTTCAGAAGATCAAATCTGTACATGGGGGCTCTGACATTGTTTTTACAAAAGATGCAACTACAGGAGTCTATGCAGAGGCAAGGCAAACGAATCAGAATTCTGATTCATACAGAACCTTCTGTATACGAATTAGAATGTTGTATGTAAACCAGAAAGTTCATCAGAGCTTAATGAGAGCTTAATCGATGGCATTTTGGTCTGTGGTTATCCGGAAGTTTCTACAGAGCTTAATGAAATAGAAACTACACTTCAAAAGTCGTACAAAGCATCTGAAATTTGTCCAAAAGTCATAAGCTCATTCAGATCAGAAGAAATTTATGTTCAAAAGTTGTTCAAAAGTTAAGAAGCTTGCTGCATATTTTGGGAAAAACAGAAAATCAAGATTAATCAGAAGCTTCAATGAACTAGAAGCTTGTTGTTCAGAAGTTTGCTGTCCAGAAGTGCAAAAGTTCTGATCCGTTTTTCTTCATGTATTAAGCATTCAATCAGAAGCAAAGCTGGACAGAGACCTCTGTATGTATCTGATTTGCAGCAGCTGACAGAGACCTCTGTATGTATCTGATTTACAGCAGCTGTTATCAGAGGTTTGCATCAAAAGACAAACTTGATTCAGAAGCTGTCCAGAAGTCATATCGGTCTGGTTTAAATGACTCGATCAAAGCTTATTCAGAAGCAATGGGAGAAGCTTATTCAGAAGCAAAGGCACTTCAGAAGTGGTGCAAAACTTCTGAAATCAGATCAGAAGTCATGTCTGCTTCGATCAGTAGGTGTTGTTGTCCAGAAATCATTCAAAACTAAAACGCGCATCAGAGAACGAACATAGTGGATCTGAACTAAACCAGATTACCAGAGAGTTATGTAGGCAAATCAGAATGCTCTGTATGTGAACCAGAGCTGTTCATGAAAGGTTAATGTAGAAGACTACTTTCTGATCCGTATCCTGAGCTGCACAACAGACTTATGATGATTCTGCTGGTGCGTCACTCACAACAACCTATGATGATCCAGAAGATGGTTGTTTGTAGCAGCACTTCGTCAAAGTTCCGAGAGCTTATTTGAGTCTGAGTTATCCTGACAACACTTGCTGATCTGTCCTATTCAAGTTGTTGTTTTCAGAAGTATGATGATTCAGAAGTTGTTGTTTTCAGAAGTTGTTGTTTTTTTTCGATCAGAAGCAATCAGAAGATCAGATGAAACCAGAAGTAACTCTGAAGAACTAGAAGCTCTGGTTATCGAGAATCAGATAAGATGGTGAATCTTGCTAAAAGAAGTGGCGAAAGCTGATCTGTTCCCATACAAACGACATTGTTTTGTGGTGGTGGTTTGTAAGGATGATGATGATGTTGATGTGGATATCCCTCCAGGTGTCGATATATTTTTCGGGTTCTAAAAAAATTCTTCATTTTAATGTAGACATCACAGCAGTAGCTCAGCTGGAGTTGGAGGGATTGTTTAGTATGCAGCTCCAAAATACGAGGTTGAAAGCAAAGTATTAAGAAAGGGATGATCTGGAAGAGTGGTCAGAGCTCGGCTCGTACACACCCAATATGGACCAGAAATATGATTTATACAGATTTATAATGGATCAGAATCAAGTCTCATATAGAGCTCTGTATACAAATCAAAACAGTAGAGCTTCTGAAGGTAGTCGTGCAGATGCTACATAAAGCTTAATCAGAGGCTGGAAGTCTTAAGCATTTATGTATAGAAGCATGCACAATATCTATGCACGTACAGAAGTTTAAAAGGTCAGAAGCTGCACATAAGAGGACATGCAGAGATTTTGCAATGCTGTCCAGAAGCTGTCGGAACTTAATCAGAAGCCATATAAAGCTTCTGAGAGCTGTCCGGAAGACAGAAATGTTTATCAGAAGCCATACCAAAGAAAACCATAAATTGAAATCAGAAGCTCAACCAGAACTCAATAAGACATCTCAATCAGAGCTTAATGAGACATGGGTTATTGTTCAGAAGCTTAATTCGATCTAGAAATTCAGATCAGAAGTCTAATCAGAGCCCACGAAGAACAAACTTCATGATGGACCAGAGACGGACCAGGGGTAGTCCAGATAATCAAAATCAAAGTGTGTTAGTCCAGAACTCATATCAAACCGAAGCCCGTAGCCCGATTATTTTTCGGTTTTCTGACAGCATTCGCTGTTTCAGAAACACGCGCACATCTCTTCACTCGAAGCTCCAATCTACATGAATCCAGTTGCGTTGGAATGATAACTCACAGATGCACGACTTTGAAGTTTTGAATTTTCTCAAATTCAGTGAGCTGACACGTCTTATTCACTATCAAAGTCTGCTGACTAATGCTGGAACGAAAGCAATGATTTTCACTCATACTCCTTCCGATTTTAGATGGATGTTCGCATGTCCGTTCTTCATGGATTCAAGTTACATGTGTGACATATTTATTGTCACAATCCCCTCTGTTTTTCAATCTAAAGCTCGGAGCTGAACTCAACTCAACGAGGTCTAAGCGTCAAATTCTTTGTTTTGATGACTGATTTGCGCAGCAGAGGGAAAACTTGCACAACTCACTCAATTTTCATCCAAATTGGTTGAATCAAAGCTTGTTGATAAGATAAGAGAGGAAGTTCAATGTGCATGTTTTATGTTTTCTCTCAATAAGTCTCCTTAATGGTCAAAAACAACGATAAAGTTGAGACATGAAAGCTGGACAGAAAGTGTAAAATGTCTCGGTTTTTCAAGAATATGAGCCTACATTTGAGGGGGAGTTTGTAACGCCTTGAAGAATTGAAGAATGACACACAAGAGCTTCTAAAGAAAGCAAGGGGGAGTTTATTTGATGATGCTTTCTTTATAAAACTTTAGGGGGAGATTGTTAGATCTAATTAGCCCCAATTAGATAGAAAGTTTTATAAAGAATTGTAGTTTGGGTTTTTTAATGTTTTATGGGCTTGGGCTTAACACATGTATTAGGCACCTATAAATATGGTGTCTTATCTTCATTTGTAAAGTGAGTTTTTGAGGAGAGAAAACACATTTTCACACATACAGACTTATGAGAGTCGGTTCATTCTAATATGTGGTGTTCTTCACAATTCCCTCCATAACGATGAATACATGATTATGAGTTGTTGATTTAGTGATTAATGTTCTTTAATTTATCATCTCTTCTCTACAATTTATGGAGTTTTCTCAATTGTTGCTAGTTTGGGATCTAACACGCTTATTTAAAATGTCATAATTGCTAAAAATAAATAAAGGAAAAATTAATAGTCGGAGCATGTCAACTACATTTTAGAAGTAGGTAAATTACCCAAAATAGCCATTTTCAGTGTTTTCTCACGAAATAGTCACCTTGGTCGCCCTCGGAGGGCAACGTGCCCAGGTGGAGAGCGACCTACCCACATGGCACCACCTTTACACTTTTTAAAAAAAATATCGATTGTTATACTTTATCCGAATTCCTCGATATGTGTGTGTAGCTCTTAAGAGCTTTGGTTTCCCATTGGGGGCGATGTGGAATAAGCAACCAATACCTACCAAACCCCATGGAGCGATACAAAACAAAAAATACATTAACAAGCAAGCTCCAACACCAAGACAAAAAGGAACACCCAACGAAACGACAATGAGCCATCAATCATTCACGCCGACTCGAACTCTGTTGTTCCAAGCCATCCTTTTAAGGACGGTGTATCTGATTTCCTTAGCTACCCTACCTTAGAATGTGTTCGTGTTCTATTTTCAAACAATCTTTTATTCCTTTCAAGCCATATGGAGTAAACCGTAGCTGAAAGGGTGAGCTTGTGGATCAATTTCTTCGGTCTAGTGTGAGTATCCAAACCATCACAAATAGCAATCCATGAATTAGGCATATTATAAATACCTACCTCGGCTTTGACAGAGTTCCAAACCGCATTTGCAAATTGGCATTGAAAGAATAAGTGCTCATGAGAATCGACTATATTTTGACAAAATGTACACTTTAAATTAGGCGGGTCATGTTTCCATAAAGCAATACGGTCTTGAGTTGGTAGTATTATGTTGTTTCTTGTCTGGAACCTACACCACATCATGCAATGTTATTTCATCAACGTTTGGCAAATCTGTTGTACGCCACACGTATTAATTAAATGTCATATTGCTACTTTTTGGTTTAAATGATAGTGTAAATAATCCTACAGTAATTACTAATAAAAATGACTAAATAACTTAGTTAAAACGACAAATTATAAATTTATCCAACGTAGATGAGAAAAGACATCAAAATTAATCATTTATTATTAACATTTTATTGAAATGAAATTACAACATGAACATAAATACCACACATAACACATTAATCTGTAACTTCTCTTGGACCATCCCTTTCCAGATACACTTAAAGCGGGGTCATTTCGTCCCAATAGTTAGTTATGTCTCAAACATCTTCGTCAACCACAACTTCTTTTAATCCAGTATTCGAGTCTTTCTAGTGGTTTAAAATACATTTTAATTTCAGCTCGTTCATGTTTTTCATAACCAAGTTGAGCCATTACTTGATGCATGTGTAATATACAAAGACACTGAGCATCTACTAGGTCAACAAATATTTCCATGTCGTTGACATACGACCTACCGAGTGGTGGTGTGAAATGGCCGTTATGATGGACCTTCATAGTAAAGAAGAGTGGATCGTCTCCTGTGAGATGGAAAGAAAGTTAGAAATTAAAGTGAGACAATTTTTTTATGGAAGTGAAAAAAATTACTGACAAATGATACGTTCGATCCATTGTGGAAGTGGTTCAAATAGACCTCTAAGTCTCCAAAAACGTTGTGCTTCAGGAGCCATTCGTGAAGAAATTGTAAGGTTGATAAAATAACTGAGTTATTGAAAGGTAGGAAATGTAGAACGTAGAAATATATCTATAGGAAGTTGTGAATTAATAATTCATCATACCACCTACGTATAGTCGTGAAAAGTAACTTCGTAATCACAAATGTGGATTTGGTCAAAAGATTCGTCTAAAAAAGTCTGTTAGATTTGTCATGCAAATTACTAATAATCGTGTATTTTCATGAATAAATTAATATTGCTACTTTTTGGTTAAAATTATAGTGTAAATTTTCTATTATAGATTAATTATAATATTGCTACTTTTTGGTTTAAATGATAGTGTAAATTTTCTCATATAGATTAAAAGTTGTAATATTGCTACATTTTGGTTTAATGATAGTGTAAATTATCCTACAATAGTCTTGCAAATTACTAATAATCTGTAAAATGACTAAATAACTTAGTTAAAACGACAAATGATAGATTTATTCCAACTTAGATTAACAAAAATAACAACATTACTAAAAAAGAAATCTAAGTTAAATGATTAAAAACATCAAGATTAATAAAAAGGAAATCCAACTTATCGCCAACATGATCTTCAACCCACAACCTTGTGAAACATCTTCAAAGAATGATGCTTCAATATTTTTTTTTGATCTTAATAACCCGAGAATAATTACCACAAATCGAGGGCACATGGGTGGGTCAAGCCAATCAATGAATCCACAATTTCGTCCCTGTAAAAAATAAGGAATCACTACTAGAAAATTAAGTATATTCAACGGAAATTAATTTTCAACGGAAAATGTCGTTGAAAATTTTCTACGGATTTTCGAGGATTATTGACAGAACATAAATTTTCTATGAATTTTCAACGAATTTCCGTTGAAAATCTCTCACAAACATATATGCATTTTCAACCAAAAAAAATTCAACGGAATGTCTCGTCAAAAAGTTTTTGGTTGAAAATGCATTTTGTGAGAGATTTTCAATGGAAATTCGTTGAAAATTCGTAGAAAATTTATGTTTTGTCAATAATCTCTCTAAAATTCGTAGAAAAATTTCAACGACATTTTCCGTTGAGAATTTTCGTTGAAAATACTTAATTTTCTAGTAGTGAATATACATGAAACAACGCTTTTATGGAAACTAAAGTTTCATAATTGAAAAACTCACAGGAAATGAACAACAAAAGAATCGACGATCTGGGTTGTAATCGGTCCATGAAGTTCGGATGTTTGCATCTGCACCACAGTTGCAACGGCTCACCAATTTGTGACCTACTTAATGGAGTGAATGGAGATTAGATGGTGAACAATGAAAATGTGAAAGAAACAATATTATTTTTAGGAAAATATAGGGAGACTTGTCACAACAACAACATATGTTATCGATCATAAATATCTAACATACACATAAGAGTGGCATATACACGTAAATGTAAATTTAAATATCACAACATTTTATGGAATAGGGTACTCCTATATGGAAGAAACCTATGTACAAGATCTCCCACGAAAAGTAGGGATGTCATCGTGTTTTCATAGAGTTGTCAAAAAATTGACTTAAAGTTGTCAAATTGTAGACTTTTCAGGCAAATCTTACAACCTTTTTCAGGAGATTCTTGTAGCCTTTTTTGAAAGAGGATACTCTTTTATTGAAACACCCAATGTACCAAATCTCCCCCGAAAAGTAGGTTTGTCATCGTGTTTTCATAGAGTTTTCAAAAAATTAACATAAAGTTGGCAAATTGCAGGCTTTTCAGAAGAATCTTGCAACAATTTTCAGGAGAATCTAACAGCCTTTTTTGAAAGAGGGTACTCCCTTATTGAAACACACAGTGTACCAAATTTCCCCCAACAGTAAGGGTGTCATCGTGTTTTCATTAAGTTGTCAAAAATTTGACATAAAGTTGTGAAATTGTATTTTCAGGCGAATATTGCAACATTTTTTAGGAGAATCTTTCAGCCATTTTTGAAAGAAGGCACTCCTTTACTGAAACATCCAGTGTACCAAATCTCCTCCAATAGTAAGGATGTCATCGTGTTTTCATAGAGTTGTCAAAAAGTTGACATAAAGTAGTCAAATTGCAGGTTTTTCAAGCGAATCTTGCAACACTTTTCAAGAGAATCTTGCAGCTTTTTTTGAAAGAGGGTACTCCCTTTTTTGAAACATGTAGTGTATCAAATCTCCCCCAACAGTAGGAGTGTCATCGTGTTTTGATAGAGTTATCAAATTGCACGATTTTCAGGCAAATCTTGCAAACTTTTGCAGGAGAATCTTGCATCCTTTTTTTGAAAGAGGGTACTCCTATATTGATAAACCCAGTGTACCAAGTCGCCCCTGAAAAGTAGGGATGTCATCGCCTTTTCATAGAGTTGTCATAAAATTGACATAAAGATGTCAAATTGCAGGCTTTTCGGGCGAATCTTGCAATTTAGAAGACTCTTTTTTTTAAAATAGGGTACTCATTTATTGAAACAACTAGTGTACCAAATCACCCCCAACAGTATGAGTGTCATTGTGTTTTCAAAGGGTTGTCAAAAATTTGGCATAAAGTTGTCAAATTGTAGGCTTTTTAGGCGAATCTTACACATTTTTCAGGAGAATCTTTCAGCCTTTTTTAAAAGAGGGTACTCCTTTAATGAAACACCCTATGTACTAAATCACTCCCAATAGTAGGGTTGTCATTGTGTTTCCATAGAGTTGTCAAAAAATTGACATAAAGTTATCAAATTGCAGGCTTTTCAGGCGAATCTTGCAACATTTTTCAATAGAATCTTGCAGCCTTTTATGAACGAGGGTACTCTTTTATTGAAACACCTAGTATGCCAAATTTCCCCTAACAGTAGTGGTGTTATCGTGTTTTCATAGAGTTGTCAAAAAATTGACATAAAGTTGTTAAGTTGCAGGCTTTTCAAGCGAATCTTAAAACCTTTTTTGAAAGAGGCTACTCCTTTATTGAAACACTCAGTGTACCTAGTGTAACACCCCTAAAAATGGGAGTTAATTTAAACCAAAATAAAATGCGGAATTACTTCTACTTCATAAAACATCATCCATAAAGATGGGGAGAAAGTTAGAGTGAGTTTACAACATCTATAGGAAAGTTAAATGACAACCTAGTAATCTATATAATTCAAAATACAGGTTAATTTCGGTTGTCACTAAAATCCTCAAAATAATCTTCTATGTAACTCCATCTATACACACGAGGTGCAGTTCAAAAGAATGCCACTACCGGCACCTAGCTTCTCTCATCCCATCAAGCCCCATCCGCTTGATCACCTGACATACATGTCATTTTAAGAAAAAGTGTTAGGCTTAAAGCCTAGTGAGAACAAACAGTTCAAAATATAGAAAAGCCATTTAAACTTCGAAAACAGTAAATAAACATATAACCGAAAGCTTTTCTCAAAACATCTCTTTTTCTTTACTTCTACAATTTACACCTGAAAGATACGCTTTACTTCTCTTGGGGGAAACTTCTACGGGAATGACCCGTCATCACATTAATCCTCATGAGTTCAACCCCAAACCGGGATCTATTACAGGTGCCCTCCCCAAGTGCTTCTGACTATATGTGCCTATGGATCCATTACACTAGTCTAACATCTTAATACAAATGTTTCCAATGTATTAGCTTCTCTTCACAAACCTTTGTGAAGTATAACATCGTGCTCCAAGAACCTTCCTTCCAAAATTAGGTCAAATTATCATTTAGGTTTATACATCATTTTTCTTGCATTTAAAACTCATAAGAGTATTCCAAAACCGTTCTTGACATCCAATTCATCATTTCAAAGAAAACCATAAGTGACACATTATGACCTAGTTTTACCAAAATCTTCCAAGTATAGAAATACTCATTTTAAACATCATATTAAGGTAAAATACTTCATTTTGATATGTATAAAGTTTTAAAGGTAAGAATGAACTCACAAGCTAGAGTTTGACAAAACCCTAGAAAATCTCTTAAGAGGATGGAGGTGATCAAGAAATCTGAAAGGAAGCAAGAACACCACTACTTGAAGCTTTAAATGCTTGAACCACTCTTAAATCTTCAACTTGAAAGGAGAAATTAATGAGCTTGGATGAGGTAGGTGGAAGAAAATGAAACCCTAAAATCGTCTACAATGCTTTTCTCCCGTTACTGAGTTTTGGTATCTGATCAATGAGAAATGGAGCTGAAAAATCGCACTTAAAAGTGGTCCAGGACCACCCGGGCGATCTTGCCCTGCGATCATGACAAGGCATGATCGCCTGTCATGATCGCACAACCCGTACCGCGAATTTCGTGCTTAAAATTGATTTTTTTGGATATCTGGTTTTCTCGCGATCTTGCCTCGCGATCATGACAATGTCAAGATAGCATGTCATGATCGCAAACTAGGTACCGAAACTCAATTCGGTTCCGGTTTTCGCTCCTTTCTTCCAGATCAATGTAACCCAACATTATACACTTGAATCCTTCCATTTGCCCAAAAATAATAATATTACAATGCTATATTACATAACCTTTCGCTAAATTTCCGGGTGTTACAATCCTCCCACCCTTGAAATTAATTTTGTCCTCGAAATTTACAGATTAACCAAACAAACTCGGATATCTCCTCTTCATATCCTCTTCCGCTTCCCACGTCACGTTTGAACCACGATGGTGCTTCCATTGCACCTTAACCATGACAATTTCTTTGTGACGTAACTTCTTAGACTTGCTTTCTAAGATCGCCTCCGGTTCTTCCACACAACGACTATTGTCGACGCGAATCTCTGAGAGAGGTATCACACTCTCTTCTTCCGCTAAACACTTCCTCAAATAACATATGTGGAATGTAGGGTGTATGTCGTCCAATTCGGGTGGCAATTCCAATTTATACGCTTGACGTCCCACTCTTTCCAAGATTTTAAACGGCCCGAGGAAACGAGGACTAAGCTTCCCACGCTTCCCACGCTTCCCAAACCTTATAATACCCTTCCAAGGGGACACTTTAAGCATAACTCGTTCCCCCACTTGGAATTCCATGGGTCTACTCTTTTTATCGGCATAGCTCTTTTGACGGTCTTGGGCCGCCTTAAGCCGTTTTCGGATAATCTTTACCTTGTCAGCCATCTCTTGCACAATTTCGGGTCCGGAGAATTGCTTCTCGCCCGCTTCCAACCAACACACTGGTGTCCGACATTTCCGTCCATAAAGTGCCTCGAAAGGTGCCATTCGAATACTAGAATGGTAACTGTTGTTGTAGGCAAACTCCACCAACGGCAGATGCGAATCCCAATTCCCACCAAAGTCAATAACACATGACCTAAGCATGTCTTCAAGAGTCTGAATGGTCCTTTCACTTTGACCATCTGTCTGCGGGTGAAATGTTGTACTTAAGTTTATCTTGGTGCCCAACCCTTCTTGTAACCCATTCCAAAAGTTAGAAGTGAACCGACTATCCCGATCCGACACAATAGTCAAAGGCACGCCGTGCCTTGCAACTATCTCATCCACATACAACTTGGCCAATTTGTCAACTGGGCCAGCTTCTTTCATTGCTAAGAAGTGAGCACTCTTCGTTAGTCTATCCACCACTACCCATATGGTGTCGTGGCCTCTGAAGGTCTTTGGTAGTTTCGTCACAAAGTCCATAGTGAGGTGTTCCCATTTCCATTCCGGAATTTCCAACGAATGAAGGCTTCCATATGGCCGTTGATGCTCCGCTTTGATCTGCAAACAAGTCACACATCTCTCTACATATCTAGCAACATCCAACTTCATGACGGGCCACCAATAAGTTAATTTTAGGTCTCCATACATCTTGGTACTACCCGGATGTATGGAGTACTTAGACTTATGAGCATCCTCTAGTAGTAGTTCTCGGTTTCCCCCAATCTTAGGCACCCAAACACGTCCTCGGAATAGCTTCAGACCACGACTATCTTCGGTTAACATCAAGTGTTGCTTCACCATCACTTCATCTCTTAAGTTTTCCTCACGTAATGCCTCCACTTGAGCAGTCTTGATTCGGTCGATCAGACTTGACACTATGTCAATTCTTGTGAGTACGGCCCGCGTCCCGATACCATACTCCTTCCTACTTAGAGCATCCGCCACTACATTTGCTTTACCCGGATGGTATAGCAGCTCGCAGTCATAGTCCTTAAGCAACTCTAGCCAACGTCGTTGCCTCATGTTTAGCTCCTTTTGATCGACAATATGCTTCAAGCTATTATGATCGGTGTAGAGTGTACACTTAGTTCCGTAAAGATAATGTCGCCATAATTTCAATGCAAATACCACCGCCGCCAATTCCAAGTCATGGGTTGGGTAATTCTTTTCATGTTCCTTGAGTTGCCTTGATGCATAAGCAATTACCTTTCCCCTTTGCATTAATACACACCCCAATCCCATCTTTGAAGCATCGCTGTAACCACAAAGTCTTCTGATCCTTCCGGCAAGGATAAAATCGGTGCTTCACACAACTTCCTTTGAAGATTCCGAAAAGCCTCTTCTTGCTTGTCTGTCCAAACGAACTTCACGTTCTTCCTTGTCAATGCTGTCAGAGAAGATGCAATCTTTGAGAAGTCTTGAATAAACCTTCGATAATACCCCGCCAATCCTAAAAAGCTTCGGATCTCGGACGGGCTCTTAGGCGGTTCCCAATTCATCATTGCTTCTATCTTTGATGGGTCCACCTTCACTCCATCTCGTGTAACGACATGTCCCAAAAACTGAACTTCTTTTAACCAAAAGTCGCATTTCGAGAACTTGGCGTAAAGCTTCTCCTTCCTTAACACTTCGAGAAACTCTCGAAGGTGTTGCCCGTGGTCTAATTCATCCTTAGAGTAGACAAGGATATCATCAATAAACACTATTACTGATCGGTCCAGAAACGGTCGACACACCCGATTCATCAAATCCATAAACACCGTCGGCGCGTTCATTAACCCAAACGGCAGCACCAAGAATTCGTAATATCCATACCGTGTCCTAAATGTCGTCTTTGCTACGTCATCCTCCTTCACTTTCACTTGGTGGTAACCCGAACGTAAGTCGATCTTTGAGAAGCATCCCGCTCCTTGTAGTTGATCAAAAAGGTCGTCGATTCTCGGGAGTGGATACTTGTTCTTCACGGTTACCTTGTTTAGTTCACGATAGTCAATGCACATTCTCATAGTGCCATCCTTCTTTTTCACAAATAAAACCGGAGCTCCCCACAGTGACGAGCTTGGTCTTACGAAACACTTCTCAGGGAGATCTTGTAATTGCGTCATCATTTCCTGCATCTCGGATGGTGCCAACCGGTAGGGTGCTCTAGCAATCGGAGCGGCCCCCGGTACTAGATCTATTCGAAATTCCACTTGTCTATCGGGTGGCAAGCCGAGTAGATCTTCAGGGAACACGTCTGGAAATTCATTGACAACTCGTACATCATCTAATTTCCTCTTCTCTAACGTCGCATCTAAAACATAGGCTAAATATGATAGGCATCCCTTGGCTAAACACTTGCGTGCCTTTGCCAAGGTTAACAATGCAACTTCACCCTTCCTTCTTTCCCCGTAGACTATCACCATACTACCATCCGATAACGGAATCCGAATCAACTTCTTGGAACACAAAATCTCGGCTTGATTCTTGGCCAACCAATCCATTCCAATTACCACATCAAATCCTCCTATTGCCATAGGCATAAGGTTTATCCCAAACTTACTTCCTTCAATTTCCACCACACAATCCTTAAGGACATCAAGGACAAGAACTTGTTTACCATCAGCTATTTCAACAATAAAAGCATCTTCCAAAGTACTAACAGGTACATGCAGATTTGGGTAGAAAAAAGTGGATACAAAAGAAAACGTAGCACCAGATTCAAAAAGAACATGAGCGGGTACGGAGTTAACAAGGAACGTACCCAACACCACGTCTGCCGATGCCTTTGCTTCTTCTGCCGTCATCTTGAAGGCCCTCCCCACCGCCTTCTGACCCCCACCAACCTTCACTTGAGAGTTCCCTGACTTCAGCTTCGGGCAATCGTTCCTGTAATGGCCCGGTTCTTTGCATTCGAAACATGTCATTGACTTGACCGGGCAATCACGAATCTGATGCCCACTCTTCCCACATCTAAAACAGTTACCCGGGACCGGGCTACAAGCTCCAAAATGCTTGCTCCGGCATTTGGGGCACCAGTTAGCTTCCCGCTTAGAATCGGTTCTTCGATTGTTGTTGTTGTTGCTTGAGGTGTTGTAGTTTGACTTCTTGGAAGGCGCCGCATGCCCTTCCTACTTCCTCTTTTCTCCAACTCCCATCCTTTCTTCAACACCCAAGTTAATAGCATCTTCCTTATGCTGGGCTTCTTCAATTGCTTCACGAAGAGTAGAGGGCTTTGAAGCCCGTACCATATCCATCATATCTGCCGGTAACCCTTTAATGTAAGCCTTTATCTTTTCTTTCTCATCCGGGGCCACATGCCCATCCAGACTCAACTTCTCAACGAACAACCGGGTGTACTCTCTCACGGTTTTGCTCCCTTTCTTGAGAGCCCGAAACTCATCAGCAATCCGGTCGATAGCCCTTTCATTACAATACTCTTCCATGACCTTCGCTTTAAACATCTCCCATGTGAGCATAGAGACGATCACAGACCCAAGGGTAGCCGTGGTAACGTCCCACCATATTAGGGCCTCGCCCCTTAGCATTTGCGAAGCAAACTTTACCTTTTGCCTCTCCTCACAATCACTCGAGCTAAACGCTTGCTCGATTTCTCGCAACCACCGGATGCACTTTACCGGGTCATCCGAACCAGAAAACTCGGGCGGTTTGGTACACATAAAGTCCTTGTATGACCAACTCCTTCCTACGCGCCTCACTTCAGTTACAGGCGTCTCCTCCGTAACCAGTACGGCCCCATTCCCGCCTGAACCTCCTACAATATTCTCCGCAGTCGCTTCGTGCTTTCGCTGACTGGCCTCCCTTTCTTCAAACGTTTTCAGCATAGTTTCATGCTGTTGAGCAAAAGCAGAATTCATTGCTTGGATCATACTGAGCCTAAGCTCATCTTGTGAGCCCGCTTGTACCTTAAGAGGTCCGATTCCGGGATTAAGGTTTACGGCCGGCAACTGGTCTATTCGGGGTGGTGACCTCCTAACCACAGTAGGAATTAACGGTGGTTGAGTAGTTCCCCCTGCCACTTCCTGATTCGTGACACTGTTGGTTGCTCCATCAACTTCATTACGCGATCGGGTTCGCGTGTTCACCATCTTAGTCTGTCAAGATGATACACGAGAGTAAGACAAAACTAACATAAATACGTTTAACACGTTCACCAATCATTGTAACAATAGTAAAATAAGCATACTCAGAATACAATGCACCCAAAATAGCATTAGCTACGTGATATCTTGGATATATCATATACACAAGAATTCCCATTACCAAAGTCACATTTCATGATTAGCGTATTTCCGTCGACTCTAAAGCTCTCTTATCTCAAGAACAAACAGTTCAAAATATAGAAAAGCCATTTAAACTTCGAAAACGGTAAATAAACATATAACCGAAAGCTTTTCTCAAAACATCTCTTTTTCTTTACTTCTACGATTTACACCTGAAAGATACGCTTTACTTCTCTTGGGGGAAACTTCTACGGGAATGACCCATCATCACATTAATCCTCACGAGTTCAACCCCAAACCGAGATCTATTACAGGTGCCCTCCCCAAGTGCTTCTGACTATATGTGCCTATGGATCCATTATACTAGTCTAACATCTTAATACAATTGTTTCCAATGTATTAGCTTCTCTTCACAAACCTTTGTGAAGTATAACATCGTGCTTCCAAGAACCTTCCTTCCAAAATTAGGTCAAATTATCATTTAGGTTTATACATCATTTTTCTTGCATTTAAAACTCATAAGAGTATTCCAAAACCGTTCTTGACATCCAATTCATCATTTCAAAGAAAACCATAAGTGACACATTTTGAACTAGTTTTACCAAAATCTTCCAAGTATAGAAATACTCATTTTAAACATCATATTAAGGTAAAATACTTCATTTTGACATGTATAAAGTTTTAAAGGTAAGAATGAACTCACAAGCTAGAGTTTGACAAAACCCTAGAAAATCTCTTAAGAGGATGGAGGTGATCAAGAAATCTGAAAGGAAGCAAGAACACCACTACTTGAAGCTTTAAATGCTTGAACCACTCTTAAATCTTCAACTTGAAAGGAGAAATTAATGAGCTTGGATGAGGTAGGTGGAAGAAAATGAAACCCTAAAATCGCCTTCAATGCTTTTCTCCCGTTACTGAGTTTTGGTATCTGATCAATGAGAAATGGAGCTGAAAAATCGCACTTAAAAGTGGTCCAGGACCACCCGGGCGATCTTGCCCTGCGATCATGACAAGGCATGATCGCCTGTCATGATCGCACAACCCGTACCACGAATTTCGTGCTTAAAATTGATTTTTTTGGATATCTGGTTTTCTCGCGATCTTGCCTCGCGATCATGACAATGTCAAGATAGCATGTCATGATCGCAAACTAGGTACCGAAACTCAATTCGGTTCCGGTTTTCGCTCCTTTCTTCCAGATCAATGTAACCCAACATTATACACTTGAATCCTTCCATTTGCCCAAAAATAATAATATTACAATGCTAAATTACATAACCTTTCGCTAAATTTCCGGGTGTTACACCTAGACCTGGCAAAAACTGACACGACACGCTAACCCAACACGAACTCGACACGAATTAAACGGGTTTGGGTAATACATTTCAACCAGTCTAAGTAAACGGGTTGACACGACACGAAAATTAAACGGGTAAGGTCAGGGTCACAATTTTCAACTCGAAAATGACCCGAATAACCCGTTTATATTAGGCCCCTTTGGCCCTAGGTAAATAACGTCAACAACTCACATTTTATAGTTTTTTTTTAACAAAGTATATACTAAATAATAATAAAAAGTGATTGTACATTTCATGTATACTTGACAAAAACTGGCACAACATACTAACTAGACACGAACTCGATACGAATGAAATGGATTTTGGTAATATATTTCAACCAGTTTAAGTAAACGGGTTGACACGAAAATGACACGAAAACGACACGAAAATTAAACGGGTTGACACGACACGACACGAAAAAAAAAACGGGTCGGGTTAGGGTTAGGCACTCTCAACCCGTTTAACCCTTGAACCCGACACGACACGACACGTTTGCCAGGTCTAAGTGTACCAAATCACCCCCAACTTTAGGGTTGTCATCGTGTTTTCATAGAGTTGTCAAAACATTGGCATAAAGTTGTCAAATTGCATGTGAATCTTACTACTTTTTTCAGGCAAATCTTGCTTCTTTTTTCAAGCACCCTATCTATAAGATCGCACCTTTTAGACAAAATATCCTTACGACCTGTACGATCGCTCCCGGGGGTGATATTGACCTTTATTTTGTCTCCTAGTGTATGATGATCGATTTGACGACTCATTGACACGATTTGACCTTTTTTATACAATCTCTAACACGGAGCCGCAATTATAGCGAAATCACATTCTCACAAGTGTAATATATCTAGTGTTATACAATCTCTAAAAGTACAATATCTTTAATTCTCATAAACCTTTAAATTTTCTAAACCTTTAACACAATCTTCCATCACAGTCCTAAACACAAATATGAAATCACGTTGGGCTTCACACCTAGCTTGGAACCGTGACCCCAGTAAAATATACCCCGTTCGTGCTCCTCTACGGAGAAGCACTCCAAAGTGATAATCGTTGTCACGTGTCGGTTCAAAGTGGTGGTTCATTCAAGACGATAAATGGTGTTACAAAGTATATGTTGTTTGGAAACGTATGTTACATTTGCCTTCGCCAGTGTCACATTTTAGTTTGGTTAAGCGTGTTGCAAAAAAATTAAGTTTACCTAGTGGTTTTAAGTTATTCTATAAAAATCGTGTGATTTCTGAGATATATGAGATAGGTGACGATGAGGACGTGGTATCGTTTCAAGCCTTTGTTAATCAAAATTTATCGAAAACGTTGACACTCTTTGTTGTCGACGATGGTGGTTATGGTGGAGATCGAGCAGGGGCCATAACCCAACAACCAAGTACTTTTTTGTCGGCGGCGGTAGCGGTGCGAATCCCTACGGTTCTTTTGGTTTAAATCATCCCGGAACGTTTTTCCCCTGCGGGAGGTAGTGGTGCGAATCCAGAGTGTTTTGATTGTGTATTGATGCAGAAAGGAAAGGTTATATCGCTTATGCCTCACGTCAATTGAAGGAATACGAAAAGAATTACCCCACTCACGATCTTGAGTTGGCGGATGTGGTCTTCGCTCTAAAATTATGGCGACATTATCTTCATGGCACGAAATGTCAACTCTACACTGATCATAAGAGTCTAAAGTATTTGTTCGACCAACAGATTCTTAATATGCGCCAACAACGTGCTATGGAGCTCATTAAAGACTATGATTGTGAAATACTCTATCATCCAGGTAAAGCCAATGTAATGGTGGATGCGTTAAGTTGGAAAGCATATGTTGGATCTTTGTGTTATGTTATCACTCACATGACAGAAAGGTCAACTCTATTTCATGATCTGTTGAAGTGGCAACTTGAGGTTTTGAAGCCAAAGCATATTAAGCTGGAATGAATGGTAAGCTATGTTGAGTCCTTATTTGAGGACAATCGTGGCCTAAAAGTCTTTAAGACCCGAATCTGGGTCCCTAGACTTGGTGATTTGCGAGAAGTGATTCTGGCGGAGGCGCATAAATCAAGATTATTCATCCATCCGGTACCATGATTTACGCACGGATTTTTGATGACCGGGGATGAAAACGGATATCGGGCATTACGTTGAAAGATGCATCACATGTTTGAAAGTGAAAGTGGAGCACCAGAAGCCGTACAGGAGCCTTCAGGCTCTTGAGGTCCCCGTGTGGAAATGGGAGGAGTTAACTATGGATTTGGTCACCAAACTGCCAAAGACTTCTCGACAGCATGATAGTATATGGGTTATCGTTGACAGGCTGGCTAAATCAACGTTGTTCCTTCCCGTTCGGGAATCGTACTCCATGGATCGGTGGGCTCAGTTGTTGCTCGACATGGAGTGCCTGTGAAAGTTATCTCTGATCGTGACTCTCGATTTACTTCTAATTTATGGACCAGTTTTCAACGTGAGTTGGGTACATGACATGCGTTTAGCACGGCTTATCATCCTCAAACCGATGGTCAATCTGAACATACCATTCAGACACTTGAGGATATTACAAGCATGCGTTTCGGAATTCAGTGGTAGTTGGGATGCTCATTTGCCCTTAATCAAGTTTACTTATAATAACATTTATCACTCGACAATCGGCATGGCTCCTTTCGAGGATTTGTGCAGACGTAAATGTCGTACGCCTCTCTGTTGGAGGGAAACTGGAGAGAAAGTGTTGGCAGGGCCCGAACTTATGCAAATTACAAATGATAAGATTCAAGTGATTAGAGAAGAATGAAGGCGGCCCAAGATCGACAAAAGTCTTACGCAAATAGTCGTAGAAGGTCGATCGAGTTCTCGGTCGGTGATCTTGTGATGCTAAAAGTTTATCCTTGGTGTGATGTTCTAGGATTTAGAAAACAAGTGAAACTCAGGCCTCGTTTCATTAGGCCCTTTAAGATTTTAGAGCGGATCGGAAAGCAGGCTTACAAATTGGAGTTACTTGAAGAGTTGACGGGTATACATGATGTATTCCATGTTGGATATCTTCGGAAATGTATAGGTAAACACTAAGAAGTTGTTCCCTTGTCTGAAGTGAAAGTGGGCGAGAAACTGCATTATATCGAGGAGCCTGAAGCAATCTTGAATGAAAGCATGGTGGTTTAGATACATCTTGGGGCACGCGTTTGAATTCTAGTACAACCTTTCATCCGCAAACTGATGGGCAATCTGAACATACGATTCAAACACTGGAGGACATGCTCTGAGCATGTGCGTTGGAGTTGCATAGAAGTTGGGATAACATTTGTACCTAATCTAGTTCTAATATAATAATAGCTGGCAGTCGAGTATCGGCATGTCCCCATATGAAGCACTATATGGTCGAAGATGTCGAACACCGACTTGTTGGAATGAAGTCGGAGAACTTGTTCTCGAAGGCTCAGAATTGGTAAAAGTCACTACCGAGAAGGTCGAGATTGCGTACCAAATGATGAAATAGCCTCAGGCTCGTTAAAAGAGCTACACAGACAAGCAACGACGACCTATCGAGTTCCAACCGAGAGATAAAGTGTTTCTGAAGGTTTCCCTGACTCGTGGTATTAGACGTTTCGGTCTCAATGGAATGCTCAGGCAAGTTTTGCAGTTTTAACCCCTCAACATTTAGGGGTAGTTTACTTGCGGCTTAATGAGCTTAATGGATTAATTGGCTTATTTGCACAGCCATATTTAAATGTTTACTTGGTGCTTAATGAGAAACTAATGGGCTTATTCGCATAGCTAGCTAGGGTCTCTTGTCCATGCTCAGCCATCAAAATGACATCCATTGCCCTTGAGAAAATGCAGGCATCCGACGCATCTGTTCTCCTTCACACTTCACAACGATGTCAAAACCCAAAATTGATACCCTCTTCTTCCCTACATCAACTCCAATAAAACCCAAAACTAATATCCTCATCAAACCATCATCGTCGCTTCTTCCCTGCATCTACCCAGACAAAAAACCAAAATTGATATCATCATCAAACCCTCGTCGTTGCTTCTTCCCTGCATCGACTCCGACCAAACTCAAAATTGATACCGTCTTCACACCCTCATCGTTGCCCCTTCCCTACATCATCTCCGACAAAACCTAAAAATTCCTTTGAGGAAACTCGATTGAGAGGATACAGATGTGGAGGTTTGGGACGTCCTGGGTTTTTGCTCTAAAACACAAAAATTACCATGAATTGACTAGAATGAAGAAATATTTACATGAAAAACTAGATTGGGAGGATACAGAAGTATTTCTTCACCTAAACGATTCAAATCATGGGTTTTGGAAAGTTAAGAAAATCAACAACATTAAAGTTCCTTGCATGTTTAGCTTTGATAATTTCGGTTATCCACCAAATACTCCTGCTTTGGTTAATGGGCTAAACATACTGATTGATTTTGGCATTCTGGGTTTATGTATTGAAAGGGTAAAGGATTCAAATAATGAATAGTGTTTATTTGATATGGAAGGGTAAAATGGTCTTTTTGTAATTAAGACGGTTCATTCTGGATAAAAAGTAAACAACAACAAATTTTTATCCAGACAGACAAATTTATCCATACAGGACTTAATAGAAAATTTGGTAAAAAGCCCCTTACTTAACGTTATTATAGTACGGTACAATTGGGGTAAGTTTTCTCCGTTGTTCAAAAGAAACAATTCGAGTAAGTTAACGAGAATGTTTTTTAAACTTGGTATTATAATTTATTACATTTCGTTCAACAGTTAATAAAATACACTTATTTTATTTCGTATATGGTATATTTGATTGTATTATAAATATAGTTGCATCACATTGTTTATTTTCCAACCAAAAAAACTAAAAAATGTACGAAATTATGTATTTACGGAAAACAATATTAGTGAAAATAATTTGCATAGAAAACAACCCAATACAATCATCGTTTTATCTTACATTTTATTATCATATTACGTTTATCTTAACTTAGTTACGTATTTCCTAACAAAATAAATTTCGTCACTGCACGATACCAAACTCTAGTGAAGATATATTAATGGTCTCCCACGAGCAATCGTCGTTCATCCAATGTGAAAGAAAATGAGGAAACTCGAAATACATAACGAGACAAGGAGAAACATGGGAGTGTTGTACGAGAGCATCAACCATCTCACTCACCTGTCCCCTAACCAACTTAACAAAGAAAAAGTCATAACAATGCAAACAAAAGAATATCATACACACAATGACAAGAGAAGAAATTTTAATTAACGAATTGTTTCATGACGTTAGAATGACTCGATTCAAGAAACAAAATTGTATAAAGTTGGGGGAATTTTTTTGGTTAAGAGGACCGGGACCAAATTATGAACCAGTTATACCGGTTGCTACCGATTATGCAATTTCGTGAGGACCAGAAATCGGGTCCAGCTTAACTGATTGCTTCTCCCCTTCTCAAAAGGCCCTCTGCAAAAAATATATATAAATTAGAAAAATACAACCAGATCTTTACAAACCAAATCAAACGAATCCCATGTATTCTATACAAGGGTAAGGTCTGAAAACAAGCATTATATTATTTAATCATTCACTATTTGGCCGAACATACCATCTAAAACAGTATATCAACAATCCGAAATATGAATATGATGAACCAATCGACAATCTAAAACTGAAAACTTGGCCAAAAAAGTATAAGGAAAGGCCGAAAACAAGTATTATTGTGCCTTTTAAGGGACAAATGGTTTGTCGTATCACCGCAAACAAGCTAGATTTGTTCTACTCCACAAACGAAAGCAATCCTTGTAATTTCATGTGACAAATCCTCCATTTTACTTGTTAAAATACAAAAAGAACACCAAGGGGCCGTTTACCATACACTTATCGGGTAAGTGTGGTAAATGGACCCTAAATGTACCAAAGTGAGTGATCTTAGGCAACTTCCGATTGGTTATTTTGCAACAAAAATAAAAATATGATAATTATAATCGCCAACCGCGCTCGTCGTTCATCCAATGTGAAAGAAAATGAGGAAACTCGAAATACATAACGAGACAAGGAGAAACATGGGAGTGTTGTACGAGAGCATCAACCATCTCACTCACCTGTCCCCTAACCAACTTAACAAAGAAAAAGTCATAACAATGCAAACAAAAGAATATCATACACACAATGACAAGAGAAGAAATTTTAATTAACGAATTGTTTCATGACGTTAGAATGACTCGATTCAAGAAACAAAATTGTATAAAGTTGGGGGAATTTTTTTGGTTAAGAGGACCGGGACCAAATTATGAACCAGTTATACCGGTTGCTACCGGTTATGCAATTTCGTGAGGACCAGAAATCGGGTCCAGCTTAACTGATTGCTTCTCCCCTTCTCAAAAGGCCCTCTGCAAAAAATATATATAAATTAGAAAAATACAACCAGATCTTTACAAACCAAATCAAACGAATCCCATGTATTCTATACAAGGGTAAGGTCTGAAAACAAGCATTATATTATTTAATCATTCACTATTTGGCCGAACATACCATCTAAAACAGTATATCAACAATCCGAAATATGAATATGATGAACCAATCGACAATCTAAAACTGAAAACTTGGCCAAAAAAGTATAAGGAAAGGCCGAAAACAAGTATTATTGTGCCTTTTAAGGGACAAATGGTTTGTCGTATCACCGCAAACAAGCTAGATTTGTTCTACTCCACAAACGAAAGCAATCCTTGTAATTTCATGTGACAAATCCTCCATTTTACTTGTTAAAATACAAAAAGAACACCAAGGGGCCGTTTACCATACACTTATCGGGTAAGTGTGGTAAATGGACCCTAAATGTACCAAAGTGAGTGATCTTAGGCAACTTCCGATTGGTTATTTTGCAACAAAAATAAAAATATGATAATTATAATCGCCAACCGGACATACTTTAGCGTCATTTGCATTTTTAAGAAGTATTTTCATCAAACTTTATTACTAAATACATTTGGTTTCATCTTTCTTGATGCATCAGCAATCACAACCATGCGGTGGTTGTTTGCCATCGTTACGAGCCACCTGATAACTGCGTTCCCAAACGTCCTTTGGATCTGTTTCAGCATGAGGAAGATGTCGTGGATGCTTTTCTCGTTTATCGCCCTTTATTTGCTTCAATGCATGCTTCAATGCCGGAAGCAAAGCCTCCATACACTCACCAACTGCATTTGGATTCCCGGGCATATTGATAATCTAACATTCGATGCCATAACAAAACAAGGTAAGTGATTGTAGACATAGATTGATAAATGGTGCAAACTAAACAAGACCGACATATCCCACACGAAGGTGGGGTTTTTTTTTGTTTTTTTCTTGAAGGGAGGGGAGGGATGGATGTACATAGACTTGACCTCTACTTCAAAAGAGTAAAACGGCTGTTTCTGTACTTGCGACACGTGTTCACATAATTGCGGCAAGGCACGTCTCACATGTCCGGTTAACCCTCATGGAATTTATTTAAGGCGCCGGTGCCCCATAATATCTATATATAATTACTGGGGAGGCTTCTTTTGAGAACCCATGAAATTGTGATAACCTTGAGAACTTGTGCATCATGTGTTATTTCATATTATTATTTTTCATCTAAGATTAGAATTTGGAATATTGAATAATATATATATTTTTTCACAATGTGTTGATTTCACATGTACTCGTTTCACAATGTGAAACTTTTTGGAGTGTTTTTGAAACAAAAAATACACATAAAAATGTTTCAAATTGTGAAACGAGTACATTGTAAGACAAATATATGTTAATCAATACATTAAATACTAAGCCAGATAGAAAAAAAAAATCATATAAAATAACACATGATGCACAAGTTCTCAAGGTTATCACAATATCATGGGTTCTCAAATGATTAAACCCCTATAATTATATAAAAGTATTATTTTCGTTTTTTAATATGAATTTAAATTATTCAAATATCATTGATAATAATAGACTGAGTAGTAGTAGTAGTAGAAACATATATGTAACTCTTCTTTTCCTGACGATTTCATGTTACAAACGAAGTGATTGCATTCCTGTGTCTAGTAGGCAAAATGCATCACTATGTAACAAAGTTTTTGTTTATTTCCTATTTAGCATAACAAATAAAAAAAAATCTCAATCGATGTAACGAAGTTCTAAATTTCCTATTTTGTACCCATTTTGACCTGGAAACAGTTGATGTTGTAACATTTGATGATGTTAATACCCGTTTGAGAAATGTTTATGAAAATCTTGACATCCAAGTCATCGGATGTTACAAGATCTGCATGCTATAGGTCAAAATGGGTAAAGAATAGAAAATTAAAATTCGTTAGATTAAGTAGGAATTTTGAAACTTTATTACATTTATTGAGAATCAAAAAATTCTTTGTTACACTAAATAGGAACCAAGGCAAACTGCATTGCATTTTGATGCATTTTACCCATATGTTTTTCAAGTAATCAGCCACATAAAACGCCAGAGTGGCACACTTTTGGCACTTGGGACAACTGTTATTCAGAAAGAATACACTAAAATGTCCTAATGGTGACGACATTTAGAAGAAACATGTTGAATGAGAAGCCCTTACCAGTGTTGATCCACGTATCCCTGCTGCTGCACGCGAAAGCATTGCAAATTGTGTAACCTGTTATTTTTTATGATCAACGGAACATCTTATCAGCATAGAGTCGAGTACAGATGAGAAATGCCGACCAAGAGAAACAATAGGCAAGTGATATTTTATTAATAAAAATATAATTCCAATCTCGTGAAGTACCCAAGCAAATCAGGTAATAAATGCATGCAATATGGCTTTTGCAATCCAGGGCACACCAGCAACATACAAAAACTAATAAAAATATACTTTTTTATGTATTAAAAGAAGCCAAGAGCATCATGATTATTTAAGTGTGTTAAATGATCAATAATTCAGAGTTTACTGTCATACATAAAGAGATTGATTCCACGATTGAGAATTGATCCTTACCTAAAAATCTACACATTGTGAATGAAATGTGGAATTTTGTTACCGATAATCATATACATATAATCAAAGGGCCATTGGCCTCCTGGGAGGCCAGGGTTCAAACCTCACCATAGGTGAGGAGGGTGTGTGAGTTTATTTTTTGCATTACAGTATACATATAAATAGGGTCAGGTTCAAGGGAAAACCTCAAAAAAAGAGAAAACCGAATAACACCCTGAGAGCCCTCCATCTGGACGGTATGCACAAATGCATACCGGTAATTTGTAACATGCATTCGTGCATATGCACTTGTGCATAACATGCACTCGTGCATAGAAAAAAAAACACTTGTATGCATTTATGCATACCATCTATGCACAAATGCATAATATCCAGATGGAGGGCTCCCAGGGTGTTTTTCAATTTTCTCTTTTTTTGAGGTTTTCCCATGAACCTCCCTCTATATAAATATTATATACTTACTCATTAAAATCATATACATATATAGAGGTGTGTGTTAGCATGTGAATGTGTTATATAGCGTACGAAACTGTAACTTGTTAGGTATTGGATATAAAAGAAGCATCATGGCAAAGACATTACATTGAGAGTACAATGTGTAGCAACAAAAATACCTTCAGGCTGGCTTGCATCATGACATGTAGAAGTCCAGGGGTTTCCTTTTCTATCACAGCTTTTGTTGCTTCAGGTGTAACATCCCTAGGGGTGAAGCCCGTACCACCTATCATTAAAGCATACTTCACTTCAGAAAGGATTATCAGAGAATGTTAAGTAGAAAAACATGATAGAAATTGCAGAATTTGAAGACCTCACCAAGGGTTAAAACCAAATCCATTTTGTCTACATCACTCCATCTCTGCAAAATCTCCTTGATATTTTGTATCTCATCTGGAACCACAGCTGTCGCAGCTACCATCGCTCCTAATTTTTCAGAACAAGAGTTCACAACAGAAACTGCCCTTGGACCACTGCAGTTTTGATAAGTTTCTCAAGGAATTTGGTTTCATACTATCAATGAGTCATAGATTATGAAGTAAGAGCGATATTTCTTTGTGCACCTTTAAAAATTTACAGCACATGGAGGGCATTAAATTTCAAAAGAATGGAAGAGTGTAATTCATAAACGTTAAACATGAGTAAGTTACATGTTTATTTATATATAGTAAGAAAATCTACATCATGCGTCTAGCAAGCTGATTGAATGTTGACCATGTACAAGGATTGAAGATATTGTATCGCAATAGATGATAAGCAACTTCCAGTGTTTTAAGTGAATTTAGAAATGATACGTCCAAGTCCAACTACTAATGAACATTAAGATCTAATCGAAGTAGATAGCCCTACACAAACCATAAATGTCAAAAGACTCAAATGTAACCTGTAAATATGAACTTTTGGTTAAGTTCTATGAATCCTATTGACCAAGGCATATGGTTAGACAACATTCAACTCTAGATCTGTTCTGGCAAGTTTCTGGAATCAGTTCATTTTTGGTACGTTTCTTCATTTCTTGGAATAAAATTGGGAATTTCTATTTGTGTGCCATTTAAGTCTGATAAAGATTCCCAGAATTTGGGATTAGGTTTCAGGACAATTTAGTTTTGTTGGCTCTGTCCTGTATATCCCAATAGGTTGCCTTGGCTCTACGCCTTACACCTTGAATCACAAGACAACCAAATGATTTGGCATCCAACCAGGGCTTGTAGTTTAGACAGTAACTTGGTAGGCTTGTGTGCATGTGTAGTTACAGAAATATGTATAATCCCCAAGGACCCCAACTAGTTTTGGTAAAAGGGTTGTTGTCGTCCTTTCAAAAGCAAGAATGTAAAACTTGATTTTCAAGTCTGCTCCAGTTTGGTTTTTAACCAAAAAATAACTTGCACTGATATAAGCATGTATAGGAAGACAAGTTTCAATTTCTGCCATTTAGTAAATTAGTTTTCGAAGTGAATATAGCTTCAGAGAGAAAACAAGTTGAATGATTTATTGGTTTGTTGGCAGAGTTGGAGAAGCTGTTGCTTTTAATCAAAATGAAGGCCAACAAAAAGTTACCAGCATCAGATGTCCCAGGTTATCTGAAACAGATAAACAGTACATAATCTTATCCACACTTGCTAAGAGGCCATATCTATGAACTGAATCGCAACTGAATGGAGCAACCATACATTGGCTTGAGGCATGCAAACATAACATCAAGTACAAGGCCAAATAGGAAAATATAAGCAAGTTTAAAATACCTACCAAAGGGTCATTGGCCCAGCGGTACCCGGTGTTAGATATAGGGATTCGGAGATGATGAATGAGTGGATAATCTCTTTGGATTGTGTAGAACACACTTTCCAAATACAATAATTTGTCGCTTATAGCCTTGGGTATCACGAATTGACTATTGGGATAATCCAAGAAAAAATCTCTAGATCTCAAAGACTGTGAGATTGAGTCCTTATATATACCCAGATCCTTGTTTACAAATTTATATGAGAGAATGACGGTTACGGGTGGTTAAGAGCGGTTATAACAGTTAACGGATAAGATTTGAGAGCAGTTAGATTAGAATTGGAGATAACATCCAAACTCTTGATCCAAGTAGCAAAATCTGATTCCATGTACTCAAACTCTGACTCCAAGCAACTCTGACTCTATAGTCCAAAGTTTCAGACAAGTCGATTTCAGAGAAAGTCTAGATGCAAAGATCACAAGTCTGGATGCATAGTCCACAGTTTCAGACGGTCAATTTCAGCGGTAGCTTCAGAACTCTGATCCAAAGGTCCAGAGATCTGATTACACTACCTCAGATCTATACTAAATGAAATTTCATTAAGTTCAAAGCAATTTTGAGGACGTTTCCAACATCCTGAAATTAGTCCGGAAACTAGAATTCACCGCCAAGGGGCACTGCTCCTTGGAACCCCACAAGGGGGCGCATCCCCCTTGACCCTCGCCTTATGGCGATTTAAGGTGATAGGGGCAACATTTGTGAGTGTGCACTCAGCAACTCCTACTCACTTATGTTTGCCTTACAACTTTAATAGATCTCAACTAAATCACAATAACACCAAATGGTTGATGACACTAAAATCACCAACACCCCGGTTACTGGTAGAGCCCAGCCTCCCAGGAGCTCAAGGGTTTAAAACTCACCGAAGGTGAGTGTGCGTATTTTCCGTTTATAAATATTATATACTTCAAAAGAAATTAATACCTCCGATCAGGTCCAGCTCCTGATGCAACTGTATCACTCACAGTGAGGATAGCAACTTTATACGTGGGGCATACAGGCGCATCAGCATTTACTTTCATTGCCATGGTAGCTTGTGTAACAGTGTCTATATCTGATGAAGATAAATCCTTCCCCAGGGCAAACCCACCTGAATCAGAAATTAATATTGCTGATACTGGAGTTCCAGAAGGTATTTCTCTTCCTGATGGTGACAATTCTAACAATGCATTTGCTGACTTCATACTTAAGAGTCGACTACTCATTTGTTGACCAGTACTCTCGGCCACAAATCTGCAGTTATAATTGAAGAACACAGAAAAAATTAGTTCAATTGTTTTTCTAATTGACTAACGATATTATCATAGACATGAAAGGATAGAGCAATCAGTGATTCCTTAATAAGGTCTTCTACGGAAAGATCACAGCATAATGCTCATACTACTTGAATATACACCAAAAGAAGTACCCTGGAAAGCCAAATCCAGCATTGTTCTCCCATCTGATAATTGCACGATGAAACACTCTCCGGACTGGATCTGCCTTAATGGGCTGTTTAAGATAAGCATGCACTCTGCAACAGGTTTAACATCAGAATCCACCGTTTCATGATCATATGTGAACAGTAGTACTCATTGTTACCAAATATGATATCAAATATAGTAGGAAGGAAGAAACACCTTGGAAGATGTGGTTTTGTCCATCCAGAGAGTTTACGAATTGATGGAATGACAAAGAGGTTGAAACAGACCAAACAGCTAACTGGATTTCCAGGTAATCCAAATGCAAGAATTCTTTTCACCTTCTCTGCTGATTGAGTTGTGATTTCTGCAAATGTAAGAGGCTTTCCGGGCTTCATACTGATCTGCATCAAAGATATTTCGCATCCAACTACCTTTTAGTACTTTCTAACCCACAAGATAAAAAACTTCAAAAAGAAAAGATAATAACAAACAAGCAAGTTGAAATATGCAAAAAAAGAATGAGAACCACTGCAAGCTTTAAATACACTGGGTAAATACCATCTCCAGAAAAAGAAATTCAATCTAAAACAAAACAGCCAGATGAGAACATAAGAAAGAGGAAACCAGAGGTTCACCTTATCAAAATACACACTGCCTCTATTTTGAAGAAAAGGTTTGACAAAATCCCTGTCTCCCATAGAAACACCCCCAGAAGTCAGAAGTATATCGATATCAGCTGACAGTGCTTTATCTAAAACCGTCCTGATTTCATCCTCATCATCACGGGCAATACCAAGGTCAATAACTTTACACTTCTGCTGTATTGCAGCAGCAACAATCATTGCTCGGTTGGAGTCCCTAATCTGAAAACCAAAAGCCATCAAGATATAAAATTAGCATAAAACAGACAGATAAGGTATCTGCACATACATAGATCTGATGCATGGACATGTTGTGCTACAAGAACTAGCACTGCAGACTAAATCTCTAGCTTTCTTCACAGTGCTTATGGTTTGGGGAAGCATTATTCAAGCGATGCTATTTTATTCATCATGCTTGATTATGTTCTAAGGGTAATATTTTTATCAGTAGCCTCTAGCTATAATAGTAATCAAGAATCTATGCTAATTGTAACGCAGGAAGCTACATTGATGCTAGCCGAACAAAAAATATCCATAAGAGAACATGCGACCAAGAAAGGTTTTATGCATAGAAAAACAATATCTTCTAAATGAATTATGTGGTTTTACATGAAACAAGACGAGCAAATAAATGTCAGTAGCAAATAAAGTAAAACTAGAAGGAATATGCTGAACAACACAACTAATTTCTGACTTAAATCTAAATAACTTGTAATAATGTTAACCTTTTAAAATCTTGAAAAGCTGCTTTAAATACTTGTGTGTTTGGAATCACCAACTACCGGATTTACATTGCCCCCTCTACAAGGGAGAACCCAATAGTCAGGAGCTTCACATGTCCCGTCTCAAACCCAATATGGACTGTGATGAAAAGGGTGACCAGGATGGATGATATAGGAAACCAATGGCAGAGGGTGGTGAGCCCAATGCAACAGAGTACGACCGGTAATGCTGCTGTCAAGGTTATGCAATATCTAGTAATTGGGGTAACTCTCTACCACATATGCAAGAACATAGCCAGAGATTATTCAGCAACAAGTCGCAAACAACATATGAGATCATGAGCCTCCTCAAAGGAGTTATGCGAGCTAAAGCCTTTCATGATCCGGAAGATAGTCCTGATGAAGGTCAAGAACAATAACCATCTTGGCCTTTTGCATGGATATCTCCCCCAAAGATAGGGTGCATGCAGATTACAGTGCAAGCAGCTATAAGAAGAACCTGCAAAGGAGTATGTGCGGGAGGAAGGGGGACCATGGTACAATGCTCAACAACCACAAGAAGGCACATAGTTGGCAGCAGCAAAAGAATCGGACATCATGGTGGCCCAAGCTAATGAGAAGAGATGGCATCCTTTATTGCATGGCTATGATTCTTTCTTTATTTTGCCTTTTAGTTTCACGGTATGGAGTTTGTTCCAACCATTTGAGTTTAATATTGGGTAGTGCACTCGATATTAACTTTGGGGATGGTCCCAAAATGTTGAATGGACATTCTTGTGGGTGGAAGTTCTACGCCTTCTAGGTGTATTCATGTAACTTTTTCCAACAAAATTTGCCAAAGGTACTTCCTTTTCCAAAAGAAAAGAAGAAAGTGTTTGCCTAATATTCCTCAAACTACAAAGATAGACCACACAAACAACATTATGTATATGTCGAACCTCCAACGGTCCCAAATAGAGGACGGGCATGACTTATGCACTCATCCTAATGTGTTTTGTTCTTATACATAAATGACCTGTAATGCCTGGAGATGCAAGCAGCACTTACTTGGAATGGAAGGAGTACACAACAATCATGTCAAAGAATAGATGAAGGCATTAATACATGCTATATTCCTTAACATGTACTCCATATTAATTAACTCCGTTTTTAATTTTAGTTTTTGCATTCATTTTTCATGAGATGCTTACTCTGTTACACATTCTTCTAGAAAAATAATTTGAATTTTTTTCCCCTGGTCTATTAGTTCTACATATAGTTATTGATATAAGATAACATTTAATTCAGTATCTATGCTTTCTCAAAACCATGCCTAATGAGGCTCCTGAAGTTTAGAGCTATTTTGTGAGTTACAGGACTATTTTCTCAAAATTGTGCCTAGTTTTTTTTGGAAAGGGTATCCTAGGCATTTGCCTAGACTAATCCCTGGCAATTTTAAGACCGCTAAAGCATGCAGCCCTGAGATAATTCCTCAGTGGCCACAAGTTGTTTGTGCCTGGATTCGAACCTGGGGTAGATGGGTTATCTAGCCTCAACCCCACAAGCCTTAACCAATACACCACAAGCCTTGTGGTTTAAATCGTGCCTAGTTACAGGAATATTTTTTGAGTTCCTTAGAGGAGTTGTCTCATGCCCTAAGGTATTCTCTGCTTTAGAGCCTAAAACTTGTGAGGTGATGATAATGGATTCTTCATTGGGGACCATCAAATCAAACCAAATTCCTAGATAAGTAGTATAGGTTCCATTTGGATTCAAAGACAAATTGGTAGAATAGCATATCAAATTATAAGTGTGCACTACCTGGCCACGACTTAAAGACTCGTATGTCGGCTCTACTAACTCATCTCCTGTGGAAAGTACAGCAATAGTCGGAGTAGGATATACCTGCATGATAACATTGGCAATTAGCCATTTGGACATTGTTCCACATAGGGCAGTAAACAATCTGCTCAAAAGAGAACTAATACCTTCACTGTCAAAACACCCACTGTAGCAAGTAACCCAATTTCTGCCACACCCAGTAGTTCGTCAGCTTTCAATACTACAGCATCTTTGGATATGTCACATCCCTGCGAAACAATGTTTTTATGAGCGTTTCCTTTTTAATACGTTTTCACATGAGCATATTGCAAAGCCATTTAAGATCTTCTAGAGAAACCCAGTTATGAATAGGCACTCCAGATCATCCACCAAGTGTTGGAAGTCTAGTAAATCAAAAGAGTGCCATCACCCTAATCGGGCAAGGTCATCTACCAAACCATTTAAGATCTTCTAGAGAACCCAGTTATGGGATGCATGATGCATACTATCAATCCTTGGTAAGCAGTTACCCGTTGGTTCTGCAAGGCCTTGGCAGTCAGACAGATAATAGAACTCGCATAGATGTCAGATGCTCAAATAGTACAAATATCGCCATCACCTAACATTCAATTTTGGATTATACTTGTGCAAATGATGATTCTTAAACCTTGTTTGTTTTTTTTATTTTAAGTTCTTAATCACCACTTATGTCTGACTCGTTTAGACGTTTCATAACAATTTCAGAACCGAAATCAGACTTCAGACTTCAGCACCTCTTAAAACAGAAACGCCACCTTAGTCTTCCTTTTAAATCTAACTAAATACATACATTCATCTAATTATGTGGTTCAACATAATTGGTACTTTCATTGTATCTGACTGTATGCTAAAACAAGAAATGCATGTAGTTCCTTCCTTCATTTGCTTTACCATCATCCCATCCATACTATTTTCCCTGGTCATATTGTAGAATGGAATCACCGTTCACTAATCAAGAAAAAAGTGACATTGACCTCAATGCTGGCACCAGTTACCGGCACCAAGAGAGCGCAATGATGGCACACAATGTGAGACATAGGCCTTGAGACCTCTAATGCTCAAAGAATTGCTCCTAATTACCTTAAGACCCCTTGCACTTCACTAGTATCAACGTAGAAACTTTTATGGCCAAGTTACTCCATCAATTTAGTCTTTTAGGGTGTGTTTGGTAATTGGTATGCAGAAGGGACAGGACAAGACATGACTAACAAAAGTGAGGTAGGCAGGTGAAAGAATTGTGCAAGGTTTTAGAATTTTAATTTGACATGGGTATTAGTAATTTACCAATCTTGTACACCTCCTGATTTTTGTTTCGTTTACTTTGGTGGGACAAAAAGAACGCATTTTTGTCCCACTCAGTCTTGTCTTGTCCTGGTCTTAATGTTGCACCAAATGTGGTACAACAAGTTTTTGTCCTGTCTTGTCCAGAGTACCAAACGCACCCTTAGAAGGTTCTGGATAGTTCCCATATTATCTTCTCTAATACCGTGTTTGATCTTTGCCTCTAGTCTTAACATACAACTGCAAAGCAAAAGTTAATACTCATGGCCTTTGAGTCTTAAGAATTGTCGTTCTTTGACAGGGTAACATATTTAATAGAGAATTATAATCGTAACAAGGAACAGCTTATTACCACAGGACGTATATCAACTCCCTTGTTGGTCTTTACCAAAATGCGTACTTGCTTTGATTCAGATGATGCACCTTCTACTAGTTGAGTATCCTCTACTTGCACAACTGCATCAGCTCCATCAGGTATTGGTCCTGAGAGAACAGGAAAATACATTTTAAGCAGAAACAAACAATAACATATATGCTCCCTTTTCTGAGTTTGTAAACCTTCTCAATATTGAGAAATTTAATTACTGGTTGAAGTAGGATTTTTTTTCTCAATTTCCAATTGCATATTTGTATTAGATATGGTTAATTAAGTTCAACAACTATTAATAGGCACATGTGAAACACTATTCCAGCACATCGCACTTATCAGCTATCCAGTAAGCCTACCAAAAGAAAAGCTAGAGCTCAAGTTTCAAAGCAAGCAAACAGGTTGCTTCCACAAAACCGAACCCTTGGCCTCATAAAACAAAGAGAACATCTTGTTGCATGGTATTAAAGTGAAAGGTCTTTGGTGCAAGTGAAACCAGTACAGCATCAGGTGTCTCTGGAAAAAAAAATGATAGGGAGAGGAAGATAAACCATCACACTCGACTGCTTGATATCAAGAATGCATTTCTCAATGCAGTTCCTTGTGAGGACGTATACAAAAGAAACCACCAGGTTTTGATATCATGAATGTTGTGTTACATATGCTAAGGTATTCCAAGGGCGCTCGATGAGTCTGAGTGCAACCCCTCCCCCCCACACAAAAAAAATACCTCCATTCGAGTGGGATGTACTGGGTTCGTTTGGTTTTGTTTGGTTTCCATGCAGAACGCCCTTATCATAGAAGTAGATCCACCAGAAGGTAATCTGTTTACTTTAGCATAAAGGATATACCGAGAACTCGAGAAGTAAGAAACAGGATATGGTTTTCGAGTACAAAGCTACGACACTACAGCTTGAGAGTTGACCTGGGTACAACATGCTTTATAGAAGTTAAGGGACTCCTCAATTGGTTTGATGGAAATGTACTGTGATACTACAACTGCCATGAATATTGCCAAAAACAGATTTTCCACAAGCACACAAAGCATATTGAGGTTGACCGTCTCTTTGTGAGAAGGTGTTTGGTACGTCTAGTGAACCTCCCCACCTATTGAGCCAGCATCTGTCCGCCCAAGAGCTCAAGTTGTCGATATCTTTAAACAGCCATAATGTGGATTGCTAATTAATCATAGATGTGACAAGTTGGTCATGTCCAATATATATGATCCAACTTAGCGAGCATTAAGATATAGACGTGTCTACAAGTTACTTTTTATTTAGAGCTTTATTTTGTGTCATCTACTTCAACCCATGTAACCTACACAGACACACACACGTTGACAACTTTACTGGTGAAATAGAATTATTAAAATTATGAGAATGTTTTGTTAAACCTCTAACAGATGGAAACTAGAGTGGAAGTTACCATATAGCAGTATGGACCAATGCAACTAAATTCTTATACGCCTATACAATCATGTTAGACATATTTGTGCTTTAGCACTTTTAACAACAGATGCAGGTCCAACTTCTCAACAGAAACAACCAATAATCAAATGGTTTAACAACTCAAAAAGCAATCCATAAAATCAAGCAACCATGTTTGGCAATTGCAAGGCATACATGTTTCTAATCTCAGTTGAACCTTTTCTTTTGGCAAGTATAGTGGAAGACCCAATAGATGAAAGTGTTATATGTTTACTTGAATCACACTAACACCAATTTCAATTTCTGGATGCAGGATTTAATTTCTTATTTTTAAATAACTAAAAGGTTCTAATTCGCAAGGACAATTAAATTATTGGTGCCATTCATGTGTTAAAAATAATATAAAAGTGAGCTTGTAGTTGTACCAGAACTTTGTTCTTTTTTTAATGTTAAGGTTGATATCCGAAAGTTTAGCATATGTTTCATGTTGTTCATATCAGAATTGTTGACGATATTCAATCCATAAAAACACATTCCCGGAAAAATAACAGAGCAACCATGCGTATATGAATCAAATCGATATTCACTTCACTGATAAATGTAATCGAATGCTTATAGAAAAAAAGAACTCCTGGCCTCCGAGACCCGGATAATCTCCTAGACTATTGTTTCTGCAAAAGAATAAAACTACCCTAACCCTAAGGTAATCCTCCCTTATATATAGGAATCGATTCCTCTCTCCTAAATCGATAAAATGGGAAATTAAATCGATAAAATAGGAAACTAAATTATTAATTAACTAAATAAGACAATTAATTAAAAGCATTAACGATCAGCCCCCTGCAGTTAACCGCCTTGCCTGTGTCTGACCCCAGCGTCCCTTTCGGTTCGTATCACATGCATGATCTGATTCACTTTGAACATCACCTATAAAATTCTGTGATGCCTGTTATAGGTCAAGAACTCTTGCAATTTGTTCCAGGAATCAAGACTATACAAAAGATGACAATATTCAGGACACACAGAGTTATAGTGATTCACCTCCGGTTGTAACGTATGCAACGGTTCCAGGAGTCACTGTCACACCAAGACCGTCATTCCCTGCTCTTGATTCTGTAATGATGGGATACTCACCAGGACCATCTGCGGCAATTACAGCATATCCGTCCTACAAAGTTTAACATAGCGCATCACCATGTGATTTTAAAAAAAATTAGTGCATAAACTCTAGATCACTAGGATATCCACAACCTAGTATGGCATAACATGAAAATAAAAATGTATGTAACAGGCATGTCTGCCAAGGCTCCAACAACAATAAAATATCATTCAACCTCAAACAAAATCCATCATAAATCCAATTTTCATGAACACAATTACCCGCCTACTTCAACAATGCATAAATAAACCAAGGATCTCAAAGAGCTGAGAATGAATATTCAAAACAAGGACTTCCATAATCCTTCATTAAGACTTACTGAGAAAGGGTTAAGATTCCCTTAGGGATTCCAGTTACAGGCAAATTTGCCAATGCTCCCTCAACAAAAATAAACCACACTTCACTTTCCCCTCTGTTCACAAGAAGTCAAAAGATACCTGTGTAGATTTTATATTCCCTCTGTTCCAAATATTGGAGACCAAGTTTCACTTTCGAGTGTTCAGCTGAGTGTATACTTTTAACTTCACAATTGACATTATTCGTTTTCTATGAGTACATAAAATGGATAACTAACAACATGAACCATGTAAGTATTACGATATGAATAAAACAAACATCTCGTCTAACTTATATTTGAAAATAAAATGAGGGCCTTTCTTCCTAGAACGTATTGAGTATCATAACTACAAATTGCATGAATCTCCTATTGTACTTTAAGTAAACAAAAACCAAAGCTGCTAAGGGTGAGTTAATGGCAAACATTATATGTGAAAGACCTAGACTGGGTCTGCAAATTTTAGTCTGTGTGGAGTGGACCAGAAAGATTAAAGGTCTACTGTAAGTAGCTTAATGAGCTTACTGGGACTGACAGCTTATACAGTCAGTTATACATGACTGGTTGGTAGTGGCTTAACGATACACAAAGTGGCGTACTCAGTAGGTTTTTTTTTTTTTTTTTTTTTTGGGGGGGGGGGGGGGGTGCAAAAAGCCAATTTTCATTCAAACCTGTCCCTCCAATTAAAAAAAAGCTCTGACCATCTATGAAAAAAACCCTCCAAACAAAAACCTTACCAATCTATTATCCATATATATACAGATTAATCCATACATACAACTTTATCCACAGACAAAAAATCAACCAAACAGCCCCTAAAACATGTTATAAACAAAAACCACGCTCATTATCAGAACTAACTGAATAAAACAGGAAGCCTCAAAATTGCAAGTCAAGTCTTCAATTTACAAAGGAAGTGAAATGTTACAGAAAAATTATGTGTTTTAAGTGTCTAAAACACTTTTTGAAATTCAATTTGTCTCGAGAAGTATAGGTTTTCGATTGGGGATCATATTAACTGATGAACATGCATCGTGATTAAAGAGTTGTTATAAGACCTTGATGGAAGCAGGATATGGAGGAAGAGGATCGGGAGCTCGAATGTCCTGAGCCAAGACCTTGCCAAGAGCATCGTGAATGGGCAGCGTTACCGGTGGCAACCTCTTAGATACATTTACCACTATTCCCAAAGCTTCTTCCACTGAAATCATCTTCACCTTCTCCATTGATTGTGAACCCTCTCCACAGGATTTTTCTAGTCAAGGATTCTGGCTTCTCAGCTTTGACTTGGACTTTCACAGTCTCACCCAAAACAAACGCTAAAAACATTAGAACGGGTAGGTCGCAAAAAGCGACTCGTTAGTTCAACCCGGTTGGGTTGATATTTTTACCTTGTTTAAATTAAATGGGTTTATCCGTAGCAGCCCTTGTTTGTTTTTTCATTTTAAGCTTTTTAATCATTATTTATGTCTGATTCGTTTAGATATTTTATAACAATTTCAGAACTGAAATGAAACTTCAGACTTCAGCATCTCTTGAAAAACAAACACCAACTGAGTCATTTAAATAACCTTCTAACTCATTAAAATAAATGACTAGGTTGGATTGAATTTTTTTACTTGTTTTCAATATTTAAAACTAGTGCTTGAAATACGAGTGGGTTTTCAACATATGTCTATCAATAAAGATGTGTTCAATTTGTGTGTTGGTGTATAAGCATAAGTAAGAAGAAAATAAACTAAAAATTAAATAGAAGTTCATTAAACACTGCGTTCTCGAAACTCATTTAACGAAAGAAAGGAAATGAAAGCGAGGGAAAGCGGAGAAAAGTGAAAAAAACTCGTGTTCTCGAAACCTTTTTATGAGAGAAATGAAATGAAAGTGAGGGAAAATAAAGTTTACTTTCCTTCCAAATCTTTCCTCCCAAACGTGGGAGGAAAGAGAAGGAAAGGAAGGAAAGAAAATTAAAATCATTTAAAAAATTAATAAAATTAGAAAACTACCCAATTTTTTATCCTAAATTATATTATTTTTAAGGGCATATTAGTAAAAATGACATTTTTCTTTCCTTTCTCTCCTCTTCAAGAACGTGAAAACTATTTTCTTTTTTTTCCTTTCCTTCCTTTTACTTCACTTTCGAGAACACAAATAAATTTTTTATTTTCTTTTTCTTTCTTTTCCATCCCTTTCTTTTCCTTTCTTTTCTCTCCAAATTCGAGAACACGGCGTAAGAGAAACCACCGATATCAAAAACAACTACATAAAAACAAACCACAATACTTTCCTACAAGAACATTCAAAGATTAACCCATAATAAAACTACTTACTCTAAACTAAAAATAGAAAGATGGATGACTACCATCAGTTTGTTAAAAATACTATTAGGGCGCCTTTGGTTTGTAGGAATCCGATGGAATTGGAAGGAATTGGAATGATCAATTCCATTGACCAAATTTCATTCAGTCGTTTGGTTTACCTATGGAATGAAATTGAATTCCACACATTCCACCATCCATGGATTTGGTCATTCCATCACGATTGAGAAGGAATTCAATTACATTCCATCCCATGTTCTAAAAAAGACAAAATTATCCCCATCTTCCCTACTTGATCTGAACCACTACCGGTAACGAACGTCGACCATCGTCGGTCTGAACCACCGTCGACGACCGTTGACCACCGTTGGTTTGAACCACCGCCAACCACCGGCGGTCAGAACCACCGTCGACCGTCGTCGCGGACCACCGGCAACCGTCGTCGCGGACCACCGGCCGTCTGAACCGTCGTCGCGGACCACCGGCCGTCTGAACCGCCGTCGACCGCCGCTGCCGACCACCGGCAGTCTGAACCACCGTTAACGACCGCCAACTACCACCGGTCTGAACCACCATTGACGACCGCCGACCGCCGCCGCCGACCACTGCCGGTTTGAACCACCATTGATGATCGTTGATTGTCGTCGTCATCGACCACGCTCCGTCTAAACCATCGCCAACAACCACCGATCTGAACCATCGTCGATCTGAACCACCACCGACCACCCCCGGTCTAAACCATCGTTGACGACCGCCGACCACCGTTGGTCTGAACCACCGTTGACGACCGTCGACCACCGCCGATCTGAACCACCGTTGACGACTGTCGACCATCGCCGTTGCCGACCACCCTCCGGTTGAACCACCACCGGCCACCATCGACCATCGCCAACCACCATCGATCCGAACCATTGTCAACCACCATCGATCCGAACCATCGTCAACCACCATTGATCCGAACCACCACCGCCCATCTGAACCACCACCGACCATCGCTTACCGGAACCATCGCCGATCTGAACCACCATCGACGACTGCCAATCACTACCGACCACCATTAATCTGAACCATAGTTGTTGGATTTCGGTTTCAAAATATTTAGAAAGGGTATTTTGGTCATTTACCAATATTTCATTCAAATTCCAAAGCTACATTATGTGAACCAAACAAACAAATTCCATTTCCTTTAACAGATTCTATTCCAATGTTTGCCAACCAAACAGGTGGTCAAACCTGATAACATTTCATTCCAATTCCTTCAAAGTCAAATCCCTTTGACAGATTTCATTCCATCCGAAAACATTCTGCGAACCAAACGCCCCCTTAGGATTCTTAGTATCCAGGTCTCTAGCCTAATTCTTACTTTGAAGTTTCTCAATCTCTGCATTGAGGTTGGCTTTCTTTACCTCGCACTCACTGATTTGTTTGACATTATAAAACATTTATATCAAAACTCTTAAATACAAATATTAAAGCATACAGAACTACCATATAATGCAAGAAGCTTAAAAAATTATGATGTGACAACTGTCAAATTTGAGCCTCCAAGTTAGTTCCTATATAGTTTATTAGAGATATTTTAGATAAATTAGAAGAATAAGAGTTAGCTAATTGATAGATATCAGAAGTAGCTTCAAAAGAAGACTAGGTTCTGAAAAGAAAGATTCAGAAGTCTGAAGACAAATGAAGTAAAGGCTAAGGCATAACTTCTGAAGTGGCTACTTCAGAAGTTCTGAAGATTCTGAAGAAGTTCTGAAGATGTTCAGAAGCAGTTCTGAACATGTCTGTTATTTTTGTACTGTAACTTTAGCATTTCCGTTTGTATATAAATAGATAGTTTGATAAGTTGTTATAACTAACGTTGATAGATAAAGCTTGTAAAGATACACATATTGTAATACAGTGAAGTAATCAATACAACATACAACTTCAGTGATCTAATTCTTGTTCTTGTTCTTTGATCTTTCTACATTCTTGATTGTTTGGGATCTATCAATTGGTATCAGAGCCAATTCATCTGTTCTTGACATTTAGAGAAGAACTTGTCAGATCTGACAGTTCTTGATTTTCTTGATTGATAAATTCAAGATTCAATTTCAAGTGAATTCTCGATCTATTTCAAATCAAAGATGTCGAAAGAAATCGTCTCCATCGGATCAGAAACTAAACCACCAACTCTGTTTTTGGGTGAATATCATCAATGGCGAATCAGGATGATTCAATTCTTGGATAATATCAATGAAGCTTTAATGCAATCGATCATAAATGGCCCTCCAAATGAGATATTCAATAGGGTAGATAGTTTAACATCTGCCAAAGCCATGTGGGATGAGGTTGAAGCACAAATGCAGGGTAGTACAAAGGCCCAAGCACAAAGATTAAATATCTGTGTGGGTACTTATGAAAACTTCAGGTATAAAGAAAATGAATCTATTACAGAGACTTATCATAGATTCAACAATATCCTGAATGATCTGAGAAGAAATGGTGTTCAGAAATCAAACTCTGAGATAAACAATAAATTTCTGAACAATTTGGGGAATAAATGGTCAAGTTTTTCTGATAACATGGTTACTAGAAATCTTTGTAGAAAATCTATTCATGATGTCTATGGCATTCTGTTTCAACAAGAAGACAAAATCAAGACTAGACAGAATGAACAAAAGAAGGCAAATGAAACAGTAGCCTTGTTGAGCAGGAAGTATAATAATTCTATGACCATTTCTGCAAAGAGCAAAATCTGTGAGATCCTAGAAACAAATTTGTGTGATGGGGATGAATCAGATGAAGAACTTAAGAGAATTTCGGATAATATGAAGAGGATTGGTTAAACTGGAGTGATGGTGAATATGATGAAGAAGTAGCTCATTATGCATCAAACTTATATATGTGCCAAATGGATCTAGAAGATAAACATGCACATGATTCTGAGGTAATTTCTTCATCTTCTGAACTAAATACTGAAATAGATTACTCTTCTGAACCAAATTCTGAACAACTTTCTGGAAATTCTGAAATGCAAAATCAAGTTCAGAATATGTATTCTGAATTTCAAAGTCTCAGAAACAGAATTAAAGGTGAAAGAATATTGGTAAATCAATTCAGAGCTGAAAGTAAAATCTATAAACAAAATTGCCAAGAAGCTGAACAATCTCTTGAAAAAATTTCTGAAGAAAAATTATTGTTAAAAGAAAAGATGGAAAGTTTACAAATATATATCATAAATGAAAAATCTGAAAAAGAAATTCTGAATGTTAAAATGAACTTTCTGAATCAAGAAAGACTTGATCTTTACAAAAAGATTAAGGAATTGGAAGATCTGAACTTTAAAAGAGTACAAACAGAACAGACTCTGAATATTTTAACAAACCAGACTCAGAATTCAAAATTTTACAACATGAAGGCAGGATTGGGATATAATGAAAGTCAAATTCTGAAAAAGGCACCTGCAAATCTTTATGACTATTCAAAAATGAAATTTTTTAATGAAACTAATAAAGGTGTCATATCCAAACCTGTTAATCTCTTTTTGCCTGAAAGAATTCCTTTTGTAAAATCAGAGACTCTATTTTCTGATAAAAAAATCTCTTAATTCTGGTAAAACAGAGCAATTTCTGAAACAGAAGTAATGCATAAAAATATTATAAACATTTCTGAACTTACTTCTGAATCAGAAACTATTTCTGAAGAAAAATCTGAACCATCTATTAAAACTGAGAAAATTTCTGAATTATCTTCTGAAAGTTTATCTGAAGTTCTAAAAGAAGACAATTCTGATAATAAATCAGAACATGAAGAAAAATATGATGAATTCTCAGATGTTGAATCTTCAAAAGATAATAATGAGAATTCAGAAATTGTTTTTGATAATTCTGATGATGAGTCTGAAAATATTTTAAATTAAAAATCTTTTGCATCTAGCATGACTCAAGATAAGTTCTCAAATTTAATGAATGCTTCAGATTCAGAAGATGATGATGATTCTATGGTTCAAGTTATTGATAAAGATGAATATTTGGTATATAAATTACAATCAAATATGATTGAAGAAGAAATTTTAAAATCAGAAGCACCAAAAGTACCTTATGACAAATTTAACATTATTTTTCTGAAACCTGAATTTCTGAAAAATGCAATTTCTTCTACTTCATCAAATGATACTCCTATATCCACAAAAACATCTTTATCTTCAATATCATCATCTGATTTCGTAACCAGAATTAAAAAGTTTGAAAAAGGACAATCTTCAAATTCAACTTCTAAAGTTCATAATTCAAATTCTAAATCTGAAGTTAAAACCAAAGTGAGCAAAAGAATTTCTTATACTAATCCTCATTTTTTTATCTTTTACAGAGCTATCCACTTTAGTTTGGAGAAAGAAAGAAGAAAGACTATCAAAGACTGACAAATTAGATAGTTTTTCAAATTTAAAGAAAATTGATGTACCAAAAGTTAATAAAGTGAATAAAAGAACTACCGTTGACAAATCAAACAATGTTGATTCTTGTTCATCTACTGCTTTATTAGATATTTTGAAGAATCATATTCACTGCATTAACTGTGGTCATCATAATTTTCATATGAACTTCAAAACAAATAAGACATCTTGAGAAATCAATTCAGAAATTTTCAGCTACTTTGGCAAACAAATATAAACATAAAAAGAAAATTGAAAATAATACTATAAATGACAAATTAAAAACTTCTGAACAAACTTCTGACTTTCAGAAGCTTAAGTCAAAGTTCAGAAATTCAAAGTTTTTGACTAATCTCACATGACCCATTCTTAAATGGGTACCTAAATCTCAATAATCATTTTTGCAGATATGTCATGTGTGGGTCGTAGATTCTGGATGTTCAAGACACATGACACCTTTCAAAGAACTTTTAACTGATTAACATGAAAGATGTGGAGGAACAGTTAGCTTTGGAAACAATGCAAAAGGTTGTGTGAGAGGATATGGAACTTTTTCCAAAGGAGATGTTAAAGTGATGAAGGTTTTCTATGTGGAAGGTCTTAAACATAATCTCTTCAATATAAGTCAATTTTGTGACAAGTATTGGAAGGTAAATTTTGATATAGACTACTGTCATGTTCTGAGTTCATCAAACAAAAATGAGTTAACTGCTTATAGAGATGGATATATCTACACTGCAACTTTCACTGCAAATGGTCAATTACAAGGAGTGTGTTACATTTCCACAACTACGAGAAATGATAGTTGGCTTTGGCATAGAAGAATGTGACATCTGAACTTCAAAGCCATTTCTGAACTGGAAAGACACAACTCTGTAAGAGGACTACCAAAGATCAGATTTGAAAAGAATTCTTTATGCTCTGCATGTGAAGTAGGGAAGATCAAAAGAAGCTCCCATCCTCTGAAAATGCTATCTTCATGTAAAGCTCCACTCGAAATGCTACATATGGATTTGTGTGGACCAATGAAGACTCAAAGCATGGGTGGAAAGAAGTATATTCTTGTGATTGGAGATTAATATTCAAGATATACTTGGGTTGAATTTTTAAAACTCAAATCTGATACTTCTGAAAGACTCATTCCTTTTCTAAATAAAATTCAAGTTCTTCTTCAACTACCAGTTCAAAAGATCAGAAGTGATAATGGCACAGAATTTACAAATTCTACACTTCAGAATTTTTTGGAATCTGTTGGTATATCACATAATTTTCCGCTGCCAGAACTCCCCAACATAATGGTGTTGTTGAAAAGAAAAACAGAACTTTGGTAGAAGCTGCAAGGACCATGCTAGCATATTCTGAACTTCCTTTATCTCTGTGGGCAGAAGCAATTGCAACTGCATGTTTTACTCAGAACAAGACAATTCTGAATAGAAAAACTACTTAAAACTCCTTATGAAATTATTAAGCAAAGAAAACCCTCTATTGATTATTTTAAAAAATTTGGTTGCAGGTGTTTTCTTCTGAATGATACACAACCATCTGGATAAATTTGCACCTAAGGGTACAGCTGGTATCTTTGTTGGCTATTCTCAAAGATCCAAAGCATACAGAGTACTTATCAAAGAAACACAAAGAATCATTGAGACTTTAAACATTAGATTTCATGAGCCAACAATGACTTCTGAACAAGACAGTTCAGAACTCAAGCTTAACCAAGTTTCTGAAATTTTGGATTCAGAATGCAACAAGACAAATCTCACTTCTGAATCTAAAACTTTTCTTAAAACAAATTTAGATACTTTATGTCAAGACTTATTTGATATTTCTGTGAATGTTTCTGCAAATTATCAAAATCCTTCTCTACTCAGAAGTATTCCAGAACAAGAATCTACAGAACCTACAATATCAAATACTTCTGGACCACCAATCTCAACCTCAAATTCATAATTTCCCATTTCTGAACCTGTACAAATTATTTCAAAAACAGTGCAAGTTACTTCTGAACCTGTTGTTCCTGTTTCTGAACTTGTGCATATTATTTTTGAACTAGTACAGAATGTTCAATTTGAGGGGGAGACTTCAGATCTACATTCAGCTATTAATCATGATACTGAAACTCAAGCAATCATTGATGATTATGACTCATTTAACAATGTTTCATCTATTCAACCATCGCCAAATATGAACAAATGGACATCAAGTCATCCAATTCATTAGATTATTGGTGATGCATCAAAAGGTGTACAAACAAGGTCGGCCACAACAAATGAATGTCTGTATGTGAATTGTTTTAGCAGTATGGAACCCAAAAAGCCATGTGAAGCCCTTCAAGATCCAGACTGGATTTTAGCTATGCAAGATGAGCTAAATCAATTTGAAAGAAATAAAGTCTGGAGATTGATTCCAAAACCAAAAGGAAAATCAATAATTGGCACCAAGTGGGTTTTTAGAAATAAAAAGGATGAACATGGAATTGTTGTGAGAAACAAAGCAAGACTTGTAGCTAAGAGTATTGTCAACAAGAGAACATTGATTATGATGAAACTTTTGCTCCTGTTGCAAGGCTAGAAGCTATCAGAATCTTTCTTGCATATGCTGCTCACAAAAACATGAAAGTGTTTCAAATGGATGTTAAGTGTGCATTTCTGAATGGAATTCTTCATGAAGAAGTGTATGTTGAACAACCAGAAGGCTTTGTAAGCAAAGAATTTCCAGATCATGTTTACATTTTAGACAAAGCCTTATATGGACTTAACAAGCACCAAGAGCATGGTATGACACTCTCACAACTTTTCTTCTGAATTCCAAGTTCAAAAGAGGTACTGTTGATACAACTTTATTTATAAAAAAGGAAAGTGATGATATGATCTTAATACAAATATATGTAGATGATATTACATTTGCTTCTACAAATCCAAAATTTTGCAGAAATTTTGAGAAAATCATGCAAACTTAACATCCATTTGAAATGAGTATGATGGGAGAATTAACAATTTTTCTTGGTCTCCAAGTAAAACAACTACCTCCTGGCATATTCATTAATCAATCTAAGTATATCTCTGATTTACTTAAGAAGTTTGAAATGACTTACTGTTATAGTATTCAAACTCCAATGGCCACTGCAACAAAATTAGAACCTGATTTGAATGGAAAATCTCCTTAAAGTTTGAAATTTGGTCACAATGACCTTAACTCAGTAAGTTATCACATATAAAAAAATTAGGGATTTTGTCATTCTATAAAGTAGTTTATTTTGATCCTCTTTATACCCTAAAGTTTCTGCCAGAATATGAAATTCTGGAAAGTTTGAGTTCTTGAACTTAAATCATTTAAAGACCATTATTGGCACAAATATAAGTATAGATGGTTAAAATCAATGCTTTTGAACTAATAAAAAGGGCATAAGTGCATTATATATATGACAGACAAAAATGGTTAACCGAGTTGGACAACTATGGACATCTATGGACATAAGACATATTCACCCCCATAAGTAACTTTTAGACATAAGTGACCGTTTTGGGTATTTCTCTTTGATAGGGAAACGTTAGGCCGACGAGTAGGTGTGGATCGTGTTTTGTTAATTGGAGCTTTTGCTATAAGGTAGGTATTCACGGCCCCTGTTTTGAAGTATTTTATACGTTTTAGGGTGAAAAGCATGATTGAATGTGATATATGAGCTATTTTCATTACGAATGTGGAACTTTGTTAATTTGATGTTGTGGGCACTAAGGCATGTACACTAATAGTTGTATTGAGTAAAAGGTCTTATAAAAGTTTGTACACTACTATTAACTCAAGTGAGGAGCCGAGAGTATTTGTGGATAGCGCTATATGGACGAACAATCCCACCTAAAAACCGACAAGTAGGGATGTGGATAGCAATCCCACCTAAAAACTACAGGTAGGGAAGCACTATTGTTAGATCTAATTAGCCCCAATTAGATAGAAAGTTTTATAAAGTTAGCATAATTAATTGTAGTCCATTTAATTGTAATTGTAATTGGATTTGGGCTTGGGCTTTGAATGTAATGGGCCATATATAAGGAGTCTTAGGGTTGAGAGGAAAGGTTATGAGAGTCGACTCCTAATTTCGTGTGTGTGTTTTCCACGGTGTTCTTGGTGTAATTGCAATTCTCCAATCAATAATATGAGTTTGGCTTGATTCATCTCTTCCTCTACCTAAATCTGTATGTGTATTATTCTAACAATACTTAAAAATAAAGGTTCTACATATGTGGGGTTTTAGTCCCACCGTTAAGGTAGAATTAAAAAACAGTTTTTTTTTGGTCGAAAGGTTTAGTGGTGGCTCATTATATACTTAAAATTAGAGTACAAATTGCCTTGAACATTCCAAGATTTTCAAGATATAAAAAGTGCCATAAAAATTTAATTGCTCATTATTCACTTATGCAAATGATGTTTGTATTATTGAAAACTTGTGAACTCACCAACTATTTGTAGTTGACCTTGTTTTTATCATGCTTTTTAGGGGTAAGAAAGGGTAACTAAAATGCTTGGGTTTGGGGCGCATCGACAACAACCATATTTAAATTTGAAATCTTTTTGTTGAACACTTTGTTTCTTTTATGTTGGTTAAAACTTTGGACTTGTATGTTGTAATGTTCAGTTTTATTTAGTTATGTATTTGAATGGATTATTGGTGTTGTTTCCACCCCATTGCTATGAAATCTTGAACTATCACTCCCCGTGTTTTCCGCTTTAGCGGGGTGTGACATATGAATTACAATTAAAAGGCATAATGTACAATTTTTCATCATACATATCTTATCTTCCTGGTGCTTTTGACCAAAAATTGGAATGCTTCAGAGTTTTCTTTATCAGATTGAAACTTTCTTCCTTCCATTTTCAGCTCTAATGATTTTTTCGGACAAGATATCAATGCAAATTTTCTAGCCTTCCATTTTTATGTTTAAGGCTTTATGCCTTTATCTCCCTAAAACCTGACTTGCTGTAAAAACTGTGCATTCAAATTTCAAACACCTTTAAGACCTCTAAAGGACAAACTTAAATTTCTCCGTTTATGATTTTTACGTTCAATGCTCTTTTTTTTTAATTTTTGGTTTCATTTAGGATGATATATGTGAGAATTTCATACAAAATTGGGTTTCTCCATCACTTTCCAGGTTTGATCCTTTCTCTTCTAACATAATTCTTCGTCAATGCTTTTGATGGTTGCTTCTCCAAAGTGAGAATTATTTATCATTTTTCTCATTTGATTCCAATTTCCAAATATATATAATGAGTTGAAAATGCTTCTAAATAAAGAGTTCAAAATTATATAAAGTCTTGATTGGTGTTCCACAAAACAGAAGGGTCAACTACAAAGATGTTTGAGTTCACAGGTTTTCAAATGCACAAAACATTTTATATGCAAGGTATAAAAATCGCGAATCGGATATCCTAGTTATTCTTAGCATGATATTGGGGAATCTCATTGCTATTACTCAAACAAGCATGAAACGTATCATCTTAACCTTTATGAGCAAATATACAAATTATCTTTACACATGATATTTAAATATTGAGCCACTACTAAGCCTGAACGACATTCTACGCCCCACGGACTACCTCAGCGGTGGACCTAAAGTCCACATGTGTAGAGCAATCTTAATTGATAAAGTGCACCCTTACTTGCCAGTTAGGTGGGTATGTCAACCAAGTAGCGCTATCCACAAATATAATCGACTCAAAACAAATACAGAGTTAAATAGTAGTGTACCACGGGGACTTCACATAACTCAATATATCAATTGTGTAATATTAATTTGCTCATCTCAATGATTTATATATTTTTCATTAATCAATATAAATCAATTCAATTTTCTTTAAAACTACATGCTTTACACCCCAAAACGTATAAAAATTTAAAAAGAGGGGCCGTGAATATTCACTTTATAGCAAAAGCTTCCAAATAGATACACGAGATGTCCTCTTGATGGCATAACACTTACCTAACAAAGCAACGTACCCAAATGATTACTTATATGTCTAACGATTACTAGGAGAGTGCTTATAAGTCCTTATATGTCTAACTTGGTCTACTATTATCCCGTTACAAATAATGCACATATGCTCTTTAATGGTATAACTTATACCGAAAATGTAATGTTATAGTCCTTCAAGTAATCAACATTCATGAAATCAAACAATTTCAAAGTTTCACTTTCTGACAGAAACTATAAGTCCTAAAAATAATCAAATTAATATAATATACAAAATGATAAAATTTTCCATCTTTTATATGTGATACATTACTGAGTTATGGTCATTGTGACTAAATTTCATGCATTTTGGACATATAAAAAGGGTTCATATAATTTATACAAAACAGTGTGTCACAACAAGTATGGCAGATTACACCCTGTTAGTAAAACAATCATTTGAGGAGTTCTACTAAGTATTTTTCAGAAATTCCAGTTGGATTATAAGCATAACAAATAAAGGAAACTTTTAAGATAAGAATCACTCATTTTGAATGAGTTATGAGGAAGATATGGAACCACAAAGTTGCATGCACACATCTGTCATTAGTTGACAGATTGCACACTTAACTTTAATAAATTGGTTAATGCCTCAAAACTTCATATTTTTTAATGAAACTGGATTCATATGAACCCTAACTCATGAAAGAAAATTCCAGAAGAAGAATTATACATTATGGACTAATAATCAAAGGGATATTATCACACAAATTAGGGTTTACCTTCTGGTGGGTTCACAGTTTGCAAACCTAAAATGTTTTAGGTGTTTGGAGGGTCAAAACTCCATATTTTCATGTGATTACACATGCAAACAGAAGATAACTCACAAAACTAACTCTCAAAAGAAAAATCATCCTTGTTCATTGAGTTTTGAAACAGATATGGCCATATGAACATGCATACACAAGTCTGTCAGCTTTGGACAGATTGCATACTCATTTTGTTTTGAATAATTGAAACCCCAAATCACCTCATCTTTAAGTGACACAAGTGGAATTTGAAAGGTCACTCATTAAAATAAGTTCCAGAAGAAAAATCAAGTAATTTGAACGATTATTTTGAGAGTTATGGTTGTTCAAAGTAGGGTTTACCTACTGTTGAACTTCTAGATGCATATCCAACTTGTTTTGAGCATTTGAGGGGTCAAAACTCAATGTTTTTGAGTAAGACCACTTGGGTTAGAACCCCAACTCATAAAATAAACTTTTAGAAAAGATTCATACCATTTGGATGATTATTTAGCAATATTTGGGCGACATGAATACAAGGAAGTAATCTGTCAGCACCAAAAATGCTCATTTCCATGAACAAACCCACACGCAAAGAGATTTTACCTACTTTCTTGAGTTCTAATGTTTGGGTCATAGATTATCACCACTATATGAACGTTTTTACATGTTTTTGGTGTATAATATCTCCATAAAACTCAGAAATTTTGGAGGTTAGATGAATGTGACTAAAAATGCAAGAAGAAGTGGGGTTTTCACTCAAAATTTACAAGAAAATGGTGGAGATGATATTACTACTTACTTGGATGATGAAATGTGTTGAATATCTTCAATAATCTTGCACTTTGATAGGTTTTGATAAAGAATTTGGCTGGAACTTAAAGGAGAAAGGAAGAAAAATTCTAAGACTAACCAGAGATTCTATCTTGTCTTCTTCGTACTTCATTTAAGTACAACTTCTTTTGTCTCGGCATTGGCCCTGTATTTGACCAGCAGTGATAGTACATGACTTTGACAAAAGTTGAAGGAGCTCTAGTGATATCTGAGGTTCTGAAGAATCCAAGAAATCCATCATTGTCTAGAAATACCATACATGCTTTAGGGTGAGTGATGACGTCGCCTTCAGCTAGCTGTAGACCTTGAGGGAGAGAAACATTGAGCGAAGAGATATCAGGGATATCGAGATGCCCTAAAAGACTTTCATAGTTGAACTTAGTCTCATACTGTGACATCCTTTGCAGTAGCTGATCCAAAACTCTTTCCACCACATCTTTGAATTTGGACTTGGAACCCTGAATGACATCTCTGATTTCTAGCCATTCAGAGTATTCATATAACTTTAGAAACCTGGCTTCTTCTTTTTTGCAACTCGAGTGTCTGTACATTCGTACATAAATCGTCAGACCACTTTTTTGGAAGTGCGTCCGTCGATAGTAGCACGAGTGATTTTTGAGTCAAACACTCGATATTTGAATCTTTCAGTGCACCAGCGTAGTTCATTTTCCCTGTGGCTTTGATTTTGGGTGGTCAGTGCTTGTAAGATCTTTTCTTGAGCATTGATAGGATTCACGTTCAGATTTTCTTGAGCTAGTTCCTTTTGTGCCAGAGCTTCAATGATCTTTTCACCTTTGTCGTTTTGCTTTTTGATCATTTCTTCTCTTAAGGCATCCTCCCTGAGTAGTCTTCTGGCCATTTCTAGATCATTTTCAGTTTGCTTGATCTTCTCATCCTTGATTCGTTGACCTTCAAGGACTTGTGCTCTCTCTTCCTATGACAAGAAGTCAAATTCATCCACTACGCTGATAGGTATTAGTTCTTCTAGTTCAGCGGTACGGGGTACCTCTATTCTATTTATTTCGAGTTCCCTGAGGAAGTTTATTAGCCTTTGCTCTTCTTCAGGCTCGCTTATTGGTTGTCTTTGTACTACCATCTTGGAATAAGGCCTTCTTCATCTTCAGAGTCAGATTCAGATATATACATGAATTGCTCCTCTGATGAAGGTTCCCTCAAAAATGTAGAGTCCTTTGGGGGACTAGACTCACTGAGAATGATGGATGGAGAAAGAGGTTCATCAGATCCAAAGTTTGGATGAGGAAAAGATGGATAGGTTGGGGGTTCAGAGATTGGAGTATCGGTAATAAGAGGAAGAGTTACCTCTGCATTGGTAACCCCCTCAGAGATTGTTGGGGTGGAGTCAAGATCCACCATAATCTTGCCCTTCCCTAAGGGATCGGACAGTCCTTCAGAAGGATGTGGTCCGTCCCCTAAAGGATCTCTGTAGATGATTTCAGGCATGAAGTTGCCTGGACGACTTTGATTCCAAAATTGATTGACATCTAGGAGAATATCGTCATCATTGTCATCATCATCTTTTCCTTGATGAGGAAAACCCTCATCATCTTCATCCTCTTCATCATCATCATCAACGACAGCAACGGGTTTTGGCTGATGGGGTTGCTGCTGGGGCTGTTGCTGACCGTAAGGAGATATAGGAGTTCCAGGGGTTACTTCATTTACTCTTCCTATTATATCGTCAGCGAGCTCTTTGGCACATCTATCCCCCTCAATGCTGTCAACAGGTAAGACGTGCACCATGACAGTACGCACATTAGAGTCGATATCATTAAGACTCGTAATGTGCGCAAACTAGTTCTGGGTAACTTGATTCAGCGTGCTTCTGTCTGCAGTAGTAAAGGAGGGCCCCCTATCAGCGATGCTCTGTAAGAGCAACATCGTTGCAGCTTGAGTCTTCTGAAAAGACTCAATTGCCTTACCCTGAGCTTTCACAGCCTTCTCCAGCCTGTCGAGAGCCTTGCCGTTGGCCAAAGTGTCATGCATTAAAGTTCGGGTGTCAGTGTAGATGTGTTGTTCACTGTGGCCTTCATCCTAGGGACACCAACAACCGTCCTGAAGATGTACTCAGAAGAGAGTTGAAGAGTGTCCACCCTGGCCCTTGTAAGGGCACTCTCTTGTACCAGGAAATCAATCGCTGGGAAAGAGGGGTTTGGAAGGACAATCTTAGAAATATCCACAGGAAAGGCAGGAAGCTTAGCAGGGAGCTTCTCCTGTTTGATTTTCCTTAGCTGCTCAAGAGATTTCAGCGGTTGTCCTTTGCTTCCACTAACAGAGGTGTTAGTGGTCTTGGTGGTGGTGGTGGTCGCTGACGTAGTGCGAGGTGGCGAAATACCTGATGATAACATGGACAAAGACGCCAGAAAGAGCTATGGATTAGACGAAGGATGAAGTGCAGAAAAGTTATGAACCTTGAGAGTATCGTAAGGATTACTCTCAGGGATATCATAGTCGAGGATAGTGTCTAGAGGATCACTAGCCTGTTTCTTTGAATGTTTGTGAGAAACATTCTGAGGTCCTTTGTTAATGGCCTTCCATAATTCAGATTATCGAAACAACACTAAAGTGTAGACAGCGTGCATTTCAGCCTCATCGAAGATAGGTACAACTATCTCTGAATCATGAGTTGATGTGAGGACCAAAGAAGAGATGGTGGAAGAAAAAGAGAGGGTTATGAATGTATTACTTGATCCAGCTTCAGCGTAGTTGGCTATTACATTTCCAGTGACCGGAGTCGCTGATAATAGTGGTAGAGCTGATGAAGCGGCAACGAATGTAGAGACCGTTATCGTGGCAGGGGTTGAGATATGGCTTTGGTAATACGCCTTTGTCTGAGAGGGAAGTCTTTTGAGAGACTCCCTTTTTTTCTTGGTGGGGGGCTTTTGAGCGATGGTCTTCTTGTGACCCTCACTCGGCTCCTTGCGTTTCAGAGGGGAGTAGGTGCCTTGGTTACTCACCGATGGGTTTGTCAGTGAGATTGGTACAGGAACGGCCTCGTTGATGAGCTTCAGCATGTAGGAGGTTTAAGGAGCATCTTCTGGATGTTCAGCGACATCAAGAGATTTCTTGCCTACCATTGAGAAGCTTTGGTTGGCAACTGTTGGGTGCTCACCTTTGAAGTCCACCTCCATAATGGTAGCGAAGAACCTTGGATAGGGAATGAAGTTCTCCCTCTTTACAGCGCCCACCTTGTTATACATGTCGCTGAAGATTAGTGGATAGTTGGTGCAGAGAGCAAAGCCCATATCCTGATAGGGCTTGCTCGCTTGATCTTAATAGCCCATCTTAGAACCCAGGCATTGGATTACCTGGGTGAAGATGTATTGCCATCTTGCAGGCAGTCTCTTCTTCTCCATCTTCGAGCCGACATTCTTATCTTCTGGATTTTCCCAGACATAACCGATGAAGTCCAGGAAATCGGCAATTTGTTCCTTGGTGGGCTCAGGGGCCCATTTCTGATTCTTGCCTCTAGCAGGGAGGCGGAGAGCGTTTCTCAAGAAGCCAGCAGTGAAAGCAAAGAACCCATGAGTGGGAATCTGAAACCTAATTGCAGAAAGTTTGTTCCCCTTGTCTGTTGTGAGAGTGATGCAGTGTGCAGTGTACCATAAGGCTTGAAGATGAGCAGTGACGCATATGGGGTTGTGAACAAATGAGTACATCAAAGGGCAAGTCTTAGTAGCACCATCATTGTATTGTGGTTTCTCAGCGGGTATGTTCACCAGGGCTAAATAGTTGCATGACTTGAACATTGCCTGTTCCAGAGAGAAGGCGCATGCAGGTGCTCGCTGAAGGGTAATATGGGCAGATTCATCAGCTTACGTGTTCTTGCTTGAAGATGCCATTGCTGTTTCAAAAACAGGAACACCAAATAGAAAGATCATGGTTTAATACTTAATGTATAAACCAGAATGAGTTATTGGTATGAAGAATACCAACTGTAAAGAAGCAAAACAAGTATTATGATGAACAAAGGTCAAAATACTTGTTATTTGGTAGATAAACACAGATTTAGAGTAGTTTTAATGGGTTTTAAAGCAAGTGTGGTTAACAAATACAGAAACTGGTCTTCTGTTTTAAGAAGGAGCTTAGAACAGGTTTTAGAGGAAAAATAAGATTTTAGGGTTTTAGTTAAAAGAAATTAGATTAACATGCAAGATCTTTATAACAAGAAGTTATAGAAGATACCATAGAGAAGAAAAAAGATTAGATCAAACCTTAGGAGTGAAAAACGAAGAAAAACGCACAAGTGCATGTTCTTGAGGAAAACTTGAAGATTCGAAGGAGATTCTTGCCTTTATGAGTATTATGAGTGCATAAAGAATAGAATGAAGAGGAAAGTTGCTTAAATAGAAAGATGAGAGAGAAAGAATGCTAAACGACGGTTTTAGCTTTTTGAAAAGTAATGATGACCTAGCGCATGTTCCTAGAAAAGAGGTCAGAACGGAAACGTCATGGTCCGTCATGTGTAAGATAAAGGTCTGACGTGTCCTTTTCTTGTTGGAAATTTTGAAAAAGATTATCATTTAAATATATATTTAAATGTCAATCATTATCTTTAAATTCTTCATCAATAGACAATTAAGGATTGTAGTGATGGATTTTATCTTTTGAGATTCATTCTCTGAATTTATAAAGTCAAAGAGAGTAAGGATTAAGAAGTTCATATCTGAGCGAGATAAATCAAGTATCGCTGAATCAGAGTTGAAGGCTCAATTTGTATGTCACTGAAAATTTTGTTTATCACTGAATAGCATTTGCTCAACGTTTAACATGCCAAGTCACTGATGAGTAGATTGAATCTAGTCTCATCAAGAGGATTGGTGAAAAGATCAGCGAGTTGATATTCAATTGGTACAAAATGAAGTTCAACTTCTCCATTAATCACATGATCTCTGATAAAGTGATAAGGAATCTCAATGTGCTTGGTTTTGGAATGAAGTACAGGATGATTTGCAATAGCAATAGCACTGGTGCTATCACAGTAGATGGGGATTTTTTGAAAGTTTGAGATCGTAGTCTCTTAGTTGATTTCTCATCCAAAGGATTTGAGCACAACAGCTACCAGCGGCCACATACTCAGCTTCCGCGGTAGATGTGGACACAAAGTTCTGCTTTGTGCTTGTCCAGCTTATCAACTTACCACCTAATAGCTGACATCCACCAATGGTGCTCTTCCTATCAATCTTGCAACCTGCAAAATCACTATCAGAGTAACCAATTAGATTGAACCCTGAGCCCTTGGGATACCAAAGACCCAAATTAGGAGTTCCCTTTAGATATCTGAAGATTCGTCGCTTTACAGCGATTAGGTAAGATTCCTTTGGTTCAGCTTGATATCGAGCACAAAGACAGGTAGAATACATGATATCGGGTCTACTCGCTGTAATATATAGCAGAGACCCAATCATCCCTCGATAGGCAGTGATATTGACAGGTTTTCCATTTGGGTCCTTATTCAATGTCAGAAGAGGTGCCATAGGGGTCTTCATCGCTAAGCATTGATTCATGTCAAACTTGTTCAGCATGTCCTTAACATATTTAGTTTGACAAATAAAAATTTCTTTGCCAGATTGTTTAATCTGCAAACCTAGAAACTATGTTAGTTCACTCATCATACTCATTGTCTATTCTTTCTTCATTTTTTTTTGCAAAACGAGTGTATAATTTGAGTCTTGTGGAACCAAATATAATATTATCAACATATATTTGAGCAAGACCTTTATATTTTCTTAAAAATAGAGTTTGATCAATTTTTCCACGAACAAATTTTTCTTTAAGAAGGTATTTTGAAAGAGTATCATACCGATATCTAGGAGCTTGTTTTAACCCGTAAAGAGATTTTTGGAGTTTGAAAACATAACCAGGATGGTTTGGGTCAGTGAAACCAGGAGGTTGTTCAACATAAACTTCCTCACTGAGTTTACCATTTAGAAAAGCACTTTTTACATCCATCTGAAAAACTTTGAAGCCTTTATGGGCATCATAAGCTAAGAAAAGTCTTATGACTTCTAATCTAGCAACAGGAGCGAAAGTTTCTTCATAGTCAATACCTTCTTCCTGTCTGTATCCCTGAGCAACAAGTCTAGCCTTGTTTCGGATAACAATGCCATTTTCATCTAGTTTATTTCGAAAAACCCATTTGGTTCCAATCACTGTTTACCAGATGGACGAGGAACAAGGTTCCAAACTTTGTTTCTACGAAACTCAGTTAGTTCTTCTTGCATGGCAGAGACCCAACTTGGATCAGAGATAGCTTGATCTATCTTCTTAGGTTCAAAGAGAGAAATAAAATTAACATAGAGGTAGACATTACCTGTACCTCTACAAGTCTTGATACCTGCATTTGGATCACCAATAATTTGATTTATTGGATGATTTGCAGTCTATCGCTGAGCTGGTGGTTGAGGAAAGTGATCAACAGTTGATTCAGCGACTTTTTCTTGTTCAGGGACAACGTTGGTTGTTTCAGTGATAGGTACTTCAACATTCATTATCAACTCTGGAGTTATTTCAGAGATTTGATCAGCAGAAGACGAAGCTTGGTTATTCACTAAGGAGTTAGCGAATGATGTATCAGAGGGAGGAATCTGATTGAGAGGAGTGATATTAACCCCTGAAGATGATGTAGGGAGATCAGGGATTCCGTCATCATTATTTGCAGTATTAGGTTGATTACTGAAATAAGTTTCAGGTTCCCCATAGTGAGATTTCATCCATTTATTTAATTCCTCATCTTCTTCAGGGAGAGGAATCGAGCTAGTTGGACGAGATTCATCAAAGTTGACATGCATGGATTCTTCAACGTGTTGTCTTTTTTTGTTGAAGATTCTAAAAGACTTGGATACAGAAGAATATCCAAGAAATATCCCATCATCAGCTTTTGGATCAAATTTACCCAAATGATGTTTATCATTCAGAATGTAGCATCTACATCCAAAGATGTGTAGGTATTTCAGAGTAGGTCTTCTTCCATGAAACAATTCATAGGAATTCTTTTTGAATCACTTTACTATAAGGGATCGATTCTGAGTAAAGCACGCCGTGTTAACTGCTTCAGCCCAGAATTGAGTAGGTAGATGCGATTCGCTGAGCATTGAGCAAGTTGCTTCAATAATCGTTCAATTTCTTCTTTCAGCGACACCGTTTTGCTGAGGAGTTCTCACTGATGAGAAGTTATGAGTGTGTTAGGTCTAAAAAATATTTTATCCGAGATGACAACTATTGAAGACATGAAGGGCCAAAATGTAAAAGTCAACAAAGTCGTTAATTAGGAAAGATTGTATGTTTAATTATAAGGAAACGATTCAATTGTAAATAAGGCAAGTGTATAATGCCTTATCTGCTAGTTTCCTTATCTCGGCAATTGTTCTACATATAAATAGAGGGTTAGGGTCATTCTTTAGGAGTGCGCGAGATTAGTCATTATTCTATAGAAAGAGAGAGGCGATATAATCTATGAGCTTACATAGTAACTAAATCCACAAGTTAGATATATGATTTACTGTTTCCATTGATTTATTCATCGTATTATTCATATTGTTCTTATCATTACATGGTTACCTGATTAAACTGGGATCAACAAGTGGTATCAGAGCCAATCGGTCTGAGTTTTGGTATTTTCTGAAGCGTACTTCACAAACAGAAGGTAAATTCTCGATTTCCTTTTCTTTGATTTTTTCTCGATCCATTCTTCATACGCTTTACCCGATAAAAATTCTTATTTTGATAAACTTGTAGTTTTGTCGATTCATACTTCTGTCGCTTAAAGTTTTATCAATTCATACTTCTGTCGCTTAAACTTTTATCGATTCATACTTCTGTCGCTTAAATTTTTGTCGATCCATATTAAGTTAAACTTGATTTTCATTCAAATTATTTAATCGGTTTTGATTAAAATTATTCTAGTTTATCTTGATTACTTTTGAAACTCTTTACATAAGAAAACTCAGGAACTAGTGACTCTTGCAGCTTTTCTTACTAAATAATTCCTAAGTAAAAATCATAAACTCTAGTAATTTTGTCTTTTATTCTTGACTGAACAAATAAAGAAACTCGAGAACTTAGATATTTTTGTCCATAAAAAGACTTGTTCTTTTTAGTCAAGAACCCTTTGTTCTTGGTTTCTGGTTTATCAGTTAAGAAAACTCAGATTTTTATCGATCCGATTTTTATCCAGAAGATTTTTTTAGTATTTGAAAATCGAGAAACTTTAGTTATCGAGTCTTTTCTAATCGATAACTTCTGCTTATCGACTCAGTTTATTCATAGAAAGTTTTTATCGAGTCCCCTTCAACCGACAATTTTTTTTTGAGTCACATACACCCGATAAATCTTCTTATCGAGCCCATACCACTCGACAAATTATTTTGTCGATCCTTCGTCACCCGAGAAAAATTATTCTCGGCCCTTCATCACCCGAGAAAACCTTCTTCTATCAAGAACACCTTCTGTTTTCCAAAGAAAACTCAGAAAATTACCAAAACTCACCGATCGAGATCACTTTTTTTTATTCTTCAAGATGAGTTCTCAAAACCAATTTTCTGATCTCAATGCTGAAATTGAAAGACTTGAAGCAAGACACACAAAAAACATGAAAGTGATTAATGAACTCTTAAGAGAAAATGTTTATCTAAATGATTTCAAACACACAAGTAAATGATTTCAAACACACAAATATCTCACCGAGCATACTAGGAATACATATCATGTATTTAATGAAGACATTTGCAAAAAAGAAATCTCTTGAGTTGATAAAAATAAATTTTGATCTGAAAAACAAGATTTCTGAGCTAGAGAAAAGGAAAGATTCGGCAACAACTGGTGGAGAACTTGAAAAGTTTTTAGATTCTGAAAGAACAGACTTTGAGGATAAAAGAAAGATTTTTTCTGATGAGAAACGCAAGTTTGAAATTGAGAGAAAAGCCCTTGAAAGCAAAATGAGAACTTGTGATCTGACCATTCAAAAACTTTCTACACAAGTGTCTGATTTTGAACAAGTTGTGATTTTAGAACGAAAATCTTCCGAAACAAAGGGTGTTGAGCTATCAAAGCAAGTTTCTGAACTTCAAAAACTTTTGGAAAATGAAAGAAATGCGTTTAAAACTGAGAAAACAAATTTAATCAAGAAATGTAGTTTGATCATTGCTAAAAGCAAAAATCTGGAAAAAGATTTTGACAAAGAGAAGCACGTCTTTGAAAATAAACTTGACAAAATTTCAAACAAATTATCTGTTTTAGAAACAACTCTTGTAACTGAAAAGAATTTGAGATCTGAATTTAAAAATAAATATGATTTGGTCACAAAAGAAAGAGATGATTCAAACAATGTAGGTCTTCTACATCCAAAGATGTGTAGGTATTTCAGAGTAGGTCTTCTTCCATGAAACAATTCATAGGAAGTCTTTTTGAATCACTTTACTATAAGGGATCGATTCTGAGTAAAGCACGCCGTGTTAACCGCTTCAGCCCAGAATTGAGTAGGTAGATGCGATTCGCTGAGCATTGAGCGAGTTGCTTCAATAATCGTTCGATTTCTTCTTTCAGCGACACCGTTTTGCTGAGGAGTTCTCACTGATGAGAAGTTATGAGTGTGTTAGGTCTAAAAAATATTGTATCCGAGATGACAACTATTGAAGACATGAAGGGCCAAAAAGTAAAAGTCAACAAAGTTGTTAATTAGGAAAGATTGTATGTTTAACTATTAGGAAAAGATTTAATTGTAAATAAGGCAAGTGTATAATGCCTTATCTCCTAGTTTCCTTCTTTCGGTAATTGTTCTACATATAAATAGAGGGTTAGGGTCATTTTTTAGGAGTGTGCGAGAGTAGTCATTATTCTATAGAAAGAGAGAGGCGATATAATCTATGAGCTTACATTGTAACTAAATCTACAAGTTAGATGTATGATTTACGGTTTCCATTGATTTATTCATCGTATTATTCATATTGTTCTTATCATTACACGGTTACCTGATTAAACTGGGATCCACAGAGTGATTCCTTTTTCTTCAAAGAAGTTAATCAGGGTACTGTTTTTGAATTCAGTGCCATGATCACTTCTCTTTAAGCGACCAATGAGATTGTTTAGAACTTCCATTGTTTTAATAAAACAAATAATTGTTTCAAGTGTGTCACTCTTGGATCAAAGAAAGAATACCCAAGTATATCTGGAATATTCGTCAACTATCATAAGAGTGTATTTCTTTCCAGACAGAGATTGGACATTGACAGGTCAAAATAGGTCCATATGAAGAAGTTGAAGAGGTGAAGTCACTGAGGAGACTTGTTTGGACCTAAAAGAGGATTTTGTCAGTTTTCCTTTCTCACACGCTAAACAAAGAGATTCCTTTGTAAATGTATGGTTAGGGAGATCCCTGACAAGTTCTTTTATGAGATAATTCATTGATCATCTTAAAGTTCAGGTGAGAGAGTCTCTTGTGCCATAACCAGTTTATATCAGAGGAGGCTCTCGAGATGAAGCACATATTCTCAGAGTGAGAACTATTCATATTATGACATACACATTTTCTAATCTTTTGCCTGTTAAGGCAAGTTTGTCATTAAAGTCAGTGACAGCACATCTGTTCTTTAGGAATAGAACTTTGACATCTTTGTCACACAGGTGACTAATGCTCAATAAGTTGTGTTTTAGTCCTTCAACATCAGCGACTCGACTAAATGAAGTTGCTTCATTGGATAGAATTCCATAATCTTTAGAGAGTAGAGATTTTCTGCCTGTCATGTGCCTTGAGCATCCGCTATCGATATACCAGATACCTTTAGCACTCTGCATACAAAAAAAAAAAAATTAATTTTTTATAGGTACACATACTACTATGGGTTCTGTTGTGTTAGTGGAAGGAGTTGCGGATGAAGTATTTTCTCCAGTGGTTTTCTTCACCTTGGAAGTTTTATCAACCTTGGTGGATTTCGTTCTTGTTGATTTCTCAGCTTCAGATACTTTCTTACCATGAGCTAATTTTTCAGCTTTAGTAGCATTAGGACATTTTCTTGCAATGTGTGTATTCTCACTACAATGGTAGCATTTCCTATATTTGAAAATAGGTTTGGAATTGAAAGAGTTCAGAGAGCAAGTAGAAACATTTTCAGGAGTAGAACCAAGAATTCCTTAGTCTAGTGTCCTTTGGGGAATAATAATTTTTTCAGGGATAGGAGTGAGATCAATTTTAATTCTGGGAGTAGATCTCTGAATAAATCCAGAGATCTTCTTTCCAGTTTTAGAATGACTCACTGAAGGAATAGAGGAGTTCTTCTTCTGTTTTTGAAAATTCTTGATTATAGGAACATGGTCAAGAAATTTGTCTTTGATCATCTTCTTAGAATAATTAAAATTTGAGATAGGCCGTTTCTCATTTTGAGAAGAAGGATCAGGGATTGAAGAAACAAACATTCTAAATTTTAACATGGAACGATCATTCTCTGATTCTTCTTTGTCAGGGTTATATCCTAAACCACTTTTGACCTTCATAGGGATCTAGGCATTGATGATCTCGCTGACTTTGTTAGAAGCCTTGCACCATCCTTCGATGGTAGCTTTTTCAACCTTGAGATCAGAGATAGCCTTTTCCCGATCAGTGATAGCTTGTTGTCTCTCAATGTGTGGATCCCAGATTTATCAAGCATAATATGAATATCAAAGGACACAATAAGAACAATATGATGGAAAGTATTTCATAGTCGGATATCTCATTTATCGATTACAATATTGATCTAACAGTATTTCGGTTCTAATGTAATCGATTTACATTTAATATGAATCCCTAGACTCCTATTTATATTGATAGGACTAACCTATTAAAGGAAGGAAAGAGTTTAAGGAATTATAAACTTCCTTTTACATTTAAGCATATCCTTTCCTTATTTTGACACAATACAATTTTATTCCTAACAATCTTCCCCTTTGTGACAAAATAAATCTTCATCTCTTTAGATCAAACATGCCTTCAAATCTTCTAAGAGTTTGACGAAATATTATTCTTTCGTCAATGATCTTGATAGTATCCAAAATTGAATTTCTTCTCGTTGAGCTCATCCTTGTAGAACTTCTTTGATCAGCACTAATTTCCGCAGATAGTATGTTGCGAATCCCCCATAGTGTTCCATCTGAATAAGCAGCAATCTCGTCAAAGCGCAGGAATCTTTTCTCACCTTTCATATGCATCCACACTACTCCGTGAGCTGGATGTGTGAGTACTGTTGTAACTTTATGCTTTTCCATATTAGGAATTCTTTCATTAGGTTTTGTGATATGAATTTTCTTTTGTTCACTTTTAATACCTCGTTGTAGATCATGAAGATAACTATATCAGAGTTCCTTTTGAATGTGTCGCACCACTGCTCTTAAAGCTCTTTGTTCGTTCAAGTTTCTTTTCTTCTTGTCTTTTAACTCTGTATACAAAGTTTCAAAGTCCAAAATGTCAAGACTAGAAAAATCATCTTCTGAGAAAGTATACACTTTTCCATCTTCTCATCGAACTTTGAAAGTTGGATTCTCGACTTGGAAAACTTTGTCAGAACCAATCTGCATAATACCAATAATCTTGTGTCGTGAAATCACTTTGGATGGCTTTCAAGCTTTCATCTTCAGTATGTGAACATACTCTTTAACTTGAGCTTGATCCATCTCCAGTACCAAGTGAATGTGCGCCAAGTCTTCCGATTTCATATTTTTCCTGAATATCCATTCCATGGTTTCTTCAAGATAAGGTACACGGATTTGCTGATTACCCATTTTGATTTGCTTTCCGTTAGCATCCTTTGCCACTGAATTTTATGAGGTAGCAGTTTCGGTTCATTTGTATCTTTCGAAACATAATTCATTTTCGTAGGCTTCAAATTCAGATAATCTTGTTCTTGAAGAACGGGTTCATATGGATCTTTAAACCAGTTTTTCACGGAGTTTCTTAAGTTTTGTACATCTATCATCTCTTCATTGGGTTTAAACAGCTTCAGACATGCTCTCAAAGTTGATATCTAACGCAGGCTTTTCAACCATTGTAGTATTAACTTCTTGAGTCAAAATGGGACGTTGTCTTTGTCGGGATGACGGTGCAGATGTCGATGGACTAGTAGTAGTTGGAGCAGATGGTTGAGACAGAGTTCTTGAAACTCGGCGTATCTCCCCCTTAGGGTGATTAGGAGTAGAGCCCGGATCTTCCTGATCATGACGAGGGGTAGGAACGGAAACAGTTGGTCTACAAGATTCCTGAAGTTCAGTGCGGAGAGCGGTAATGGCACCAAGAAGCTCACCATGATTCATGTTCTGAGCCTTATGCATATCGGTCAACTTCTGTTCCATTACCGTAGGAATTTCCAGATTTCGTCTTAGAAGACCCATGAAAGTATCTTCAGGTTGACCCCGAGCAGTAGCTTCAGCAAGCAGATTGGCATACAACATGGACATGAGTTCATCATTGTTGTATTCATATCTATGTGGTGATGGAGGTCGATCCTGAGGATCCGGGTTCGGATCAGGATGCTGAGGTTGCGGAGGTGGAGTATGACTACTGCTTGGTCGGGAAAAGCTAGCCTGATTCTGATCTGGCTGTCGGGAGCGTAAAGCTTCAAGTATTTCCTGAACAAATGCGAATCTTTCAGTAGTCATGCGAGCCCCATTAGCATCCAAAGACGCTTGAGCTCGTTAGAATTAAGCATCAATAAGAGCTTGAGCTGCGGGAGGAATCGTGAACTGAGGAGTAGGAGGACCTGGAAGGGAAACACCGAGATCAAGTAGATTACTCGTTGACATGACAGTTGAGTCAACTGTGTGACCTACATTCAGCAGTGGCAATGATGTAGCGCTGGTAGGATTTCCTTCCAATCCTCGTGGAATGTCCGGAAGGGACATCACTATGGAAGTTCCGACTGGGCCACGTAGGTCGCAGTGTCAACGACTCGTGTTCCCTATTTGGATCTAGACTCAAAGTGCACTCAAATGAAGTCGAAGCAGGTGAGCTACTGCCTTTTGATTCAATAGCTATGCCTCCCGAATGGAGGGAAGCTAGATAAGGAGCTAAACTCACAAATATATTTGAAACTGTCGGCTGTTGGGAGCCTTCAAAGTGGCTAGGAGAGGCGTGCAATTGCGCTGCTAGGTCCACAACGTCTTGTCCACTAGACATACCCAACGAATGAGTGGTGCTAGCAGACGCGGTTACATGGATGTGGGTATCGGGTATCACGCTCACATTTTCTTTTTCAACTAAATCTCCCTCCTCTCTCCTTATCTCTCCAAAGTTATGCTCAGTAAACATGTCGGAAAGGGATCCAGAGATCTGGTCCGTTTCAAAGTCAAAGGGTTCATTTGGCTTCTCCAGACTACAATACGGACGGCGAGGCCGCCCAATTTTCAAGCTGGGCTGTTACCGGTTCACTCGTCGTTACTAAGGGAATCCTTGTAAGTTTCTTTACCTCCGCTTATTGATATACTTAAACTCAGCGGGTAGTCCCGCCTGACCTGGGGTCGCGGTCGAAGCATCGTCGCGAGACGACACGTTGGGGTCTTTGGAGAGCGCTTCCCTAGGCTCATCAGTGTCAGAAGAACAATCTGATAGAGATGGTTGATGGCCAATTTGACGGATAGCATTATCTTTGACGGTTGTGGTGCGTTGTCGTCGAGTAAGCGGTTGATCAGTGGAGTCATCATCATCAGAAGATGAAGTTCGGGGGCGAACGCCGGTACGGCTGTCACACCCCGCTAAAGCGGAAACACGAGGTACGACAGTTCTAGGTTTCACAACAACAGGAATATAAACACCAACACATAAATCTAAAACGTCATAGTTTAAAGTTTTTAAAGTTTACAACTTGACTACTCTGTCTTAAATAAACAAATTACAACAAAATAGACATGTATAAAATCTGGATTGGTGTTCACAAAAACATGTTAAACTTGATCGGTTACCTTCTAATTTCCTGTAAAGCATGTTAAAACAGAAGGGTCAACTACAAGAGTTGGTGAGTTCACAGGTTTTCAAATGCGCAAAACATTTTATACGCAAGGTATAATAATAGGGAATCGGATGTTCGTAATATTTTAACTTTTATGAGCAAAAATACAAATTATAATTACACATGATATTAAAATATTGAGCCACTACTAAGCCTAAACGACATTCTACGCCCCATGAACAACCTCAGCGGTGGACCTGAAGTCCACATGTGTAGAGCATTCTTAATTGATAAAGTGCACCCCTACTTGCCAGTTAGGTGGGTATGTCAACCAAATAGCGCTATCTATAAATATCATCGACTCAAAACGAATACAGAGTTAAATAGTAGTGTAACACGGGGACTTCACATAACTCAACATATCATTTGTGTAATATAAATTTGCTCATCATAATGATTTATATGCTTTTCATGAATCAATATAAATCAATTCAATTTCCTTTAAAACAACATGCTTTACACCCCAAAACGTATAAACATTTAAAAAGAGGGGCCGTGAATACTCACCTTTTAGCAAAAGCTTCCAAATAGATACCCGAGATGTCCGCTTGACGGCCTAACGCTTACCTAACAAAGCAACGTACCCAAATGATCACTTATATGTCCAACGATTATTATGAGAGTGCTTATAAGTCCTTATATGTCCAACTTGGTCTACTATTATCCCGTTATACATAATGCACATATGCTCTTTAAGGATATAAATTATACCGAAAATGTAATGTTATAGTCCTTCGAGTGATCAAATTTCATGAAATCAAACAATTTCAGAATTTCACTTTCTGATAAAACTATAAGTCCTAAAGATGATCAAATTAATGTAACATCCAAAATGAAAAAAATTTCCCATCTTTTTATATGTGATACATTACTGAGTTAAGGTCATTGTGACCAAATTTCATGCATTTTGGAGATATAAAAAGGGTTCAAATAATTTATACAAAACAGTGTGTCACAGCAAGTATGGCAGATTACACCATGTTATTAAAACAATCCTTTGAGGAGTTCTACTAAGTATTTTTCAGAAATTTCAGTTGTATTATAAGCATAACACATAAAGAAAACGTTTAAGAGAAGAATCACTCATTTTGAATGAGTTATGAGGAAGATATGGCACCACAAAGTTGCATGCACACATCTGTCATTAGTTGACAGATTGCACACTTAACTTTAACAAATTGGTTAATGCCTCAAAACTTCATATATTTGAGTGAAACTAGATTCATATGAACCCTAACTCATAAAAGAAAACTCTAGAAGAAGAATTATGCATTATGGACAATTAATCAAAGATATATTATCACACAAAGTAGGGTTTACCTTATGGTGGATTCACAGTTTTCATACCTAAAATGTTTTAGGTGTTTGGAGGGTCAAAACTTCATATTTTGATGTGATTCCACTTGCAAACATAAGATAAATCATAAAAGTGACTCTCAAAAGAAAACTCATCCTTTTTCATTGAGTTTTGAAGGAGATATGACAATTTGAACATGCATGCACAAATCTGTCAGCTTTGGACAGATTGCACACTCATTTTGTTTTGAATAATTGAAACCCCAAATCACCTCATCTTTAAGTGACACAAGTGGAATTTGAAAGGTCACTCATTAAAATAAGTTCCAGAAGAAAAATCAAGTAATTTGAACGATTATTTTGAGAGTTATGGTTGTTCAAAGTAGGGTTTATCTACTGTTGAACTTCCAGATGCATATCCAACTTGTTTTGAGCATTTGGGGGGTCAAAACTCAATGTTTTTTGAGTGAGACCACTTGGATTAGAACCCCAACGCAATAAGTAAGCTTTACAAAGAATATTAATGACATTTGAACATGTTATTTTCAAGAAATGGACGACACAAACACAAGTATATATTCTGTCAGCACCAAAGTATTCTTTTCAATGATTAAAACCGTCATGCAACATGATTTTTACCTACTTTCTTGAGTTCTAACGTTTGGGTCATAGATTACCACCACTATATGAACATTTTTACATGTTTTTGGTGTATAATCTCTCCATAAAACTTAGAAAATTTCAGAGGTTAGAAGAATGTGACTAAAAATGCAAGAAAAAGTGAGCTTTTCACTCAAAATTGACAAGAAAATGGTGAAGATGATGTTACTACTTACTTGAGTGATGAAATGTATTGAATATCTTCAATAATCTTGCTCTTTGATGGATTTTTAATGAAGAAAATCGGCTGAATTGAAGAAGAGATGAGGGGGGGGGGGGGGTTCTAGAAATGTTTCTTGAGTGCTAGAGAGAGAAAGGAGAGTGAAATTTGAATTGGGGGGGGGGGCGGCCATGCTTATGGGACACACTCCAAACCCACATTTAGAAAAACAAAAACTCAAGCCCAAAACAAATAAAAATGTCACTTTTTCTCAATTTTTACCTTTTTCCTCAAAATGCAAGCCCAAAAGTGATTAAATTCTATAAAAATAGAAGTTTTATATTTTAAATACTAAAACTATATATTTTATATAAATTGGGTATAAATTAAAGCATTTGGCATTATATAAGACGTTTCAGATAGTTACGGGTCGGAACCGGACTTTCTAAGCAACTACCGGTAACTCGAGAAATTTTTCGTCCAATCTAATCTAACTAAATCCCAATCTTATTACTTATCTAAAATAACACTAATATAAAATTAATAAGAGCTAACTTGGAAGCTCAAATTTGACAGTTGTCACAACGGCTGACAAGCATTTTGAAGCGAGGAGTATGTTGGGAAGAAAAAGCAATCAGTGGGTTAGTAGGCGGTGGAATCGGTATAGCCCGGCAACAGTTGTTGGGATAGGTTGATCAGGTGCACCCCCCTCGTCATTTCCCCTTACAATTTTCTCAACGCCCTGTTTAGCATCCCCATGATCCTGAACCTGCTCGTCTATCCTAGGACCCTCTCCTTGCTCATGATGTTCCTCATGGTTTGGCTCTTGGGCAGGCACAACCGGAGGTGGTTGAGTCATTAAGCCGATCCTCTCCCTATATGATATAACACTTGGTGCAGTCTGATCAGCAAAGACAAGTAAGGCTTCAGGGATAGGCTTGATGAAGTCGAAACGTCGATCATTGAGTTTGAGGAACTTGAGTGAGTTGGTTGGTCCTAACGGGGATCCCGTTCTACGAAGTCATCATTGCACGAATGAACAGTTGAAGAAACCGTTGAAATGGTATAAATTGGCGATTGAGAAAGTTAGATTTGTCTTCAACAAGTTCTACGAAGTCCGTCTATATGAGCATTGCATAGTCATAGTGACGGTTGAATATGATCCCGTGAAAAATTCGTAAGGCCGCAGTACTGGCTTTGTCCATTCCAATGTGTTTGCTTGTGAGACAACGATTGACGATGGTGAACAACGAGAACCAGATATCGGGCAGGTACATACTTTTGAACTGTCTGGGGCTTGTTAGAGGTTCTGGGGAGTTGTATCCTAGAGCCCGGATATCATTGCACAGTTCCTCTTCGGTCACCAATGCATCAAATGGTATATCTTCGGTTGCAACAGGAAGACGGAGGATTTGACGAATCCAAGTAGGTGTCAGACGGGTGACATAGTCATCAATCTGGGCATTGAAGTGATGGTCGCCTTCAACCGGATGGTACGCTGTTGAAACCCAGATCCCTTTCTAACAATGAATCGATAAATCAAATATTGAAATACGAGCAGAAGCAAAGTAGATCAATGATTTAATACTAGTTAATAGCAATTAACAATAATAACAGTAAGAACAATAATGAAGAACAATTGTTAATTCGTATTGATAACCTGGAAGTCGATTACAATACACTTGAATGAAATATGCAATTTTCTCTCGAAAATATCGTCTCAATCGTTAACTATTACAATAGAGAAGGAATCTATTTATACTACTACAAAGATAAAAGTCAACGATCTAGCCTATTAGAAACTGACACGTAAGCTAAGCTTGTAACCGAATCAGTTTCTAAAGGAGTCATACGGTGAGCATGCAAGCCACGTCATCACAAGCGCGTATGGTACAACTGTTGAAGTCCATAAGGTCTTCCAATCTCTGGGCGGCTCTGTGATGAGTTAAGTCAGAGGATGAACTTATGACTTGGTTTCTGATCTTCTACACTTGTAATATTCTGGTTCATACTTCTCTATAAATGAGGTCTAACAATCTCCCCCTAAGTATGAAGTCCAGAATGTGGAAGTTATAGCCTTGTTTGAAGATCAGAAAGGAGTGCTTGAATAAGAAGAAACAATCTTGAAGAGAGATCAGTAAGTTCTCTGATCCTTAAAATTGTGTTGAGTTTTTTATTCATTCGTTTGGCGACGTCTCTGTCCCTTAACTCCTTTTTGCAGTATTATCAACCTGAAGAGAAGCGAAGCTCTGGACGATTTTCACAACTCTTGATGAGTATTTGTGAGCTTCTTTAATTCTAAAGAAGCTTCTTCTGGTTGGTCTTCTGAATACGATGCCATCTTCAGGTTCAGTTAAAATTGCTCCAACAGTCAGATGGTTGAGTCCTTCTCTTTCTTCATTTGGAGCAGAGATACTTAAGATGGGCATCTTGTGATCTAGCCCAGTTTGGAAATCAACCTGTCTTCTGTATCTGATGAAGGCTTTCATGCAGTTTAAGATTCTAAAGAAGGCAATTCTATCTTGATCATCAACCCTTAGATCCATTTGGATTTTCATAAACTTTTCCAGAGGTATGAGCTCAGAAGGATTGATAGATAAGAGGTCATTGTCACAGAAGTAGTACGTCTTGTTATCTTCTCTTCTCACTTCATAGATCGTGTACTTTATCTCTGTGTTCTCAAAATTTACATGCTTGACCCCAGAGACACTTCTGATTGGTACAATAGAATATGTCTCTTTTCTCACTTGCCTATGACTCATAAATTTATCTTTTACTTCATCACTTACATTGTAATCATTTGCAAAATTTGGCAGCATTAAGAATACTTTTTGATCAGAGACGTCGTACATATGCATATTTTCTATCAACAGAGTTGGAAGATCTAATCTCCCCAACTTTTGTCTTGTTGCGTCTGTTTCTGCTCTTTTCTGGAGTGATGCTTCTCTTTTTGCCTTTTCAACTTCAGCTCTAGCCTCATCAGCTTCAGCTTTGGCTTTTTCAGCTTCAGCCCTAGCTTTTTCAGCTTCAGCCCTAGCTCTGTTTTCAGCTGCAGTTCTGATTCTGTCATTTTCAGCTCTGGCTCTAACAGCTTCAGCTCTGGCTCTGTTGTCAGCTTCAACATTTGGTTATTGAGGGGCAGGGGCAGAAGGTCTAGTTAATTATGAAGTTCTTGCACATGATGGTTGAGATTATTGCCTTGTATTTCCAAGAATCTCAAGTAGAAACTTGGCAACATCTGGATCTTTGGGAAGAGGACCAGTGTGTGAAGCTAGTGGAGTTGGTATTAATGGAGTTTGTTTAGAAGAGAGAGGAGGTGCAGAAGGTGAAGAGGCAGGAGCTTTACCTCTGTCTTGATCCATTTTCTGACCAATTTCGATTTTCACCTTTTTAAGTTTTTCAAGATTCTCTCCCTTCTGAGAATCAGGATCCTGATCCTCAGACTTCTTTCGTTTTAGATCTGCCTTTTTGCATGCCCTTGCTTCTTTGGCTTTCTTCTTATCTTTATATTCCTCGGACAAGGAATTGACCAGAGTCGATAGCTTCGAAAAAGAGGTTTCTAAAGTGGTGACCTTCTGATCCATGTTGGAATTACTTGTATTTGTCTTAGAAACATATTTCAAAGTCAAGGGACTTATTCTGTCTACCATGGCTTTCTGAAAAATAGCCATATCAGATTTCTTAACCAGAGAAGAGTAGGAGGCAGAAGCATCTTCCGAGGAAATCACGACCTTGATAATTTTCTGAATGTCAGCAACAAAGGAACCGTATTCATCAACAGAAATTGTGACCTCTGGAGTAGGAAGCTTTTCTGGAAGATAAAAAATGGCTTCTGAATTAGCCTTGATGCCAGCGTCCAAGGTGTTGAAATGTTCAGAAGCAGAATTCCTCTGAGAATTCTTCTGAATTAGCCTTGATATAAGCTTTTTGATGGCCTCCAGAGCTTGAGTCTGAGCAAGTTGTTCATTACGAATATCATTGAGCACGATTTGCTGAGATTCAAGGGATTGTTTTAGATCGTCCATAGATCTCTGAATTTTATCACCAAATGCCAGAAACGCTGCATTGGTGACAAAATCAGAAGTGGTAACCTGTGTATCTCCAACACATGGAGCCCCTTGTCTCTCGCGTTCAGAGAGGCCCTCATTCACACCTGTTTGTACATTGAGTGTGGAGGGACTTCCAACCTGTCGTCGAGGGCTGTCCATGACAGGCACCTCTTCGGTTGTTCTGATTGTTTCAACTTGTTCCTCATCATCAGAGGATGAGGAGCTGAAAACAATGTGCTTATCTTGGTGAAGTATAGATACTCCGGTAAGTGGTGCATCTTGTTGCTATAACCCCTCTGATGGGATTTCGTCAGCATCTATACTACCAAAGGGTATGGACGTACCCTCTGCTGTCCCTAGAACTTCGTTGGTCACGGAGATGTCAACGATTGGTGTAGGTTGTGACGAGTTCTAGGGCGATGGAACGCTTATATTTTCATCATCACCCTTTTGAGAGGATGATGAAGAAGAGGTGGTTTCCCCTGTTGTGCTTGATTCAGAGGATTGAAGGGTATCCTATGATCGGTTGGCGTCTGGGTAGTTTGGACTGGGTTGTCCTTGTTCAATGAGAGTAGATGTGTTGGCATCTACCTCAGTAATTGTGGTTACCCTTCGTGGACTTCGTGAGATTCTCACATATGTGTCTCTATGGACATCTTCAGTACCTTCTTGCATTAAGAGGTCAGGGTGGGTAGAAGCACTCGGTTGTTCACTCCAATTCTTTTCAAGCTCATTCTCACTTGACCCCTCACTGCCTAAACTAGGCTCTAAACGCTCTGGGGTAGGTATTCTCGGTTTTGAGTATACCAGAGAGCGTCTATATGAGATGAGATGAAGAGAGGTTGAAGGGATAAGATTTAGCATGTACCTGTAGAGCTTCCTTGGTGAGGAATAACCATTGCTGTCGATTGTAGGCTTGTGAGAACTCATAGATGCAATTTTGCAGAATGGCTGAAGCAGTGGAGCATTCAAAGCCTCTATTGCTGGAAAGGTGAACAACGACAAGAATCTTGGAAACATGAGGGCTGGAAGGGCTTTCCCTTGCTTTTGATGTGAAACCTTTGTGTGTACAACGACTTTCATTTCTTGAAAAATCAAGCTCGCATAGTCTAGTGGTCTATTGAAATACATTCCATACATGATTGTAAGAATGTTCTTGCTTGCTTGGTCTAGCGAACCGATTTTGCAGGTAAGCCTTTTGTTCAAAATTGAAACCAGCTTTTTCCACATTGGAGGTAATTTCTTCCTCTTGAACTCATATAGCCTCGTGAGTTGTTCACTATAGCCCAAGAAATTTATAAAGGCGAGCAGGGCTTCTAGGGTAGGGTTTTGTTCAAGGTCAGGATTTGGCACGTTTTGACCTTCAACATCGAGAATGGGTTGGGGCAAATGAAAATACCTTGCGATTTTCTTCCTTGTGACGGGATTTTCTTCATCTTCGACATACATTGATTGCCATACTTCGTGGACATAGATTTCAGGGACATTGGGGTTGGTTAAAGTTAGGGTTTTGTTTAGTGAATGGTTTTGTAGGAACTCGATCATTACCCTGTAATCAGCCAGATAGGTGTTTGGAACTAGAAGAACTTGAACATTATTAGTTTTCAATGGCAGTTTAATGACCAGAGCACTATCGGCCTTTGAATCGATTAACCTTCCTTCGTCGTCTTGGACATTCAGATTTGCAGATTGATTCGCCATTGATGGAATTTGGGGGTTTTTGGAAAGCGTTGAGAGAACAGGTATGCAAGTTCGAGTAATAGCTTGAGGAAGAAGACGATGAGCTGTAGTTGTGAATTCCTAATTTTAGGTTTATATATGAGAGACAGAGTACTCGAGTGTATTTTAGGATGGGAAGGGTTTTAATTTGGGGATGGCAAAAAAAAAACAGTTCGTATTTGCTGATGTAAGCAGGCAGGCGTTCAGTCGTGCAATAACACGATCAATGACACGTGGACAACTTGGTAGCATGTATATGATGACTGGCACGTGTATTGATGAGTCACTGAAAGGGTTTTATCGCTTTAAACCGTTGAGTATTCCCTCCGAAATTAAAAAGAAATTAATAAGAAAAATTATTAATTAAACAACAGGTAATCTGTGGATTAAAATAATTTTTTAGATTAATAAATCCTTTTAATGAATTGAAAATCAGACATTTGGATAAAATCAGTTTTGTACCATATGAAAGTTTAATATTCCATGACAAGTATTTCTTAAAAAAATTTAGTAAAATAAGAAAATTTTAATTAACCTTGAAGGCAAGAGTTAAATAAAATTAACTTATTAAAAAGAAAATTTCAGAAGAAAAGAAAAGTCAGAGAATAAATATCTGGTCAGAGAAAACAGTTTGTGACCAATAATGTCAAAGAACATCTTTTCAGAAAAATGTTAGTTGAATATGAAAATTCTTAGTAACCTTGACGGCAAGAGTTATTCAGAAGAAACAAATTCAAAAAAAACTTTTAAGTAAAGAGAGGTTCAGAAGATAGCTAACTTCTGTTAGACTTGATATGCTCCCCCTCGAGTTGCTCTCTGTGCTCCCCCTTAAAAGTGAAAATATCAGCAAGTTGATAATCAGTAGAGACAAAATACATTTCTATTGTGCCTTTCTCTACATGATCTTTGATAAAATGATACCTGAAATCAATGTGTTTTGTTTTTTAGTGCTGAATTGGATTTTCAGTGATGACAATAGCACTTTTTGAGTCACATACGATGGGAATTTTGTCATATACTAATCCATAGTCTCTGAGCCGAGTCTTCATCCATATTACTTGGGAACAAAGAATCGGCAAGAAGAACATATTCGGCCTTCGTCGTAGATGTTGAAACACGGTTCTGTTTCTTGGATGTCCAACTAATAAGTCTGTTTTCCAGAAGTTGACAGCTACCAGCCTACCAGAATTACTTTTTCTATCCAACTTACATCCTGCATGATCAGAATCTGTATATGTCATTAAATCAAATCCAGAATTTTTAGGATACTAGAGACCCAGTGATGGAGTTCCCTTTAGGTATCTAAAATTTCTTTTAACAGCAGCCAAATGTGATTCTTTTGGTTTAGCCTGATATCGAGCACAGAG